>CM068742.1:99169047-99764047 GCA_035084275.1 Hydrolagus colliei
TGGGGGGATTGGTGTGTATGTGGGGGGGGGATTGGTGTGTATGTGGGGGGGGGGATTGGTGTGTAGTGGGGGGGGGATTGGTGTGTATGTGGGGGGGGGATTGGTGTGTATGTGGGGGGGGATTGGTGTGTATGTGGGGGGGGGGATTGGTGTGTATGTGGGGGGGGGGATTGGTGTGTATGTGGGGGGGGGATTGTGTGTATGTGGGGGGGGGGTTGGTGTGTGTGGAGGGGTTGGTGTGTATGTGGGGGGGGGGGTTGGTGTGTATGTGGGGGGGGGGGGATTGGTGTGTATGTGGGGGGGGGGATTGGTGTGTATGTGGGGGGGGGGATTGGTGTGTATGTGGGGGGGGGGATTGGTGTGTATGTGGGGGGGGGGATTGGTGTGTATGTGGGGGGGGGGATTGGTGTGTATGTGGGGGGGGGGATTGGTGTGTAGGGGGGGGTTGGTGTGTGTGTGAGGGGGGGGGGTTGGTGTGTGTGTGAGGGGGGGTTGGTGTGGTGGGGTTGGTGTGGTGGGGGGGGGTTGGTGTGTGTGTGAGGGGGGGTTGGTGTGTGAGGATGGGGAGGGTGTGGTGGGGGGGGGATTGGTGTGTGGGGGGGGGTTGGTGTGGTGGGGGGCGTTGGTGTGGCGGGGGGGAGTTGGTGTGTGTGTGGGGGGGTTGGTGTGTGAGGATGGGGAGGGGTTGGTGTGGTGGGGGGGGGGTTGGTATGTGTGTGGGGGATTGGTGTGGTGGGGGGGAGTTGGTGTGTGAGGATGGGGAGGGGGGTTGGTGTGTGTGGGGGGGGGGTGGTGTGTGGTGGGGGGTTGGTGTGTGTGTGGGGGGGGGGGGGGTGTGTGGTGGGGGGGGTTGGTGTGTGAGGATGGGGAGGGGTTTGGTGTGTGTGTGGCGGGGGGAGGGGTTGGTGTGTGTGTGGGGGGGATTGGTGTGTGTGGTGGGGGGGTTGGTGTGTGAGGATGGGGAGGGGTTTGGTGTGTGTGGCGGGGGGTGGGCGTTGTGTGTGAGGATGGGGAGGGGGTGGTGTGTGTGAGGGGGGTTGGTGTGTGTGTTGTGGGGTGGGGGGTGGTGTGTGAGGATGGGGGGGGGGTGGTGTGTGTGGGGGGGGGGGGTGGTGTGTGTGGGTGGGGCGTGGTGTGTGTGTGTGGGGGGAGGGCGTTGGGTGGTGTGGGGGGGGGGGTTGGGTGTGGGGGTGGGAGGCGTGGGTGGGTGTGGGGGTGGGGTGGTGGGGGGTGGGGTGGTGTGTGGGGGGAGGGTTGGTGTGTGTGGGGGGGTTGTGTGTGTGTGGGGGGGGGGTGGTGTGTGTGTGGGTGGGGTGGGTGTGTGTGGTGGTGGAGGTGTGTGTGGGGGTGGGTGGGGGGGGGTGGGTGTGGGGGGGTGGGTGGTGTGTGTGGGGGGGGCGTGTGTGGGGGGGGGGGGTTGTGGTTGATGGGGTTAATTCGGTCGGTGTCAAATTCTCGTTGCTGTTGGGGAGTTTGATGTTTTGTGTTTATTTTGTGACTCGAGGCCGAGGTATCCTCAGCTGTCGTAATCTCTCACGCTCAGGCGTCCTCTCGCTCTCTTCGCGCGCTGTCTCGACACAGCGTCGAAATGACGCAGAGCAAAGCCCCCAGCGACATGAGAGAGAAAGACAACTCCCATCTGCTCTCTCCCCCCCACCTCTCCCACTCCCATCTCGCGCCCCACCCGCCCCCTCTCCCACTCTCTCTCCCCCCCACCCTCCCCTCTCCCATCTCTCTCTCCCCCCACCCTCCCCCTCTCCCATCTCTCTCTCCCCCCACCCTCCCCCCTCATCCCATCTCTCTCTCCCCCCCACCCTCCCCCTCTCCCATCTCTCTCTCCCCCCCCCACCCTCCCCCTCTCCCATCTCTCTCTCCCCCCCACCCTCCCCTCTCCCATCTCTCTCTCCCCCCCACCCTCCCCCTCTCCCATCTCTCTCTCCCCCACCCTCCCCCTCTCCCATCTCTCTCTCCCCCCCACCCTCCCCCTCTCCCATCTCTCTCTCCCCCCCCACCCTCCCCCTCTCCCATCTCTCTCTCCCCCCCACCCTCCCCCTCTCCCATCTCTCTCTCCTCCCACTCTCCCATCTCTCTCTCCTCTCACCCTCCCCCTCTCCCTCCCATCTCTCTCTCCTCCCACCCTCCCCCTCCCATCTCTCTCTCCTCCCCACCCTCCCCCTCTCCCTCCCATCTCTCTCCTCCTCCCACCCTCCCCCTCTCCCCCTCTCCCTCCTCTCTCCCTCCTATCTCTCTCTCCTCCCACCCTCCCCCTCTCTCTCTTTCCCCCCCCACCCTCTCCCCCCCTCCTCTCTCCCCATCCTACCCTCTCTCCCACTCCCTCTCTCTCACTCACTCCCTCCCCCCACTCTCTCTCCCCCCCTCTCTCTTAATTTGCTGAAGTTGGCGGTCACTTGTTGGGGAAGCTTGTTGGATTAATGGATGTATTTCTCTAATGAGTGTACCTGTTTGAATGTTACCTTGACTTGGTCAGTTTCATTGTTTACAGGCTTGTAGTTCAATAACTAAACTGCATTGGATCACCTTTTGTACAGGGATGAGTGGTTAAAAAATTACATTGAAGTAAATTGTGGTGATAATAGTAATAATCCTTGCATTTGATATAGTGCTTTTTCACATCTTCCAGATGTCTCAAAGCAATTCACAGAATATACTGTAAAGTAAATTGACTGTATTGTGTGTGAAGCACAGCAACCATTTGCGCATAACAAAGTACCACAAACAGTCATGGATTGAAATGACCAGTTTATTTTCGAGGGATTATTATTAGGCGTGATTATTATTAACCTTGCCCAAGGTTTCGCCTGCCTGGAATCAAACCCAGAGCTCTTACTTTCAAGGCTAGTGCTCTAACCACTGAGCTACGGACTCCATGTGATAATAATAATAAGTCTTGCATTTGATATAGCGCTTTTCACGACTTCTAGGCATCTCAAAGCGCTTCACAGAATATACTATAAAGTGAATTGACTGAATATGTGTGGGTGAAATGTATTTTTTCAGGGAATTATTATCAGGCATGTGGAGTAAGGCAATTTGCCCATGGTTTCACCCTGCCTGGAATTGAACTCGGGTCTCTCGCGTGCTCTAACCACTGAACTATAGGACTCCATGATGTGGCATGTGTGATATGGCATGTTGAAATGCCCAGTTCTCTTTCCACTAAAGCAAACAAAAAAGGGTTTGCCAGTTTCTGTTCTTTTTTTTAGGAAAGAAGGTTTAGAAAATTTAAAAATGAGAGCAAAACATTTGCGCTTTTGCTGTCGCGCCTTAGCACATCCTCCTGACTTCAAGGCGCTCCATAAATGTTGTTGTTGTCGCTTGCCTCCAAAATTATTGCCAAGGGCATGAATAACAACAACAACTTCAATTTAAATAGCGCCCTCCATGCCGGACGGCGTCTCAGAGCGCTTCACAGATTGAGTATTTCAATTATATTGAAAGATGGTTGTTCATATGATCTGAACAAATATAATGATAGTGTATAATCAGAATAATAATCACATAGAATTATTGCTTACTCCCTATGGATTTTAGTATACAGTTGCTGCTTTAGACAGATCTAAAAATTTACACCGTACCATTTTAGAATGAGAATATTATACTACTGTGCTGCATTCATGCATAATAACCGTGTATCTAGAAATGGTTTAAATGTCATTAAGCTTGAAAGCAAGCTTTCAGTGGGTTTCAATTTATTTCAACTGAGATCTTACTAATCATTTCTCAACCATTTGTGATTTTGTATACTCAAATAGTCTAATCATGTGAGCATAGCTGACCCTTAATCATTCATTAGTCTACATAGCAGAGCTCCACTCCACAATTAGCTGACTGATAGAGAAAAGAGACAAGTAAAGTTTCTAAAAATGAAATGAAACCATTGTACAGTAGCTTTTATGAACCCTTTCTTAAGATCTGAGATTTTACAAGCATGTAGAGAACATAAACTGACAATATTTAACCAGGGATTGTTGCTGTGTAAAATAGTTGTATTTTAAAAGCCAATTTTGAAGCCAGTCTGTTTTTTAAGATATTTATCTTCCATTAACAACATGGCTATTTCAGCAATCCTTTGATCTGGGTGACAGAGAATCAAAATGCCCATTCCACAAGCAGCAGTTTATATGTTTACTAGCAACTAGTATGTGAAGTAAATTTCCTTACTCCACAAGCCTAATAATAATTCCTCAAAAAATAGTCATTTTGGTCATTTCAATCTATGACTGTTTGTGGGACACTGCTGTGTGCAAATGGCTGCTGCATTTCATCCACAAATTTGCAATCAACTCACTTTACCGTATATTCTGTGAAGTGTTTTAAGATGTTTAGAATATGTGAAAAGCGCTACAACAAATGCAAGGATTATTATTATTAATAACTACATGTTTACATTTTATAAATACATTTTTCATTTTCATAAATAGCAGCCATTATAAGTAGGATTATAGTTTCATTTGTGCATGTGTTTCCATATGAAATTATAAAAGATAATCCATTAAGGGTCTTCATAGGGTGATGTAATGTGTAATTATGAAATTAGTATTAATCAGTATATAAAGTTTTCAGATTCTGTAACAAATAACCTATTATGAGCACTGCTTCCCTTGTTTGTTTGGCATCATCTGGGCTGTGCACTTTTCCAGACAGTTGGCACTGCTGTTTGATTGCTCTGCAGGAAGTCTGTTTCCTCTCCCCTGAGATCCACTCTTCATCTCCCTACAGGTAATATGAAACATGCCAATGCAGAGCATGTGGTAAATTCAGTTACCTCCAGGACTGAGTTGCAGCAACTTTGTGTGTGAGGTGGTGAAGTGAACTCAGACCAAACACTGCAACAAATATATGCTTTGAACCTTAGAAGAGCAAATCGTACCTTGTTTTTATTGCCAATATCTGTGATCCTTTGCATCCTTTTTTTTGGGGGGTGGGGGGGTGAGATCACCAGCCAGTTATTCAAATCCTCATTGGTTTCCACAAACCAGTGAGGATTTATAGAATCCATTTAAGTCACCCTATTTAAGTGAATTAAGATGGATTTATATTTTCTGGTCATTGAACAGTGTGTTTTAATTGAGGTGGGGTTTCATTCAATACTTCCAGCTCTCTGATTTAGCTATTCTGATAACTCCACATAGTTGGAGTTGTTGCAAAAGTTGTTGCAAAATTCCACCCTTTTCTATTCCAATTTATTACAATGTGTTTCATGTCTAAAATAAATCAATATTCTACTTCAATAACTAGAATATTGGTATTTAAGGGTTACTGTACCCAGTTTATTTCCAGATGTGCATTCTTCTGATATTTCAATTAATTTTTTTAGACACAATTATTTTTTCTTAATCAAATGGCTAATTGTTTGAAAGCCAGTAATATGTTTAATATTCTGAACCCATAATAGCTGAAGTTTACACAGTTAAAACTACAGGTATTGTGAATCGTCCAGGTAAAATTATTCATGGCTCCTTTCACCTACTTTACATCCCCTATCTGCCCTACCATTGACAGCATAAACTACCATTTACCCACCAGAGTGCCTCCATTTTGCTGCCTCCTTCACCCCATTCATGATCCATCTTAAGACATATCTATTTGATCGTGCTTTCAGGCACCATTCCCACCCCTTCGGCTTCCACTCCCAGCTCGGGTCTCCAGCCAATACACAGTACAAGTGCTTTGAGGCGTTGCCCTGATTTATAAAGGTGTATATAAGTGAAACTTTGTATTATTGTCTGAATCATAGCAGTGTGTAAATTGGCCACCATGTTTATCCACAAATACAGCATCACTGCTTTACAATAGATCCTGTAAGCGCTGAGATCTTTCAATGATGTGATGTATTAAATCCAAGGATTACTTTGTTATAATTGCGGAAATACAAAGATGACTGGATGTATGTATTGATGAATACACCACATCAACTTTTTGAAAAATCTTCAAAAGGACACATAATAATTTTGGTGCATGGAATAAAAAATAAGGGGGCGTGCTGCAGTTACCAGAGGAAGGAAGAAGAATGCTGATAACATTCTTAGTATAAGTATAGTCTGTTGAGAAAAGTTACTTACCGGTAATGTTAAATTTACTGCAGCAAAAAGGAACAGCAAAAATCCTCTAATCTCCATCCTTTTTGTAGATGTTTGTTTTAGCGGTGTACCATTTTCAGCAGATGGTATACATACTCAACAATAACTTAGATTTATATAGCTCTCTCCACGCCGGATGGCGTCTCAGAGCGCTTCACAATAATGAATTCTGGAGCAGTGGGAGAAAGATGACCAAAGGCGTGGTCGAAGAGAAAGGTCTTTAGCTGAGACCTGAAACTGGGAAGGGAGTGAGAAAGGGAGTTCCAGAGCCTCGGAGTGTAGTGGCTGAACGCTGAATCTAACTAATTTTAATTATAAAATACCCCAAATAATTCAAATGATTTGATCTTGTACCGAGAACATGTTATGGTCTGCAGCTGCAACAAATCCCCTGGGAGGAAATGATTCACTGCCGTTGTGAAGGTAATGATTTCGGCTTTTATGCTCTGCATAGTCAAAGCCCTGCAATGTACTAGCAAGGTAGAAGTTGAATAGTGGATATTTAGGGATCAGATCTCATTTTCAGAGTCTTCCCGCATTTCTTTTTTTTACACACATTAATGGTTTAATATTCAAATCGTTTTTCATTTTACTCTTACTTGTGGGTCCTTGCGCTGACTATTAATTACAAAAAAAATTGGTCATTTGAATCCATGACTTGCTGTACACAATTTGCTGCTGCATTTTGCCCATAAATATTCAGTCAGTTCACTTTATAGTATATTCTGTAAAGCTTTTTCAGTTGTCTAACAGATGTGAAAAGCGCTAACAAAATGCAAGTGTTACTAGATTATAAAACATTTGATTTAGAAAGGGTATTCTTTTATGCTGCCATTTTAATATTAAATGATAACTGCTTTCTCTTGGTGATTTGTACATCTTGTTGCACAAAGTTAATGAATATGTAAATATTTTCAAGTTTTGAAGTATCTTCAAGGCCATTCACGGCCTTGCCTCCACGTATCTTTCTGACCTGCCCGTCCATCCCCTCCATTCAGTGGGCTCTGGCCTGCTCCACGTCCACCGCCCTAAACGCCCTACCATCGGTGGCTGGGCTTTCAGCCTCTCTGCTCCCACTATGGAACTCCATCCCACAATCCCTTCACCTCACCTCCTCCCTTTCTTCCTTCCAGGCCGTTTTCAAGACATTCCTCTTCGTCCTTGCCTTCTGCTCCCCTCCTAACTCTTCCCCTTTCCTACTCTCCTTCCCCTTCCTCCTACTCCAACCACTCCAGCTCTAAAAAAAATGTAATTTTGTTGTTGTTTTGTATCTAATTTAAATTTGTTTGACTCCATTTACTAAATTACTCAGCAATTAATGTGAGTAAGTTGCATCTTTAAGCCATCTGAAGGATATGTTTCTCCCACATATATACAGTCAATTTACTTGACAGTGTACAGGTATCCCCCGATTTATGACAGAGTTGCGTTTCTGAAAAATGTCACGCAAATCGAAACTGTCACGTAAATCAAAAGGCGGTTTCCCATGCGGTCCCACAAAATACACTATGTACTGCACATGCGCAAAACAGATGCGGCAAATTGTTTTGTCGTTAAAACAAAACCAAATGCGCACTGAGCCTTGACAGATGTTATCTACTTTTGGTTTTGTTCATTCTGCAGTCAACCTGCAGTTACATGATGCTGCAACATGCAGCTTGCTCCACTTTGGTAGTTTTTTTTCCAATGAGACATAATAGTTCCACTTTGTGCTTAAGGACAAGAAAAGATGATGAGATGCAAGAAAACATTTTATCTTGAATGATTTACAATTTTGTTATGGTATTAATTTTAGGAGGAAGATAATGATGGACATTTTAATTGAAATCCATGTTTTACTACAACAATAAAATTACATTTATAGAGTCCCTTTCACGTCAGGAGGATGTCCCAAGGCATCCTCACAATCAGGGGTCGGTACCCAAGCATGGGGGAAGCAGCAGGGTGGGGGGAGAGAGAGAGGTGGGAGGGCGACAGAAGGCACGAGAAGGGACTGTGGTATGGAGTTCCAGAGTATGGGAGAGACTGAAAGCCTGGCCACTGATGGTAGGGCAGGTCGGGCGAGAGACATGGAACAGATCAGAGTCCACCGAATGTAGGTGGCGGGCAGGTTGATAGGGAGGCAGCAGATCATAGGAAGGGGCAAGGCTGTGAATAGGAATACTACAGGAACAAGCAGGCTACTGTCGAGACTAAACATTTAAGTCAACTGTAAATCATTAAGCCAAGTTTTATTTATAAATAAACTGAAACCCTTGAACTCTGAACTGAATCCAGCTGATGTATTCAGTAACTTGTCAAGGGCAAAGTCAACAACAAGAACTTGCATTTATACAGAACCCTTCATCTGGTAGAGTCCAAGAGCGCTTGACAGTGGCCGAGCTTAACACCTAGTGGGCGTGAAAGGGGAGATAATTTTTGGCACAGTCGAATGGGAAGGTATTCAGATGAGGTCTGAAAATGGGCAAGAAGGCAACAAACAACAATAACAGATCATATTTGTATAGCGCCTTTCATGTCAGGAGGACGTCCCAAGGCGCGGGACTGTCAGGGATCTGCACCTGATGGTGGTTAGGATGAGGAAGGTGTATAATGGTATGCTCAAAGAGGAGGGTCCTGAGTTGGGTGTTGAAGGAGGGGTGGAGGTGTAGAGGATGGGGACAGAGAGGTTGAAGGCCCACCACCAATGGAGGGATATGTGAAGCAGACTGGAGCCCACTGAGTGGAGATAGCGGACAGGTTGTTAGGGGGTTAGTAGGTCACAAAGGTAAGGAGGAGGAAGGCTATGGATGGCTTTGTGTCCTCTCAGTGATGAGGAGCCTATGGAGCTGGGTGAGCATGGGTATGATAGGGCTGCTGAGCCTGGGAGAGGACACGGGCTGCAGAGTTCTGGATAATCTGCAGCTTGTAGAGGGAAGATTTGGGAAAGCGACAGTTTCTGAAGTCGAGCCGTGAGGTGATAAAAGTGCTTATGATGGTTTGGGCAGCCTGAGGGATGAGGCAGTGGCAGAATCAGAAAATGTTGCGGTGGGGGAAAGCAGAGTAGCATGTCATTGCATGGATATGGGGGGACAGTTGAGGGTCGATACTGCCAGAGCTTGAGGTGCGAAGGCAATCCAATCAAGAAGGCCTCGGTCTCGCTAACATTCAGCTGTGGAAAGTTGTCTCTCATCCAGGGCTTGCTGTCTGACAGGCAATCTGTCAGGGCGTCAGTTGTCCTAGAATTGAGGGTAGAGGCAGAGAGAGAGTTGTTTTTCATCCACGTGTACGTGGAAGGTTCCCCATGTCTGCGGTGATGTCACAAGGGAGAGCAAGTAGAGGTTGAAGAGGAGGTGACTGAGGACAGAGCTCTGACTAAGGAACATCGCACAAGACAGTGCTGGGGTTAGAAAATAAACCATTGGGGAGACAAATTGGAGATAGTGTGATAGACCTAAACCATTCAACAACAACAACAAAATTATACTTGTAGAGCGCCTTTCAAGTCAGGCCTTGAAGGAGGAAAGGGAGGAAGTGAGCAAAAGGATTGCGGGATGGAGTTCCAGAGTGTCGGGACAGAGAGGCTGAAAGCCCGGCCACCGGTGATTCGGGTGGGGGACATGGAGCAGGCCAGAGCCCGCTGAATGGAGGGGACAGGCAGGCTGATAGGGAGACAGCAGGTCGGAGAGATTGGCAGGGGCAAGGCCGTGAATGGCCTTGAAGGTCTTGAATTCTATCCTCTGGGGGATGGGGAGCCAGTGGAGATGGGCGAGGGTGGGAACCTGGTCGCGGAGCCTTGTGCCGGAGAGAAGACAAGCTGCAGAGTTCTGAGTAATAAGATGGAAGGAAAGAACCTTGAAGGTTGAGGTGAGAGGCGATGGGGGTAATCCACGATATCGAAGGTAGCAGAGAGATGGAGGAGGCAGAGGGAGTCCTGGTCATAGATGAGCAGGATGTAATTTGTCACCTTGCCCAAAGCAGTTCTGAGCTGTGAGCTCCGCTCCAATTAGAAATCCACTCATCAAGAAAATAATAACAAAATTACATTTGTAGAGCGCCTTTTACGTTGGGAGGACATCCCAAGGCGCTGAAGGGAATGGTAGGAGAGGAAGGAGCACAGCTGAAAAGCAACAACTCTTTAAAGGATCAAAAACAGAAATCGGTGGGAACACTCAGCAGGTCAGGCAGCATCTAGGAAGAAAGGAAAAGTGAGTCAACATCTCGGGTCCATGATCCTTCGTCAGAACGTAGCAAGTTCTGTTTTTGTTTCAGATTTCCAGCATCTGCAGTACAGGTATCCCTCCCCAACCGCGAGGAATACGTTCCTGTAAACCTTCGCGGTTAGAAAAATTGCGGTTGGAAAATGCAGGGCCCTATGGCAAACACGGGGACAAGGGGAGTACGTTCACTTTTTCGCGGTTGGGAAATGCAGGGCCCTATGCATGGGGATAAGGGGAGTAAGTTTGCGTTTAGTAAAACTAAACAGAAAAAAATACATACAGTTATAACATACCTGTACATGGAGATAGGGGGAGTAAGTTTGGGCACATTGGCTGCCAGGATCTGGAGCAATCCGCGAGGCTGTCTGACTGACTTACAGAGAGAGAGAGACAGAACATAGGGTGGAGGGCTGAAGGGGCTGTCTGACGGACTTAAACAGAGATAGAGAGACACGGAGAGTGGGTGGTGGTGGTGGGGAGGTGACACGGAGGGCTGGGGGTGCTGTCTGACGGACTTACACAGAGATAAGGAGACACAAAGGGTGGGAGGGGGTGACACAGAGGGCTGGGGGTGCTGTCTGACGGACTTAGAGAGAAACGGAGAGCGGAGTGGGGGGTGACATGGAGGGCTGCGGGGGCTGTCTAATGGACTTACACAGAGATAGAGACATAGAGGGTGGTGGGGGGGTGACATGGAGGGGGGGTTGTCTGACGGATTTACACAGAGATAGAGAGACATGGAAGGTGGGGTGGGGGAACGGATGAATATACACCAATAAGCGGATGAATGCGGTACTTTGTTTGGAGGAGTGAAACTTGAAAATTTAAACCGCAGATGTAAATTGCGACGCGCAAAACGAGGTTTGCGAGGTTTGACGCATTTAGCAAACCGTGGATGCATGCATTTCGTGGTTGGCGAGGCCGCAGTTGGGGCAGGATACCTGTATTTTACGTACTTGTTGCTTTTTCAAGGACCTTCATAAGAAAAGGGAGCTTGGAGATGAGTGGTAGTTAAAAAGCAGAGTTTGGTCAAGTGAAGATTTTTTCAGGATGTAGGTGATCATAACTGTTTTTAGAGGATGGGGATGGTGGCATATAGTAGGGATAGATTGATGGTGTTGCAGAGTAAAGGGGCAAAGAGTTGGAGCTGTGAGGTAAGGGGAGGGATGGGGATAGGGTCAAGGAGCCTGTGGTGTGTTTCATATTGGATATGGTGGTGATGAAAGAGGAATGGGAGATAGGTTTGAAGATGTGGAAGGAGGGATGAGTAGGGTTCGTAGGGTGGGGGGGAGATAGGAAGGTGGTTGGGAGAGTAGAGATGGCTGAACAGATTCTCTCAATTTCGACTCAACCAAATCCACCAGCTCCTCACAGTCAAAGTTTGAGGAGAGAATGGGAGGGTGGATAGAGGAACCGGTTAGTGGTAGAATACGTGCTTGGGGTTGTCCTTCACCTCCAAGATTATCTTGGAATGTAAGGACGATTTAGTCGAGGTGAATGCGGAGTGTTAAGTTTTGATGTGGTCCAGCCAGATCTGCTGGTGAACAGATTTGAGCAAGGTGCATTCAGTATCTGAACCTTGAAAGAGCTGAGATGGCTGGTGTACGAAGGTAAGCTTCATGAGAGGAAGCGGTTTGGCAGGTGAGGAAGGCAAGGTTATTGAGAGTGGCAGAGTAAGAGTTGTGGAGGAGAGTGAGCGAGGAGGATAAATCAGTGCGGGAGATAGGCCAGAGGTAGGGGATGTTCAGATGACTTCAGGGCAACGGAGAGGGATTGTGGGGAGGTATTTTTCCAGGGAGGTTGGAGATGGAGGGTGGGTTGTGTGGCAGATTTAAATCTTAAAACAGCATTTTGTGCAGCACTGCACTAGTTTCCCCCCTGACCTGAAGGTACATGTTTACTCTGCACAATTACAATGTATTTATTTTTATATCCCCTTGCTTCCCAGCTAATTTATGATCTATTGAAGATGTGTTTGAGCTGACAAAATGTGTTGCTTGGGTTTGCTGCTTTAATTGTTTTGGAAGGAAAGCAAGATGCAAGTGAATTAAAATCCAATTTTCACAGAAGTTTCATGGGAATACCCTTGATGGTTCAGATTACTGTGCTGTAACACTGTTGCATAGAAACTAAAGCATTGTGTTTACAAATCTATATATATTTTTCATCAGAATTAAAGTTGACATATTAAAATACTGGTATAGTAAGTACCTGTTCATTTTTGAGTCCTGCTGGAAAATGTAACTGGTGACTTTTATTTCATCCTGTTAGACGCCTTCATCTAAACAAGAAGACGACAGACAAGCAGCCCTACAGTAAGCTACCTGGAGTTTCCCTGCTTAAACCACTGAAAGGAGTGGATGCAAACCTCATAAACAACTTGGAAACTTTCTTTGAACTGGATTACCCTAAGGTATGTACTCGCTAATTGTGGAATTATTCTTCCGCTCCCCTGCACAATCGCCATAAAAAGCTTTGCTAGGAGTTTATCTAGAGGATTGTTGGCTTATATTTTCACGCAGTGTGATGGGTAAGATTGTAAGAAAACTGTGGGCCATAATTTTGTTGTGGAAACTGCACATTTTAAAATACACCGCAAATTTTTATAGTTGTCGCAACTTTTTTGATGACTACAGTGAGTACGTGCTCTCATTGTGTCAGTTCACCTCTTGTTGGTAGGATGCTGCAATGAGAGCATAAGATGGGTTGATGATCAGGCACAAAGAAAGAGGGGGAAATGAGTGACATGCATTTCTGGATACTCACTATCATTGAAGCAGAGCAATTCCTCTGATCCACTTTATTGCTTCACCAGGGTTTGTGAATTGAATCCAGTAGCTGCTGGTTAGAATGACTCACTCTAGTGCTGTTTGATGGTGATCCAAACATTTTTTTCTGATCAGCCATGTTTTGACTCCTGTGGAAACCCAGCTCTGTGCTTAAGATTATCACAATCCGAGTGAGAGTTTCACGTTTGCATGTCACTCATTTCCCCCCCTTTCTCTCCCCACTTTCCTCCCTTCTTTGCCTCTCTCTACTCCTCTTTTTACTTCCCTCTTTCTTTCCCCCTCCTCTCCCCCCCCCCCTTTCCTTCCTCTCATTTTTTTCACCCCTACCCTCTCTATCCCCTTCCCTTCCTTTCCCCTCCCTCTCCTCCCCTCTTTCTTCCCTCCCCCTCTTGTCCCTCTGCTCTCTTTTCCCCCCATTCTTTCCTTCTCCCCCTTTTCCCCATTCCCCCCTTTCTCCCCCATTTCTCCCTGATTTTAACCCCCCCATCTTTCCTTCCATCTCCCCCCTTACCTCCTTTTCCTTCCTGACTTTACCCCCACCTTTTCCTCTCTCTTCCCCCTTACCCTTTTTTTCCCCCTTTCTCCCCTAACTCCACTTCCATGACTGTTTGTGGGACACTGCTGTGCATAATTTGGCTACTGCGTTTCGCCCACAAATATATAGTCAATTCTCCTACTCTCTTTCTCACTACCCTGACCCCTCCCCCACTGCTCTGGTCCCTACCTAACTGTTCAATGCCTTGGGACGTCCTCCTGACGTGAAAGGCGCTATATAAATGTAAGTTTTGATTGATTGATCTAACCCTGTGTCTGGAATGGAATGTGTTCCCTCTCCTTGGCAGGTGCTTTCTTTTTATCTGATTCTGGAGCATATTAGTTGTAAGTTGGCAAGAGCCACTGCTCCCATATCAGCTGTGGTGTCGCTGAGTTGAGATTGCCAGCCAGTGCAATTTTGGAACAGTTTAGTCCTGTAGGCCTGTGCTCAGGTGAGACTACCCAAGCACATTTCACGCAAGACTTGCAGACAAAGTAGAAATTCAATATGAGATGAATTTAAAACGGGATCTCAGAGATGGCAGACCAGAATTTAATTTGGCAAAAGATTACATACTACTGTGCAGTGCTAGCTTTAATCATGTCTTATCTGGGTTCTCTGATCTGACTAGATTTCTTATCTGATTGCTTTGAGGAAAATTATCACGCAAATCATACACCCAAGTTGTGTGTTCTTTGTTTTAGGTGCTTCAGATGAAACATTAAACATTAAACTGAAGTACAGTACCATTTAGCTGTTCAGATGGATATTTAAGATCCCAAGACAATATTCAAAAAGAAGGAAGTTTCTTTATAGTCAAGGCAGTAGAGCAGAGTAGCGACTTGGGAGATAAAGAACAGTGTGTCCAATAGGGTCAAAAAGCTCAAGAAAGAAAATAGGGCATGAGTAGGAGAAATAAGTCATAATTAAAGGTGCTGTATTTAAATACACAAAGCATTCGTAACAAGGTAGAATAATTAATGGCACAAATAGAGATAATAGGTTTGATCCAGTAGCCATTACTGAGACGTGGTAACAGGGAGATCAAGGTTGGGAGCTAAACATTCCAGGGTATTCAACATATAGGAAAGATAGGCAATGTGGAAAACAGGGTGGTGGGGTGTAGCCCTGCTAGCAAAGGATTAGATAAAAACAGTAGAGAGGAAGGATTTTAAATTGGAAAATCAGGATATATGGGTGGAGGTAAGAAATAACAGGGGGCAGAAAACATTAGTGGGAGTAGTTTATAGACCCCTGAGCAGCAGTTATAGTGTTGGGCGGGGTATAAATCAGGAAATTAGAGGAGCATGTAGCAGGGGTAATATGCTAATAATGGGTGATTTCAATCTTTATATAGATTGGGAAAACAAAATTTGCAAAAGTAAATTAGATGATGAGTTTATAGAATGTATTACAGATAGTTTTCTAGAACTGTGTGCTGGGGAACCAACTAGGGGACAAGTGAACCTAGATCTTGTTAATCTAGAAGTTAAGGCTCCTCATAACCATAAAATGATGGAATCTAACATTAAGTTAAAGAGTGATGTAGTTAAGTCCGAAGCAAGGGTCTTAAATTTAAATAAAGCTAACTTTGCAAATATGAGAGAAGAATTGGATAAAATAGCCTGGGAAATTAGATTAAAAGATATGACGGTAGACCAGCAATGGAAAACGTTTACCGATATAATACATAATTCCCAGCAATCACATATTCCCTGGAGGAATGAAAACACCACGGGAAAAGTGGGTCAATCATGGCTAACTAGAGAAGTGAGGGAATGTATAAAATCGAAAGAAGAGGGCTATAATACTGCCCAAAAGAGCAGTAAACCGAACGATTGGGAGGACTTTAGGGCTCAGCAAAGGAAAACCAAAAATTGATTAAGATGGAGAAAATGGAATATGAGGGTAAGCTAGCTAGGAATATAAAGATAGATTGTAAGAGTTTCTACAAATACATGAAGAGGAAGAGTCTTATCAAAAGCGAATGTATTACCTAATTTGTATCTCTGAATTTAAAAAGCTCAAACATATTTATTTAGGAAAGGAACGTTGCCTCAGAATGATTTGACAGAAATGGAAAACATAGTGCCCATGGTTCCCACAGTTTGATTCCCCTGGAAGAAGTCCTGACCATAATGGAATATTTATAAGGTTCAAGGCAGAGGGAATGAGGGACAGTGTTCCAGAGTTTAGAGACATAGTGGCTGAAAGCGCAACATCCAATGGTGGGATGGAGGGTGCGAGGGATGAGCAGGAGCCTGGTACCATTCGGAGTTCGGAGCTCAGAGAGGTAGGGGGATGCCAGGGAGTGAAGGATGTGAACACAAGTGTAAGGATCTTGAAGTTGACATTTAACTTCCTCTTCATTTAACTGACATAAAAGGTGGATGAGTAACAGCACTGGTCTGAGCTGGTTAGAAAATGATTTTCCCTCCCTCTACTAGTAAACAGCTAATCTCCACCACGAGTGTGTCAAAGATTGAAAACTCAGCAAAATGGGGGAAAGCACCCAGCCCACCATGTCTTTGCTCAGCAGGTTTATTTTGGAGTACAGCAAATGGGGATATTTTTAAATAGTTACTGGCTGACTTTTAGGTTCATGCGCTGCTGCTTGAACTCAAATGCCCAGGAGAAAGGAAACTAGAAAAGACACTAGTATGATATATTTGTATTCTGCCATTTCTGAGTACAAAGGAATTATAGTGGGCATGCCAGGGGTGTGAAATATGATTTCAATTGAAGTAATTACCTTCTTCCAAAGCATAAATTTTTGGGATCCTTAGACCAAAATCTGGTTCATTTTGTACCAGCAATGCTGTTGTGCAGATGTTGACTATCCTGTGTTTCTTTAGTCTCTAACAAGTAAAGCCTTCCATTCCATGGTACTGTAGTATGCTAATTAATCTTCCCTATATTCTTGTGGTAATCTTGACATATTGTCAACGGTGGAGTCCCTAGAACTGGACAAAATACGCAATACCTAACCATTTTTTAGAGGTTTCAAATTATCTCTTGGATTTTATATTCTGTGCCCCTATTTATAAAATCTGGGACCCCATTAACTGTCAAGCTGCCTTCCCACTTTCATTTGTTTGTAAACTCCTAGCTCTGTGCTCTCGCCTACTGATGTTAAAGTACATTATGAACTAATTGTACCTGTACTATCCTTTGGGGAGACCTATCTAGGTCCAAATCTACTCTGTGCGGCATTTTAGAGCATCCATAATATGGCTGATTAAAAATTAAGCCAGTGTTTAAGAAGTTGCTAAATTCTGGATTCTCTAAAGTGCCGGATAAGTGGAATAAATCTAGATCAAGCTAGAATTTCTATTTTTGTGTTACAAGACAAAACAGTGTTATGTGTGTCTGGGTTAAATGTGACATAAGGAGAGAAAATATGGTAGTGCACACATTATTACCCTTTGTAAAGGGGGAACATTTTTGTTACTAACTTTTTTATCTCGTAGAACTGAATAAGTCTAGCTGTTCCTGATGAACAGCCAAGCATGACCATCCAGGTCTCTGCTAATGTTGTGTATAAGTTAAAATTCTTTTTTGCGGGTAACTTGTCCATCAGGGATTTTTTTTCTCCCTCGTTCTGAATATTCTGGCTAGCTAAGATGAGGTTAGACATTCCCGTGTGAGAAATAAGAAGATAATGGAGGACAAGGAAGATATAGAATACCACAATTCTACATCTGAGGGTTTTTTTTGGCTGAAAACATTGAAAACTTTTAAGTTTAGTGAACCAAGTAGTTTTAGATTTGTACCATGCTTCTCTTGTAACCTATTGTAACCGATTCTGACCCTTTTCTTTTCTTCCCTTCTCTACTTCACCAGTATGAAATCCTCCTTTGTGTGCAAGACCACGATGATCCTGCAGTTGATGTCTGCAAGAAACTTCTGGGCAAATATCCAAACGTGGATGCTAAATTGTTTATCGGTAAGCAGATTTCACAATTCAAATCTTTCTCCCATAGTTGAAATTGGCTAGAAGTTGCTCTTTCCTCAGTAAAATGTTACATGATTTATCACTAGCAGCACTCTTCAAACTTGCTTTTCTTCAAACAAATCGATTTTTGTTTTACTTTTGTGTAGATATTTGTAATCATTTCCAAATTTGGAAATTGAGAGTCAAATGATTAATGTGTAAGAGATTCGGATGGAGATGACTAATTCGGTGGTATATCAAGCTGTATTAAGTTATACAAATAGCTTAACTTATTCTTAAAACTGAAACCATTGACACAATACAACCGGGAAGTGTGCTGACCCTCAACAACAACTCCCAAGTATTTCAAAATTACATCTTTTATGTGTTTCTAATCCATCCACTGCCAATGTTGGTAACTGCCAATGTGACTTCCCATTTGCTATGCATGCAGAAAGCAGGAAGTAATGGCAGTAGTAACATGATGACTTGGAAGTTCATCATTTTAGGACAAAAGCCAGCTGACTGGAAGTGAGTGGAGTCCACAGAGCCACATAATATAGAATCATAATAATAATAATCCTTGCATTTGATATAGTGCTTTTCACATCTTATCAACGTCCCAAAGCGCTTCACAGAATATACTGTAAAGTGAATTGACTGTATATTTGTGGGTGAATCGCGGCAGCCAATTGTGCACAGCAGTGTCCCACAAACAGTCTTGGGTTGAAATTACCAATTTTATTATTGTGTTTTTTTTGGACGGATTATTAATGTAACATTGTAACATTGCTGCAATGTTTCAACTTTGGTATTGAACTGTAATGACTGTTAATTGGGATTTGTTCCTGTCTAACTAGCTATTGATTCCTTATTACAGTAAAAGCTTCGTTATCTGGCACCCTCGGGACCTGACCGTTGCCAGTTAATTAAATATGTTGGATATTCGAGCGGCAGGTTGCCGAAAATCCTACACAAAAAATTAACTTATTTTAAAACATACCATATTAATAATAGACTAAATAATAACAGAATATTGTATGGATACTTACCAATATAGCATTCCAGCACACTAGGTAAAGTGATCGGTGAAAAGGCATTCCGGCGTTCGGTAAGTTTAATAAGTGCATATGCATGCACAAAGTGAGCATACCACGAGTGTCCCGGATGGCTCAGGTATGAGATCCAGTTGCTGGAATGGTGAATTGTATTGGGAGATACCAGTTGGTTGATCGTTCCGGTTGGTTGGGTGCCGGATAACCAAGCTTTTACTGTACTATTTTTTTGTAAAATATTCCAAGAGCGTAAACACAGTAAAAACCCGTTTATCCGTGACCCGATCAACCGGATTGCTCGACCCTTCCCGGGGTAATTCCCCATTCCAGCAATCGCGAATATGCTCACTTTACACATGCGTGCAATGTATGTACATGCGCACTTATTAAACTTATGAACTTGGAGGTTTTACAGATTGGTAAAAAATGCTGTTTTACCGATCTTTTTACTGTGTGCTGGAATCTTTATTGGTAAGTATCCATACAATATTCTGTTAGTATTTAGTATATTATTAATATGGTATGTTTTAAAATAAGTTAATTTTTGTGTTGGGTTTTCGGCAATTTGCCATCCGATTATCCGGCACAGTCAATTAGTTGACCTCCCCGGAGGGTGCTGGATAAACGGCTTTTACTGTAAATTGCTGATAACATTTTCCTATCAACTGGTGTTTTCTAGTATGTGGAGCCCAAATTGAGAACATTGCTGAAATATTCTAGGTTAGTAGCGGATCTATTCTAATTTAGTTCCATCACACATTTGGGCTCTACACCTGGGTCAGCACTCACTTTCTTCAGCACTCCTTAGGATAATGTTGGATTAACTATTCTTTGCCATTGATTGATCTAAATCAATGGCATCAGTGCATTCTAAGCCAAGAATGCACTGATCAAACAAAAATGTAAATTCACAGGGATTTGCGATTTTAAAAGAAAGGCCTCAAATTGTACATCAAAATTGTGGCTTTGCCTGGTAGGCTTAAATATACAGATTGAGTCAATTCATTATTGGCACAAATTTACAACAAGGCATAATGATGGGCTTGTAAAATTTAGAAATATCTATTTTCATTTCACTCTATTGTTTTTTTGATGTTCCAAACCCAAGCTGTGCCTGGAGAGAGCATTTTGAGCTAATGCTAACGCTAGAATGAAGGACACAAAAAATACATTATTCAGATCACATTCCACAGACCATTAACCTCAACCCTTTAGTAAGACTGAGGAAAAAGTGAGCATGAATGTGCAAGTAAAAACAAATTAAAGCTTCAGAATATTCACTCAACTTCACTGTTCAATCCTGCTTTCCAGTAGTCAACATTCCCTCTTCAATCAATACTCCCTCTTCCAGCCCCCTCCTCCCATAGTAATAGAGAAACCATTCCATTCTCTACAATGTTTCCTTACCTTTATCTATAACAGATTGCTGAAACCAACCAGATATTTAGACAATTTTATTGTGATTGTCATTCCACCAGACAATGCTTCCCCTAGCCCTAAATATCTGGAACTCACTGCCTGAACCCCTTCACCTTGCCCACTCTTTACCTTCAAATCCCGTTGGAAAACCTATTTCAACTATGTGGATGGTCACCTCCCATTCTCCCTTGCTTTCCCTTGGTGACATCATCCGCAGACATAGGGTTAACTTCCATATGTATGCGGATGACACCCAACTCTATCTTTCTGCCTCTACTCTCGACTTCAGGACTACTAGTGTCATGACAGATTGCCTGTCAGACATCAAGTACTGGATGAGAGCTAACTTTCTACAGTTGAACGTCAACAAGACCAAGGCCCTCCTGATTGGTTTGCGCCAGTGTCTCCATGCATCAGGCACTGGCAGCAACAACCTCCATATTTGTACACTCAACTCTCCAAACCTAGATGTCTTGTTCGATCCTCAACTGTCTTTCCTCCCCCACATGCAAACAATGACTCACTCTGCCTTCCCTCACCTTGGCAGTATTGCCCTCCGACTCTACCACTACCCCCACGACCGCTGAAACCCTCACGCATGCATTCATTACAATCTGGCTCAACTACACAAATGCTCTGCTTGTCAGCCTTCCCAATTCCTTCCTCCACAGATTGCAGATAATATAGAACTCTGCGGCCCGTGTCCTCTACTGGTCCAAGCTTCATGACCCCCATCTCTCCCATCCTTGCCTGACTGCATCGGCTCCTCATCACCCAGATGATCCAATTCAAGATCCTGGTCCTCACTTTTAAAGCTCTCCACAGCCTCGCCCCACCCTACATCTGACCTCCTAACCCCCTACCAACCTGCCCACCCCCTCTGCTCAACTCCATGTTCCCTGACCCACCTGCCCCACCATTGGTGGGCGAGTCTTCAGCCACTCTGCCCCCAACCTCTGGAACTGCATCCCGCAGTCCCTCCGCCGTTCCCCTTCCCTGGCCTCCTTCAAGTCTAGCCTCTCTTTGATGGTCCCATTAGTCACCCCTTTTCCTCCACCCTCCCTCGTCTGAAACAATGACTGTCCAGCGCCTTGGGAAGTCCTCCTGACATGAAACGCACTATACAAGTATAATTTTGTTGTTGTTGCTTCCAGGCCACTCTACAGTGCTCTAAGACCGTATCCTATGTGAAGAGTGCTATATAAATGCAAGTTATTGTACATTATTTTCCCCTTCCACCCTACGCTCATTTGTGCACAATTGAAGCTATCAATTATTCAGTGTTATCAGAGTCTTTCAGACGCAAGCTGAGCAATACAAGAAATAGAAATGCAAGAATCATTTTGAGTACTCTATTATCAGTCCTTCAATGTTGTACAAGGACTCAAAATGACTGGACCTATTTCTGCTCTAAGGAGTTATTCGGAGTCCGATAAAATCTAATGAACTCAAGTTAAAGTGGAGTTTTTAAATGTTTAATTGACACAGCACATTGGAGCATGTGTGTTGTGGTCTGGCTGTGTTTCGCTTCCTCTCCCAAATGCTGAGTTCCTGTTGCACCAAAGCATTGAAGTCATTGTCCCCGTCTTATCAAGCCCCTCTTAACGATTGCATACCACTAAAACAACATCAACAAACACTTGAGAATAAGCTTGTTATGAATGAAAAATGGAGAAAACTGCAGTTAATATTAGACTTTCCTTTAACTAGAGAGTCCTGTAGCTCAAGACAGTCCTGTAAGAGAGAGTCCTGGAAGAAAGTCCTGTAGCTCAGTGGTTAGAGCACTCTTCTCGTAAGTGAAAGACCTGGGTTTGATTCCCAGCAGATAAATACATTGAGCAAATTTCCTTACTCCACATGCCTCTATTTATACCTCCTGACGTGAAAGCCGCTATACAAATGTAATTCTGTTTTGTTGTTGTTGTTACCTAGCAGTAAAGAGAAATCTGGTTGTTAGTTGATTGATGGATCATTTTTCCATGGTTAATAATTTCTTTAAAAAATAATAATTAATTAGTCACTTTCATCCACAACTGTTTGGAGACACTACTGTGTGCAATTGGCTGCTGCGTTTTACTCACAAAATACAGTCAATTCATTTTACAGTATATTCTGTGAAGCACTTTTGAGACATCTAGAAGACGTGATAAGATGGTGTATCAAAGGCTATTATTATTACAAAAAAGTTAGGCCTTTCTGCAAATTTTCTTAATGGGTCAGAGAATGCTTCGCTTTAAAAAGCCCTTCTGTGATTCCTCAACATTCTTTTAACTACTGATTATCTTGCCCTGTCTCACCCAGATACTGCTATGATCCCATCCCCAGCAATCTCTGTTTGAGTTCTTCTTCAATCATACTGTTGTCCTTTAGAACTGTCTTCCAGGGCCTCTTTTGCAGTATGATAGTTTCCGATCCTACAGTTGATGCAACGTGTGTAAACTGGTCTAGCAAAATATACTATTTAATATAGTGCCACAGAGTGTTTTTAATAGTACTTGTGCCATTTCATGTTTATGAGAGTGATAATAACCAAGAGAAATTTTGAAACAGGTGGGAAGAAGGTTGGAATTAATCCGAAGATCAATAATTTGATGCCAGGATATGAAATAGCAAAATATGAATTTGTGTGGATCTGTGACAGTGGGATTCGAGGTGAGCCACAAAAACTGTGATCTATGTTACATTATTGAATCCATATTATTAGTAATGGTCCCTGGAAAATATTGGGCAGAGCAGATGTAGAGGACAGTAAAGTACTAACTTGCAATTAATGAATGCAATCAGTCTGTGTTGAACCATCTCAACACAGAGCTCTGCATGAATATTAATAATCTCTCGAGGAGAAAAAACAACGACAATTGGTCACTTTAATCCTTGACTTGTTTGCGGGACACTGCTATGTGCATTTGGCTGCCATGTTTTGCCCACAAATATACAATCAATTCACTTTACAATATGTTCTGTGAAGCATTTTAAGATGTGAAAAGCGCGATACCAAATGCAAGTATTATGATTATTAGATGACAACTGATATAATTGATGAAGAAAAAATGGATGATTTAAGTTTAAGATTACAGTTTGATATTACTTCTCGGTGAGGTTGGCAGCTGTGGGAGAGAAGAGAACAGAAGGAAGAGTGATGGCCAAAATAAAGAGTGGCAAGAATGAAACTCATTAAAACCTGTTCATGCAATAACATTTTAAATATCACTATGACTTAATGTTTAGTGAATCCAGACACGCTGACTGACATGGCCAACATGATGACTGAGAAAGTGGGCCTGGTGCATGGATTACCATATGTTGCTGACAGGCAGGGATTTGCTGCCACATTAGAACAGGTAAGGTTGAAGAAGTATTCTGTATGAACAGTATGTTTTATTTGACCAGTTCAGGGATTTTATCTGCAATATAAAATTCTGATGAAATTCATCCCTAACATTTCAGGCATTACAAGAAGTTTTATAATTTTTTTGTTGCATTTTGTAATCAAAACTGACATTAAAGTTTAGTTTCCCCATTTTTAAAGTGGATTTGATTCCAAAAACTTAGTATAAAAGAAAACATTGAATAAATGCAAGTTGGAGCAATTGTAAAACTGCCCATTTTATGAAATTGGACATTAAATTAACACATGTTTTTAAATTTGTCAGTTCTATGCATAAGGTTTTTTTTGCCCCTGAAAAAGAAAATTCTTGAATAAAACATTTTAACTTACTGAAAATGTTTTGTGTAATTGACTTCTTAAAAGAGACCCATACTCATATTGTACTTTTATTTAAAGACTAAGAATCTTTGAATGACTGCACTTAATCCTGTTGAGATCTGAAGCCTCCGATTGATCTGAGGCTTTAGTGAGTAATGTGTTGGTGTCAGTCTCACTTGCAGCAGCTGTTCACATTTGTTTGTGGGCTGCAATCAGTATCCTTATCATTCCTCAATGTTGCACAGCAACCAAGTTATTTATTGGCTTGGCATTGGGAAAGTACCTATTCCCTTCAGAGCTACAGAATGAGTGTGCGAGCTTTCCCCGATGTCATAATCTAATGAGAAACTGAGTCACAGAAATCCTGAAAAACATTGAACTCAATAGTTTGAACTCTGCTGTTAGTGTCAGACGGTCAGCAGTAAAGCTTAAATTCAGCCCAGAAATCTGCCCTTGTTCATTATCTGGTGACCACTGCTTGGTGTGGGTATTCCCACAGTTGAATCTTCAGCCAGCACTATTTTTTATGCTGACCTGTAATTGCTCTTACGAGGTACCCAAAAATTTGGTGAGTCAGCATCTTAAGGCAAAATAAGATCAACAACAACAAAGTTACATTTATAGAGCGCCTTTCACGTTGGGAGGACATCCATGGCACTGAACCGTTGGGTTGGGACCCGAGCAAGTGGGAGTGGAGGGGTAGGGTGGGGGGATGGGGAGGGAGAGAGCTGGGAGGTGGCAGAAGGCACGATCGAAGAGGTGGGTCTTGAGATCGGCCTTGAATGAAGCAAGGGAGGAAGCGAGGCGAAGGGACTGGGATGGAGTTCCAGAGTATGGGCGAATAAAAGATCAGGTGCTAATTGGCAGCATAAATGTGACTGCATTGCCAGTACTCACTGGTTTGTTCAGATTTTCTTTACTGGTATCTAACATTCCGAGAAATCCATCTCAGAGCTCGTTTCCAAACCAAACTAGTAAGATTTCCACATACGTGGAAATATGGACCCTACTTAAATAATCTTTGAGAATTTAGTGTTGTGTGTCTATAACCAAGAGAGTGCATTGGGGATACTGGCGGAGCTTAACCAGTTAGATCCACACAACCTCACGTTTCACAGAACTAGTCAATTTCCTGTTGATTTGCCTGCAGGGTTGTCAGGAGACTGGTGAAAAGAATCCCGGCTTCACTGACTGTTGAGGTCATTTGTAGTCTCGAACTGACTAGATGTCTTCTTAGTGGCATAATAATAATCTGCATTTGATGTAGGGTTTTCCACATCTATATGTCTCAAAGTGCTTCACAGAAATAATAATCATTTATATCTATTTTTACCATCAGGTGAAATGTGTAAATATTACTGTTCAGATTAGTGATATCAAATATTTACACAGAATGCCTTTGAATTTATAATAAAACAAGGTTAGACAGGAATGTTTACACAAGGTCTTCAATTTGTAACTGGACCAATTTCTAAACTTGTTAAATTTCATTATGTTGCAGGTGTATTTTGGCACATCACATCCTAGAACATACATATCGGCCAATGTAACTGGATTCAAATGTGTAACTGGAATGTCTTGCCTAATGAGAAAGGATGTGTTGGACCAGGCTGGAGGGCTTATTGCATTTGCTCAGTATATTGCAGAAGATTACTTCATGTCCAAGGCTATAGCAGACCGGTTAGTTGTAAAGCTTGTTAAACACAAAGTTCAGTGAGATGAATAGTGGCCAAACAGGTTCTTCCTCTAAGAAAATCAATTCTTTGTTAGTGTGCTCTGTTGGTAAAGCCAGTTCACAGCAGAGTCCGTCGTCTTATACCCAACATCATTTAGGTACTGAGTGGGTGGTGTCATTGCATCCCATATGCTTAACCTTGTCCCATATGCTTAACTTTGTCCCGTATGCAATGATTAATTTGTTTCACTCATGTGGAAATTAGCAGGTTGATTCCAACCACTCAATGGCTGAGATCACCTCAACACAAGGTAGTGGGAGTACCATTGCTCTCTGGCATGTCTGTCTGGTTTTCTATCCATGGTGGGTAAAGTGATTATTATATCATGTTTTCGGTTGATATACTAAGGTTGCTAAAATTACTATATTGTGAGTAAAGGTTATGATGCATCTTATTCCAGGTGCATTTGCTGTCATTGAGTCTTGTTTTGCTCTTTCATGAACATATTCAATTCTGGAGATTTAAAGGCTCGGGAATATTCCTAGAATTTATTCAGCTTAACATGATTTGAATGGGCAGAGAGACTTTGAGATTCTGTTATTATGGTTACATCATATAACTGGGAAGAGGTTGACAGAGGACTTAAGTGCATGGCTAATGAATATATTAGTTTTTTCTCAGAGTTGGTAGTGTTGACAATCATACAAATACAGAAACCATTTGTGTTATGTTAAGGATTGGCAGATCAGAGTGTGTTAAACTGATTTTGAGGAAGTATGATCTCATACTTAATTTAACTTTATTTTTAGAGGATGGAAATTTGCCATGGCGAGTCAAGTGGCAATGCAAAATTCGGGGAGCTATTCAATTTCTCTGTTCCAGTCACGAATGATCAGGTGAAGTATTTATAACTTGATAGTCTAGTCTATTCTAGAACATATAGTCTTAACATATATTAGATGCAGCATTAATCTCTTGGGTGCCTTTATTAGTCTAGTCTATTCTAGACTAGACTAATAGTTTAATTTCAATCAAAGGCTAACATTTGCTTCTACCAATATATTACAGTAAAAGCCCATTTATCCGGCGCCCTCTTGGGGGTCGACTAATTGACTGTGCCAGATAATCGGGTGGCAAAACCCAACATTAAAAATTTACTTATTTTACATACCATATTAATAATATACAGTAGAAGCCCATTTATCCGTGACTCAATGCACTAGCACTTCCGAATAACCGGCACACCCAAAAGAAAAGTCCCCATTCGACAAACTGGAACTTATCCGGAACAATAGCAGTGGAGCATTTGTAAATGCATAAATAATAACATAATAACAGAATATTGCATTGGCACTCACCGTCAAAACTACTCTCCTGCATCCCCCACTCCCGTTGGTAGATGCTATGCTTGAAGCCATGATGCTGTGGTTGAGGTTTACAGTCCAGCAACCACTCCCAAAATGGAACACACCAAGCGGGCAAAAAAATGGAGCACGTATGTCTTCAAAGTCATACTAGCGGCAAGGCGATAACGCTAGCCAATAACCCACATTGTTGCGCAGGTGCAGTATTTTGGTTTGCCGCTGGTAGAGTCTAGGGCTTCGGCTTGCAGCTAGTAAAGTCGCGCGATTTTAAAATTGCGCTGCTGCTTCTTTCACCCGCCTGGCATCCCCCATTCAAAAAAGAATCGCAAACCCCAATCAGTAAAGGTGAGAAGCGCAAGAGACCAGCCCCAACAACAAGCACCAACACAATACTCTGCCACTACCTGCTGTTACCTAGTTTGGTGTGTATGGTGTGTGTTAAAAGAACTTTAATTTTTTTGTAGTGGGTTTTCGGCCGCAGGCCACCCGAATATCCAGCAGGCGCATTAACCAGCATTGGCCAGGACCTGGGTGGGGGTGAGCACGCAATTCGGTTGATCGGGTCATGGATAAACGGGCTTTTACTGCATCAGTGCTGGCCATCCAAAATTTCCTATTAAGAAACATTATTCTAAAATTTGGCCAGAGAGGAGTCATTTTATTAGGTGTTTGATAGCTGCTTTAAAATGAACACGCGCTCAATACAAGGAACTGATCCAGAACAGATTCCACAGTCTTAACATATATTAGATGCAGCATTAATCTCTTGGGTGCCTTTATTCTTGAGGTTGTTAGTCTTGTATTTTTGACAGTGCTTAAAGGATTTGGGCCCCAAAAAGCTTTGTTCAGATTGATATTGCACTTATAGTTGCACACCCAATATTCTGTTCAGAATATTGCTTCTGTTCAGAAGCAATATTTGTCTTCCTGGAAATAACAACATAGGAACAGGAGTAGGCCATTGAGCCCTTCGAGCTAATTTCACCATTTAATTAGATCATGGCTGGTCTGTACCTCTATTAATTTTTTCAATTCCAATTACCTGGTTTCTCCCCGTATCCCTTAATATCCTGAGCTACCAAAAATGTATCAACCTCACTCTTGAAGGTGTGGATGGATCCAGCATGCACAACCTTTTGGGAGAGAGAATTCCAGATTTCTACCACGCTTTGAGTGAAAAAATGCGTCCTGATTTCACTCTTAAATGGCCTGGTTCTAATTTTAAGACAATGTCCCTTTTCTTTTGGATTCTCCCACCAGAGGAAATAGCTTCGCTGTATCTACCCAATTAAATCCCCTTATCATCTCTAAATACTTCAAATCATCCCTCAACTTTCCAAGCTCAAAGGAATACAATCCAAGTTTCCACAGCCTTTCCTCGTAACAACCCCTTTACGCCTGTAAACGGGACTTCATCCATCACCTCAGTCTTAAGGTGACATAGCAAATATACATTCATTCAAATTGGCAAGACATCCCAGCGAAATCCTTTTAAGAATCAAAGGCATGAGGATTACAATAATGAGTTAAAAAATTATCACCAAGAGCTTATTTATTTTACAAGCTTTTATACCAACTGCCCAGAATTTAATTGTTCAAATGTTGTAATTGCAATAATATCTGCTGTCTCTCTACAACCAATTGACCTTGTGCATTAATGAGTTGTTGGAAGATGCTGTGGCCAGTGACACTGCAGGCTCACCAATGCCCCTCTTCACAACCTGGTGAAACTGGTGGCCAAGAATGAAGCAAAATGTCACTTGCTCCTTGCCTCCCAACAATATCCAAGATTTATTCTTTATATTCTGCCCCCGACTTCCAGTTTGCTTACTAAAGTTTACGTTAACTGTAATTGTCCTAAGGCACAAGATAACCTAACATTTTCTTACCAATTGGATCCTCCCCTCCTGACCATTCTGCATCCAGAGATCTAGCACAGCTCCAAGTTAACTCTGAGGTTAACTAGCCTTTGCTAGTATTATTATTATGCGTAATCTCCTCTGCCAGATAGGAGGAAGGGAGCTCGACAGAGAAATCTACCCAACCCTACAAAGGAGAATTCTTATTGGTTGATACACAGCTGCACTTGCAGCACCAGGGAAGCAATCTGTTAGGTGGAGGTGTTTACCACAGTTGAGCAGAAATGTATATGTTTGTGTAGAGAAATCTAATTGTATATTTTCTTGTCCAATAGGTGGTCAAAATTGCGGATCAATATGGTGCCTGCTACTATCGTGTGTGAACCAATCTCTGAGTGTTTTGTTGCCAGTTTGATAATAGGATGGGCTGTTCACCACATCTTCAAATGGGACATTATGGTGTTTTTTATGTGCCATTGCTTGGCTTGGTTTATATCGGATTACATTCAACTCCGAGGAATTCAGGTGTGCATGATTTATATAATTTGTGTTTGGGTAACTTAGAGTGATAAATTAGTCATTGGTAATCAGTTTCAGTGATTGAGCATCATTGATGCTCAATAATAATTCTTCCATCTGGTACAAAACCTTACATATGTCAGAAGGTGTACCTTGATGATTTTACCACAAGTTGAACAATTAAGGGTGAAAAAGAAACTGTCTAAGATTGCTTTGAAAAGATGATGGAAATCTAAAAACATACTGTTCTATAAGCAATTTTCATACACATTGCAGTGATAAGGAGTCAGATATATCATTTATATTTCCTGCTTCAAAATTATATCTTGGCTAAGGTGAGCTAAAAGCCTTATGCTTGTGTTTTAATAACAATGACAAGCTTAAGAGTAATTCACTGGGCCAACCAGGGAATAGTTTAGGAACACTTATACAGTGAATGAGAACTTTGTACAGGGAGAAGGCAGGGGAATTGGACTAAAAAATAGTAAGCTCTTTCAGAAAGCCAATAAGGCATGATAATAATAATCCTGACATTATTATGCATCATTTAAAATCTGATTGTTGCTTACAATGATACAGTGTTTGCTTTTTTTGTGGAGGGGTGTACCTTGATGATTTTACCACAAGTTGAACACCACAACTAACCCGCTGGAATTTTAACAATCATTTTTTATTTTGATTGTTTCTACCTGTCTACCCTTATTAAATTATTTCTGAATGTTTCTATCCTGTAGCTCAGTGGTTGTGGCCATACAAGTGAGAGAGCTGGTTTCAATTCCAGGCAAGGTGAAACCTTGGGCAAGTTTCCTTATTCCACAGCATAATAATAACCCCTCAAAAAAAAGAAATTGGTCATTTCAATCCACGACTGTTCATGGGACACTGCTGTGCGCAATTGACTGCCGCATTTTGCCCACATACAGTCAATTCACTCTACAGTATATTATGTGAAGCACTTTGAGACATCTAGAAGTCTTGAAAATTGCTATATCAAATGCAAAGATTATTATAATATTATTATTATTTTGATATAGAGCCTTAACGATACTTTAGATGTCTCAAAGTGCCTCACAGAATATACTGTAAAGTGAATTGATTATATATTTGTGGGCGAAACGCAGTAGCCAGTTGCACACAACAGTGTCCCACAAACAGTCATGGATTGAAAATGACCAATTTACTATTGCTTTTTCTTGAGGGATTATTATCCACATGTGGAGTAAGGAAACTTACCCAAGGTTTCACCCTGCATGGAATCAAACCCAGGTCTCTCGCTTGTAAGGCGAGTGCTCTAAACACTGAGCTACAGGACTCCACATGGCCACATCCTGAGCTGTAAATTTCTGTTACTTTCTAAAATGAATTTGAGATTGCACTTAGTTGATCACATCCCTGGCAATATGAGCACATATTGAATTATAACAAGAAAATGATGGCTCATGCCACTGTAGCTTGTACTTGTGGAGTTTATTAATGTTATCAATAAGTGCTATCAGAAACATTTTTAAGACATTTGAGCTGGCTTCATTTTATTAGTGACTATATTGCTTCACAGTTTAATCAATAACAAACCTCTCAGTGTCTATTTTTCAGACAGTCGTATTTGTAGCTACTGTAATTATCAAAATTCTATTTGATAACCGAATGACCACACATTCATTGTTTATTTTTTCTCTCTCTCTTTCCCACTAGGGTGGACCTCTGTGTTTTTCTAAGCTTGATTATGCGGTTGCATGGTTTATCAGAGAATCTATGACAATATATATATTCTTATCTGCCCTGTGTGATCCCACTATAAGGTGGCGGACAGGCCGTTACAGGTTACGCTGTGGTGGCACAGCAGAGGAAATCATTGACGTATGAACACCAAGTCTTTCCTGTACAAATGAAGAAAAGTATTACGTATGATGTTTGTATAAAGACTTTTAAATAGTTCTACCTTCAAGTGTTTTTACTTGTGTGCCCTAGTATTCTGAGTTAATTTATTTGCATGGTTATTGCAACAGAATTTAAAGAAAAGAGTAAATGAGTCTTGTCAATGCAGCCAAAAAAAACTAGATTTTCTTTCCCATTTGGAAGCGGTGGGGAGAGTGGACTTAGTTTTAAAAATTATATATTTTAAACTTGCAACTCAATTTTTTTAAGGATTAGATGCAAGAAATACGCAGCTTTCAACAAAATGTTAGGCTATTGTGTTTGGCAATCTACCAGGATAACTGGTCTCTCAATATTAAAAGCAGAATGTGTGAAAGTGACTGATTATTCCTCAAGACATATAATCCTAAAAAAATTAAATAGAGGGAGCGAAATGAGGGTGCTGTTTTGCCCTAATATAGGAATAAAACCAAAGTGGATTTTAGTTTGATGGCTTTCTGATTTGCAATCTTCGGGAACAACTTGACCAATGTTAATCACTGTATGTACAACTGTTTTAAATCAGATTTTGTTTGGTTCCCTTTACACAGCAAAGTAGTATTTTTATATAAAAACATACGCACAACACAATATCAACTATCCCTGGTTGTGTAATATTTCTCCACGTATGCATGGCAAATTCATGCATTTAAAAAAACAATAGATGTATCGTGTTCAGAATAAGGACACAAAGTGCATGAACTTGTAAATATACAAGTACCTTTCAGCAGATTGCAATGTTCAATAGGTGGAGGAAATGTATGATCTTGTAATTATTGACTATAAATCCTATATTTAAAAAAAACTATCCAACTGAATCTACTGATGGCTTTTTGCTATATTAATGTCTGAAAAGGCTTATTAAGAATAAGATTAGTTTGATATTTGTGTGGAAATGTGATTTTTTTTATTGGCAGGGAGCTGCTAATGCATGCAGTTGAGTTTGGCCTTCCTTCGGCTACATACTGTTTTGTGCTGTTTGTGTTTCAAAGTGCTGATTTACTGAGCTCATGTTTGCAATATATGACCAACTGCAGTGGTAAACTGGATACGTTAAAGGGTTGGAGAAGTAGTTTGGATGCTCGAGTGAATAGGGATGGACCTGAAAGAGATTTTTGTGTCCTGAAATTTAGAGACCTTTTATTTGTGCATGCCCATCGACCAGTGGCTTAGAGCCACAAAGCAGGTTTCATCAAATAAGGTTTATCAATTGGATTAATTACTGGAAAAACATTGGTGAACTTTTCATTTTTGAAAGAAAAGACTTTTTTTATTGGCTATTCTTAAATCACTGCTGGACAGTCAAATCCATAGTATAATAGCAATAATTGAATTTTTTTTAAAAAAGAAATCTGCATTTGTGATAAACAATACACTTTAAGCTAAGGCAACCTGGTTCAACTAGTGGCCAGCCTAACTATCTTATATATTGCTATTGATGCGCCTTATTTAAATGCATTGTTTTTCCTCTCAAGTATTTCCATGTCAGCTATTCAGAGTACTTGCATTAAAATGTGAGGGTATAAGACAACTAAAGTGCTTTATTTTCATTGAATTACTAATATGAGCTACCTCTTTCTTTCCTGGCTTCCCCACTCTACCTTAATCATAAATATTACCCTTATGACAGCATTAAGATTGGTTTGAAGGGTTTGCCAAGTCCAAACACCAGAGTTTTGGGTTTGATCCCATCCCGTCCCACTAATCCATTGGCATGAATTGGGTGAAAAACCTGAGGAAGTCCTAGGTTTCCATTAGCTGTCCAGGTGTGATCCACCAGTTTTACGATATTGTGCTGACATTTGAGCTTTCCTGTTCATCAATTAACAATGTGTTATTTGTATGGAATATTTTTTTACAATTCAGTTTTGTTTTACAGTGTTTATGAAATTTGTTGCTGAAATGAGAACTCTTGCAGCCTTGTGTGATGCTTGTCCTTCCATGAAATTTCAGCAATGGAGTAAAAATGTAAAGAAAAAAGTCATTTGAGGTTGAATTTCTTCTTTATAGTTACATAGCGATGTGTGAAATTGGCACAACTGAAATTGGTGTAATGAAAAATGAAGCATCACTAAAGCATGAGACCGTGGTTCTGTAACCTTTCTTATAGATACATTTCTGTGTACCATATCTATAAGAAATAGAAAGACAAGAAGAAATGTCTTTATTCTTTTGGCCAAAGTGTAGGAATTATTCAGAAACCTTGCATGACATTCTTTCGCAAAACTCCACTGATGTATGTATGTATAATTGTTCAAAATGAAACCTGGTCTAAACCGGTCCATATGAGCATTTTGGGGTGTTAAACATGAGCCTTAATGCCTGTTAATGTTCAAGGAATACACATGTGATGACTAATACTGTAGAATGTGTCAATGTTTGGTCTGAATCTGCTTTTAAGTGATGCTGACCTTTACCCTGTACATAAGCAGACAACAGGAGTTTGCTTTATTTAATTGTCCACTTTTGTGTTGTGTTCCAGATGCTACCATTAAGTGCTTAAACAGTGAAAATTTTGCTTCAGGAGACTATATATTCCAAGATGTCAATTGTACATTAACTTTTTACTGAATAAAAAAGGATTTGAATGTAGCTGTATTGTGAACTGTTTTTTGTATGAATTATTTGTTATTGCTTCATGAAATGGTATGGCTATTAGTGTATGGTGTTCATGTTTTAATTGTTATTAAAAAAAATCAAGTAGTGAACAGATGTTTCCTGTGGGTTTTTGATTTAAGATTTTAAATTTAACAATTTTTTTTCTTTTTAAATAGTTAATAATAATAATCTTTGCATCTGATATAGCGCCTTATGATGTCTTTGAGACGTCTCAAAGCAAAATATACTGTAAAGTGAATTGACTATTTTGTGGCCAAAACATAGTAGTCAATTATGCACAGCAATGTCCCATAAAAGTAGATTGTGTGACTTTTTTTTGAAGGATTATTGCTCTCGGAAAGTGATCAACCAATTGACCAACAATCGGGTTCCTACTCATTGCTGGGTAAATAGAGGCATAAGGAAACTTACCTAAAGTTTTGCCTCGAGATCTGTTTGTTTGGTAGTTTGGTGAAACCAGGCATTTGCCTTGCATTGAGCTGGGCAGAGATAAACTACTCACGTTTAGTTTGGATGACCAAAAAAAGAGAGCTTTTGCACTGCTTTGTTTTATTCAATGCAATTTCCATTTATATACAGTAGCGCCTTCCACATCGGGAGAACATCTAAAAACAGTGTGTGCATTGAAAGTACAATCAAAAAGGTAAATATTGAGGTGGGCTTTAAAAGTGGTGAGTCGGTGGGACATCGGGATGGAAATGCAGACAGCGGAGGCAGAATGGATGGTAGTGTGGGCGGGGGGGAAATACGGCTGCGAGTGAAGGGCTTGGCTATGTCGGGAGGGTTATAGGAGATCAAAGAGGTGGTTAGTGGGGAAAACTGGAGGGATTCAAATGCGTGAACAAAAATCTTGGAATTCCACCCATTAGGGAAATAGGAGCCAGTGGAGCCAAGGCGAGGATGGCTCATGGAACCTGGAGCAGGAGGGGACATGGAAAACAGGGAGTTTATCTTAATTAAATTTTAAGGTTTGTGGATTCTCTTTTGCAGAGTATTCTCCCCCATAAGGAGTGCCGGGTACAATTTGCATGGACTGACCAGGGAACAGTTTTTAGAGTAAAATTGTTTTTACAGTGAAAAGATCAACAAAGTAAGCCAAGCTCTAATTTTAACCAGCAGAATGGATCAGCTGTTTAATAATCCATTTATAATTGCGTCAAATACAGAACAAATTAATCTTATCCTGTTCTAATCTCCAGAGAGGTTGTGCTCACATACAGAACACGGAGCTATGACTACCCATGTAGGGAGAGAGTTATAAAGGGGACATTTCACTGCTCTGAGATTAGAGTGAATATTTCTGAGAATTTGGTAGGGCTTTAGCTTGCTTTATTTTCAGCGATTCTCTTGTGCAAAGTTGCCGGAAATGCAATTTTTTGATGAGGTACTTACCTCGACTTCAAGATCTTCACTTTCGTGTTCAAATCCCTTCACTCCCTGGCACCTCCCTACTTCTCCAATCTTCTCATTCCCTCAACCACCACCTGTCGTCTCTGCTCAACTGGTACCATCCTCCTGCTCATCCCTCGCATCCTCTGCCCCATCATCGGAGGTCACACTTTCAGCCACTACACTCTAAAACTCTGGAACATTCTCCCTTTCTCCCTCCATCCCTCCGCCTTGCTCCCTCCCCACTTTCAAGTCCTACTAGAAAACTTTCCTCTTCAACAATGCTTATAGGCACCTCCCACCTCTCCCAGCTTGGATTCAGGCTCCACCATGCTCTGAAATGCTAAGGTAGCAGCCAATTCCACGCATTTGAATTTCATCCGTTTTACAATTTTAATTTGTTTATTTCACATTACTTTGCCAGTGTATGACCTGGCCAGGCTAAACATTGTATTCTTTCGGGTATAAAAGCCAGTTGCTCAGTGGTTGGAGCACTTGCCTTACAAGCGAGGCAGGTCAGGGCGAAACCTTGGGCAAGTCTCCTTACTCCACACGCCCTCCAAATCCCTCCAAAAACAAAATAAGAAAAATTGGTCATTTCAATCCACGACTATTTGTGGGATACTGCTGTGTGCAATTGGCTGCTGTGCTTCACCCACAAATATACAGTCAATTCACTTTGCGGTACATTCTGTGAAGTGCTTTGAGATGTCTAGAAGACGTGAAAAGCGCTATATCAAATACAAGGATTATTTATTATTATTCATTTTAAGTCTACAACAACAATAAAATTATATTTGCAAAGCACCTTTCCCGTCGGACTGACTGGCTGAAGTCTAGAAGCATGTCCACTTGTAAGGCTGCAGAACACAAAGCCAACTGTATGCCAGCCCCTCAAGATGACTTTCAAGTGGGGAAACCAAAATCACTGGATTGTCATTAAAGCACAAATCCTATATGTACCATTATTGTGATGGTCCATCCATAGGAAGATTGAAGATCTCCTGTGAAGATTAGTGTTACCTGCTTCCCGTGTTTCTATGCTTATATTGCACACGTATCAATAATGTACCACATATTCAGTTGTCAATCAAATCAGGCAAAGGTATAGTTGTATGTACTTATGTACTGAAGTGCTTATGTAACTCCATCAAGCTTGTTATAGGGTTAGTTACAGGGTATCTCATGATTGATATCTCAGTGTCAGTTGTTAATATTTGTCTGGTAGAATGTGAAGAGCTAATAGTCTCATCAAAGAGCTGAAAGTCTTCAATCAACTCATGACTTTCAATGCCTCCTGATCCTCTTGTCATCTTGGTGCCTCCCTCAATGCAAGTGTTTAAAGTTTAAAATGCTTGCTTTCCCCCAGTGTGTGCTGGCCAGTGATCTCATTCAGGCCAGCAGGTCAGATGCTACAGTTAGACTCTGCCACCCTCATTTGGGAAGGTGTAATATCCGGTCATGCTACGTGCTCTAAAAGGCTAACCAGAGATTTTGACTTGAAGGTCCAAAGTACATCATAGTTGGGGAAGGACAAGTTTGGTTGTGTTGCACCAGGTGGCTGAATAAGCTGTCGACTGTTGAGGATGATTTCCATACTTTTATGCTGTGCGCTTGTGATACTATCTCCCCACCATACAGGAATAATAACCACTTAGTAAGAAATTCCACTGTTGGGAACTATTGGTAGTGCTATATTACAAATATATCAGTTGTTTGAGAGTACGAGAGATGACTGAACACCCCTCTGAATTGTGACCATTTTATTAGGTTTGTTCAATGTAACCATAAACGTGAGAAAGATAAAATATACTGCTTTGCAGTTACTGGTTTGTTCATCAGTCTTCCTCCAATCTGGATCACATCTGGGTTAGGAATCCACATACAGTAGTAAGTGTGCTATATGTTGAAGATGTATGCTTTTTTATTCCCCACATGTACGCACCTTCTCAGATGAACTTGTGACTTTTCTCCTTGGGGGAGGGGAGGTATGCAGAATCTCATTGAAGCTGAGCTGGTTCCAATGGAATGTCAGAATCAACTCAACACTTTTTGACTGTCTTGTTAGTTTGGTTCCTGAAACTGGCTCATCAGCAGTACATAGAGAGTCAGACCAGTCACTGAGGTAGGGATTCTTCCCACTCATCACCTGTTAACCACGAAAGCCAAAGCCCTGTTGGGTAGGATGGTCTCTCAACTCTCAATTTTGTTTGGATATTCTTCAGCAGGGTGATGTGTTTCAGCATGTGGCTGACCACAAAACACTTGTGGTTGTTTATAATGCGATAATAATCCTTGCATTTGATATAGCGCCTTTTCATGTCTTTGAGACATCTCAAAGCCCATCACAGAATATACTGTCAAGTGAATTGACTTGACAGTATATTCAAGTCAATGAATTGACTGTATATTTTATCGGCGTAACGTGGCATCAACAACAACAAAATGCATTTATAGAGCGCTCTTCACGTCGGAGGACGCCCCAAGGTGGTAGCCAATGGCGCACAGCAATGTCCCACAAAATAGTCATAGGTTAAGTGACCACATTGTTTTTGAACAATTATCACCCCCAGAAAGCAATTTGTCAATCGACTAATAACTGGGTTCCTGCATAATGCAAGGTGAACACGAGCCATGCAGAGTAAGAGAACTTGTCTAAGATTTTGTCCCACACAGGAATCAAACCCAAGTTCTCTTGCTTGCGAGGCAACTGCTCTAACCAGTAGGGTACAGGACTCCACTAGTTAATCATTGCCTCTGGTAACAGTTACACTTTCACAATTAGGCTAAATAATATTCCTTGCATTACTAAAGTGCAGCAGCTCTGACAGTGAATGGTTTATAAAGGGAAAAAAGTGCCAGCAATACATGCAAAGTCATTATACTTGAGCGGGAAGAGAAACTTCTTACCGAAACTTTGACATTTTGCCGACAGTTTACATAAGCCTAATGACAAAAGCCTGAGCAGAGAATTCAGGAATGCAGGTTGTTGGCAGGACTTAAAACAGTTCATATTTATTAGTAGAAATTGTTGTAAATTAATTTTTTTTATTGTAAAAGAGTCATAGAAAAAAAAGGGTGATGTGATTAGGATAGTTTGCTGCACTGGGAAGCTAGCACGGCTCACACATAGGGACAAACACAGGCACCATGAGTTGAATGGCCTTCTTCTTTGCAATGACCTGACTTTACTGGATTTTTATTGCTTATTTATGGAAGGTTTGCTTCAACCTCACACAATCAGTGTGGGTTTGTTTTAGACAGTAAAACCTCGATAATCCGACATTCGGAAATCCGGCAACTCCCTAAAAACAGCAAGATTTCAAAGCACATACAGCATCAGATTTTTTTCAATATCAGCAAATCTCCCAAAGTTCAGAACTGGCTGCTTGTAGTTCCCACCATCGACACTGTGTCATCCAGCTCTGTGAAGCATTTTTTTGGCTTCAGTGCTGCTAGTCAGGAACGCAAGTATTTGTTCGACCCTCAACTGTCTTTCCTCCCCCATATCCAAGCAATGACTTGCTCTGCCTTCCCTCATCTCCGCAATATTGCCCGACTCCATCACTACCTCACCCCCAAAGCCCCCGAAATCCTCATTCATGCCTTCATTTACATCCCAGTTTGACTATGCAAATGCCTTGCTTGTTGGCCTTCCCAATTCCTCCACAGGTTGCAGATGATCCAGAAGTCTCTGGTCGGTGTCCTCTACCGTTCCAAATTTCATGACAACAATCTTCCCCATCCTCGCCCAACTCCATTGACTCCCCATCATCCAGAGTATCCAATTCAAGATCCTGGTCTTCACATTTAAAGCCCTCCACAACCTCACCCCACCCTACATCCGTGACCTTCTAACCCTTTACCAACCTGCCCGCCCCCTCCGCTCAACAGGCTCTGGCCTGCTCCACACCTACCTCGACCCATCTGCCCACCATTGGCAGGTGGGCCTTTAGCCACTCTGCCCCCAACCTCTGAAACTCCATCCCACAGTCCCTCCACGTCACCCCCTCCCTGGCCTCCTTCAAGTCCCACCTCAAGACTCTCCTCTTCAATGGTCCCATCGGCAACTCTTAATCCTCCTCTTCCCTCCTCCTCCCCCCCCCCCCCCGCCCCCATCCCCAACTCAGGTCTGACACAGTGACTTTCCAGTGCCTTGGGATGTCCTCCTGACATGAAAGGCACTGTACAAGTGTAATTTTTTGGTGTTGTTGCTGTGTTTACAGCAGAAGTGGTGTATGGGGCTTCCCCAGCTATTGCTAGAGTAGGTTCTAAATACCAGCAAACTCCAAAATCTTGGGGGGTGAGTGGGCCCAACCATGCTGGATTATCGAGGTTTTACTGTAATAATATTCTGAATCCTTGCATTTGATATAGCGCCTTATCACTTCTTTGAGACGTCTCAAAGTGCTTGACAGAATATACTGTAAAGTGAATTGATTGTATATTTTGTGGACATATTTGGGGTCTTAAGAGCATAGGAAATGCTGGATGACAGAAGAGCAAAATCCATCTGGTTCGCCTTCCACCATCCTGCCAGTGGCATGGTATGCACATGTTGTGTCCCAAACTACACACTAGGGTCCGTCGATATGGAAATTTTCCGATTTAGATATATCGATGGGCTCATATCGAGATATACCGAAATATTGATATTTTCGGGTTTTTCGTACTGCGCATGCGCGCATGGCGCGCGCATACCGAGTGCGCACGCATTTGGAGTGCGTGCGCGTTCCGGGTGCGCGCGCATTCGGGGCCTATCTCCTCAGGAGGTAAATATATTTCTCTCTCTGTGTCTCTCACTCTCTCCATCTCTGTGTTTTTCTGTCTGTGTGTCTCTCTCACATCACCCACATCTCTATCTGTATATTATCACATCCACCCCCCCTCTACCCACCCCCCCCCCACCGCGTCTCTCTCCCCCCCCACCCCCCCCAGCCGTCCCTTTCCACCCCACCAGCCGTCTCTCTCCCCCCACCCACCCCCCGCAGCCGTCTCTTTCCCCCTCCCCCCCCCCAGCCATCTCTCTCCCCCCACCACACACCCCCAGCCATCTCTCTCCCCCCCACACCCCCGCCAGCATCTCTCCCCCCCCCACCCCCCCCCAGCGTCTCTCTCCCCCTCACCCACCCCCCAGCCGTCTCTCTCCCCCTCACCCCCCCCCAGCCGTCTCTCTCCCCCTCACCCTAGCACCCCCAGCCGTCTCTCTCACCCCCCACCCCTTGCATACCTGTATATTGTATTCGAGGACTATGAATACAATATGGCGGCTTTGCACTTCGGTCTGTGCATTGTGTATAGAGATGAGCATTCTGGGTCTTGTAGTTCAGTGTGCGGTATTCCGATTTTTCACCTCGATATATCGATATTTTTTAAATGCCTATATCGGCGTATCGATATGAAAATCATATCGGGTTTTAGCGATATATCAATATATCGCCGGACTACACACTATATCCCAAGATATTATTTCCTAAACAAAATCTATCTAATTTGCTTTTGAAAGAATTGACAATTTCTTCTTTCCTATGGAGTTTATTGCAAACATTTACTACTTGCTCACTGAAATACAGTAATGTTTCCGCAGAATTGTTTGAATTTATCCCTCTTTAATCGCAGGCCAGGTCCTCTGGTTCTACTGTTCTGAACAAGATAAAACATCTTATCATAGCCTACATTATCCAGGTCCCTTTAGAATCTTATAAATAAGAGTGGGAGGAAAGTCCATCTGCTTTCCCAATATGGAACAATTCCAGGAAGCAAGATTGATTGCTTGAGCAGTAAGACAAAATTTCCTGGAACATAAGCAATGTGGGTTTTCCCATCATTTGCAGGCTTAACCTATTTAGTCGATAATTCCTTTGTTGACTAAGCTGATCTAAGAAACGAAAAACACATGTATGATTTGGAAACGGAATCCAAATGGATGCCCTCTTTCCAGTGGTAAGTTAACAAATACTCTGGGAGAGGTTACAATTTTACTGAGATCACCAGTTTGTCAGCGATGGTATTTGTGAGAGGTAGTGTTGCATCGATTCCCAGCTACACACTTAACATAAAACATTGTAATCTTTGTCGATGGGGACCACGGACCAGCATAAAGAGCTGTTTGTGTTCAGAGCAGACGCAATCAGCACTTATGCACTTATGATTTGCAAAGTTCAGATGGCCTCTTTCCTGAACTGGTCGGAAAGACGATGCCGTCTAAAGCCTGGGAATTAACAATGAACAATAACAACAAAACTATATTTGTATGGTGCCTTTCATGTCAGGACATCATCCCAAGGGACTGAACAGTCAATGTTTCAGACCCAAGCTGGGGGTCGGAGGGTGGAGGGTGGGGCGGACGGAGGGAGGGATGATCGAAGAGGAAGGTCTTGAGATGGGTCTTGAAGGAGGTAATGGATATGTAATGGGGGTGTATGAGAAACTGTAATGGGAAGATGGTGAGCGTATTTGATGAGATCAAATGGACCAATGGATGTTCTGACATTCTCTCTGCTGTGTATACTTTTCTGGGTATCATCCACCCAGCCTACTCTGTTCTGCACCTGTTGCTATTACCATTGTTGACAGGGCTCAGTGCAGCTCCCACTGGTATTATGTAGTCCTAATAACATACTAGACACACCTATTGTCTTCTGCCAGTAGTTTGAAGCAGAAACATATTAGTAAAGCTGCCTCCAGGTTTGTGTTACTGGTCCAGCTGCTATACAGAGACAATGTATTTATTGCAAAGAATAGAAGTGAGCATTGCCTCCTCATCATAAATTAATGCAAACACTATTACTTTGCTGTATTTAATTAGAGTATTCAGAAGATTTGATGCACAGGGAACACCTGTTATTATTATTGGAACCAGGGGAGCAGAAAATCCTCTTGTTCGTCAGTACTGAGCAACTGTGTTAGCCACGTGGGTGTAACAGGGGTCAGACTAGCGACAATTGCTGTAATGGTTGTGGCAGAGTGAGCAATGGGAGCAGCCACTACTCAGCCGAAGGTCTGACCTTTGGCTCCTTCCTTAAGGATAGATTAAAGTCAAAACGTATGAGGTGCTTTGAGACATCCGCCTGACGGAAAATGTTAAATGAAAGCCTTTCGCCAACAAATATACAGTCAGCTTTCCTGCCCTCCTTCCCCCTATTCCGACTCCTCCCCTTGCCATCTTTCCCCCCCTTTTCTCCTAATCCCACTTCCATGACTGTTTGTGGGACACTGCTGTGTGCGCAATTTGGCTGCCACGTTTTGCCCACAAATATATAGTCAATTTTCCTACTTTTCTTCATCCTGCCCCGACCCCGCCCCCCGGTTCTTGTCCCTACCTAACTGTACAGTGCCTTGGGACATCCTCTCAACGTGAAAGGCGCTATATAAATGTAAGTTTTGATTGATTGGTCAGTCGGTCGATCGATCAATTGATTGATTGATTATTATTAGATTTCGCCAACGCCCTCTATATTCACTGAATTGCTTAACTCCACCCTCCACAAGCTTAAACTCATCTAAACCTCATCCAATCTATAATCTTTCCCACCCCTAGCTCCACATGCCCTTTACCCTCCCCACAACCCCGCCAGGCTCCACTTTGCTTCCAGTACTCCAACAGATCCATGTTCAGATTCTCGACCTGACCTTCAAATCCCTTCAAGAGCTTCACTTTGTATTAGCTTCCCACTGCCAGATTCTCAGCCTCGTTCACACTGAGCAAGAGAATGTGGAACTTTGATAATTGAGCCCAGTTGTGCAGCCTGTGGTACTTTACTTTATAAAAATAATTCCAGGAAAGGTGATCATAGGTGCGGTTTGAAAATGGGGAGAGGGGCAAGTTAGAAAGTATAGCTCCTTTAATATCAGGAGGACATCTCCAAGCTCTTTGAAGGATTTCCTGTCGAGTGGAGTACAAATTGCCAAGCCAAGACTAGTCTTGGAAAGGAAACCTTTACCGTCAGGAAAAGCTTGCTGATTTAATTAAAGGTCAAAATTATATCTAGGCTTGCCTGAAGCTGATGGAAATTGGTAAACATCAGTAAACATGTAGATATTCGATAATTTGCTCAATTTTCCATTACCCATTTTTTGTCATCAAAACAATGGATGCAGATCAGTAAAAAGGTGACACCGCCAGGTTGAAGATGAAGAATGTTCCACCCGCTCTTCCCTTCTTGTCCAGGCCAATGGCAATGGCGGCTGCTGTTGGCTCATTGATGTGGAAGACATTGAGCCAGGCGATCACTCTGCTGTCTTTGGTTTCTGGCAATGCATTTCATTGAAATAAGACTTCCACCGATTTAGATTTTGTCGCCCAATCTTCCCAATCTCTCCCTCACTCCCCATTGTAAAAAGCTTCCGCAGCCAATGCTTATACTTGCTTCAGGATACTGACCCATGTAAAGGGCGTTATATAAATGCAAGTCAACTTTTACCTCTCTCACCGTCTCCACTTTGTCGCCAATAATGGCTTCTCCTCCAACCCTCGCATTGTCATATGTGGTGTTCACCAGGGCACCCTACTTTTCAGTATCTACATGCTCCTACTTGGTTACATCATCCACAGACATGGGATTAACTTCCACATGTATGTAGATGACACCCAACTCTATCTTTCTGCCTCTAACTTCGATTCCAGGACCACTGCTGTGCTAAAAGACTGCCTGTCAGTGAAAGGCACTATACAAATGTAATTTTGTTGTTTTGTTGTTGTTGTCAGACTTCAGCTCTCTCCTGGTTGAGAGCTAACTTCTACAGTTGAATGTAAACAAGACTGAGGCCCTCCTGATTGGCTCACGCCAGTGCCTTCACACATCAGGCACTGGCAGCATCAACTTCCATGTTAGACTTTCCACCTCATCAATCCAGTCAGGAACCTTTGTGTCTTGTTTGATCCTCAACTGTCTTTCCTCCCACCCCATCCCAGCTATGATCCGCTCTGCCTTCCCTCATCTCCGCAACATTACTCAACTCCGCCACTATCTCACCCTCAGGCCACTGAAACTCTCATTCATCCCTTCATCACGTCCAGTCTTGATTGGCCAATGTCTGCCTTCCCACCTCCTCCCTCCATAGGCTGCAGATCATCCAGAACTCTGCAGCCAATGTCCTCTACCGCTCCAAGCTTCATGAATCCCCATCTCTCCCATTCTTGCTTGACTCCATTGGCTCCCCATCACCCAGAGGATTCAATTCAAGGTACTGATCCTCACCTTCAAAGCCCTCAATGGCCTTACCCTACCCTACCTCTGCAATCTCCTAACCCCCTACCAACCTTCCCGCTCCCTCCACTCAGTAGGCTCTGGTCTGCTCCATGTCCCCTGACCCACCAACCCCACCATTGGTAGGCAAGCCTTCAGTTGCTCTGCCCCTAACCTCCGGAATTCCATCCTGCGGTCCCTCTGCCTTGCCCCCTCCCTAGCCTCCTTCAAGTCCTGCCTTAAGACCCTCCTCTTTGACGGTCCCACCGGTCACCCCAAATCCCCTCCGTTCCTTCCATCCTCCCTGATCCCGACCCCAGCTCGGGTCTGAAACATTGACTGTCCAGCGCCTTGGGACGTACTCCCAACGGAAAGGTGGTATACAAGTGTAATTTTGTTGTTGTTGTTGTTTTTCGCGTTTGTTAGCACTTTATCAGAACACAGTTTCTAGAGCTTCAAGCTGACTGCATTACACACATATTTAAAATAATTAAGCACCTTTCTGGCTGCACCGACAAAAGTTCCACCCAGTGATTTGCAAATACATGTTGCAGCACATCAACATATTTACAGCTCTTATATGTTTGCTTTCCTTCTGAGGTTTATACAATAAATGCCTGGTAACTCAAACCTGCCTTAACTTGTCAATATCACTTAAATCATCATGCTGTCAATATCTTACCCTATTTATTTATGTATTTATACACATACATAACAGTGATGAGTGGTCAGGAATTTATTGCAAGTGATATGAGCCAGCAGGATTTGCATTATAGGGTTAGACTTGTCTGTATTTATGGCAGCCAATTTGCACACAGCAATGTCTCACAAGTAGTCAGTTATAAAGACAGCAACCAATTTTATTTGGGGGATTTTGGTCAAGTCACCAGGAACAGTGCCATGGGATCGTTAATGTCTACTGAACAGGCAGAGGATCTCAGTTTGACGTCCGATTGAAGAACAGTATCTCCAACAATGCTGCACACTCCCAGTATTGCATTGGAGTGTCAGCACAGTGCCCAAGGCACAGTATAGTAGTAATAATAGTAATAATCCTTGCATTTGATATAGCGCCTGATCATGTATATTCTGGATGTCTCAAAGAACTTCACAGAATATACTGTAAAGTAAAACAAAAACAGAAATTGCTGGGAACACTCAGCAGCTCAGGAGGCATCTATTTTGAAATTCAATCATTTTATTTCAATAATCTCAGGCCACAACAGCTCACCTTCTCTCTCCCCTCTTCTGATCTGCCTGTTTCTTTTGCAATTTCACTCCCTTTTTGTATAACGTTATTAACACTTCTTCTCCAGTTTTGTTTCAATCTCTCACTTTTGTTCTACAACATTAATACCTCTTCAAACCATCATCTCCTGCCCTCTACCATATTTCCCCCTTTTGTCTTCCTTGCCCTGCTTCTCCCTCTCTGTTAGTCCTTAAAAGCCTTTCCCTCCCAACATGCCCCAGTTCTGACCAAGGATTGTGGATCTGAAACGTTGACTCACTTTTCCTTTCTCCATAGATGCTGCCTGACATGCGGAGTGTTCTCAGCGACTTCTGTTTTTGTTTCAGATTTCCAGCATCTGCAGTATTTTGCATTGTTCATAGAATTTTACGGCACAAAAGGAGGCCATTCGGCCCATCTAATCTGTGCTGGCTCTTTGAACAGAGCAACTCAATCCCACTGCCCAGCTCTCTCCCCATAACCTAATAACAGATCTGCGCTTCCTAAATAAAGATCTAATTTGTTTTTAAAAGCTGTTATTGAATCGGCCTCCACCACCTTTTCAGGCAATGCATTCCAGATTTGAACAACCTGCTGAGTGAAACAATTTCTCCTCAGCTCCCCTCTGCTTCGTTTTGAAACTATTAAAAATCTGTAACCACGAGTCACAGATTCGCCCACCAGTGGAAACAGTCTTTCCCTACTCACCCTGTCGAATCCCCTTATGATTTTATAAACCTCTATTAGGTCTCCTCTCAACTTTCTCTGTTCCAAACAGAAAAAACCTAGCCTATCTAGCCTTAACCCATAACTGAAGTCCCTCAATCCTGGTACCTTTCTAGGAAACCTTCTTTGCATCCTTTCCAATGCCTTAGCATCCTTTCCACAGTGGTGACCAGAATTGGATACATTATTCCAGCTGAGGCCTAATCAAAGTTTTATAGAGGTTAGTCAGCACTTCCTGACTTTTGTACTCTATACTCCTATTTATATAGCCTAGTATCCCATATGCCTTCTTAATGGCTTTGTCTACCTGTCCTGCCACCTTCAAAGAGTCGCTAATACAAATCCCCAGGTCTCTCTGTTCCCTCACACCACTTAAAATTGTACTATCTAGCCCATATTGCCTCCCCTCATTTCTTCTCCCAAAATGTATCACCTCACACTTCTCTGCATTAAACTTCATCTGCCATGTGTCTGCCCACTTTACCATTTTATCTATATCTTCTTGCAGATGGCTACTATCCTCCTCACTATTTACTATTCTCCCTAACTTAGTATCATCTGCAAACTTGGAAACTGTGCTCCCTACACCCAAGTCCAGATCATTAATATATATTAAAAAGAGAGGTGGTCCCAACACTGATCCCTGGGGGACGCCACTGCACACTTCCCTCCAGTCTGAAAAACAGCCCCTCACCACAAATCTTTGCTTTCTGTCAGATTTGTAAGGCAAGATTTGCCTTTAACAAATCCATGCTGGCTGTCCTTTATTAGCCTATATCTTTCTAAGTGAAGATCTATCTTGTCCCTGATTATAGACTCTAGAAGTTTGCCCACTACCGACTTTAGACTGATTGGCCTGTAGTTCCCAGGTTTGTCCTTCTGCCCCTTTTTATACAGGGGAGTAACATTCGCAACCCTCCAGTCCTCTGGCACCACCCCTGTGTCCAAGGAAGATTGAAAGATTGTGGCCAGAGTCTCTGCTATTTGCTCCTGTACTTCCCTTAGTAACCTAGGATGCATCCCATCCGGACCGAGTGACTTATGTACCTTGAGCGCCGTCAACCGTTTTAGTACTTCCTCTCTGCTTATACTAATCCTATCCATTTCTTCTACCCTCTCCTCCAATACTGTAGCATTGGCTGCATCTTCTTCTGTTGTGAAGACAAAGTCAAAGTACTCATTCAGTACGTCAGCCATGCTCTCTGCCTCCACATAAGATTTCCTCCTTGGTCTCTAATTGGCCCCAACCTACCCTTGACCAATCTTTTACTCTTAATATGTTTGTAAAATACCTTAGAGTTCCCTTTAATGTTACCTGCTAATTGTTTCTCATGCAATTGTTTCTCTTTTTGCCCCTCTAACTTCCTTTTTCAGTTCTCTCCTGCTCTTCTTGTATTCTGCTTGGTTGACCTCTGTATCTTGGGCCTGACACTTGTCATAAGCCTCGTTTTTTTTGCTTTATTTTAATCCCACTTGCCCTAATCATCCAGGGAGGTTTGGATGCCCTACATTTTATCTTTGTTGGAATGTTTTTGACCTGTGCCCGAACTATCTCTTCCTTGAAGACTGCCCACTGCTCGTTGGCTGTTTTGCCTGCCAATCGTTCGGTTCCAATCCACCTCGGCTAGGTCCCATTTTAACTCACTGAAATTAGCCTTCTTCCAGTTGAGTGTCTTCACCTTTTGAGTGTTCCTTATCCCTTTCCATAATTACTCTGAATCTAATTATATTGTGATCACTATTTCCTAGGTGCTCATCTACAGAAACCTGCTCTACTTGCCCCACCTCATTCCCCAAAACTAGATCCAGCACTGCTTCTTTCCTTGTTGGACTGGAAAGATACTGATCAATGTTGTTTGTTTGATACTGTAAAGTGAATTGATTGTATGTTTTATGGGCCCAAATTATGGAAGAGAAGAAAGTTTCTTCTGGTGTCCAGACCAACAATCCACAGGTTAAATTGATCATGGTTTTGATGGCTGTTTGTGAGAGCTTGTTGCACGCAAATAAAATTGTTGCCCATAAAGAGTCAGTACATTTGACAGCGTGAGAAGATGACATGTTTGGCCATGGAATGTCAGAATCAAATCTACCCTCTGTCGTGGACATTACTGATGTCTGCATAGCCAGCCTAGAAAGAAGGGCAGACCAATCACTGCAGGCAGGGATTCTTCCCACTCAGCTTCTGTCAACCCTAACAGGTGGTCAGCAAGAAAGCTTGTCAGACAGTACAATCAATGCCAAACTGTGCTGTTTTAGTTGGTTAGTCTCCAGCAGTACCCAACGCATACTCTAGCGTCCCCAAAATTTGTGGTAAGAGGTTATTGGGGGGTTGGGGTGGAGGGGGGAAAGAATTCAAAAAGGTTTCTGTAGATCAGGGCTATACAATTCCATTGTTATGTGCAAAATACTGCATCTCTACAGGGTGGACAAAAATTCCACCTAGACTCAGCCTGTAAGTTCATGGACTCAAACTTAAAGATCATGCAGACTTGTGGACAATTCTTAAAATCAGACGCAATTTAGAACCTCGTTCTTTATTACAGGCTTGATATTTAAGGCTGTGACTAGGTAGAATTTCAGAGTTGTGGTCATTGGTTGATATATATTGTAACTTGGACCAGGAAGGAAGATAATAGCCAATACCTTTTTGCCTGCCATAAGGCTATAGAGTTAAATGAAACACTATAATATTTCTATCATTAGCTCGGGCCTGAAGTTGTTTTGCAGAGGTGCACATACTCTCAAATTCCTTGAATTGTTTCTGCGAGGAGGTATGTCTAAACTCCAAATAATGGCAGTCTTTCTGCACAAAGCCCATAGCCCCAGGATCTCCAGGCTAGACAGCACCTGAAAAGAAACAGCTGTCCCTTTCTCCAGAACATTTTGCACAAAGGTTAATTACATGCCATCACTCATTGCAACCATACGCAGAACCAGATAGTTGATTGAGGGCAGGGTCCTATTGTTTAATAACAATGAGATGTATATTAAGGCTGCAATGTTATTTTGGGTCCTAGGAGAGCAACTCATGAGAAGAGAAGAATGCTCCTTCTTGATGACATCTCTCTGCCACACCCTCTACTCCACAACTACTGCTGCCTTGACAGAATGTCTGTCAGACATCAAGTCCTGGATATGAGCTAACTTGCTCCAGTTGAATAACAACAAGACCAAATCCCTCCTGCTTAACTCCCATTATCATCTCCACACCTCAGGCACTGGCTATATCACCATCCATGGATGCACACTCCACCTCACTGAGCCTCTCCCTTGGATTTTCCTTTTAATGTAGATCTACAACGTCAAAACATCTCAAAGACCTTTGTTATGTGCAGTGCCTATGTATTTATTGGTAAAAGTGGCCAGTTTATGTACAGCAATGCTCCACATGCAGTCAGAAAGTGAATGACCAAATTCTCTGGAGGACCTCCATTTAATGGCTCATCAAAAAATGGCTCATCAAAAAATACAACCCCCACCACCACCACCCTCCACAATATACACTCCCAACATTGTCCTGGAATGCTAGTCCCAATTGTGAGCTCAAAGCCCCGCAACAGAGTCAGAATGTTTCACCCACAAATACAGTCACTTCGCTTTACAGTATATTCTGTGAAGTGCTTTGAGATGTCTAGAAGACATGAAAAAAGCGCTATATCAAAATGCAAGGATTATTACTACTATAATGTTGTGGGTTCAAGCCCTACATCAGGACTTGAGCTAATAGTCTGGACTGACACTCCAGTGCATTGCTGGGCGTGTCATCCTTTAGAAAAGACGTTACATCAAGGTCCCGTCTGTTCAGATGGATGGTAAAGATCCCATTTGAAATTCCCAGATCAAATTTGGTCATTCACTTCATGGCTTTTTGAGACGCCATCCAGCATGGAGGGAGCTATATAAATCCATGTTTTTGTTGTTGTTGTGGGACATTGCTGTGAGCAAATGTGTTGCCACGTTTACTAAAAAAAGTGCACTTCACAGTATATTCTGTGTAGCACTGTAGGACATCTTGAGGAGTGATAAGGTGCTAAATCAAGTTGCATTATTATTATCAATGATAATAATGACCCAGAGGTGAAAGAGGTACCTATTCAACATAGGTACCCAGTCATGAAGTGCTTGTCTTTGGTCAAACTTAACCCACATCCGAATTGCAATTCAGTTTTGAGTTTATTCATGAGCCGTGGGTATTTTGCTCAGTGAGTGAATGCCCAATGTCATGTAGCATGGAACGATACACATCAGGACTATCCCAGATTGTTGGAATTCTGGAAAGATCAGGTCCGCCATGCCTCAGGGCAGTGGTATTTAGCTTTTTTGTGACTGTTACCCCTTGAGCTAGCCAACAACACGGTAAAGAAAGACAGACAAGACAAACCACTACTTTCTGGTAATACCAACCAATTTTGATTGATCAGTTTTTCTTAAAAAGTGGTACCAGCTCGTTACCCCCTGAAAAAGGCAGAATTCCCTCCTCCCCCAGGGGGTAATTACCCCCAGGTTAAATACCCCTGCCTCAGGGCTTCTCCTCTCTCGTGTGCTCATAAAGTGACTGTTCTCATTCGTATGCTTGTTAGAATGTTAATTATGTTACGGAAACAATGTTATACAAAGACAACAAACTATCAGTTTTTATAATCTCACGTAACAATTGTATCATAAAAGAAGATGCAACAAGGCACATCCTAAACCCAAACGAAGCTTGCTCGCAATTTAATCTGTAATTCTATTCTACTGGACAACGCTTGTAGAGTGAGCGCCTTATTTCCGAGAAAATAATACTAATTATTAGTAATGATATGGATCCATCCTTGGGATGAGATCTGAAACTGTTATGTGAAGCAAGATACAATACTGGAATTTCAGTAGTGTTCTTTCAGTACAGAGTCTGCAGTTAGAGACCCTCTAGAATTATCTAATACCGTACCATTACAAAGTAATGGTGTAATGTGGAATTAAATGAGATTTGATTCTTGTCTCTCTTTCTCTCCATCCCATAATCCAAGTTTACCACCAGCCCCATTTGCCCTTTCCCAGGTCTAATCTTTCTTTCCCCTCTCCCTCTCCCTCCGTCTGCCCTCCTTTCGCACGTTAACCCTTACAACTCCTCCCAACTCCAGATTTCATATTTTGAATTTATGGCAGGTTGCCATTTACATGTTTGTTTTTCCAGATTTCTTCTTAAACAAAAGTACATTTTTCTTCCTGTTTAACTTGGGTTTATTATCATCATCCAAACTAATTCCAGAGAGTCAGCTCTATGGGCTGCTCATGTTTTTAGGATACTGTCACAGATTAGCTATCATGTAATTAGTATTGGTATTGTTATGGTCATTCTTCCTGTGCTTTATTCTGTTTCATGGCCACTCAATGATCTTCCAGTTATCCAGTCTCTATATTCGGATTTACTTTGTCCTCTATTTTTAGGTCTATGTATTGGGGTCTACTATCTATGGATCTATGGTTTGCATGTTTCCATTTAACCACAGTCAATTCACTTAACAGTATATTCTGTGAAGTGCTTTACATTAAATGGAAAGATTATTATTATTACAGTCACCATTCCTGTGTTTTAATAATAATAAGCCTTGCATTTGATATAGTGCATTATGAAGTCATGGAGATGCCTCAAAGTGCCTCACATAATATATTGCAAAGCAAATTGACTGCATATTTTGTGGGTGAAACCTGGTAGCTAATTACACACAGCATTGACCCACAAACAGTCGTGGATTGAGTTATCAATATTTTTTGAAGGATCATTACCCCCCAGAAAGCGATTCTTCAATTGACTAACAACCGGGTTTCTACTTACTGCTAGGGAAACAGGCATTTGGAAACTGGTTTAAGATTTTCCCCACCCAGGAATTGAACCCGTTTCGTCTCATTTGCGAGGTGAGATACCAATTTTCAGGACAGAAACCAGGAAGTATTTCTTTACCCAGAGGGTAGTGGAACAGCAAAGGTGATTGAGGCTGGATTCATTTAACTGTGATTATCTAATTGCAATTCATCGTGGAGTCCTGCAGCTTAGTGGTTGGAGCGCTCACCTCGCAAGTGAGAAAGAGACCTGGGTTTGGTTCCCTGAAGGACGAAATTTGGGGCAAATTCCCTTACTCTACACCAGTGGTCCCCAACCGTTTTTTGCTGTGACCCTAAATTGGCCACCAACAGGACCTCACGACCCCCAACAACAACAACAACTTTGATTTATATAACGCCCACCATGCCGGACGGCGTCCCAAAGCACTTCACAATCCTAGGCCCGAGCCAGGGGGAGGGGGAAAAGGTGACTGAAGCGCAGTGGAAAAGAAAGGTCTTCAGCTCAGGCTTATGATAAAATTTAAATATGTATATCAATATAAACATACATAATATATATATGTAATTATATGCCACGCCTATATACAATCTTTAACTATCAAAAAAATCTGTGGCGAAAATTTTGGTGAATGAAACTTTGAAAGAAAACAAGCTGAAGTGGCATCTCAACACTGTTCATCCAAATTTTGTCGATAAACCACTGAGTTTCTGGAAGGAGAAAGAGGCAAACGTATGAGACCTGATGCTCTGTCAAATTTAGTGACTGTTTCTTTGGGAAAAGTTACGAAGGCATCATATGAGATCGCATGGAGAATTGCACGTTGCATGAAGCCTCATTAAGATCGGTGAAGAACTTGTTAAACCAGTGACCCTTGCAATGGTCGGGACTGTCTGTGGAGACGAGATTGCCAAGAAGCTTTGGTCCAGCTTTCTGATAACACTATCAAACAACGAATGTCACAAAATATTCTCAAACAAGTTGTTCATGGACTGAAAAAAGCAATAAAATTTGCGATTCAGATCGACAAATCTGTGGATATCGAGGACAAACCTCAGCTCATGGTATTCGTACAGAACAAAACAAATTTCTGTTTTGTGAGCCACTTAGCACCACCACAACTGGTCAAGAAAGTTTCAAAATGATCAGTTTTTTTCAAGCAGCAAAACCTTCACTGGATGGATTGCTGTGCTGTTTGTACTCACTTTCCTTTCTCCATGGATGCTGCCTGACATGGTTATACCTTTTTTTGCTGCGACCCCACCAACAGATCCTCCCAACCCTTAAGGGGCAACACTGAAGCGAAGCTCAGCCAAGATGATATCTCCGTCTCTTTTGTGAACTCAGCGCAACTCGTTAGTATGGTCTTTCATACAGATTGGTCAGCGGTGTTGCCTCGGGCACTTTTCAGCATTTCAAAAGATTTTTTTTTCTGATGACACTTCGCAACCCAACTGAGGACCCCCGCGACGTTGATTTGTGTCGGGACCTGAGATTGGGAAACACTGCTCTACAGCCTCTGTTTACCTAGTAGTAAGTAGGAAGCTGGTTGTTAGTCAATTTGTGGATTGCTTTTCCAGGGATAATAATCCTTCAAAAAGTAATTTGGTTATCGAATCTATGACTGTTTATGGGACACGGCAGGACACCTGTGTTTCGCCCACAAATGTACCTTACAGTATATTCTGCAAAGCGACTTGAGACATCTAGAAGATATGAAATGGACTACATATATCAAATGCTAGGATTATTATTAACTACTCAATATCAACAGTGGAAATTGAAAAAGGACACACATTATAACATTATTGATAATAAACACATCAAAGCTTTGATAAACTTTGTCCCTCACTGGGCTTTTGTAACGTTAGAAATTTTCATGATTCTTTGCAATAAGTTTAAACATTCAGTAAGTAGTTGTGAGCCTCTGAGCAATGGGAGTCTGTGCACACTAATTACTGAGCACCAGATAATACATTCTACAGCAGGCTGTTAGGGACTCTCATCAAGCCTCAACATCTCATCTTAGCACACCCAAAAAAACTTCAGACGAAGCGAATTGACAACCACTCTCTGATTTGTCTGGTCTTGTAAACCTCTGCACTATTCCCAATAAACTAATCAATCACACTAGGCACCTCCCTCTCTACCCTAATGTGGATCCCTAATCCAGAGCACGGGACTGAATGGGTTCATTGTTGGAACTTCACAACAATTTGCCTGTGTCAGGAATTTGCATGTATCTTGATTTTGTATTATTTCTGAACCCAAGAAAAACAATTAAGCTATCCTAACCGTGATCTCAGCAGGGAGGGGTGGAGAATGAGGGATAATAGATATCGACTGAGACATTTGAGAGTTAGTCGCAGGGGCTTTGTACTGCTTTGTAAAACTGGAATGTTCTCCCCTTTTGTTTGACTCAGTCAAACCCATCACTGTGCCTAAGAGTATTCAAACTAGTTCCACATATGCATGCCACTAAAACATGCAAATTTTTCACCTGAAATGGAATGAGAAACGCATCCCTGGAGGGATTCGCCCTTTTTGTCTAATTGTGGAGAATATTTGGGTGCAGATAGTGAACACATAAGACATGGTGATCCCAGAGGGTTACTGCTGGAGTTCAACAAACTGAAACTATACATCAATTTTACCCCCAAATAACCATTACCAGTGTGCTTGTTGCTTCCACACATGGTCTGGAACAGGGTTGTCCAATATTTTAGCCAACAGCCACATGTGGCAAATTGGGAATCCAGATGTGGCAAAATTAATTTTTTTAAAAATGTTACATAGTAAATAACTAATGAGTACTAGACACCAATGTTGGTGATATGATATTAATATTCATATTTGCAGTGTATGCATGTGAGCTTTGACCTTTTTAGGTGTCTGTTATCTCCCCTACCCGCCCCATCACCCAGGAGTGTAGTGTTCATATAGGAATTTTAGTTTAGATTGGTATGTTGCTGTGGAGTCCTGTAGCTCAGTGGTTAGAGCACCCGCCTTTGCATGTGAGAGACCTGGGTTCAATTCCAGGCAGGGTGAAACCTTGGGTAAGTTTCCTTATTCCACACGCCTAAAAAAACAAGAATAATTTGGTCACTCAATCCATGACTGTTTGTGGGAAACTGCTGTGTGCAATTGGCTGCCACATTTCACTCACAAATATACAGTTAATTCACTTTACAGTATATTCTGTGAAGCCCTTTGAGACATCTAGAAGACTTGAAAAGCAATATATCTAATGCAAGGGTTATTATTATTACATGTTAAGACTCCATTTGAATTTAACTTTGACTAAGAGTTTTGGTAAACACAGTTTGAGAACATCTTGTCCAGGCGATATATAATGATTCGTCTGAGCAGCATTAGAGTGTGGTTCAATGAGCACAGATGCACTACAATCTCTGGCGATCACAAGGCCAGCATAATAGAGAAACCGGTGACTTAAGACCATTTTGATTCCTTATTCGGGGGGCGGTCAGTCAAGTGTCTGACACATGTGGAAACCCATCACCCAGCTAAAGAGTATCCAAACCAAACTGAGGATTCCATACTTCCCACCTACATGTGGAAATCACAGAGATAAGATTGTTGGAATGGAATTCTCACTCTCTCCCTGGAGGGACACATCCTGTGTGTCCGTTGGACACTGCTGGAGTCTAACCAGCTAAAACACAGTGAAGTATCAAATATACTCACATTAAAGTACACATGACAAGCAACATTCAAGTGGCTTCCTGCCTCTCAGTGTCCATACGCTGTACCGTGACCTGCAACATAATGAAAGTTGAGCTAAACTAATGGCTCATATACAGACTACCACCCAGAGGGATGGTGTGTTACAATTGCTTATTCATGAAAATAAAAGATAAACAATTAATGAGTGTTACAAGGTGTACTATATACTTACTTCCCTCTGTCATTAATGTGAACAATACAACATCAACCAAACACAAAGGTGAATTGGATTACTGAGAAGCGAAAGAAGACTGTGCGGGGGAATTACCATGTTTTCTCATGTTACAGTATTTAGTAAACAGAAGCTGTTGTGAGCTTCCCAAATTTCAGCAGCTAAATACACAGGTAGTTCAATAACACAAACTCCAAATGAGAAAGAGGAGTCCAGTGTTTCACAGTGTCCACATTTATTAACATCATCAAAAGCAGGTCTCTTGTGACAATAAATAAGCAAGTTTACATCTTAATATCAATAATCACAGCCCATGTTCCAAATAAAGAATTAATTTACAATTTACATTAAATAAGAGTAGTCATTAAATGTTATATAAAACAAAGTAACATTTCAACCCTGAAATGGAGTGTGCTGAGTGCAAGCTAAGGTACTTTAGGTCAGCGGAAACCTGTGTGCTAAAGCATTTGACCAGTGCTAATCTATGAATAACAGGCACTGGAGAGTCAGTAATGAGCTCTGTTGGTGGTGATATCCAGAGATGCAGGAAACTTGATTGTAATTTTTCATAAAAGTGCCAAGTTATCATTCTTGTCTGAGATTTCCCTTCCTCCTCAGCATCATAACAATACACACAGATGATCAGTAAAAACTGAACCCTCAACAACAAACAACCACTCATGTGAATTCCACTTCAACACAAGCCGAGGACATGGGAGAAATGTTCCCTGCTGGAGATGTGCATATAATACTAACAACAATAATCCCTGTGTTTGATATAGCGTCTTACCATGTCTTTGAGAGGTCTCAAACTGCTTCACAGAATATACCATCAAGTGAATTGACTGTATTTTTGTGAGCAAAATGCAGCAGCCAATTGCACACAGCAGTATTCCACTTGTGGATCGAGTGACCAAATTATTATTTTTCTTTAAAAATATTGAAGGGATTATTAACCCCCGGAAAAGTGATCCACCAATCGATTAATAATTGGATTCCTATTTACTGCTCGGTAAACCAAAGTGTGTGGAGTAAAGAAACGCGTTATAATGTTTGCCTGGGAATCAAACCCTGGGTTCTATCGCTTGTGAGGTACATGCTCTAACAAATATGCTACAGGACTCCACAAGTTTCACACCTTGAGGCAATATTTGCAGTGAGGGCAATGAGGGCATACCATTAGAGATGATACTTGGAGATTACAACTGTGGCAGCACATATTAATATACCACAGCACTCTGCTCTGATACACCAACCAGCAGTGAGGGTGACAGTGTACTGGTGAGACTCATTCAAATAGGAAGCTCCTGTGGCTAGAGCACTTGTCTTGCAAACTGGGGAGACAAGCTGGGGAGACCTGTGTTCCAATCCAGGCACGTCAGAGCAAAACCTTGGGCAAGTTTCCTTACTCCACATGCCTAATAATAAACCCTCAAAAAAAAATTGGTCATTTCAATCCACGACCGTTTGTGGGACACTGCTGTGTGCAATTGGCTGCTGTGATTCGTCCATAAATATAGTCGATTTACTTTACAGTATATTCTGTGAAGCGCTTTGGGACGTCGATAAGATGTGAAAAGCTCTATTTCAAATGCAAGGATTATTATTATTATTAAGAGCATCACTATTCTGCTGCCCTAATTGCGTATGACGGCTGTTGGTTTACAGTCAACAGCTTCTGTGGCTGCCTCAGAAACATTACACCACTCACCTCAAAAGTATTTTTGGCAATGGAGAAATGGGGGAGGTTGCTCAGCTACGTGCAGAAAATGATTGAACAGAGTTGTTTTCAGTGTAGAGACATAAAGTACCATAGAGGAACCAGCGGAACTTGGGATTCTGAGAGATTGCGAGCCAGCGCAATGCACAGAAGATAACACTGTAACAATACAGTACAATACAATACAAAAACATGACAAGTTTACATTTATATAGCGCCTTTCACGTCGGATGGAGATCCCAAAGCACTTTAACTGTACTGGCTGAACGTTTTTTCTTGAGAAAAACCTCCTGAAGCTGCTTGTGTTCTCATGCCAACGGCAGCAAGCGAGGGCTACATTTTTGCTTCTCAAAAGAAATCCGAGATTCTTTACACTAAAGACAGAAAATCACCCACTACCTGAAGATTTTTCGGCCACTGCACTGGGCAAGTGTCTTTGACTATAAATATTATATAAAATGACCTGGCCGACAGGAAAGAGTTACAATACAGTGTTGTGTTTTGAACGCCAATCGTTATTGTTCCTGCATCTGTGAACTTCCTCAAATGGCACTCTTCCTGTCTCTGCTTCAAAATAAAAAGACAAAAGATTCAGACTTGCAAGCTTGAAGAAACACAGTCCATCTACGGGGCACTTCACACTCACACGAGTGAAGAATATTACACATTGCTGCTATCATTGGGACTGTACAGCTTTAGATCTAAAGAGGTGTTTGGATGGAGGGGGAAAAAGGTGACCAAAAGTGAGGCCGAAAAATCTTCAGGCGTGACCTGAAAATGGGAAAGGAGGGGGGTGAGGCGAAGTGAGTGAGGGAGGGAGTTCTAGAGCCTCGGGGTGTAGTGGCTGAAGGTACGGCCACCTCAGAGGATTTGAAGGACAAGGAGGAGGCCAGACCCAGTACAGCGAAGGCAATAGGTACTATTGTGAGGAGAGAGGAGGTTAGAGAGGTAAGGGGGTGCAAAGGAATATAGGGATTTGAACACGAGTGAGGATCTTGAAATCGATCTGCTCTGTGACAGGTAGCCAGTGAAGTCTGGCGAGGACTGGGGTAATCAGCCCAGCAGTCACCTGTAACTGCAGGGAACTAGACAAAGCAACCTGCCAAGTGATTTAACATCAAATCACGAATCTCAATAAAGAATGTGAGTCATCGAGTTTGCATTGACTGATGTAACACAAGACGGAAAAGAAAATACATCGAGTCATCAAATTAACACATACCTCCCTGGTGATGTCTTCGCTTGTCACCTGTCACCTGTGAAGCTTGAAGCTCCTAACAGGAAAGAATTAAAAACAAAGTTATTTCCCATCTGGCTTCCTGCACTGGTCCTAAGCCTCTGCTTGTGCCATCCCTGTCTGAATCAGCCACCAGGAAGTGGACACAATGGTGGGAATTGTTTCCTTCTGTATAAACAGACCAGCTCAGAGCAGGAATACTGGAGTAATGGTAGGTGACTGAAGTGTATTAATCCATAGGAGACTGTCCCTTACAGTCTGTCAACAGGGGGACATCATTTAGCGTTTCATTGTCCAAAGCACAACAACAGAATTACAAATCACAACAACAAAATTAGCCTTGAGGCGTGTACTGAAGGGATGGGGTGAAGCGGAGGGACTGCGGGATGGAGTTCCAGAGGGTGGGGCAGAGTGCTTGAAGACCAGGGGACCAATGATGGGGCGGGCGAGGCAGGGGACATGAAGCAGCCCGGAGCCTGCCAAGAGGAGGGAGCGGGTAGATCAGTAGAGGGTTAGTAGGTCACAGAGGTAGGGGGGAGTGATGACATGGATGACATTGAGGATGAAGACCATTGTCTGCAGCCTGTGGAAGGAGGAGTTGGGGAGGCTAACAAGCAGGGAATTTGCACAGTCAAGCCTGGATGTTATGAGAATTGTGGTGGCCGGTAGTATGAGACAATGGCGGAGCCAGGCAATATTGTGTAGGTGGGGGAAGGCAGGGCAGGTCATGGCACGGATGTGGGGTAGAAAAGATAGTTGAGGTTAGTGAAAGGTTAATTTCCAGGGTTGGGGGGGGGGCGTGCTTTTGACTAGACTTGTGTAAAGTAGGACTGGGAATATTGAGGGCAAGGGGTTGTGTTCCGGGAGGAAGCCACACCTCTCCATCCTCCCGGTAGATCTGACACCACACACTGTGGCACAATAGTTGACAAAGATGAGAAATAAATGAATAAATGTGCACATGTTGTTTCTCCTTTAGAAGAGCCTGGCCCTGGGGGGGCAGGAAACCCAAGTTGTTTCCTGAATGGTGCTGTGGTTCCTCTGGCCTCCTATGATACTAAACACTACATTGCAATGGGCTCCTGGGCTCACATCAATAGCAAGGCTGGAGCCAGCTCACTGCAGAGCAGTGGTTTCCAAACTATGGGGCGAGCCAAGGGAGGCTCGCCCCATAAAGCTTTATAGTCTCGAGTCCCCGAGTGCATGGAGCCGAGTGTGAAGGAGGGATGGGGGGGATGCAACGAAAACTTTGCTGAGTTAGGTGGGGCGCCACTATTTAAAGTTTGGAAGCCACTGCTATATAGATATTAAGGCTCCTCTAGGGCAGAGTGACATGATAGAATTTAGTATTAAATTAGAGAGCGATGTAGTCAAATCCGAAGCAAGGATCTTAAACTTAAAGAAAGCTAACTTTGCAGATATGAGGGAAGATTTAGCTAAAATAGACTGGGGAATTAGATTAATGGATGTGACAGTAGACCAACAATGGCAAACATTTAAAGATGTAGTGCATAATTCTCAGCGGTCACATATTCCCTTGAGGAATAAGGGTACCACAGGGAAAGCAATTCATCCATGGCTAACTAGAGCAGTTAGGGAAAGTATTAAAAGAAAAGGCCTATAAAACTGCCCAAAATAGCAGCAAACCTGAGGACTGGGAGTGTTTTAGGGACCAACAAAAAAAAACCAAAAAGCTCATTAAGAGTGAGAAAATGGATTGAGGGCAAGTTAGCTAGCAACATTAAGTCACATTGTAAGAGTTTTTATAAATACATTTAGAGGAATAGGCTAGCAAAAGTAAATCTGGGTCCATTACATTCAGAGACAGGAGGAATTATAATGAGGGATAAGGATATGGCAGAGTCCCTAAATAAATACTTTGCTTCTGTCTTCACGTTAGAAGACACAAACAGAGATGAATGATAGGGAGCAACTTAGGGAAATTTACATCAGCAAAAAATTGGTGCTCGGGAAATTGTTGGCATTAAAAAGTGACAAGTCCCCTGGACCTGATAGTCTACATCCTAGGGTTTTAAAAGAGGTGGCTGATGAAATTGTAGAGGCCTTGCGTCTGATCTTCCAAAATTCTTTGGATTCTGGAATGGTTCCCATTGATTGGAAGATCGCAAACGTCACACCACTATTTAAGAAGGGTGGGAGAGAAAAGATGGGGAACTATAGACCAGTTAGTTTGACATCGGTGGTAGAGAAAATTCTGGAATCCTTAATTAAGGATGTTGTAGTGGGGTACTTAAAGGATAATAATATGATTAGACAGAGTCAACATGACTTTACAAAAGGGAAGTCATGCTTAACAAATCTTTTAGATTTTTTTGAGGATGTATCAAGTAGATTAGATAAGGGGGAATGAGTAGATGTGGTGTATTTAGATTTCCAAAAGGCATTCGATAAGGTTCCGCATAAAAGGTTGATGCACAAGATAAGGGTCCGTGGAATTAAAGGAAATATATTAGCATGGATTGAAGAATGGCTAATGGGAAGAAAACAGAGAGTAGGGATAAACGGGTCCTTCTCAGATTGACAGGATGTGACTAGCGGAGTGCCACAAGGATCAGTGCTTGGGCCTCAGCTATTTACAATTTACATCAACAATCTAGATGAGGACATCGAACTTAAAATATCCAAATTCGCAGATGACACTAAACTAGGAGGGAGAGTAAACACCGAGGATGACATTTTAAAAATGCATTGTGATATAGATAGGCTAGGTGAGTGGGCAAGTAGGTGGTAGATGAAGTACAATGTAGGGAAGTGTGAAGTCATCCCCAAGGTAGTAAAAATAGTAGAGCAGATTATTTTTTAGAAGGGGAGAGACTAGATGGTGTTAAGTGTTCAGAGGGACTTGGGTGTCCTTGTACACCAGTCACAAAAAGTTAGTTTGCAGGTACAGCAAGCAGTTAGGAAGGCTAACGGTATGTTGGCGTTCGTTACAAAAGTTTTTAGAATATAAGAGGGAAGTCTTGCTGCAACTGTATAGGACCCTGATGAGACCGCACCTAGAGTATTGTGTACAGTTTTGGTCTCCTTATTTAAGAAAGGACATACTTGCCTTAGAGGGGGTACAGCGTAGATTCACTAGGTTGGTACCTGGGATGAGGGGGATGAGCTATGAGGATAGGTTGAGCAATCTGGGCCTACATTCTCTAGAATATAGAAGAATCAGAGGTGATCTTATGGAAAACTATAAAATTATTAAGGGGCATGACAGAGTAGATAGTAGGAGACTTTTTCCCCTGGTTGGAGAAACTATAACCAGGGGTCACAGTCTCAAAATTAGGGGGTAAGCCCTTTCGCACTGAGTTGAGAAAAAACTTCTTCACTCAGAGGGTAGTGAATTTATGGAATTTTCTACCCCAAGGGCTGTACATGGTCAGTCCTTGAACATATTCAAGACAGAGATTGATAGATTTCTTATGGATAAAGGGATTAAGTGATAAGGGATAGGGTAGGTGGAGTTAGAATAGATCAGGCGTGATCTTATTGAATGGTGGGGCAGGCTCGAGGGGCCAAATGGCATACTCCTACTGCTAATTCTTATGTTCTTATGAGTCAGAGCGGTGTCAGATACTGGGCTGGTGCTCTCTCCTTAGAATCTGTCTGTAGTGACCGCAATACAACACCTAACTCAGGAGTGAAGCAGGGCACTTGGCAACAACTTGCAGAGATGACTAGACTATTTACAATGTTCTCATACTGGGAGAGAAAGCATGTGGATTGAGGACCAGGGCCAGGGATAACTAAACACATGGGGTCTGTAGGTGGCTCACCGATCATTCATGTGGCTCCCAGCAGTTGGTTCAAGAACTATTTCAATTGACAACTGTGAGCAACTGTCTGCCTGCCCACTCAGAAGAGATGGGGAGATATAATATAATAATATAAGAATAATCCTTGCATTTGATATATCGCTTTTCACATCTTATCGACTTCTCAAAGCGCTTCACAGAATATATTGTAAAGTGAATTGAATGCATATTTGTGGGAGAAAGCCATTTGCGCACAGCAGTGTCCAACAAACAGTCATGGATTGTTTTTTGTGGGGAGGGATTATTATTAGGCATGTGGAGTAAGGAAACTTGCCCAAGGTTTCACCCTGACCTGCTTGGATTCAAACACGGAGATGAGGAATTGGGAGGAAAAAAACAGAGGGATCCATAACTTGCTCCAAAGGAAAAAAAACTCCAGCAGACAGGCAAGCAAGGAAGCAATGCTGAAATCACAAGTGATGGCAAAAGTTTTGTTCTCTTTAAGAATGATGAAGCCCATACATACCATGCCAGGGAGTAGCAGAAGAACAAGAGAAATCCAACGACTCCCACAGATGCCACACCCAGAAAAGTCCTGTTCTGCACACCCTGTGACAAACCTACGGAAATGTAGAGTCGGGTGAAGAACCTTCTCCTAATTGGTTACAAAAACAAAGCCAACCAGGGCCCGGGAATGGCCTGCAGCTATCTCACTATAATATTTGCAATGATAATACAGTACAATGATAATGTAATGATGGTTACAGTGTAAAGCACACATTCTGATCTGTTAACCTGCAATCTAGTTATTCTGCAAAATCACCTCAATACATGTCAACCACATCTGTATTTTTAGATTAAAAGAAGAACAAGAGGTGGAAGAATGTTGAAAGCAGGCTGTGCTTTGCAAAACAATTACCAAGCTCTGCTTATCACTGTCTAAGTCCAACAGCATTTAAATTTAGTCAAATGTTTACTAACGAATGCATTATTTGTGTCTTTCCTGTCGGTGATAGCCGACAGCAACGCCAATGTGGGAGTGTACAGTCTACTCCTGGCTCCATGCTGGTAAAACTGTTAAAAACACATACATTTCAACAGTGCCATTGTTCAATACCCTTTAAACATTAGTCCTCATGAGCTTCCTAAGCAACTCTGTGAAATACAACAACAACATAATTCCATTTCTAAAGTGCCTTTAACGTTGGGAGGATGTCCCAAGGCGCTGAACAGTCAGGGATCAGGACCTGTGCGTGGTGGAGGGGTGGGGGGAGGGGGGTGGGTGCAGAGATGTAGGGGGGCGGCTGAAGGAATGGTTAAAAAGGAGGGTACTGAGTTGTGCCTTGAAGGAAGCAAGGGAAGGAGCAAGGCGAAGGGATTGTGGGATGGAGTTACAAAGAGTAGGGTCAGAGAGGATGAAAACCTGGCCCCCAATGACAGGTGGGGGGGAGGTGGAGGGGCGGGAGACATGGATCAGGCTGGAGCCTGCTGGATGGAGGGAGCAGATAGGTTGATAGGGGGTCAGCAGATCAGAGAGGTAGGAGAAGGGCCTTGAAAGTGAGGACAAGGATTTTGAATTCTATCCTCTGAGGGGTGAGAGCCAGTGGAACCGGACGATGGTAGGGATCATGTGGTCATGGAGCCTTGTGTATAGTTGAGCCTTGAGGTGATGAATGCGTGTAATAGGGTTTTGGAGGTCCTTGGGGGAATGCAGAGTGTTATGGCATTGATATGGGGGAGAAAGGATAGTTGAGAGACAAACAAGATGCTCAGGTTGCTGACTGGTTTGATAAGGTGGAGTGTGCATCTATAGATGCTGACGCTGCTAGTATCTGAGGTGCAGAGGTGCTGGCGCAAGCCTAAAAGTAGAGCCTTGGTCTTGCTGACATTCAGCTGTAGAAAATTAGCTCTCATCCAGGACTTGATGTCTGACAGACAATTGTCCTGGAATCGAGGGTGGAGGCAGCGAGTTGGTTGTCTTCCGAGTACATGTGGAAGTTAACAACAACAACAATAACTTCAATTTATATAGCGCCCTCCATGCCAGACGGCGTCTCAGAGCGCTTGACAATAATGGATCCCGGGCCCAAGACAGTGGGAGGGAGAAAAAGGTGACCGAAGGCACGGTTGAAAAGAAAGGTCTTCAGCTGAGTCCTGAAACTAGAAAGAGAGGGGGCGAGGTGAAGGGAATGAGGAAGGGAGTTCCAGAGCATCGGGGCATAGTGGCCGAAGGAATCAGGGGACAAGGAGGAGACCAGAACTGGAGGAGCGAAGGCAACGGGTGCTGTGTTGGGGAGAGATAGGGGGGTGGAGAGACTTGAAAACAAGAGTGAGGATCTTGAAATCGATCCTCTCCGGGACAGGGAATTAGTGAAGTCTGGCAAGGACTGGGGTAATCGGGGGGTGACGTTTGCTGCAGGTGAGAACGTGGGTGGCAGAGTTCTGAATTAGCTGAATTTTATGGATTGTGGTGAAGGTTGGGGGTTGAACCGGTTCGGAGAGTTTTAGGGGCAGGTCGGGCAGGTGGAGGAGGTGAGGGCCGTGTGACTGAAGAGGATGACAAGAGCCAAAGAGTATGACTTCTGTCTTGTCAACATTCAGCTGCAGGAAATTCGTGCTCATCCAGCTCCTGATGACTGACAGGCAGGATGACAGAACATGAGGGGACTGGAGGTCGCAAAGTGAGGTGGAAAAATAGAGTTGGATGTCATCCGCATACATGTGGAAGTGTACCCCATGTCTGCGGATGACATCCAGTGTCTGTGGATGATGTCACCACATGGGAGCCCCAGCACCAGATTAAAGAACCACCCAGGTGACACCCCAAACCTGTGCGTTCAGTAAGTGCCTAAGTAATGCAAACAGCACACATGAGTAACCAGTTTTGCAATCATACCCACAGGCCATGAAACTCCCAGGACTGACCTCTCCCCTGGGCAGGGTGATCATTCCTATACAGCGACACAATCCAGGGCCTGGAAGTTTCACTTGTAGCTTCCAATAGCTGTCATTTTTCTGTCTTAGACTGCAACAAGTAGAAAGTCTGAAGCCTTAAAATCCACCTAGCCTTAGCCATTAAGACCATTTTATCTTAATATTTACGAAGGTGAGGAATTATGGAAAATTTATGGATTTAATATTAATTCGGAAGCCTTTTACGAACTGTGAAATGCCTCAAAACAATTCACAGGATACACCTTAAAGTGATCTATGTATTTCGTGGGAAAATTAGGAGACAGATGAATTCCTCTTACCTTTTAACTGTGCCAAAACCACACATGACTGTCTCCTCACCTATTAACAAAACGTTAAAACGTAATTTGTACCTTGACAACAACACATAACCTGACTCACAATTCCTGAAAATAAATCATACCAGACAAACTGGCTCAGCTGCAAATCCCGCCTAGGACTTTATTCCACCCTTTAAATTGATGTTCTGGAGTCCTGAAAACCAGCCCTTTGTCACAAGATGACAAGCGAGGTTTGGATGAAGGCCCATCTCAACTCATCCTTTCACAATACCCACCCCATATTCTTCCCATTACAGCACCGGGCTATTTCTTTAATGCTTAATAGCCTCTTGACTTCCTCAAATCATAATTACAGTGACGTCCCTAGTACGTCAGCAAGTCTGTCCGCGTGTGTGTGTGTGTGTGTGAGTTTGTGTGTGTGTGTGTGCGTGCAAGGGCATGTACGAAATGGTCTATTCATTCTGATTCCACAATAATTACCTTAATTAGTCAGTGGGGGGTATGAGGCTTGGAGGTTAAGTCTGGGGGAGTAAGTTGGGGGAGTAGGGTGGGAGTAAAGTGGGTGGGTAAAATGAGGGGTAAAGCAGGGGGTAAGGCAACATCATAAGAATAGGTGGTAAGGCAGGGGGGGTAACGCAGGAGGAAAAAGTGGGGGTAAGGCTTAGGGATGCAGTGGGGGTAAAACAGGAATAAGGTGCAGGGGTTAAGGTGGGGGATTAAGGTGTGGACAAGGCTAGGGAGTGTAAAATGGGGATAAAGCTGGGGGAGGGGGCTGAGGTGCTAGGATTGTGGGATTAAAATGGGGGATTAAGGCAGGGGGTAAACCCAGGGGTACGGTGCGGAGGGGAGTAAAGGGGGCAAGACAGGGTGGGGGTGGGAAGGAGGGAGCAATGGCTCTTCAGAGTCAGGTATCGCAAGACGTAGAGCTGGGAAAAATATCCCCTTTCACAACCTTTGTCGTCTTCAGATACAAATATTGTAAAAACTGACATTGAACTGATTCAAATATAGTGTACACATCTCATAAGGAGAGCAGCCTCAGTCAGCGGAAAACAACAACAACAAAATTACAATTATATAGCACCTTTCATGTTAGGAGGATGTCCCAAGGCGCTGGATAGTTATTGCTTCAAACCCGAGCTGAGGACAGTGGGGGAGGGAAGGGGAGGAATAGGAGTTGCTGATGGGTCCATCGAAGAGGAGAGTCTTGAGGCGAGACTTGAAGGAGGCCAGGGAGGGGGCGAGGCGGAGGGATGGAGTTCCAGAGGTTGGAGGCAGAGTTGCTGAAGGCTCGCCCGCCAATGGTTGGGTCGGTTGGAGTACGTGGAGCAGGCCAGAGCCTGCTGAGCGGAGGAAGCGGGCAGGTAGATAAGGGGATAGGTCACGGATGTAGGGTGGGGTGAGGTTGTGGAGGGATTTAAATGAGAGGACCAGGATCCTGAATTGGATCCTCTGGATGATAGGGAGCCAATGGAGTCGGGCAAGGATGGTGGAGATGTGGTCACGGAGTTTAGAATGGTAAAGGACACGGACAGTTCTGGATTATCCGCAACCTGGGCACTTGCATAGTCGAGTCGGGATGTAATGAAAGCTTGGATGAAAGTTTCAATGGCTTTGGGGGTGAGGTAGTGGCGCTGTCGGGCAATGTTGCGGAGATGGGTAAAGGCAGAGCGAGTCACTGCTTGGATGTGGGGGAGGAAAGACAGTTGACGATCGAACAAGTTCCCGACTGGCTTAGTGAGGTTAAGTGTTCAACCATGGAGGTTGATGCAGCCAGCGCCTGATGCAAGAAGGTGCTGGCACGAGCCAATCAGTAGGGCCTCGGTCTTGTTGACATTCAAATGTAGAAAGTTAGCTCTCATCCGGGACTTGTTGTCTGACAGACAGTCTGTCAGGACAGTCGTAGTCCTGGCGTCGAGAGTAGAGCCAGAGAGATAAAGTTAGGTGTCATCCGCATATATGTGGATACAAACGCAAAAAAAGCACAAAAAAGGTGAAATATGGTCTTTCCATTGAGCTAGTCAAGAGTGTTGTATGGTCACATCAGATCTAATGTCTTAAGAATACCGAAACCAGCAGCAACACATTTTTAATACTCAAGTCACACCACAAAACATCCCACAATCTGACACAAATTGGCACTAAATCTGTCTTTCTCAAGCTGCCAGAAAAGCCAGCGTACCAAATGTAAGTCCACTGGTCCAACCCTCCCTTTCTCTCAGAGAATATGCTGCCAGTGTAATACTCCGCCTAGTGGGTTAGTGTTGGACTGACAGATTGAACCAAATTTATTCTTTCCCACTACAGTATTCTTTTCTAGATTTTTTATTCACAGCACAGATTTTGTTTGAGTGAACATTTCTGGGTATCGCAAGCTGAGGAACATCATGTGGATAATTTTTGTCTCCATTTTAGTGCCGGTATTTCCCCAAGTTTGACATTGCACAAATGTAATTGTGACTAAAGCTAAAGTCTTCCCTGCCACCAATATGCCGGTCATCTCCCTACTCCCAGCATGAGAATGCACCTCCCCCACCACCACCATGACTGTTTGTGGGACACTGCTGTGCGCAATTGGCTGCTGCGTTTCACCCACAAATATACTGTCAATTCACTTTACAGTATATCCTGTGAAGCACTTTGAGACGCCGATAAGATGTGAGAAGTGCTATATCAAATACAAGGATTATTATTATTATTACAACTGATTCAGAACTCAACCACCTGTATTGTCACCCACAGTAAACTCCGTACCCACATTACACCAGTCCTCAACAGTCTCCCTCTCACAGATTGATTTTTGGATCCTCACACTCGTCTATAAATCCCATTACTCCTATGGCACCTCCCTACCTTTCTGACCAATGTTCTCCCCTCTGCACTACCCACTGCCTTCACTCAGCTGAGTCTGGCATGTGCCTCATCCCCTCTGCTCCACCACTGGCAGCCTGCTTTCAACCACCTGAAGCTTTGGACCTCTCACCCACAATCCCTCCACCTTCCCCTCTTTTAGGTTGATATTGAAGACCTACCTCTTCAGCAGTGCTAATGGTCATCTCCTCTCATTGCTCAGCTTGGTACTGTTAGGCACTCTGAGGGGTGCTATAAAATGTGAAGGGAGCTATATAATTGCAGGTCTTAGTTGTTGTTGTCGCTCGTTCACAGGGGACGAGATGGAGACAGGGCCAGTGCATGGAGACAGGGCCACGCCTCTGCCACTATACGCCAGCAGACGACAGCAGTAATTTTCACCTCACTCAGTATGTGCTCTGTAACCAGGGCCGGCGACCCCCAAATTTTGGCGCCCTAGGCGATCACCTAGTTCGCCTAAAGGTAGTGCCAGCCCTGGGTGGAGATGCATTGTTTACTATTTATTGTTCTTAAATGACCATGGAGAAGTAACGTTTGTCCCTATGGTGTGAGCTGGAATGAAACCAAGACCATAGGAGTATAACGGACAATGTGTTCTGCCCCATCCAGCCCAACGCCCTCTAATTAAATAGACCACGTCTATTCTGTTTCCACACAAGAACAGTTGCTTATATATTGTTTGGTCTTAAGTCAATCACAATATGTATGCGTTTTATTGTGTCTTAATTGAATAAGGTGGAAACTCTTTCACTGAAAATATCTTTAAATCACTCTCTTCGTTTCTCAGACAAGGCTGCTTTGAAAAACAATAATAATAATGCTTGTATTTGGTATAGCAACTCTTAATCAGAAGGACATCTCAAAGCGCTTCACGGGTTACACTGTGAAGTGTAGTGGCTAGACTTTGACTATGTACACCACCCAGTTAGTGCTCGATGTTGCATATTTGCTTTAACGACATAAGTGGCAATTGATTATGGATAGTGCAAGTATAAAAGGATTCTGGGTAGAGTGACTTACAGATTTGAAAGTGAATATGAAAGAGGCTGATTTGAAAGAGATTGACCTGTAAAGTTTGCATTAAACGACTGAGTGAATCTACATTGCATTTTGTGGATTAAATTGATATAGCGTCTCATTACGTCATTGAAACATCTCAAAGTGCTTCACAGAATATATTGTATAGTGGCTTGACTGTATTTTGTGGGCGATAATTATATATCTTATCACATTACAAGTCGCATGTTTCCCCCCCGTCCTGGATTTTTTAAATATAAAATAACAACAACAACAACAACTTGGATTATATAGCGCCCTCCACACTGAACGTCGTCTCGGAGCACTTCAGTATATCAAAATAGGTAGATCAACTTACGTTGTCCCATTCACTAATGGCTTTCAGCATAAAGGAATAGTTCTTCCCCGTTTCTAAAGGAGCATTATAGTACGCTCGATAATACAGTCGATCTCCCACAGAGAATGCCATCCCATCTTCAACATCCGTGGCCACAAACTCGGCTGTGATATATTCCTCATTCTCTTTGTTTGGACCAAAGAAACTGCTAATGTCCGGGGAGTTGCAGTTGAATGTGCGCTGGAAGTGCAATGGCAAAACAAGCACTTGGTAAAGGCTAGAGAGGGAAAAAAATAAACGTATTGAACATGAGTTTAACATCAGCCCAGCCAGTCAGCATCGCTGTGAACCACCACAATAATTTAGGATAGATCCGAAAATTGATCCAGTGACTCTCCACATTTAGACTAAAAAAAAAGGCTAATCCAGCTTTTAAAAAGCCGGAGAATTAGGCAAAATTAGTAGAGCTGAATGGGAAGCTCTTATCAAAAGACAGCACAGCCACAATGGGCAGAATGAATCCCTTTCAGTGAAATAAAAGATTTGGCTGGATTTGGGAAAATGCAGGACATTGCGGAAGAGGGGTGATATTGTGGAGCTAGAGGAAAGCGGACTTGGTCAAGGACAAAATGAAAGGCTTCAAAGAGCTGAGGATCAAACAACACACCAAGTGTAGTATAGTATAGTATAGAGTTCAATTCACTAATGTTTACCTGATGGGCCCATTCTTCTCTGCTACTCTGGGGAGGATGAGGGGGGGTAACTGACGTTCCACAATCATGATCTGTATGTCAGGCACCGGAGGAGCTGAAGCAAAAGAAATTTTATACGGAAAAAACACACAGAGACCAGGTCAATCATTGGAGTGGTAGAGGCGGGGGGGGGGGGGGGGGGGGGGGCGCGGGGGGGCAGACTGGTATCTGACAGATGCAGAAGCCACGTTAAACACGTTAAGAGCATCCAAAACCAAGCTGAGATTTTCCACCTTCACATAGAAATCCTAGAGATCGATTGTTGGGAACGGAATGCGCACTCTTCCTGGAGGCACTCATCCTGCTTACCTGATTCCAGAAAGTATCTGGTGTAGGTTGGCAAGAGCCAAGGAATGGAGATCCCACAGTGTGCATTTGGGTAACTGCTGGAGGCTAACCAGCTAAAACCCCATAGCTCGCCATTGATATCTCTGTCTGGCAAGCTTTTCTGCTGCTTCTCGAGCTAGGACCAACCTCCCCGTAAGGCACTTTGTCGACAAGGCACTCCACAAGACAAAGTCTAAGTGTAGATTAGAGGAGGAAAAACCTCTCGTGACAATTCAAGATCAGGTCATTGGGAAGTGATACGGCGTCAAACAAAGGGGCCCTCTTCATGTGTGAGCCGCACATTCATGAAAAGGGTGTGGGGCGGGGGGGAAAGAAGCACCAGATCCTGACATGTCCTGACCCAATGCCACACATTCATGTTCAGCCGCTGAACAGTCATCAGCTGGGAGAACCCCAACTGTTTATTCACATTTCCAAACCCAGGAGGCTGACTGCCATATCCTCACTGCCATCTTAACAATATCAGCTAAATGCAAAAAATACTTGTATATCAGGGCTGAGCAACAATGGAAACTGTCCTTCCTCCGGTTTTGTGATTTGCTGTTTTCTTCCCTCTTCAAAACCTGACTTATTTACTGCAATTATTATTATTGGTCCCTCACATTTGCAGATAAAATATAATAATAATCCTTGCATTTGATATAGCGCCTTGTCACATCATTGAGACATCCCAAATCACTTCACGGAATGTATTGTAAAGTGAAGTACTGTATATTTTGCGGGTGAAACTGAGCAGCCAATTGTGCACAGTATTAGAAAGTTAGAGTTCATCCAGGACCTACAAAAACCACAACAACTTTGATCTATATAGCGCCCTCCATGCTGGACAACGTCTCAGAGCATTTTACGGTAGCGGATCCCGGGACCGAGCCAGGGGCAGGGGCAGGAAGGTGACTGAAAGCTCGGTCGAAGAGAAAGGTCTTTAGCTGTGACCTGAAACTGGGAAGAGAGGGGGCGAGGCGAAGGAAGTGAGGAAGGGAGTTCCAGAGCCTCAGGGCGTAGTGGCTAAAGGCATGGCCGCCGAGGGTGGAGCGGAGGACTCGGGGGACATGGAGGAGGCCAGACCCGGTGGAGCGAAGGCAGCGGGTGCTGGGTTGGGGGAAGAGGAGATCAGAGAGGTAGGGGGGGTGCAGAGGAGTGGAGGGACTTGAAAACAAGGGTGAGGATCTTGAAGTCGATCTTCTCAGGGGCAGGGAGCCAGTGAAGTCTGGCAACGACTGGGGTAATGGGGGAGTGAAGCTTGGTTCGGGTGAGTTTGTGGGCGGCAGAGTTTTGAATTTGAACCTAATGCCTGAAAGGCAATCAGTCAAAACAGCAGCTGTCCTGGGAGTTGAGTGTAGAGGCAGAGATAAGAGTTTGGAAATGGATCCTATGCCTGTGGATGTTGTCACCTGATAGGGTGTGCAACATAGAACCAAAAGGAACACGGCATGTGACTGTGCAGGCAGAGGCAGAGAGGAGATTAGATCTCTTTACTCACCAGATACTTTAGTTGATATTTGTAAAGAGACAGAAAGCTGCTCTGTAAAAGCTGTAATGTTCACTGTATAATTAGTCCCTGGCTGCAAGTCCAGACACACCACTGGGGAGATGTCTCCGGTGGTGTAGTTAAACAATTCTTCAGTAAAGAAATCTCTTTGATAGATTCTTTGCCCCCAGAGCTGAAACTGGAAGAGAAAATAACTTGTGGCAAACGCTCTGGAAAGTAAACATTGCTTTCAGTTTTCCTGGGTTTAACAGACATCACAAGCTGCATACATTTTATAAGCAATCCTTGCAATTGGATTTCGTAATATTAACAATAATAATAATTCTTGCATTTGATGTATCACCATATCACATCATCGAGTCATCTCACAGCGCTTCACAGAATATACTGCATAGTGAATCGACTGTATATTAGTGGGCTAAATGCGGCAGCCAATTGTCATCAGCAGTGAGTATCATTTAGGTATCTACGGACAGTAACATATTAACAATGACATCAATGATGCTGTGCTGCCAGACCCACACTCAGAAGGGTCCTATTCAGTGGTGGACTGTCTATGCGGAAAATTGGGAAATTTCCAGAGTATCCCGTGTTGGAGCTGAGCACCTCCAACAAAACCATCACCCTTATTTTACCCCAGAATTCCAAAGCCCTTCTCGGGCGACAGCCAGCACTGAACCCATTACTGTACTTAGAAATACAGTACATGAATATGGGAACCACAATCGTTTCAGTCCAGGACCACAAAAGGTTAATCCGGCACCATCTACAGATCTCAACTGAATTTGCATTGCAAATGTGTGTTTGTTTTTCTCTCTGAGACTAGTTTGGTTTCACAGTTACACATAGCCCCAGCCCTGAGGTCAAATCCCTTTATCCTGATCCCTGATTGTCAGGCGCCTGGGACGCCCTCCCGATGTGAAAGGCACTCTACAAATGTATATTTTGTTGTTGTATTTTATTGTTGTTCATGTGTAATCTCGTATAATCAGAGAATTTCCTCCTTCACAATGATCTAACAGTAACAAATAGAATATGCCCCATCCCTCTAACATTGGGGACCATCCCTCTCCCATTGTAAACACTACAGATCTTTTTGTTATCCACTTGCAAGGTGCCTTGTACAAAATGATCATAAGGTATGAAAAAACAGTTTGCTTGCCCTCACCAGGTACGTGTCCTCGGATATCGATTGCATTTGCTCCCTCTTCCACTTCAAGCAGGAGTTGTTAAACAGAATAAAATCAAGATTTGTTTTCTTAACTTGAAACAAATTTTAGAAGGAAAAGAGAAGAAACAGTGTAAGTTGGTAAGAATAGACATTGCTGGTAACAACAATTCCAATAATGCATTGCTAGAGACTAATACAAGTAGACCCCCGCTTAACATCGCTTCGGTCAACATTGTTTTGTTATTACGTTGCTGATACATAGGGAACATATACCCATTTAACTTTGCGATGTTCGCTATTACGTCGTTCGCAAGCAGGTGGAAACAAACTACTGTAGTTTGGGTAGCGTAAGCCACTGTAGTTCGGTATTCTGACGCAGAGTCCATCCTCATCCTGCCCCTTCATCCCAATAACTCCACTACTCACCCCTCCACCCCAACCCACCTTTACAAGCAAGCTACACAACCATCTCAGGTGAGTATTATGTTATTTAAATTTATATATTTTATATTTTACATTTGTGAATGTACATGTATTTCAACTTATAATTTTTTTTAGAACATTTGACGAAAAATGTCCAGAAGAACCTAACTCCAGTTTATACATTAATTCTCATGGGAAAAATGGGTTCGCTTGATGTTATTTCGCTTAAAGTCACACTTTTCAAGAACACAATTACGACGTTAAGCGAGGACTAATTGTGTATGGTAACTCAATCACTCAATACAGGATCAATGTCAATCACAACAATAACAACTTGCGTTTATATAGTGCTTTTCACAAAGGATAAAGTCTTGGACAACTGTACTAGGCTGTCTACAAAGTCCTGCTACATCCATGTTTGTTTCTGCAGTGCACTGACCAGTAACTGAAACATGTGGAATAATGCTGATAATTGTATTAAGAAGTACTTAATTGTATTCGGTAAAAGTGTTTAACTATACTTAGATATCCAGAGGATTGGTGTGTGTGAGCGCCATCATTTTCACGGCAGATACATATCTGTCACCTTATTCAATGCCACATCTTCTGTAACAATGTAGTAACGAGACAAAATGCATCTCAAACAACTTGTTTCAGCTCCTCGGTAGCCTTACTACTGCTGTTTTGTAACATGAAGGGTAATAGGGTTTTGTGGACAGTAGTCAACAACAACAATTTAAACTTATAAAGCACCTTTCACGTCAGGAGGACGTCCCAAGGCGCTGCACAGGAGGCGTGTGACCCGAGCTGGGAGGGGAGTGTTCGGGAAGGGGTGAAACACGTAGGGCAGGTCGAAAAGTTCGGGGGGGGAACAAAAGGCACGGTCGAAGAGGAAAGTCTTCAAACCAGCCTTGAAAGAGGAAAGGGAAGAAACAAGGTGGAGGGATTGGGGGATGGAATTCCATAGGGTGGGAGCGGAGAAACTGAAATCCCGGTCTCCGATGGTGGGGCGGTTCGGGCGGGGGGCTTGGAGCAGGCCAAGTCCTGCTGAACGGAGGGTCCAGGTGGGCTTATAGGGGGAGAGTAAATCGGTTAAATAGGGCGCGGCAAGGCCGTGTAAGGCCTTGTAGGTGAGGACGAGGATCTTGAACTCGATCCTCTGGAGGATGGGGAGCCAGTGGAGACGGGCGAGGATGGGGGTTATGTGGTCACGGAGGCGGGTGCGGAATAGTACACGGGCTGCAGAGTTTTGGATGACCTGCAGCTTGTGAATGGAGGAGCTGGGGAGGCCGACGAGGAGAGAGTTTCCGTAGTCCAGCCGTGAGGTGATGTATGCATGCACGAGTGTTTCGGCAGCGTGGGGGGTGAGATAGTTGCGGAGCCTGGCAATGTTGCGTAGGTGGAAATAAGCGGTGCCGGTCAAGGCGCGGATGTGGGGGAGGAAGGAGAGTTTATGGTCGAATGTGATGCCGAGGTTCCTGACTGGCTTTGTGAGGTGGCCTTGGATGTTGAGGCTGGCAGCGCCCGATGTGCGGAGGCACTGGCTTGAGCCGATCAGGAGCGCCTCGGTCTTGCTCACGTTCAATTGGAGGAAGTTGTCCCTCGTCCAGGACTCAATGTCGGACAGACAAGCTGTCAGAACATCGATGGTCTGGGGGTTGAGGCGAAAAGGTACAGTTGGGTGTCGTCCGCATACATGTGGAAATTTACCGCATGTTTGCAGATGACATCGCCTGGAGGGAGCGTGTAAATGGTGAAAAGGAGGGGGCCGAGGACAGAGCCCTGGGGGACGCCGTGAGAAACTGTGCGGGGGTTTGAGGAGAAACCGTTGGAAGATACAAAATGTAGGCGGTGGGATTGTCAAGCAAGGGAGAAGGGGGAGTTGACCATAGGCATGGTTAAAGAGGTAAGTCTTCAGGTGGGATTTAAAGATAGATGGAATGGTTGAGATGGAGGGATTGAGGCTGAGATTGAAATCCAGAGATAATGTGTGTAATGGCTCATGGCATGACAACCAGTGGTGGCACAGAGTGGGGGCACAGCAGGCTTGTGTTATCTGAGCAATGCGTGCCGGCAGAGGAGAACACTCTCCTGCTGGAACTGCAAAGCCAGGTGTAAATTAATGTTTTATCCAGTTCCCAGTCCCCAGCTCTGGATGCACTTATTTTAAGAATGCGTGTTACCTTTACATGACAGAGTCACTTCTTCCCACCTTCCTCCTTCAGTACAGACAGATACATTCCTCCCCGACACACTGACAAATCCATCCTGGCATGTATACTGTACAGCACTCCCTAGCTTGCTGCTGTGGTTCCAGATCAGTAGTGCATTTGGGATTGTCGGAGGGTTCCCACAGTCAATCTCTTTGAAAGAAACATCACAAATACGTTTGTCCCTCACCTTTAAATACAGTAGTTTAATTAATACGAGTTGAATTGCAAATAGCTGCAGCAAGTTTCTATATAAGATAGTCAATGCTACGTTTATCACATTGCAGTGATACTGTTGTACTGTTGTGCACAAACTGACTGTAGCCCATCAGATACATCCAGTCACATCACTGTACAGTATATCCTGTGAAGCGCTTCACCTTCAGTAGTTGACTTTTGCTGTTATGTGAAATTAAATGGGCTAAATACAGTACAACAATTCACATTTATACAGGGTCTTTCACATTGGGAGGACATTTTACTGTGCTGCCTGGTAGACCGACCTCAGGAAGGGGATGCCCAGTGATAAATAATTAGGTGTGGGGGTGTCAAAGACAGGAAGCGAGGAGCTCGGTGGAGCCATGCCTTAACACAATTTTCTCAGGAATGTCAGTCTAGGTCTTTTTCATGCAGACAAAATCCAACTTACCTTTACAACTCAGAGGAGGTCCTTCCCAAAGTCCTGTAACTGAGCAGACTGATATGCCATTTCCCACCTCGTTTCGATACCCAGGTTTACAGTAATACTTGATTTCACTCCTGTACGTTGTGTTTCTCACCAATGGCAGGCATGCATTTCGCACCTGAGCTGGAGGCCCACAGTCTATAACTGGGGTTAAGAAAGGAATTGGGGAAATGATTCATAATAATAATCCTTGCTTTAGATATAGCGCATTATAACATCATTGAGACATTTCAAAGTGCTTCACAGAGTATACTGTAAAATGGATTCATTGTGCATTTTGTGGGCAAAGCGCCACAGCCAGTGGTGCACTGCAGTGTCCCACAATATTTGGGGCGGAGGGATTATTACCCCGGAAAAGGGATCTGCCAATTGCATACTGCTAAATAACAGAGTTATATGGAGTAAGGACATTTGACTAAGATTTTGCCCAGGAATCAAATCCGGGAAGCCAATAATTTATTCAATACAATAGAGAGATGATTATTAATACTAATTTAGCCCCAGCCCCAGTCCCAACTCCAGCCCCATTGTAAACAGTGTGGATAATTGTGGATTCCAATGTGGATAAATGGACAAGTGGACAAGTGGAAAATTGGCGTGCATATAATTGTAATTCTATTGTATCTGAATCCTTTGATAATATTTACTGACTGTTATCTTCTTGTGATCAACTTCAGATTGTCACATAAGATGTGTTCAGTATTTATGGTACAGAAGTGAATCCTCCAGTACAGAAGTGATCTACAACAAATGCATGAAGCTGCCTTGACATCTGCCATCACATTTGTCAATCATTGTTCACGACATACATTAGCAGCTCCCAAGTTAATTTAGGATCTGTTTCTTAATGGCTTAAAACCATTCATACGTGAAACTATCTAGTTTGATTTCAAGATTCAGAAGCATGGTGATGAGTTTCCAAAAATGTCAGACACACCAGCTGACCAAAAACACAATCTCTTTCCTCCAACTAGACAACTAGAGTGTCTATCTAACCAATTACATCAGTTAGATTAGTAACTACATCAGTGATTAGATCCGTGATTAAAGCTCAATGTGAAAAGGTATCTAAAGATAAACATGTCACAGACACAATATAAAAAATGTTAAGATTTTGATTTTAAAATAATCAAGCAATATTAAAGATTGTGCATTTGGAACCTTTGCATATCAATGTGATGATTTCCCACTGCCCCTTCACTGTGCACACAGAGATGTTCTTTCCGCCCGCACTGTAATATCCTTCCTTGCACTCATAGTAGACATGGCTCCCGAAACTTGTGGTTTTGTTCCAAATCATGATGGCATCCTGCATTCCCGGTGGCTGACCACAGTCGAGTTCTACACAAAATACAACAGGGAATTAGATCAAACACTCCAAATACTCCAACACTCAAAAAATTACTTTGAAGGGAGTTTCTCCCGGTATCCTGCTCAACAATCCTGGCCAGAAAAATGGGTCATTTATTTCAACACTGTTTGTGAGACTCTTTCGTGCAGAATTACTATTATGTCTGTTTAGGCGCAGATTCATCACACTCGACAGTAATTGCCTATGATATGCTTTGAAACCTTTTGAGGTGATAAAGGACTATTAAAGCATGAGTTCTTGCTTGGTAGATACCTAAATACATAGATATCTCCAATGGCCAATTAACATGAGATACTTCTACTCAATCCATCACAGGCTTGATGAGATTGTAGCCTGCAATGGCTCCTGTGAAGAGATAAGACCCTCAACCCACTGTCTGCTGCATTCTAGCACAGGACAAACAATCTGCTGAGATGTTCCTTCAGAGGATATACTGTAAAGTAGATTGACTGTGAATTTTGTGGGCGAAACACAGCAGCCAATCGCACATAGCTGCGTCCCACAAACAGTCATGGATTGAGTGACCAACCTCACTGGACAAGCAAGATACCTGGGTCTGATTCCCCAGCAGGGCGAAACCTTGGACAAGTTTCCTTACTCCACATTCCTAATAATAATAACCCTTGCATTTGATGTGTCATTGTTGATGTAGCACTTTTCACGTCTTGTAGATGTCTCAAAGCGCTTCACAGATTAGACTGTAAAGTTAATTAACTATATTTCTGTGGGCAAAACGCAGCAGCCAATTGCACGCAGTAGTGTCCCACAAACAGTTGTGGATTGAATGACCAAATTATTAATTGCTTTATTAGGCATGTGGAGTAAGGAAACTTGCCTAAGGTTTTGCCCTGCCAAGAAACGAACCCAGGTCTCTCGCTTGTGAGAGAGTACTCTAACCACTGAGCTACAGAAGACCATAAGTTCAAGAAAGGAAACAATGCTGGTGTTTGAACAGTTGATACCATGAAGCTCTACACAGACAACTATAACAAGTAGAACAACTACACCATAATATAAGCAAATTACCAAGACCTCTGATCACAAGGTGCCCAGCAGCCCAGTGTATTACAAGTGCAGTAATGGGCGCCATCTGTTGTTTCTACAGGAAATAACAGATATACTTGTACCATTTAACAACCATTTCACTTCACTAAAGTATAAAATAGCTCCCAACCAGAAAAGGCCATTCGTCCAACCCTTCACTCTGCTTGCTATGGTGGGAGGGAGGGGGTAGAGTCATCATGCACTGTCACTGTCGGTGTTGGGAATATTTTATATTAATCTTCGTGTACACCTTTTCGAACGTGCCCTCGGTCACCCTCCTTCCACCCCCACCCGATGCTCTCAAACTAAGCAGCAGTAACTGAATATGGCTTTGCTGATCAAGCAGGCAGCTGTGCAGCAGTACCTGAATACCTTTTGGTGGATATTAAGTTGAATGGAATTGAACTTTACTTCTCCATCTCTTTTGCAACATTGGTTTGGTCACCCTAACCGTTGAGAGAATCAAATTATTGTATTCTTTTAATCACCAACAGTATTACTAATCTGAATTAATAAACATTTGTATTTGTTTTACACAACATTTGTGTCAATCTGTATTTCACAGCAGGGTCACGAATTAAATCGACCCTTCCAATTCCCCTGTTGTGTTCAAGTGGGATAAATACAAATGTTTTATATTGTTTAGAAATTAAGGATTGGTGTAATTTAAAATGATAGATTAGGTGAGTCAGAGATTAATAGTTGGTGTACAGTGGGTTTACAGTGAGTTAATTATATTGAGGCATAGTAGTCATAGCAGTCAGCAAATATTATGCCCTGTATAATTATATATATTATGAGATATGGTCTGATCCCATTTGGTGCCTAACCATTCTAGGGGGTTTCCTGCACTCCATCCTCTTATAATAATAACAATTCTTGCATTTGATATAGCGCTTTTCACATCTTATCGACATCCCAAAGCGCTTCACAGAATATACTGTAAAGTGAATTGAATGTATATTTGTGGGCGAATCACTGCAGCCAATTGCGCACAGCAATGTCCCACAAACAGTCGTGGATTGAAATGACCAATTTTATTATTGTGTTTTTTTTTGAGGGATTATTATTAGGCGTGTGGAGTAAGGAAACTTGCCCAAGATTCCGCCCTGACCTGCCTGGATTCGAACACAGGTCTCCCCAGCTTGCAAGACAAGTGCTCTAACCACTGAGTCACAGGAGCTCCTTACTCCTTCTGTGTTTAGAAAAGAAAGGAGAAAGAGGTATGAGGCAGAAGTCAAAGTGAAAGAACTTGAACTTCAGAAGGCTTTTGTCAGACGCCAAAAATCAAAGAACGAGAATTTAAACTTAAACTTCAGAATGCCTTGGATCGAGAGGCAGAAGTGAGAGAAATAAAATGTACCTAGAAATAGAATATAAAAATTGTGGTAACAAGGGACATATGACAAAATATTGTCAACAGGCAAAGAAAAGTTCTGCTTTGGATCTAATAGGATAAATTAACTGAGAGGTCGGGAGAATGCGAGAAGAGTTGATAGTTTTTCAAAATCAGATAACTGCAGAACCTGCTGTCATTCTAATGTACAACATAAATGGAGGAGATAGAGTTCCTGGAGAGACAAAATGACAATTAGAGGCCTCTACTGAGATAATGTGCCCAGTAGAAATTGATAATTATGGAAGATCCTGTATTAATGTTGCGATAGGAGGCCTTCGTAAACTATTTTTATTGGAAACTAGTGCTTCTCAAGCTAGTTATATATGAAAAAGACCCACCAATTTTGCAGTTTGCATCTGAACCAGTTATTCAATTAGGTGGGTTTGCAGGCAATTAACAATTTGAATTCCACTTCAAAGAGGAACATCAGAAGTAAAATGGCCACGTGTTTTGTTAAACACTCCAAACAATTTAAACATTATTGGTGCAGATCTGACGGACAAATATCATGTGATAATTGGCTTTGCAAACAAACTATTATGGCAAGTTAAAAGTGCCAAACCCGGCACGTACATTTGGAATAAAATAACAGATCATAGAGCTGTTTATGCAATAAAGAAAACCAAGGGGTATGATTTAAAGAAAATGTTGATGCATGACAATGTTAACATTGCTAACATACTAACTACTAATAATATTGTTTTTGTAAATCACAAATATGATAGTGGAAAATTAGCAGGACAGGTTAACATTAGTGGAGAAAACCCTCCGTATCCGCAGAAGCAATATTGCTTTCCTCAGGAAGCTGACGCACGTGTACAAGACACTATAAATTCATTATTGAAACAGGGAGTTTTAAGGAAAATTGCAACATCTAATAACCCTCCCATTTGGCCAGTTAGAAAACCAGATGGTACATGGCGACTTACAATAGATTAGAGGAGATTAAATCAATACTGTACACACAATGTTGTTCTCCAACAGTGGCACCTGCACCAGATGTGCTCATGAGGACTACACCTCAGTCAAAAGTATTTTCTGTACTTGACGTATCAAATGGGTTCTGTTCTGTTCTGTTCCGTTACGCCCTGATTGCCAGTACAAATTTGCTTTTACTTTTCACAACCAACAATACACATGGACATGTTTACCCCAAGGATTTCCTAACACTCCATCAATATTTCATCAAAGAATGGCTCAAGTAATAGCACAGTTTAGCCAACCTAATGCCATCATCCAATACATTGATGATTTACTGTTACACACGCCTGAGATGGAGACTCGTGATTGTTAACAGAGGTGTTACACTTGCTCTACAAATCTGGATTAAAAGTGAATCCTAAAAAAGCACAGATTGCTAAAGAATCTGTATTATTCTTAGGAATTAAAATTGGTAAGGATGATGGTACACCTGATGAATATAAAATACAGATTATTAAGCATTTACCCGTGCCAATTTCTGTTACAGCATTGAGATTTTGTTTAGGATTGGTAAGGTATCGCAGGGGTTTTTAATTGAAGATTTTGCTGCACTCAGTGCTCCACTTTATGCTTTGTTGCGAAAACATGCTGAATGGATGCGGACGCCAGCCTGTACTGAAGCAGCACAAAAACTAAAACAAACTTTAACGTCAGCACCTACTTTACAAGCTCCAGAAAGGAAAGCACCTTTTTTGCCACAGGTTTCACTATTTCAGCAGTTTTATTACAGTACAAACATAACAAACTGTGGCCAATAGCATATGCATCCAGAGTATTGACTCCGGTAGAGTTACATTTTTCAAAATGTGAAAAGCATTTATGAGCTACTTTTTGAGCTGAACAACATTTTGAATAGATTGTTGGTTTATCACCTATGGTTTTGTTAACCATCCTGACAGAATTACGGTTAGATGGTCGATTAAAAGATAGATCAGTATCAAATGTCATCTGGCTCCATGGACTTTGTTGTTACAAGGACGAGACATTACCATTAAACATTCCACTTCTCCACTAGTTTTGGCGAACAATTTACTGTAAGAAGGAGGCGCAGTACTCATTATTGTGATATAAGTGGCCCAAAGTCTCTATAAGACTTTGGTGAGGCCTCAGCTGGAATACTGTGTTCAATTCTGGTCACCACACTACAGAAAGGATGTGAAGACATTGGAAAGGGTACAAAGAAGATTTACTAGGATGGTGCCAGGATTGAGGGACTTCAGCTATGAGGAGAGGCTAGATAGGCTAGGGTTATTCTCTCTGGAGCAGAGAAGATTGAGGGGAGACCTAATAGAGGTTTATAAGATCATGAGGGGTTTCGACAGGGCAAATAGAGAAAAACTATTTCCACTCGTGGGCGAATCTGTGACTCGTGGTCACAGATTTAAAATAGTTTCAAGGCGAAGTAGAGGGGAGCTGAGGAGAATTTTTTTCACTCAGCGAGTTGTTCGAATCTGGAATGCATTGCCTGAAAAGGTGGTGGAGGCTGATTCGATAACAACTTTTAAAAGGGAATTAGATCTTTATTTAGGGAGAACAGGTCTGTTAGGCTATGGGGAGCGGGCAGGGCAGTGGGATTGAATCGCTCTTTTCAAAGAGCCGGCACAGACTAGATGGGCCGAATGGCCTCCTTTTGTGCCGTAAAATTCTATGAATCTATGAATCTATAATGTATCTAAAGGGTCCATTCAAGACGATTGAAATTCCACAATCTACTGCTATGGTTCTGGTTCAGTAGTGCAGGGGGTAAGGCACACAAGATTTGGAATTTATGTCCCACAAATGGAGATAAAAGTGGGAGTTTCTTTACCTAATCATTGGTCAGCACAGGGAGCAGAATTAGCTGCAATTGCACATGTTTTACAAAACCTCGACATGTATCCATTACCAATTACTATCTATTCAGATTCCATGTACGTATGTAATTCACTTACAGAGGATCTGCCAATATGGAAATACGAAGGGATTTGTATCAGCAGATGGGAAACCACTCCCTTCTGGTAAATGACTGCAAGCTATTATTAAAATGGCTTTCCATTTGAATCTCAAATTGCAATTCAAAAAGTACATACTTCAAGCAAACAGTAATAACATGACAGATGAATTGGTGAAAACACGGGGCTACCAGTGACATAAAATGAGATCCAGCTATATTGTAATATCCAGCCAATCTTTAGAACAACTGGCCACAATAATCTCAGAAGAAAACATGTAGATTTAAAATGTGCCCAAGACACTGATGTGGAAATAATACAAACTATTAAATCACTAAATTCTAAAGAAGCCGTGAATCAATATTCAAGGTATATATCAACTTTAAGTGTAAAACACAATTTGTTGTTTTACAAAGATTTCTGGGTGGTTCTGATGATATTTTGGCATGACTTTTTACGACAAATACATGATGTGCCACGTCTAGACATCAATCTAGCACTACCACATTAGAGCGATTACAACAAATTGCTTGGTGTACTAAATGTGTAGATGAAAAACATTATTATGAAAATTGCCTAATTTATGCACTAACTAACACTGATTTAAATTTAAAGAAAGCATTGTCAAAACATACTAGACCAGTAGAGGGTCCATGGACACAATTGCAAATTGATTTTATTGGTCCATTTCCTCCTACATCTCATAATAATCGTTATATATTAGTGGTAGTTAACACTTTCACTAAATGGGTTGAAGCTTTTCCAATGCCTCATAATACTGCACAAGCCACAGCAAAAATTTTAGTGAATCATATATTCATTCAATGGTGCCTTCCAGTAGCTATTGACTCGGATCAAGGATCTCACTTTACAGGAAAGATGATGGGATAATAATAATAATCCTTGAATTTCATACAGCGCTCTTTCATGTCTTCTAGACATCTCAAAGCACTTCACAGAATATACTGTAAAGTGAATTGACTGTACATTTGTGGACGAAAAGCGGCAGCCAGTTGCGCACAGCAGTATCGCACAAACATTCGTAGATTGAAATGACCAAGTTTATTATTGTGTTATTTTGGAGGAATTATTATTAGGCGTGTAAGGAGTAAGGAAACTTACCCAAGGTTTCGCCCTGACCTGCCTGAATTTGAATATAGGTCTCACGCTTGCAAGGTGAGTGCGCTAACCATTGAGCTACATTGTGCAATGCAGTTGTTAGGAATTACACAGAAGTTCCACATTGCATACCATCCTCAATCATCAGGATTAGTGGAACGTATGAACCAAACTTTAAAAACCATGCTACACAAATTTATCACTGTAAAGGTAAAATGTTGGGATCAATTGTTATTTTTTGTCCTGATGGCAATTAGATCCACACCTTCTCTGACAACAACATTTTCACCATATGAGTTAATGACAAGTAGATGAATGCGTACACCTGAACATTTATGGTTCACTGATCTGTCAGATCCTGAAATTCAGGTTGTGACACACGAACAATATGTAAAACAACTGAATATACATCTGAAAGAAATACATTTGTTTTCTGCTTCAAGCATTGCCCATTCTAAACAGGCAAATGCTATGTATTTTGATCACAAAGAAAAACCTTTGGAGTGGGAAATTGGAGAAAGGGTTTTGATAAAAAGCTATGATCTAAGAGGACCATTCTCTCCTCAATTTGCTGAAACATATTACATAATGGATAAAGCAAGTGCTTCAGTATAGCCAGTGATATCAAGAGGAATGCCCGTACAAATCACTGCATCAATTGAAATTGTATAAAGGCACTGATAATAAATATGATGGGAACCCTCCTTGCAGGATATAAAACTCACATGTGTGGTGAAAAATTATCCAAAAAGAAGTGAATACATTTGGGGTGATGTTATTACGCCTTTTGAGGAAGGTCAGTTTAGGAAATTTACTGAAGAGTCAGTACATAGACCATTGATACACAAACCTGTTCATTTATAAACATTTAGAACACATAAACTGAATTGTCTCTAAAATTGAGTACACAAAATGTCATTGCAATTTGCTCATAAGTGCACGAGGACAATTCAGATCTCATGTGTTAGGTTTCAAAATGTTTGGTTAAAAAATATATTTTGACAAACATTCCAATTAAGAAGAAAATGTGATGATAAAATGGTCAGACGAAAAAAAAGAATTTTAAAAAGAAATTGATCTCTAAAGTTACATGGCAGGCATGATACATTTCGAAGGTCTCTGTAGGGTATGTTGCGATACTTTGAGTGAATATTTGGGGAAAGCCCAGTCACAGCATGAATTTGAGGCCATTAATTGTAAAAACGATGTTAGTATGGTATTTAGCATAAACTCGTAGTAATTAAAATGAGCAAAAGCAAGCAACCAAAGTGAAGGTTATTTTTATATTATGTAATTCATGTATTTAAAGAGGACCAGGGTGGGTCTGACTTTGCTCTGGACGTGGAGTGTGGCCAGATCTCATTCATATTCCATATGTACTGAATAACAGCAAAGTAAAAGATCAACAAAATGAACAATAATTAAACAATATACGGTAGTGATCTGCATAGAGTTCTAGATAAGACTAAATAATTTGGGATATATGATGCAAGCACGAGAAAGTAGAGTAAACATTGATAAGTATAAGAGAGAAAAAAAACAGGGATATGTAAGAATTATTGTATTGTATTCTTTTTATCACCAATAGTATTACTAATCCGAATTAATAAACATTTATATTTGTTTTGTACAACATTTGTATCAATCAGTACTTCACTGCAGGGTCACAAATTAAATCAAGCCTTACAAGACATCCTCGCACACAGACCTGTACATTGCAGACTCGCTCCTTCCCACTGTCCCCGGGCAGAGCAAGTTTGATATGTTTTGTTCCCACTGACAGTCACGTAGCCAGTCTCACATCTGTACACAGCTGTACTGCCATAGGTCGTGTTGCCAAGCAGGTGGTACCCTGTGTTTGGGATCGATGGTGGTGAGCCACAGTCAACCTCTGAGGAAACACAAAGACAGTGGTTTAGTTTATTTTTGGTGTTTCTCCTAAACTTCTGAACAAGATGTCTGTCTCATACCGACAAATGTTACACACGGAGACGTTTTTCGGATATAATGGAATTTCTGTGAAATTCCATTATACTTATAAAAATAATTATTGGATTTGATTTTAGCGCTTTTCACATCTTCTAGACATCTCAAAGCACTTCACAGAATAAGAAAGGAATTAGGGAAATGATTAATTTCCCCAATTCCTTCCTGTGAAGTGAATTGACTGTATATTTGTGGGAGAAATGCAGTAGCCAATTACACACAGCAGTGTCCCCTGAAACAGTCATGGATTCAGTGACCAAATTCATATTTTTTTGAAGGATTATTGATTGATCCGCCAATCGACTAACAACCAGGTTCCTACTTAATGCTGGATCAATACAGCCGTGTGCAGTAAGAAGATTTGCCCAGCCTGCAGATCACTAAGTTCATTGAATGTGTCTGTAACTCCCATTTCGCCCACAAATATACAATCAATTCACTTTACAAGATATTGTGTGACGCGCTTTGAGAAGTCTAGAAGACGTGGAAAGCTCTATATAAAATGCAAGGAACAGTATTTAAATTATTAATTGTGCTCTGTTAAAACCACTTGATTATTAAATGATTGTTTGTAAAAAGAGCCACTAACAAATCACTGGAGCGATTCACAATAGGATTGGGCTCTGGGTGGAGACGTGGCACGTTATCTACAATTAGCAGAAGGACACAGTCAAGTTCCACACAGCACGGCTGTGTCTGACCTTCACAACACTACAACAATGTGGCTGGGTGGGCAGTTCAAGCCTGTGCAAGCCTTGTACCTGGAATACCACTGCAAACATTTTAGCGCTGCATTCAACTCACCAACTCTTCAACAGACAGCTCACATATAACCATCACAATAGTCTGTGCACTAATTGTAGCACCTTTTCATGTCAGGTGGACACCTCACAGGATATACTGGAAGGTGTCGTGACTCTGTGTTTTGCATGAAAACACCTACCACCTAAGGAGGCTGAAATCTCCTGGTTGTCAAACAACAACAACAAATAACATTTGTATAGTGAGTTTCATATCGGGAGGATGTCACAGGTGCTTGACAGTCAGAGATTTGGACCCGAGCAGGGGGTTGAGATTAGGGATTGGAAGGCAGGGGTGAGTAAGGGTAGGAGGGTGGCCAAAGGCCCGATCGAAGAGGAGGGTGTTGAGACAGGTATTGAAGGAGGCAAAAGAGGAGGCGAGGCAAAGGGACTGTGGCCTGGAGTTCCAAAGGATGGGGTCAGAGAGGCTGAGAGCTCGACTGCCAATGGTGGGGTTTGCAAGGTGGGGGATATGGAGCAGGCCAGAGACTGCTGAGCGGAAGGAGCAGACAGGTTGATATGGCATTGTACATTGCAGACAGTCAATGGAGGAGAATAATTAGGAAAAAGTTTATAGGTTTGGTGTAAGAGTTTCTGTTGATGGCCAATTATCTACAGAAAAGCTAATGTAGTGCCGATTGCAGCCGCTCAAAAAGGGTAACTTGATACTTGTCTAAATGTGCAGCTAGATTTGCATTGGGAAACAGACTCTGAGACTGAACGCGAAGCTACTGCAGGCAGAGGCTGGGTATATGTGTACACATGTGCTGCAGTCACCAGCACGCTTGTCTGGGACAGTCTAGACTTGCTGTTCCCCCATCTGCCTACAAACAAGTCAGTGCACATGACAGCATTTATTGAGAAACATGTTGAGATGTTTTGACACTGAAGTCTTTCATGCAAATACCACTTTCTCAGCAGAAACCTGTAATGAAGACATGCTGAAAGCGAGTTCCACAAAATGACATAACAGGGTGGATTTGGGTAACATTTTGCAATTGTCATAACCCTCTGAACATCGCAGGTCACCCAAAGCGGGACTTTCTGACCGAGAGAACGATTAGCACAAGAGCAAAGCATAAGAATAATGTTTCGCAAGAAAGGAAGCAATGCTAGTGTTTGAACAGCCTATAACATGAAGCTCTGCACAGACAAGCAGAACAACTCCATAATATAAGAAATACTGATAATATAAGCAATACTGATGTTACTGATAGGGAGACCTGCTGTCTCCCCATCAGCCCGCCCACCCTCTCCGCTCAGCAGACTCTGGCCTGATCCGCGTCCACCACCCTAACCGCCAAACCATCGGTGGCCGGGCTTTCAGCCTCTCTGCCCCCACACTTTGGAACTCCATCCCGCATTCTCTTCGCCTCACCTCCTCCTTTCCCTCTTTCAAGGCCGGTCTCAAGAACTTCCTCTTCGACTGTGTCTTTGGTTCCCCTCCTAACTCTTCCCCCTCTCCTACTCTCCTTCTCCCTACCCCGAACCTCACCCCCTCACCCTCTGCGGGTCCTGACCCGATTGTTCAGTGCTTTGAGACGTCCTCCCGACGTGAAAGGCGCTCTATAATTTTGTTGTTGTTGCTGTAGTGCCTTTTCATGTCGGAAGTACTCTCAAAGTGCTTCACAGGATTTTACTGTGAAATGAAATGCCTGTATTTGTGGGAAAACGCGGCAACACAATTGCACGCAGCAATATCCTATAAACAGCGAGTAACGAATCACTCTTGGAGTGAGTGACTAATTTTATTTGGGGGATCGATGGCCAGGACACCAGGAGAAACTCCCTTCTCTTTTTGAATAGTGCCATGGGATTTTTAACAACAACAATAAAATTGCATTTGTACAGCGCCTTTCAAGTCGGGAAGGCGTCCCAAGGCGCTACCATCTAGCTAAACAGGCAGCTGAGGTCTCAGTTTCACATCTCACGTGAAGGATGGTACCTCCAACAAAGCAACACATCCAGCACTGAATTGGGGTGTCACCTTAGACGATGCGAGTTCAAATTCCGACTCTGAGGCAAGAGTCCTCCACTGAGCCAAGCTGACACACACTAGAATGCACAAGAGCAAGGCATGTGGCAGCTCGGGAGCTGCAGTGATTGTTTGGGTGGGTCACAGGTTTACCAGTGAGTTCCTCTGGGACCTTATCGGTTTTTCCATCAGATCACAGTTCCCGTTCACAGGAAGTTGAGCTTAATTTACATTTGCTTGTGCACTTCAGTGACAGGGAAGCTCAACTTACTGTTCAACATGATGTTGCTGTGCTTCTCTTATGTGGAGTCTTATCAACAACAATAACAACAAAATTACACTTGTATAGCGCCTTTCATATCAGGAGGACTTCTAAAAGGACAGTGAGTGGCTCTGCCAGGTAAGAAGCCTCCTTATCTTGTCACAATAAAAACAGAACCAGAAATAAGAGTGATTTTTGCATCTCAGCTGATTATGTAGATTAATACATCAAAAGCCGTCAGGCTGGCATGCGATAACCACACAAAGTGCTGTACGTTTTTAACACAGGAACAGGAGGAGGCCATTCAGTCTCCCTAAAACCTGTTCCGCTATTCTATTAGATCATCGCTCATCTGTACTTCAACTCCAAATACAAGTAAGGATGCTTGCATTTCATGTGAACCTTTTCAATGTATTCCATCTATACATCTACTCTAGAAAGAAACTGGGTTTCAGACACCATTTCATTGGTAAAATAGAGGTGACTGAGAATTGTACCAATTGACTCTATACTGGATGATCATGATCCTACCAATCTGGCAGAATTTGCCAAAATAAATTTGTAGCAAGGGATAGGTAATGGTTTGACTGCTGGGGAACATCACACATTGTCCAGTTTGAAGCAAGTTTAGAGACATCCTGGGACACAGACCTTCACACTGCAGACTCACTCCTTCCCACTGTCCCCGGGTAGAGCAGACTGAGGTGTTGTTCCCACTGAGAACCACGTAGCCAATCTCACATCTGTACACAGCTGTACTGCTGTAGGTTGTGTTACTGAGCAGTTGCCACACTGTGTTTGGGACAGATGGTGGTGAGCCACAGTCAACAGCTGAGGAGACACAAAGACATTGGTTTACATTAATATTCTGCAGGTTTCTAAGCTGTGGCTTCACATCATGTGTGTTATAATAGGATCCTCACAATGTAACAGATTCCTACACTACTCCTTCAATATAAATAGTAGATGTGTTCAAGAATACCATTTTGTAAAAATCAGGCGGGTGTCTGGTATTTTTGAAAACCCATCACCAAACTTCAGACGATCCAAACCAAACTGAGAATTTCATGAATCCCATCTACCTCTCATTTCATATGTAATAATGTAATGGTATCTGTACAGTGAGCGAGTCTCAGCAAATAATTTCCCTCAGGCTAATGGCAATGACCCATTAATAGACTGAAATAATAACATAAGAGATATATAGAGAAAATAGCACATGAGAAAGAAAATCAAAAAGAAAAAGTCACGATAAGGGAACATCACACATTGTCCTGTTTGAGCAAGTTTAGAGACATCCTGGGACACAAACCTTCACACTGCAGACTTGCTCCTTCCCACTGTCCCCGGGCAGAGCAGACTGAGGTGTTGCTCCCACTGACAGCCACGTAGCCAATCCCACATCTGTACACAGCTGTACTGCCGTAGGTTGCGTTACTGAGCAGGTGCCACACTGTGTTTGGGACAGACGGTGGTGAGCCACAGTCAACCTCTGAGGGACAAAAATACATTGATTTAGTTTATTATTCTTTGGGATGATAAACATGAAAATAGAAACTGTGGCTCCACACCCCAGGAGGTATTATAGGGAACTTCCTGTTAAAATGCCATCTTTCTATTTTAATAATTATATTCCTTGAATTTGATAGACCATCTTATCATGAAGTCGAGACATCTCAAAGCCCTTCACAAAATATATTGTAAAGTGGATTGTGTATGTTGTGTGCAAAACATGTGTCAATTGCACACAGCAAACAGTTATGGAGTGGGAGACCAAATTTTTAAAAAGTGATTAATGAGGCAATCCACCAATCGGTTCCTACTTACGTTAGGTAAACAGAGAAGTGTGGAGTAAGGAAACGTTTCTAAGGTTTTGCCCCATCTGGGAATCAAGCCATGCTCTAAACGCTAAGCTACATGACTTCACATAGTCCCATAGAACAAGTCTAAGGAACTACTCACAGAGTTTGGGAAATTTTGCAGGAGTGATTATTTTTACTCTTGTACATCCTGGGACACAGGCCTGTACACTGCAAACATTAACATTAAGAGAATTGATATGAACAGCAGAAAATCAGAACATCACATATTGTCTTGTTTAAAGCAGGTTTAGAGACATCCTGAGACACAGACCTGTACACTGCAGACTCACTCCTTTCCACTGTCCCTGGGCAGAGCAGACCGATGTGCCGTTCCCACTGACAGGCACGTAGCCACTCACACATTGGTACTCAGCTGTACTGCCATAGGTTGTGTTATTACCCGATAGATGCCACCCCGTGTTCTGTACATCCGGTGGTGAGCCACAGTCAATAGCTAAGGAGACAAAAAGACATTGGTTTTGTTTATATCGCGCTGTTATTCAATCTGCCAATTCAAACACGCCGATGATAATTTATCTCATTTCCTGTTGACTCGGTTCCACAAATACTTCAATGCAACAAAACTACAGACTAAGTTGGGTACATTCGAATACAAAATGTACAAAAATTACATTAGTATAACGCTTTTCACATCAGGAGAACATCCCAGGGTGCTGAGCAATATCTTGAGCAAAATCTAAGAACTAACTTTTCCACAAGTCCTGACAAGGCAGAACATTGTTCCTTCCACTTCCTCCCACAAAATGTATGTACGATAAACATGTGCGAGTACGGTGTACATCAGGCACCTTCCAAAAGTGGCGAGTGATCTTATCAGGGTGTATGTGGATGCGCACGTGGATGTGGTGCACACAGGGGTGACTCCCGAGCGTTTTAGCCCAGAGATTTCCTGATCAGGAAACTGATTACATAAATAATTCCGTGTCCCCAATGAGTCCCTTGTGCTAATTAAGACAGGGAACATGTCAAGGAATAGCAGAAACATATCCTTGTTGATTCATATATCTTATTCACAATGCTGAGTAAACCCCAGCCTTCGCACCTCCTGGCATCTGCAACACATGTTCCCATTATGTCATCAAATCCAACCCCACCCCCCCACCCACCCCTCCTCAAGATCAGGCTTCTCCACACATAACTCTGTTGTGTAAAGTCCAAAGCCATGTTGCCCAATTACGCCTCTCTTTCTATGAGCAACATTGGGGCTGTGATACACAATGCCCTATGACAGAGCTAGGATCAGAAGGAACATTCTGCTGGAGGGAGGACTATTAATTCAACAACTTGAAACCTGGCACAGTCGTTACTCCGCTCACAGCCTGTTCACGCACTGTATCCTTGACAGACTGTTTGGAGCACCAGGCAATGGCTCAACAGAAGCAAAGACCAGTGGGGGCCTGGACCCCGGCAAGAGATGCTCTTGTGCAGACCACTCAGGAGTACCCCACAAGTGCACCCATAACTGATTGAAATAAACGCGAGAGTAACCACATAAAGGCACAGGAGGAACCTCGACATGTAACCAAGGAGCGTCCCCGGAAATGTATGTATGGTAAACATGTGCGAGTACGGTGCACATCGGGGCGCCTTCCGAAAGTGGCGAGTGATCTTATCAGGGTGTGTGTGGATGCGCACATGGATTTGGTGCACACAGGGGTGACTCCCGAGTGTTTTAAAGGGAATGCCCGCCAAAAAGGGGTGCACAACCCGTGTGCGGTGAGAATATGCACCGTAAACAACAATGTGGTTTTATATCAGGAGCAAGAAAATGTGGAAAAGAAGATCGTGTACTTTGTGTTTGTTTGGCATTTCTGTGGTACCAAATATTTGATATATAAATAAATAATTTCTAAACGGAACAGACAATGGCACCAATCATTCAGGTCTGGTCACTGGGTTGGGCAGGTGGGAAATCAACAGCTGCAAAGCAATTGCAAGTGCAATTGGAATCCAGGCAGCTCAGGGTGAAACTTTGGGTAAGTTTCCTTACTCCACACGCCTAATAATAATCTATTAAAAAAACAACACAATAATAAAAAATGGTAATTTCCATCCACGACTGTTTGTGGGACACTGCTGTGCGCAATTGGCTGCTGCATTTCGCCCACAAATATACAGTCAATTCACTTTACAGTATATCCTGTGAAGCGCTTTGAGACGTCGATAAGATGTGAAAAACACTATATCAAATGCAAGGATTATTATTAGTTGTATATAATAGGGCTGAGGGTGTTCTGCATTATTGGAGGGGTTGTCCCTAAATTATAACAATCACAACTTTGATTTATATAGCGCCCTCCACGCCGGACAGCGTCTCAGAGCGCTTCACAATAGTGGATTCCGGTACTGAACCAAGGGCAGGGATAGAAAGGTGACCAAAGGCGGGGTCGAAGAGAAATTATAAGACCCAAGAACAAAGTCCCGTCTGCCTGTTTATCTGGTGCTAAAGATCCTATGACACTATTCCAAAAGAGAAGCGAGTCTCTCATGGTGTTTGGTCCAATAATCCTCCAAATAATATTGATCACTCACTTCATGGCTGTTTGTGGGACATTGCTGTGTGCAAATTCGCTGTTATGTTCAACCACAAATACACACAGTGATGGCACTTTACTGTAAAACCTGTAAGCTATTTTGAGACATTTCGATAAGGTTCTAGATCAAGTTATTATATCAAATGCAAGGATTAATATATTTTACGACTGGCATCCTGTGTATATCATACATGTTAAAACTTGTGCAGTGATGAAACCCTGTTACTGTGTCAGTAGCAGCTTGTTTCTGAGTAACTTGGTTCTCTGTACAATGCAAAAGAATCTCAAGGCCACGTCTCAGTGGGAGTGAGGAGCCTCCTCGCTGGTAAATTGAGAGAAATCTCAGATAATAGGAGCTGCTTCAAGCTGCAAAGACACAGCAAGGGACAAGCTGTTTTGTCTGAAAGCAGCAATAAGTAAAATTAAAATAATTCTAAATACAGCCGCCCAATTATACCTGGCATTATCGTTCCTCAAAGAGTAGCTGAAGTCTGAAGGAAAATAACTGAACTGCTCTGAACTTCATCCATTAATGAGCAACAGTTAAGAGTTTTACTCTAATAATGTGCAAATATTTATGTCTCAAACAAGGCCTATAGTATTTGTTATGCATTTTAACACAATACCTATTTTCTGCCCAAATCCCATTACTGTACTTCCAAATCATTGATAAGAGACAGAGAATTGTATGAAATGTAGACCCAACAGTTTGGAAGAAACTTTGAGACTTTCTTTAAGTGAAAGCCAACGTAGAGATGCAACTTACTATTGTTTACCCTTAGTATGTTCCAACGTGCTTATAAAATACAGGTAAATAGTGGATTCATTAAGAATATAATTTCACTTATAAAGATATCCATGAGGTATGTGAACCTCAGCACAAGATTTCCCTCAGGTCAGTGTTACACAGCATTAATACAGTAGTTATGCAGAGGTTCGCCGACAAACAAAACACAGTCACTACACATGACAGTGTATCCTGTGAAGTCCTTTGAGACGTCCTCTCGATATGAAAGACAATGGTGCATCAAATACAAGGATTATTCTCACTTGGCACATGTGAAAGAAAATCAAAAACAAAAAGTCACCCCTGAGAAACATCAAACATTGTGCTGTTTGTGGACTTCAAAAATATCCTGGGACACAGACCTTCACACTGCAGATTCACTCCTTCCCACTGTCCCCGGGCAGAGCAGACTGAGGTGTTGCTCCCACTGACAGCCACGTAGCCAATCTCACATCTGTACACAGCTGTACTGCCGTAGGTTGCGTTACTGAGCAGTTGCCACACTGTGTTTGGGACAGACGGTGGTGAGCCACAGTCAACCTCTGAGGGACAAAAATACATTGATTTAGTTTATTATTCTTTGGGATGATAAACATGAAAATATAAACTGTAGCTCCACACCCCAGGAGGTATTATAGGGAACTTCCTTCTATTTTAGAAGAAGGATGGCATTTTAATGCCATCCTTCTATTTTAATAATTATAATAATCCTTGCATATGATGTAAGGCGAGCGCCTTATCATGTAGTCGAGACATCTCAAAGCCCTTCACAGAATATATTGTAATATTTTTATATATATATATATATATATTGCCCACAAATATACAGTTACATCACTTTACAGTATATTCTGTGAAGCGCTTTGAGACATCTAGAGGATGTGAGAAGCACTATATCAAATGCAAGGATTATTATTATTAATAAGTGGCCACAGTCAACTTCTGAGGAGACACAAGGACATTAGTTTACATTACTATTCGTGGGTTTGTAAACCAACATCACATGTATGATATACTTCAATATAAGTAGCAGATGTGTTCAAGAATGTCATTTTGTTTGGTCAGCCAGGCGTCTGACACATGCACAAAACTCACCTTGAAAGGCTCTTCATTCTCGACATGCTCCCCCTCGGTGACATCATCTGCAAACATGGGGTAAATTTCCACATGTATGCGGATGACACCCAACTCTATCTCTCCGCTTCCACCTTCAACTCCAGGACTACTGGCGTTCTGACTGCATGTCTGTCCGACATTGAGTCCTGGACGAGGGACAACTTCCTCCAACTAAACGTCAACAAGACGGAGGCCCGCCTGATTGGCTTGTCAGCACCTCAGTGCCTCAGGCGCTGGCAACATCAGCATCCAAGGCTGCTCTCTCCACCTCTTGAAGCCAGTCAGGAATCTGGGGGTCTTGTTCGACCCCGAACTGTTCTTCCTCCACCAAATCCGCGCCATGACCGATATTGCCTTCCACCACCTCCGCAAGATTGCCAGACTCCGCCACTACCTCACCCACCATGCTGCCGAAACACTCATCCACGCATTCATCACATCTAGGCTCGACTATGGGAACTTTCTCCTTGTCAGCCTTCCCAGCTCCTCCCTTCACAGGCTGCAGATTATTCAGAATTCTGCAGTTCATGTACTCTCCCGCATTAGGCTCCGCAACCACATCACTCCCACAATCACCTGTCTCCACTGGCTCCCCATCCCCCAGAGGGTCAAATTCAAGATCCTCGTCCTCACTTTCAAGGCCATTCACGGCCTTGCCCCCACCTATTTCTCCGACCTGCTGTCTCCCTATCAGCCTGCCCGTCCCCTCCATGCAGCCTCTTTGCCCCCACACTCTGGAACTCCATCCCGCAATCCATTTGCCTTGCCTCCTCCCTTTCCTCCTTCAAGGCCGATCTAAAGACCTTCCTCTTCGACCGTGCCTTCTGCTCCCCTCCTAACTCTCCCCACTCTCCTTCCACCTATCCCAACAAAGCCTCCCACCCCCACACTCCTGCTTGGGTCCCAACCTAACTGTTCAGCGCCTTGGGATGTCCTCCTGACGTGAAAGGCACTCTATAAGTGTCATTTTGTTGTTGCTTCCGAGTGTCTCAAAGACAAAGTTTGAATTATTTGCCCCTGAATTTCAAAGCACTTCACAACATATACTATAAAGTGGAGTGACTGTGTACCATGTGAGCAAACAGAATGCTAAGACCATGACAATTTTAGGCCTCAGAATTTTCTTCACTGTGTATCAGAGCAAAATATTACAAACTGTACAATACAATGACTATCCCATATCATTTAAAGTTCCTCTCTCAGCTCCACACTGTCACCACCTGACAGATTTTCCTTAGCTGGCTCCTCTTGAATAACCTGGATCAGTGGTTCCCAACCTTTTTCAGTAATGTACGCCTTGTTAATTTTCAACAATATCACGCACCCCCACCCAACCACATATACACACACACCAGCCCCCTTATTCCACTTGCATTTTATGACCAAGCTTTTCTTATATAACAAAATAACTAGCACATACAAAATGAGGGGAATAACAATTAAATATATAACTTGGAAAGCTATACAACGCTAAATAAGAGAGCTAATTAAATCAATGTACCGCCACCTGTACCCCCAGAAGTAATTTTGTACCCCCTGGGGTACATGTATCCCTGCTTGAGAACCGCTGGTCTAGATGGTACCTAGAGCCGACTCCACTGGCTCCCCATTCCTCAGAAGATAGAATTCAAGATCCTTGTCCTCACCTTCTAGGCCCTCCATGGCTTTACCCCTCCTACCTCTCTGACCTGCTGACCCCCTATCAATCTGTCCACTCCCTCCGTTCAGCAGGCTCTGGCCTGCTCCATGTCTCCCGCACGAACCACACTATCATCGGCGGCCGGGCTTTCAGTCTCCTCTGCCCCTACACTTTGGAACTCAATCCAACAATCGCTTCGCCTTCCTCCCTCCCTTATTTCCTTCAAGGCCCGACTCAATACCCTCCTTTTAGACCGTACCTTCGGCTGCCCTCTCGCCCTCTGCCACCCACTCATCCCAACCCTGCCCTGCTTGGTTCCTGATCCCCGACTGTTCAGCGCCTTGGGACGTTTTCATGTGTAATGTGAAAGACACAACACACATGTAATTTTGTTGTTGTGTAGATGCACCAACATGTCACCCAAACAGAACGTTGATACAACTAACAGAAAATCAGATTGCAAAGTCATTGCTGGGACACATTACACCAGTGGTTTCCAAACTTTGAATAGCGGTGCTCCCCTAACTCAGCAACATTTTCGTTGTGCCACCCCCCTCCTTCATACTTGGCTCCACCTCGACTCCACAAGCACTTGGGGGCTCGAGACTCTAAAGCTCCGTGCCCCCCCAGCCCACGGTACGTGCCCCCCAAGGGAGGCACGACCCACAGTTTGCAAACCACTGCATTACACATTGAGATCAAACGCAGTGATTTCTTACAGGATTTTTGTACTGGAGTCTAGCCCTATTATCACGGCCTTGGTATGACAGGAATTCAGATACACACGTAGACCATTTGACCTGTGGTACACTTTCAACAACATTGAAAATATTTGCAATATTTGTCGACTTCTTATGCACAATGTGCAGAGGCAGCAGGATTTAGTGACCTCGGCCACCAACCCTGGAATTGAGTGTGAGGTATAACATGCATCAATAATAACAGGGTCACATTTTAAAGAGACTACCCCAACTACCCCATTGTAATGGGAATGGCCTGCAATGAATTACAAATGTCAACTCCTTCCAGTAATCAGAAACACTCTGCTAACCCACAGTAACTCCGCTCCAGAGGTAGAGCCAGGTGGGAGCAAAGCTCCCGTGCTGCAGGAGTGATTACATTTGTGCCAGAGTTGTTATCCAAGAAGCCTATTGGAAATTGTTGTGTTTTAGACCCCAGTATCTAATTTGAGTTGGCTTCAGTGATACAGACCTGCACATTGAAGGTTTGCTCCTTCCCACTGCCCCTGGGCAGAGCAGATTAATGTGACTTCTCCTTTGAAGAGCACATAGCCATCCTTACATTTGTACACAGCTTTACTCCCATAGACTGTACTAGATTGTGGGTGCCACTCCGCATTTGGAACACTAGGTGGGGATCCGCAGTCCACAGCTAAGGAGACACAACGCCATTAAGGATTATGAATGGAATTATAACAGTAAATCCAGAATAGCAACAACACCTTGTACTTATATAGTGTCCTTCACATGGGGCAGAGTCTCAGAGCATTTAACAGGCGTTAAGCACGGTCAAAGAGAAAAGTATTTAGTTGTGATCCAAAGGAGGGGAAGAAGGGAACAAGATGGAGGGACTGGGGGTGAGAGTTCCAAAGCTTTGGGGTGTAATGGCTGAAAGAACAATACTTTCCCAGCTCAGCAGAACAATATTGTATATTAAAAAATTATAACTTATTGCCTTCAGATTGTGAAGGTAATTTCAGTATAGACACCAGGAAATATTTTGTTATATAGACAATAATGATCTTGCTCAGAATTATGGAAAATTATCAAATTCAGTCTCCATTTAGAAACCAGTTTCTTTTAAAGAAAAATTAATGCCTCCAAATTAAGACTGAAATTCAGAGCTTTCGGTATTTCATTCAAATTCTTACATTTTTGTGTAAAATTTGATTTCGGTCAATACTGTATGCCAAAAAGCCAGAGATGAGAAAATTTATTTAGCTATTTTAGAGAGCAATGGAGAAACCCTTGGAGATAAACATATTTATGGATATGGTGGGAAAGCGGGAGATACGATTACAGGAGGTTTGTATGTGATCCTTCAAATTAGACTGTGTGCAGTAGATTCGATGAATGGAAATAGCCTTCTCTTGTTCCTAATTTCCTATTATCCCTGTCTGAGCCATCCAATGAACTATTTATTCAGTGTCCCTCACACACTCTGCTTTTTACAGTCTGCCCCTCAAAAATAATGAGATCGGCTTTAACCTCAGACCACGCAAACATTAACATTAAGAGAATTGATATGAACAGCAGGTTTAGAGACATCCTGAGACACAGACCTGTACATTGCAGACTAGCTCCTTCCCACTGTCCCTCGGCAGAGCAGACCGATGTGTCGTTCCCACTGACAGGCACGTAGCCAATCGCACATCTGTACATAGCTGTACTGCCGTAGGTAGTGTTAACCGACAGATGCCACCCTGTGTTCTGTACATCCGGTGGTGAGCTACAGTCAACAGCTAAGGAGACACACAGACAATTTTTTTTATAAACAGACAAAAATGGATTATATTGCTCTTTAATTAGAGCAATTATCACAATAGGCTACAGTTGACTAATTTAGAAGTTTTGACCCAACTTTTTGTCCATTGAAGAGTTTTTTTGTCCTAACACATTGTGTGGCCTTTAACAAAATTAATACCGAGAGATAACAGCTAATAGTTGTAGGTGAACGTTTACCCAGTTACCGAAATGCAGAGAGTCCCACCATATCCATAAATATGTTTATCTCCAAGGCACATTATCACCAGACACATTGCCAGCTTTAGGCTTTTATTAATCTACCCATCATGTGAAACAGTGATCAGGAGGTCATGCAGTTGAGAGGCTACATATGTTAATATGAAACATAAAAATAACATAAAAATAATCCTTGCATTTGATATAGCACCTTATCACATCTTCAAGACATCTCAAAGAGCTTCACAGAATATACAGGTAGACCCCGCTTAACGAAGGGGTTAGGGACTTTAAAATACTTCGTTAAACGAAAATTTTGTTAAGTAAGAGTTTAATTGTATTACTGTATTTGGCCGCAGCCAAAATACCGTCTCGACCAGAGCCTCCCCGCTAACAACAGTTTAGTTCCTAGTGGTTCCTAGCGCTAACATCTTCGGTGTACAGGTTGAGCAGCCAAAATCCGGAGTTCCGGAATCCGGAATGTGACAAAAATTGCAGGAATAAAAACGCCAATCCTACCTGCTCCAGGCCAGGTCTGCACAGTCACCGCACTGAAATATCGCAACCTGGGCCCAGGCATTTCCTGACTCGGGACACGCTTCTTTCTTCCTCCCCATCCTCTCTTTCTCCCTACCACCCCCTCCCCTCTTTCTCTCTACCTTCCCTCCTCTCTTTCTCTCTATCCCCCCCTCCCCTCCCTCTCTATCCCGCTCTCCTCTCTATCTCTCTATCCCCTCCCTCCCTATCCCCCTCCCCCTCTATCCCCCCTCCTCTCTATCGCCCCCTCCCCTCTATCCCACTTCCCCTCTATCCCCTGTCCCCTCCCTCTCTATCCCCTCCACTTATCTCTCTATCCCCCACTCCTCTCTATTCCCCCCCCCATCTCTCTATCCTCCTATCCTCCACCCCACCCCATCTCGACTTACTATTATTGAAGCCAAGAAGCATCCTGCCGCTTAAGCTCCTCCCATATGGGAGGGGCTGCACTGCACTGCTTAATTGAGGCACGCTAAAGACCGAGTGTGCGTTACTGGGGCAACCAGAGAGAAGCTGCGCATGAGAAGCTGCGCAGGAGAAGCCCGCGGGATTTAAAGTGTGTGTAAACATTCGTTATAGTGAAAGCAGCCTTTGTTAAGCGGAGAAATGGTACAAATAGAAACCCTCGTTATAGTGAAGTTTCGGTAACTGGGCGTTCGGTAAGTGGGGTCTACCTGTAATGTAAAGTGGATTGATTGTACATATTGTGGGCAAAGTCTTTCTCCAACAAGATCCAGTGAAATGCAGACCCATATCACAGCAGTAATTGTGATAAAGTCCCACAGCACAATATAGTGGTCACAAGGAAGTTATTAGTTGACTTCATGGCTGACTTTAGCAGGTTAACCATTTGTCTATAAATAGATCAAGCACACACATGCAAACGTCTAAGTGATATCACGGCTGAGGACTCGAGCAACATCCTACAATTTTTTCATTGTACAGGACATCATCTGGACTCCTTGATGTGTCACTGACACGGAACTTGCTCCCAGCTACTCATAAACTTATATTTACATGTTACAGAATTTTATACATCAAAAAAAAAGTTTTTACTCAGGCTCAAAGTGAATTGTGGAAACAGGATGCTTCATGTAAGGCATGCTTTGCTGAGTCACAAGCGAGGTTTCTTAATATCATTGCTCAAAAGAACATCCTGTTTTTGCCTTACTTAAGTGTATCAGAACAAACACATGTGAGCAAAGGAAAGGTCCACAAAGGAAATATGCTGATTGCACAGCCCACATATCTGCACAAACCATCAATGGAGATCAGAGTACAAACCCATCTGACAACTAATCAATAGGCACTTTAATAACCTGGCAGAAGAATATAACACAATCTGCTCCTAAGATAAAATAATTGCTGAACCAAAAAGACATCTGGGACCCATTTAGACCTGATCCCCCACCCACCACTCATCAACACCCCACCCTCAAAATATATACACATACGTTTTATTTGCCACTATCGGCAGCCTCTCTGCCCCCACCCTTTAGAACTCCATTCCCTTAATCACTTCTCCTTGCTTCCTCTCTTGCCTCCTTCAAAGCCTATTTCAAGAACCTCCTCTTCAACCATGCTTTGGTTACACTCCAAACCCCTACCTTCTTTGCCCTCCAAGCTTCCTGATCCCAAACCCAACCCTGGGTCGAAATCCATCATTGGGACATCCTCCCGATGTGAATGATGCAATACAAATGTAATTTGTTGTTGTTGTGTTCACTGGTACTCACAGCAACTAAGTAAAAGGGAGGAGATGGATGCTGAATTTTCTGTGTAATCATAAACAAATCACCCACCAGGCGGCAAGAACTCACTCTAAACCCATTGCTAACACTGGGCTTCAGGGAAGGACTTGGTTCCATTTTCCTCAATAAAAATGTTAAAGATTGTCCAACAATGATCCTCTCCCAGATTATGATGATCCCTAATACTGTATTAGAGGATTGAGAAAGTAAGCCTAGAACAATACTTTCAGTGCTACCAGGCTGCAGGACAAATGGGTACAGGTTCAAGGTACATATGGGTACATATGTTAGCAAAATAAAGTTGTATAGTCTGGCTATCAATAATATAATCATCGTTATAATTCTGAGAAGCACATATCTCATATGATCTTGACGTCCTGTGACTTGTAGTCTGCACACTATGGGGAATAGGTCCCGGACTGGAAACAATACTATTATTGTGCAAGTGCTACAGGATCTTTTACATCCACCTGAACAGGCAGACGGGACCTCAGTTTAACATCTCATCAGAGGGATGGCATCTCTGACAACTCCCCCCACAGCCCCAGCGCTTCATTACAGCAACTGCACCTCTATGGGCTCAAAGATCCACTGTATGGATTGAACCCATTATCTTTTGACTGAGGGGTGAGACTGCTACTAACTGAGTCTGGCTGACACACATAACTTGTTGACCCAAATATTCTTCTGTTAACTGCACTATTCACTGCTGGACTTCACACTAACTTCTACAAAGCAAAGGAAAAACATGAATTCTTACAATGAAAGTAGCCAGAGACAAGTATACATACTTATGCAGCGGCTTCCGTCATTGGGAGTGAAGGTCGACATATTATTGGATGGTGTGTAGCCTTTCCCACATGTGCAATAAAAGCTGCCAAATGTATTGTAACAAGTCGCATGGTGTCCACACATTGTTTTGTCTCCAAGCCGACATTCGTTTTTATCTGTGAAATAAGCAAACCAAACACACACAAACAAACATTGAGCGATTTTCACAGCATAATAATAATAATAATCCTATGTAAGGTTATTGGGAGAGAGATTATAGTAGGTGTAGGCTGTATGATGGCTCAGCACCCACGGGCCCATTGTAACAAGATAGACAAGGAGGGTTTGCATCCATAAATCTCACACTGAAGGATTGGCTTAATACAGTACATGCCATTCATGGAAGTGGGCTACGATCAGCGAGCTAGCTGCTTCTGTGTAAACTAGCACAAGGCTTACACAGTACCACTGGCAGTGAGCTGGGAGCAAATCTTCTTGGTATGATACTCAAATAAGCGAAGAAGGAGCTAAACATTTAAATCTCTTATGAAAACCAAAACAAAATAATACCAATAAGCAGAACAATAAATGTAAATTCAAATTCCCCTCACTCTCCCACTCCCTGCTCCAGAACATGTTAATTCAACCTCGGTTGTCTAGTCTGGGACCAACATTTTTATATTGTTATTGGTAGTTACTATTGGCAAACTATAAGATTCGAGTGAACAAGCTAACAGAACCAGTTTGCGTCGTACAGCTTCAGCCTCAGCTATTATTTCACACTCACAACACAGAGATAAGAAATGCAAATTCTTGACAAATATCTCACCGGAGCAGAAATTCCATCCATTGCCAGTGAATCCATAGTTGCAGGTGCAGATTTTGGTGCCACCTTTGTCCGTGCATGTAGCGTTACTGTGACAAGTGGCACACACATCAATGGTTGAGTCCGTTGCTGCAGCTACACCTGAAAGAAAGCCATTGCTTGTTCACCACCCTCCTTACCTCGTCTCATCTGAAGAAAATTCAATCTTTACACAGATTGGGAAAACCATATTGGCAAAAGTAGGTTAGAGGAGGAGTTTATGGAATGTGTGAGAGATAGCTTTCTGGAGCAGTACTGACTAGGGAACAGGCCATCCTAGACTTTGTTTTGTGTAACGAATATTAAGGCTCCTCTAGGGCAGAGTGATCATAATATGATAGAATTTAGTATTAAGTTTCAGAGTGATGTAGTTAAATCCGAAGCAAGGATCTTAAATTTAAATAAAGCTAACTTTGCAGGTATGAGGGAAGAATTAGCTAAAATAGACTGGGGAATTAGACTAATGGGTATAAAAGTAGACCAACAATGGCAAACATTTAAAGATATAGTGCATAATTCTCACATATTCCCTTGTAGAATAAGAGTATCACAGGGAAAGCAATTCATCCATGGCTAACTAGAGTAGTTAGGGGGAGTATAAAATTAAAAGAAAAGGCCTATAAAACTGCCAAAAAGAGCAGCAAACCTGAGGACTGGGAGTGTTTTAGGGACCAGCAAAGAGAAACTGAAAAGCTCATTAAGAGTGAGAAAATGGAGTATGAGGGCAAGTTAGCTGGGAACATTAAATCAAATTGTAAGAGTTTTTATAAATATATTAAGAGGAATAGGCTAGTATAAGCAAATGTTGGTCCATTACAGGCTGAAGCAGGAGGAATTATAATGGAGGATAAGGATATGGCAGAGTCCCTAACTAAATACTTTGCATCTGTCTTCATGTTAGAAGACACAAAAAGTCGAATGAACAAGCTAACAGCTTGTGTCGTACAGCTTCAGCCTCAGCTATTACTTCACACTCACAACACAGAAATCAAAAATGCAAATTCTTGACAAATATCTCACCGGAGCAGAAATTCCTTCCATTGCCAGTGAATCCATAGTTGCAGATGCAGATTTTGGTGCCATTTTTGTCTATGCATGTAGCGTTACTGTGACAAGTGGCACACACATCAATGGTTGAGTTCATTGCTGCAGCTACACCTGAAAGAAAGCCATTGCTTGTTCACCACCCTCCTTACCTCGTCTCATCTGAAGAAAATGGCACACTGTGCTAGTACCTCATTCAAATCATTGTGCACAGAGTGTGTGGACTGACTCGTCCACCACTCGTCAAAGATTATTGTATAATTGTAGCATTTTGCCCACAAAACGTATTAATAAATCCATTTTACAATATATTCTGTGAAGCACCTTGAGAACCCTTGAAGACATGATAAAGCGTTATATCAAATGCAAAGATTATTATTTTTACTGTATACACTGCCTGAGTATGTCACTGGGAGCAAATGTGTCACAGCAATTTTATAATATCACTAAAACCTGAACATTCAGAACTGCTTTAAACATTGAAAAATGTTCTGAAATAATTATTTCTTTGACCATCTGAGTCAATACTGTACGGTCCATTGTATTGTCTCAAAGAACTGGTCATTTCCCTTCAGAAGGGATAGGACTAGAGCTGCACTCAACAAAGCTTTGAATACCAAGAGTGCAAAGCAAATACAGCTGCAAAATCTCCTTCGGTATAATTCTGTAGCTTTGGCATTTTGCTCGGAAATACATCTGGGCATTGATTGTGCATTGGTCAGAAGACTCATTACAAAAAATAAAAGGAAAATAACTATTTGTCTATCCCAAAACATTGGGTGGCAGGCAAGGAGATGGTAAGAATGGCTTGTGTGAAAGTCTGTCACAGTCCAGTTGGAAAAATGCTGCAGCAGAGTTCCCACGGGAGTGATTTCTGTTTGACTTTGTATTTCCCCTGTTCAAAGAGCATTAAAGCTGCCAGTTCTAGTGGTCATTTAACATTAGGTCGTTTCATGCTCTATCGTGACAATACACACGATGTCTGGTAATTAACGTAGAAACATTTTACATTGGAATTGAAGAAGGATATAAAAGCAATGCTAACAGTGCACTGCTTTAGGTTCAAAGTTGGATTGTTAAGATAAGATAATATTAATAATCCTTGCATTTGATATAGCACTTTACACATCAGGAAGAATCTCAAAAAACTCCACAGGAGCTACTGTAAAGTGTAGTGACTGTGTGTTTTGTAGGCAAATATGGCAGCCAATTTACATAAAGCAATGTCCCAGGTGAACAACCATTTTTTTTTCTCTGAGGATTTGGCCAGGTCACTGGGAGAAACTCCATTCTCTTTTTTTGAATATTGCCTTGGGATTTTTAATATCCACCTGAACAAATAGATATCAGCTCAACATCTCACTCAAAGGATGGCGCCACCAATAAAGATATCACTCCTCCATCACTGTATTGGAATGTCAGCTAAGACTATGTGAGTTAAAATCCCAACATGACAAATTTAAAACCTCCTGTCTCAGAGGCAAGAGTGCTACCAACTGAGGTGCTATCCTTTGGATGAGATGTTAAACCGAGGCCTGACTGTTGGGTGGATGTTAAAATCTCATGGCGAAAAATTCAAGAATAATTTTTCTCAGTGTCATGGCCAATAATTCCCAACATAAAATTGGACATTCATGGCTGTTTGTGGGACGATGCTGTGTGCAAACTGGCTGACACATTTGCCTACAGATAAAGTCACTACACTTTATAGTACATCATGTGAAACGCTTTGAGATAAGGAAATTCAGGAAAATATTTAACAGTCAAACTTAAGGGAAAGATCACTTTTCAGAAAATAAAATCTTTAGTGAATTTTATGTATCCTTCAAGTTGATCGATAACACTTGGAAATGGAACTTTCTCCCTTTAGTGCACGTATTGCCATCACTGAGAATTCACAGTCCAGGTCCTGCATGGTTAGACACCAAACAAAGTTCTCTCTCACTCGATTCTCATCCTAGCTCTCGTTTTATTCTACCCCATCCTCAGGAGAGCAATAACAACAGCAAATGAATTTGTATATTCACGTCAAGAGGACGACCCAAGGCGCTGGACAGTCAGGGATCCGCACCTTCTTCTGCACCCGTGTGATTTGTCACTTCCCTCCCTGAGTGCAGCGAGCAATTCAGTTTTGGTCACAGTACTGTAGTGTTAAATTAAGAGTATTTCAATGCTGAAAATCCACATTCATTGGAATGTGGATTGAGATTGCCCAAGACTCATTTCCATTGGAGTATAAAAGCCAACATACAAAGGAAGCATTCATCCATTATTCTGGTCTGGAATTGAATTTGGGTGTTGACAGGTGAAGGCACATTTTCTACATAATATTAATAATAATAATAATGGTAACCATCCACAAAAGGGAACTGTTTTCAGAATATATTAAGAAAGTAAATTAAGAAAAATAACTTTATATGTAACGTGGCCGTGTTATTGGACTGGCTGACCATCACTGAAAACCATTTAGAAACTACCTCTGCAGAGCGATTTAAACTCTAATAACATAATAATAACTCTATACAGTTTACTGGTGTGTGTATATACACTTAACCCAAAGTAGACTGCAGTAAGTTAGTTGTTAGTTGCAGGATAGGATCATGAACAGGATTCCTTCACTAAATTATCTGATTTCCAGCTACCGTACAAAGTGCCAGCAGCAAAAGACTATATTGACGCACGTTTCACAGCACAATGTGGTCGAGGAATTATTTCGCAAATGTGAAGCAGACTTCTAAGAGAATTGGTGAATATGTACAAAAGCTTATTAATAATAATATACTAAAACTCCCTTAAAACAGCCACCATCACCCCTATCCTGAAGAAACCCTCCCTTGAGGCGTCGCAACGATCAAGCTACCGACCCATCTCCAACCTCCCGTTTTTATCCAAGGTCCTTGAAAGAGTGGTTGCCTCCCAGCTCCGCTCTTTCCTTTCAACTCACTCACTCCTTGAACCCCTCCAATCAGGTTTCCGCCCTGTTCACAGCACAGAAACTGCCCTGGTTAAGGTTACAAATGACATCCTAACCGCCTGTGACCAGGGCTCCCTCTGCCTCCTCGTCCTCCTTGACCTGTCTGCTGCATTCGACACAGTCGATCACACCATCCTCCTCCAACGTCTTTCCTCCCACCTCAACCTTCAAGGCACAGTCCTTGACTGGTTCCATTCCTACGTGACCCACCATTTACACTTTGTATCTTCCAACGGTTTCTCCTCAAACCCCCGCACAGTTTCTCATGGCGTCCCTCAGGGCTCTGTCCTCGGCCGCCTACTTTTCACCATTTACACGCTCCCTCTGGGCGATGTCATCCGCAAACATGGGGTAAATTTCCACATGTATGCGGACGACACCCAGCTGTACCTTACTGCCTCATCCCTCAACCCCCAGACCATCGATGTTCTGACAGCATGTCTGTCCGACATTGAGTCCTGGATGAGGGACAACTTCCTCCAATTGAACGTGAGTAAGACCGAGGCCCTCCTGATCGGCTCAAGCCAGCGCCTCCACACATCGGGCGCTGCCAGCCTCAACATCCAAGGCTGTACTCTCCACCTCACAAAGCCAGTCAGGAACCTCGGCATCACGTTCGACCAAAAACTCTCCTTCCTCCCCCACATCCGTGCCTTGACCGGCACTGTTTACTTCCACCTGCGCAACATTGCCAGGCTCCGCAATTATCTTACCCCCCACGCTGCCGAAACACTCGTGCACGCGTACATCACCTCAAGGCTGGACTACGGAAACTCTCTCCTCGTCGGCCTCCCCAGCTCCTCCATTCACAGGCTGCAGGTCATCCCAAACTCTGCAGCCCGTGTATTATCCCGCACCCGCCTCCGCGACCAGATAACCCCCACCCTCGCCCGTCTCCACTGGCTCCCCATCCTCCAGAGGATCGAGTTCAAGATCCTCGTCCTCACCTTCAAGGCCTTACATGGCCTTGCCCCGCCCTATTTAACCAATTTACTCTCCCCCTACAAGCCCACCCGGACCCTCCGTTCAGCAGGACTTGGCCTGCTCCAAGCCCCCCGCCCGAACCGCCCCACCATCGGAGGCCGAGCCTTCAGTTTTTCTGCTCTGACCCTATGGAATTCCATCCCCCAATCCCTCCGTCTCGTTTCTTCCCTTTCCTCTTTCAAGGCCGGTTTGAAGACTTTCCTCTTCGACCGTGCCTTTTGTTCCCCCCCGAATTTTTCAACCTCCCCTACGTGTTTCACCCCTTCCCAAACACTCCCCTCCCAGCTCGGGTCACACGCCTCCTGTGCAGCGCCTTGGGACGTCCTCCCGACGTGAAAGGTGCTTTATAAGTGTAATTTGTTGTTGTTGTAATAATGCAGTCTTTATCAAATGCAGCCAAAATCCTCGATCTTGCATCTGTCATCTCCCGCCTGGATTGCTCAAACACACTCCTCCCCAGCTCCACTATTCAAAAGTTCCAGCTCATTCAGAACTCTCTCGCCCTGGACCAAACTCCATACCCACATCTCACCAGTCATGGCCTGGCTCCCTATCACCGAATGGATCGATTTCAAGATCCTCACACCCGTGTTCAAATCCCCTCATTCTCTGACACCTTCTTACACATCTGACCTCCTCATTTCCCAATCCCGGCTCTTCCGCTCGACTGTCATTGGCCTCCTGATTGTCCCTCGCACCCTCCGCCCCACCATCAGAGGTTGTGCTTTCATCTACTACATCCCCAAACTCTGGGACATGCTCCCTTCCACCTCTCTCCCCTTTTTTCGAGTCCTGCCTGAAACATTCTTTTTCAACCATGTTTACTGTCAACCCTCCACTAGCTCGGAGTCAGGCTCCACGACTGTTAAGCGCTCTGAGATGCTGCCTTACAATGGAGGGTGCTGTATAATGTTGTTACATTCATAAGATTCCCTTTAAAAATAGCATATTAATTTTAGTTTTAAGATTCTTCAAAACTATCTGACTACAGACTCTCCTCACAAGGAAGCTTAAAACACATATCAACTGCAGGATGAAGAATGACATATTAATATATGACATATATTAATATATATTAACATATGACATATATTAATATATATTAACATATATTAATTAATATTAGTATTAATTAAACAGTGTTATTTTCACAGTCAGCATTGATTGGACTCACATTGTAAATGTAGGAGGCTGCAGGCGATCAGCAGGACACTGCAGTGTAGTCTATGGAGAGTAAGGCTCCTTCCCTCGGTCACCTCTGCCCTCATTGTTGGCTTTGACACTCACACTGAGCCGCTGTGGTGGCTTTGCTCCTCCTTATATTGACCTGTACAGAGAGTGCCTGCTTGTCTGTCTACTGGCTGCTCTGTATCTAGAGATCTGAGATAAGTATGTGAGTGTGTGTGTTTTAAACAGCCGGGAAACTTGAAAAACTAGTGGAAATAAAAAATAAGTTATTTGTAGCTTCGTTATCAATTTGGAGTTAAAGGCAGATAGGCTGCTGTCTTGTGATCTATCCAGGCAGCACACAACGGGTCTCACTGCAGTTTGCAAACACTCTCATTTTTATTTGGCTACCTGCCTTATATATTACAACAAAACGGATGTTTCCATATAAGGAGGGGAAGAATTAATATCCATAATGTTTTCACCATATTAGGCTCCGCTCTAATTGCATGATTCACAATTTCCTGTAGTATTTTTACTTAGGAGGGAGGAGAGAGGAAATACAGTACAGTAAAAGACCATCTGAATGAAGCTTTGATGTTAGCAGCCAAAGCATTGAGCTCCACAGTACAATAAACAATGGGTTTGAGAGGCGATGTAACTCTTACAGTCTTAGATCCTTTCACGTCTCTTCCAGTTTCTTGGATTTCGTTTACACGTTAGACGTTTTCTTTGCATATCATTTATTGTACAATGTTAGCGGTGTGCAGAAGTAAAGCTGAAACAAATATATTTTTACCCTCCGTAATTGTCATAATAATCCTGCCAATTGTATGTAATATTGTTGCGTATGATTCAGCACCCGATTCTCTCATTGAAACACCCCAAGGCGCTTCACAGGATATATTTTAAAGTGTAATGACTTTATTTTTGCGCACAGTAATGTCCCATAAATAGCCATGAAGTGAATGACCAATTTGGTCTGGGGAATGATCGGTCCAGACTCTGGGAGAAACTCCTTTCCCTTTTGCAATAGTGTTTTGATGTCTTTAATGTGCACCTGAACAGGCAGATGGGACCTGGGTTTAATATCTTGAAAGTACTTACACTGATTCTTTTTGTTGGATACCTCAGCAGCTATTTTTGGCAGCACAGCAAGGTGCCACAAACAGCCATGAGATGGATGAACAATTTCATCAGAAAGATAAAAAAATGTTCTAGGACATATGGAGAGAACTCACTGTTCAAATACTGTTGTGGGAACTTTATTGTCAGGCAATAATTAACAGGGAGGCAGAACATCCATCAATTTTTAATGTCTCATCCCATGGACTGACAATGAGTACCAACTTTTCAAGAACAAGTACGAACGGGGCAGATTGAGGTAGATATGAAATGCAGCCCCTGGAATTACCTTAAATTTAAAAAAAATCTTTTTAAAAAAATGATTGCGTCTGTAAATAGTTACCAATGGGAAAATTCCCTTTCATTGTAAAATATATTTATAGTTAGGAATTTGTCAGTATCTTCCAGCCCATGGTGCACAAATTTTTTTTATCACTGAGAATTGCTTGCCCAGCTGCCTGTGGAGGTAATTATCTTTGTGTAATTTAGGACTTGGGATTCTGTCAAACTGGCTGCACATGGCATAAAACTGAATGTATCCACTATATTGGCAGGACCCATTTCCTGTTTACACACTAGTAGCTAATGGTTTGGTAATCTGGAGACTGATAACAGGGGAGATTCCTGCCACAGGGTCATTTATGTAAAGTTTCCACCCTAAACTAAGAGTGTATGCTGTGAATGAGATTAGCCTATCAAAAACTACAGTCTGACTTTCAAATAATGGAACTGGATGTTCAAGATGCTTCCTTCATTCAAGTCATTTTAGCTGAGTCTCATCATTTGGTTATATTGTACATTACACTGAAGCAATGCATTCCCTACTAACTGCTTTAGTTTGGCTGTGAATGATAAATAGTTAACTCTTACCTCCCTGAATTCAGTCCATTGTGACCTCTTAGTTACATTCAATTCGGTGTTGATAAGCATCAAAATGTCTTAAAGTGCTTCCCAGGTGTATTACTGTCAAGTGCAGTTACTTCTTATATGTAAGCAAATAGGGGAAGCCAATTTGCACAACAGCAGGGTCCCACAAACAGCCATAAAGTGACTTTCTCAGGATGAATTAGGCCCGAAAACCAGGGGGATGTTCCTAAAAATCTCAGGTCATGTCATTGGATCTTTATCAGCAAAACTCAATGCTCAGGACTGTGAAGGTTAATTTCAGGGCAAACAAAAGATTGATCAGGAAGCATTTCTTTACCCAGAGAGTAATTAACAACCTGTTTATATGAAGAGTAATTGAAATCAGCCCACTGGATTCATTTAAAAAAAAGATTGATCCTGTAACGAGAAGACAGTAGTGTTTTTTTTGAAAGGATGAGATTAAATAGGCCGAATCTCTAATAATAATAATCCTTGCATTTGATATAGCTTCTCAAACAACTTCACAGAATACACTATCAAGTGGATTGACTGTATAGTTTGTGAGCAAAACGCGGTATCCCACAAACAATTGCGAATTGAGTGACCACATTTTTTTTGTACCCCTAGAAAAGCAATCTGCCAACCGACTAACTGTGTTCCTACTTACTACTGTACTAGGTAAACAGAGTCGTGTGGAATAAGGAAACTTGCCAAAGGTTTCGCCGTGCCCGGGAATCGAGCCGGGGAATTTTGTTTGCAAGATGAATACTCTAACCACTATGCTAAAGGATTCCAGGAATCTCTTATGATATTGCAATAATCGCTTACTGTGGACGTAACCTTGCAAAATAGTTTTCGAAATTCTACTTTCACAGCAGTTGTGAAACATTGCAATAGAATGATGTAAATCACATTGAAATAAGGGACATGAAAACAATATTGTATCACTTCTGCTTGACTTCACAGGTATAAATCTCCTCAAACCCAGTTCTTCCAAAACAAAAAGCCATTGTCTCCCTGATAGCTCAGTTATCTTTCACAGTGTATTGTGTTATTAAACTTAATTGCATCTTATATTTTGTGTGTCTTTGTTTGGTTACTAATTAAGGTAATTGCTCAATAACAATCAATAATAACAACAATAACCCTTGAATTTGATTTAGCACCTTCCGTATCAGAGAATGCAACAGTCAGCATTTTGAGATGTTCTCCCACCAGGAAAGGCACGAATGGAGTCCTGCAGCTCAGTAGGTAGAGCACTTGCCTTGCAAGCGAGAGACCTGGGTTCAACTCCAGGTCAGGGTGAAACCTTGGGCAAGTTTCCTTATTACACACGCCTGATAATAATCCCTAAAAAAAACAATAATAAATTGTTGACTTCAATCCACGAATGTTGTGAGACACTGCTGTGCGCAATTGGCTGCCGCGTTTCACCCACAAATATACAATCAATTCACTTTACAGTATATTCTAGACGTCTAGAAGATGTGAAAAGCACAATATCAAATGCAAGGATTATTATTCTATAAATGTCAATTATAATGTATACAAGATCCTCAGGCTCAGTGACAAATTACTTAACGCCCTAGCACCTCCCTACCTCTCAAACGTTCCGCATGTTCCTCGTCCCCTCCGCTCCACCATCAGCGGTCATGCTTTCAGCCACTACTTCCCAAAACACCCAAAAATTCTGGAACTCCCTTCCTCAATCCCTTGCCTTGCCCCTCTTTGCTGTCTGCAGATCTCACCATACTCTCCGGCTCAGTGTCACTTCCTGACTTTGTTAGGTTCTCTGAGACGCTCCACCATGTGAAGGTTGCCATGTACAGTACATGCAAGTTACTGTTGGACAGTAATTGGATACAATGGAACTAAAATGAGGATGGACTGATAGTCCATAGGCTAACCATTATCAAACATCTACAGGTACCTTGATTGTATAATTGTATAATTAATAATAATAATAATTAACCACTCAAAAGGAATTTCAGAATCACCTGTCAACCTTTCTGGTTTCAAGCCTTTACGTGAGGAGGATAACTGGAGAGAGTGCTTGCTGATCAGGCATGTGTGGCCTCATGCTCCTAACATTTTTAATGTTTAACGTTTTAAAGGTTAACGGATACACTCATTTGTAACCCATAATTGGGTCCAATCTGTGGTATTCGCATTTCACCTACAAAATACACAGTCATTAAAATTTACAATGTATATTGTGAAAGCGCTTTGAGACGTCCTCCCAATGTGAGAGGCAACATATTGAATGCAGTCAATCGCGCACAGCACACACAAACAATCATGGATTCAGTGGCCAATTTTTTTTTAGGAATTATTAGCCCTGGAAAACAATCCACTAATCGACAACTGGGTTCCTATTTACTGTTAGGTAAACAGCGGTGTGTGGAGTAAGAAAACTTACCTAAGGTTTTGCACTGCCCAGGAATCGAACCTGGGACTTCTTGCTTGTGAGACAAGCACACTAACAACTGTGCTATGGGACTGCAACTACAGGCTTGGGACTTGCTGAATTGCTTGAAGTACGACCAAGCAATTGGTTTTGTCACGCAATTCTTAAGTTCTTAATTTTCACTTCCTCCAGCTGGGTAGTCACATTCACATGTCATGTCCCAAACTATATATACTGTATCCCAAGATATTAATTCCTAAATGAAATCTATCTGATGTGTTTTTGAAAGAATCAACACTTTTGATCTGCTTCTCTCTTGAGGCATAATGATAATAAACAATAATAATCCTTGCATTTGATATAGCACCTTATCACGTCTTCCGAGACTTGTAAGGAGCTGACAATGGCTGGTCCTGAAATGAGAATTATAGTTGGTGTAAATGGTGGGAGGAAGGGGCTCCAAAGCCACAGGATTCTCAGAAAGCCTTTCCCTCCCAGTAACCACAACATCTGCAAAGGAAGGATTGCCCATAATCCACGAAGCACACACATCACCAGCTGATTGACTGACACTGGGATTCCCTGGGTTTCTTTTCAGTGGCAGAATATAGAAAGAAAGTATTTTATAGCGGCTTTAGTACATTGAAACATCTCAGAACACTTCACAATTAGTTATTATCAAATGTGACGGCTGTTTTTGGAGGTGATCACAATGCCCACTTCCATTAGCAAGTTCACATGAACGGGTGATTATCGAATGTGGAGACCCGCAGAGTGTTTGTCTAGAGCACTCGCCTCGCAAGCGAGAAGACCTAGTTCGGACGTGACAAAACCTTAGGCAAGTTTCCTTACTCCACATGCCTGTTTACCAAGTAGGAATTAGGAACCCAGTTGTTAGTCGACGGGCAGATCGCTTTACGGGGGTAACAATCCCCCTAAAAAAAAATTGGTTGCTCAAACCATGACTGTGGGATACTGCTGTGCGTAATTGGCTGCCGCATTTCGCTCACAACATGTACAGTATATTCTGTAAAGCACTTTGAGATGCCTCAAGATGATGAGGCACTTTATGAAATGCAAGGATTATTATTACACAACAGCAACAAAATTACATTTATGGAGCACCTTTCACATCGGGAGGACATCCCAAAGCGCTGGATTATAATATAGAGATCCCTGTCAGCCAGGATACCAGGAAAACTCCCTTCTCTTTTTGAAAAGTGTCATGGAATGTTTAACGTCCACAGATAGATGTCTTAATTGACATCTTAAAACAAAGTTACATCAAGCTTTTTTTCTAGACACGGTGGTGGTTTGACACCTAATTTAATCTGCAGTCCATTTCCTCTTCTTCACCAGTCTCTACAACCCTATCACTCCCACCCTTGCCCGATTCCACTGACTTCCCATCACACGGAGGATACAGTTCAACATCCTAGGCATCACCTTTAAAGCCCTCCATGGCCTCGCTCCCCACTACCTCTGCAACCACCTAATCTCCATTCCCTCCGCTCAGAGGACTCCGGCCTGCTTCACATCCACCGCCTCGCCCACCCGACCATTGTCGCCTGGGCCTTCAGCAACTCTGCCCCGACCCTCTGGAACTCCCATCCCTCACTCCTTCCACCTCAGTCCCCTCCCCTCCATTGCCACCTTCATGACCCATCTCCAGACCCTCCTCTTTGACTGTTCCTTCAGTCCCGCTCCTTCCCTCACCCCTCCCGATCCCAATCCCCAGTTTGGAACTCCTCCCAATGTGGAAAGTACTGTACACATGTCATTCTGTTTTTGTTGTCTAATACAAGCTTTGATTTTAATGTTGAGGAACAACTACATAACTCCCCTTGTTGCTCTCTGTGGCTTTGAGATTACCTTCAAAGCTGATGCTTAAATTGTTAATATACACTTAATTTATGATAAAACCAGATTGAATCCCAAAGCTTTTAATTTATTCCAAACCTGGGGTATTAAAACAACAACAAAATTGCACTTATATAGCGGCTTTCATATCGGGAGATCGTCCCAAAGCGCTGAATCAATTACTGACACTGTGCTGCTCAGGATAAGAGAGCGTTTGTGACTCTTAGATCTGTGCTGTTCACTGCAGTGCATCTACTCTTTATATCTCAATGATAACAGTTCTGGTTATTAGAAGGCGTAATACCACTTTGCATGTTGGCCCGGAGAAAGCACTCGTGTTGGTGTGCAGTGGGAAAGGCAGCCTGACGGTGGAGCTAAAATACTGCTGACATTGTAGAAACCAAGAATGGCTATGGCTTACTGAGACCCGGAAGCCTGGAGTTGCACAGCTTTCTTTGTACCACGACGTTTATTAATGTCGCTGCTTCACAGGAACGCCACACATCTCTTTGACCAACATTATGATGGCAGCTCCCACGAACACCTTGGGATCGCTCAGATCTGGCGTCAAATGCAAATTCAACATGTGTATGTGTTCCCATCTGCTAATTCCTATCGTGGAGTGATTTTTTTTTTTGCGCCATCAATTTCTGAAGGAGGTGATAATCTGGTGTAACTTTGCAGAGGTGTTGCCATGCAGTACCTCCTTCCGTACCTCGACTGGCTATTCTTCCACACGTCAGCACACTAATCCATGTGTGGAACGAAAGCAATCCTCTTCAACCATGCTTTCAGCCACCCCTCACCATCTCCCCAGCTCGGTGCCAGGCTCCACCACTGTTAAATTGACTGTATATTTGTGGGCAAAACGCGGCAGCCAAATTGTGCACAGCAGTGTCCTATAAACAGTCGCAAAAATGGGTCCATGGAGGGAAAGGCGGGGTGGGGGTAAAGTCAGGGAGGAAGAGGGGGAAGAAAGGGGGGCAAGAGGGGAGAGGGAGGGAAAGGTGGATGGGGGGCAAAATCAGGGAGAAATGGGGAGAAAGTTTTGACACTTGACCTAGAAGGAAGTATATGTGGAAATTCTTTACCCAGAGGTTGGTGTAATAAATAATAATAATCCTTGCTTTTGAAATAGCGCTTTTTCACATCTTCTAGATGTCTCAAAGTACTTCACAGAATATACTGTACAGTGAATTAGAATCATAGAATCATAGAACTTTACGGCACAAAAGGAGGCCATTCGGCCCATCTAGTCTGTGCCGGCTCTTTGAAAAGAGCGATTCAATCCCACTGCCCTGCCCGCTCCCTATAGCCTAATAGACCCGTTCTCCCTAAATAAAGATCTAATTCCCTTTTAAAAGTTGTTATCGAATCAGCCTCCACCACCTTTTCAGGCAATGCATTCCAGATTCGAACAACTCGCTGAGTGAAAAAATTTCTCCTCAGCTCCCCTCTACTGCGCCTTGAAACTATTTTAAATCTGTGACCACGAGTCACAGATTCACCCACGAGTGGAAATAGTTTTTCTCTATTTGCCCTGTCGAAACCCCTCATGATCTTATAAACCTCTATTAGGTCTCCCCTCAATCTTCTCTGCTCCAGAGAGAATAACCCTAGCCTATCTAGCCTCTCCTCATAGCTGAAGTCCCTCAATCCTGGCACCATCCTAGTAAATCTTCGTTGTACCCTTTCCAATGCCTTCACATCCTTTCTGTAGTGTGGTGACCAGAATTGAACACAGTATTCCAGCTGAGGCCTCACCAAAGTCCTATAGAGGTTAGTCAGCACTTCCTGACTTTTGTACTCTATACCCCTATTTATAAAGCCTAGTATCCCATATGCCTTCTTAACAGCCTTGTCTACCTGTCCTGCCACCTTCAACGAGTCACTAACACAAATCCCCAGGTCTCTCTGTTCCTTTACACCATTTAAAATTGTACTATCTAGCCTATATTGCCTCCCTTCATTTCTTCTCCCAAAATGCATCACCTCACACTTCTCTGCATTAAACTTCATCTGCCATGTGTCTGCCCACTTTACCAATCTGTCTATATCCTCTTGCAGATGGCTACTATCCTCCTCACTGTTTACTATTCTCCCTAACTTAGTGTCATCTGCAAACTTGGAAACTGTACTCCGTACACCCAAGTCCAGATCATTGATGTAGATTACAAACAGCAATGGTCCCAAAACCGATCCCTGTGGCACACCACTGCTCACTTCCCTCCAATCTGAAAAACAGCCGCTCACTACAACTCTCTGCTTTCTGTCTCGCAGCCAGTTGTGGATCCACGCTGCCACTGTCCCTTTTACGCCATGGGCCTTTAATTTCATAATAAGTCTCTCATGTGGCACTTTGTCAAATGCCTTTTGAAAGTCCATGTAAACTACATCAACTGCGCTACCATTATCCACCCATTCCGTTACCTCATCAAAAAATTCTATCAGATTTGTAAGGCAAGATTTGCCTTTAACAAATCCATGTTGACTGTCCTTTATTAGCCTATATCTTTCTAAGTGAAGATCTACCTTGTCCCTGATTATGGACTCTAGAAGTTTGCCCACTACCGACGTTAGACTGACTGGTCTGTAGTTACCAGGCTTGTCCTTCTGCCCCTTTTTATACAAGGGAGTAACATTAGCTATCCTCCAGTCCTCTGGCACGACCCCTGTGTCCAAGGAAGATTGAAAGATCGTGGCCAGAGTCCCTGCTATTTGCTCCTGTGCCTCACTTAGTAACCTAGGGTGCATCCCATCCGGACCAGGTGACTTATCCACCTTGAGCGACGTCAACCTTTTTAGCACTTCCTCTCTGGTTATAATTATTCTATCCATTTCTCCTACCCTCTCCTCTAATACCATGGCATTGGCTGTATCATTTTCTTTTGTGAAGACAGAGGCGAAGTACTCATTCAGTACATCAGCCATGCCCTCTGCCTCCACAATGAGATTTCCTCCTAGGTCCCTAATTGGCCCCACCCTCTCCTTGACCAACCTTTTACTCTTAATATGTTGGTAAAAAACCTTAGGGTTCCCCTTAATCTTACTCGCTAATTGTTGTTCATGCAGTCTCTTTGCCCCTCTAACTTCCTTTTTTAGTTCTATCCTACACTTCCTATATTCTGCTTTGTTCCCTTCTGAATTTTGAGCCTGACACTTATCATAAGCCTCTTTTTTTTGTTTTATTTTGGCCCCGATTTCCTTAGTCATCCAGGGAGGTTTGGATGCCTTACATTTCACCTTTGTGGGGATGCTTTTGACCTGTGCCTGAACTATCTCCTCTTTGAACGCTGCCCACTGCTCGTTAGTTGTCTTACCTGCCAATTTTTCTTTCCAATGCACCTTGGCTAGGTCCCACCTCAACTCATTGAAATTAGCCCTTTTCCAGTTGAGTGTCCTCACCTGTGATCGTTCCTTATCCCTTTCCATAATTATTCTGAATCTAACGATATTGTGGTCACTATTCCCTAGATGCTCACCTACAGAAACCTGTTGAACTTGCCCTACCTCATTTCCCAAAACTAGATCCAGCAATGCTTCTTTCCTCGTTGGACTGGAAACATACTGATCAAGAAAGTTGTCCTGCACACACTTCAGGAATTCTTCTCCCTCCTTGCCCTTTACTCTACTATTCTGCCAGTCTATGTTGGGATAGTTGAAGTCACCCATTATCACTACTCTATTAGTTCTGCATTTCTCCGTGATACGCTTGCAGATCTGCTTGTCTATCTCCTCCCCACTATTTGGTGGTCTATAGTATACCCCTAACAGTGTAACTGCACCTTTTTTATTCCTCATTTCTAACCAGATAGATTCGGTTTTTAGTCCTTCTTCCACCTCGTTCCTTTCTAAGGCAGTCACTGAGTCCTTAACTAAAATTGCCACCCCGCCCCCTTTTCTCCCTTCTCTATCCCTCCTGAATACATTATAACCAGGAATGTTCAACTCCCATTCCTGCCCATGCTGGAGCCAAGTCTCTGTTACTGCTATAACATCATATCGCCTCGCAGCAACCTGAGCCTGCAGCTCACCAATTTTATTTCTCAAACTTCGTGCATTTACATACATGCACTCTAAGGCACAAATTACTTCCTCTGCATTTTTCTCCCGTCTTACCTTTACCCCTGTCCTCTTTATTACCCCTCCCGTATTTGAACTACTGATCAGTTTCCCACCCTCACCCCCCGGGATTAGTTTAAAGCCCCCCCCCACAAAACTCGACAACCTCCCTGCAAGGAGATTGGTTCCAGCCCTGTTCAGGTGTAACCCATCCATTTTGTATATTTGTGGGCGAAAATATGGAACTCACAACTGCAAACTGTAGTTAAGCAAAAAGTATCAACATGTTTAAGAGGCATCAAGAGAGAAGGGAACAGAATAAAGGAGGGAGGAATAGGAAGGTGAGGCTCATGTAGAGCATCAACACAGCCATGGACTCATTTCTATGTCATATCATTTTATGTAATTCTTTGCAAGGCAAGATGGCCTTTATAGGTTACGATTCTTTTAAGCATTAGTTTCTCGTGTTTTGTTTCCTCATTATCCAGACACAGAATCTAATTTTAGTACTATACTGTATCTCCATCATCACCCTCCCCAAGATCAGCTGACTCAGTACAGAGCAGGAAGTGATCCTGGGCGCTCCCTGTTCTTCCTGCCTTTATATCTGCATTATCTGATATATTAAGCCTCTGGGCCATGATCAGCCTCAGATTCCTAATACCCAGTGAAAGTAGCAATTTAAACCCCTTTGTAAGTAAAGCTGTTAATCAGAGTGGGATGTAGAGGGATGAGGGGAAAGCAAAATAGCAAAACATGACCATTCAAATACTCATATTTATGTGTTGGGGTGGGTGGGTGGAGGGGGAGGGTTGAGGAGGAAGATGATTGTTCTGTTCCCTCTTTCACCCTAAATATTAGATCTGTTCCAAAGGACATTTGTTTTTCTGTTCCTGAATACCTTAACAAAGCTAAGCTTGGATAGTTCTCAATGTCATTCTCCCATTTCTTCTTGGGTCACATTGTTCCCTGGCAGAGAGGGAAGGCAGGTGAGTGACTGGCCACTAGACTGCTGCCAATCAGCTCTACTCTTAGAGCCAGACAAAAAATTGTATTATACAAGACCACAAAATGACATTCGTATAGTGACTTTCACATCATGAGGACATCCAAAAGTGCTGGACATCTACACCCAAGCTAGCGGTTGGATTCAGGAAGATTGTAAGATGACAAATGGCAGATCTTACGATGGACCATTAAAGAGCGAGGGTAAGACAAAGGGACTCCCGGATGGAGTAAGTGGGGCAGATAAACTGAAAGCCCGACTGTCGATGGTGTGGTGACCAGCACAGGATATGAAGCAGGCTGGCTTAGCAGAGGGAGTGACCAGGTTGGCAGGGGTTCAGCTTGTATTGATAAGGTGGGGCAAAGCTTTGATGGATTTAAAGGTTAGAATGAGGATCCTGAACTCCAACTGCTGGGCGATGGAAAGCCAGTGGTGCTCGATGAGGATGTGGGTGATAGGCTCGTGGAGTCTAGTGCGTGAGAACATGAGCTGCAGAGTTCTTAATGATGGGAAGGGGAAAAGCTGGAGAGTCTGGTGAGCAGAGTTGTCAGTCAAACCTGGAATTAATGTAAGCATGGAGCTGGAGAAGAGGATGGGCTGGATATTGGAAAGTGGGCAGAGATGGATGGTGGTGAAGAGGAGCCAGGGTTTTTCTTGCTATCCAGGATGATAATTTGGGTGATGTGAGTAGGTGTAAACCAGTCTATTGGTGATTCACACAAATTTTTCCTCCCTACAGAAAAATGCCGATTTTTCCAGAATGCAAAAAAATCTGTTCCACTTCAGGTTGTCACCATCAAAAGCCCAATTCATATAGATTTCGACCCTCATTTCTAAAATGGACAAAAACACTTAAGAGAAAGCTAAAAAAAAACCCGAAGGAGTGGGTCTTAAATATACAAATTTTGGCATTTTGTTTGTAAATGGTTTATAATATTTTCATTCCACAACTGTTTGTTGGACACTGCTGTGTGCATTCAGCTGCCATGTTCTGCCAACAAATAGTCAATTCACTTTACAGTATATTCTTTGAAGCGCTTTGAGATATCCAGAAGACGTGAAAAGCGCTATATCAAGTGCAAGGATTATTATTATTTTTGTGTACCAGATCAATAGTAGTTGAATGTGTTCACATTTCCTTCAATTCCTTACACAGCAAGCTTCAGCCGGGGACATATTTCTATTCAAAAATTAATCGTAACTGGCTGCTCACTAACCTATCTGATTGCCTGGCAAGCCTGAAGTGTTTAGCAAATGCAAGTTGCAGTGACAGAAGCCTAAAACTTTGCATTCATATCAAGTTACACAAATAAAAGTTTTTTCTCCATCTGGCTGCTGAAATAAGATTCATTTGGATTGGAGGTTGTCTTGTGAATGTGAAGCATTGTATGTTTCCATTTCTAGTTCTCAAGGTAGGTGCCAAGCAAGTCCAGAAAGAGCCAACTCATGTTACAAGGGAGGTATTAAAACTGTTGTAACGTGAGTTGGCTGTCTGCACTTGCTTACTTTCTGCCCCCTCTTAAACAGCATTTGCAAGGGTTGAACATTTTAAAAAAAACTTGTGCCGTGTTCTTAATAATAATCCTTGCATTTGATACAGCGCTTTTCACATCTTCTGGACGTCTCAAAGTGCTTCACAGAATAGACTGTAAAGTGAATTGACTGTATATGTGTGTGAAATGCAGCAGCCAATTGCACACAGCAGTGTCTCACAAACAGCCATGGATTGAAATTACCATTTTATTATTGTTATTTTTTTTAAGGGTTATTATCAGGCGTGCGGAGTAAGGAAACTTGCCCTGCCTCTCCCCAGCACACCGTTGAGCACGTTGAAATGCTACCCTGTCAATAGCACTATATAAACGCAAGTTGTCAATGTTGAATACAGTACATAAAATGTTCACCAAATGGTTGTTGGCAAACTCACTGTTGCGTAGAATAAAGCTCCCAAGGGCACAGAATCCCTACCATTCTAAGTTAATTAACTAATCTCAGCCAATCACAATCCCCTTCAGATTATTATTTTGTAAATCCCGCTTGAAAATATACCTTGCTAAAGTGGTTGTGTTTCTGCCCAGTCCAATATTCGTCAGCTATTCAATTTCAATGCATTTGCACGAAATTGGAATGGAGTGAAACACTTTGTTTGGCACCCTTAGTTCAACTAAATCAGTGTATTTCATTTCAGGATAATAGAAAAGTAGAAAAAACACGATTAGATTTTTAAAAAAAGTCTTATTGTGTAAAGAGATGATGGTACGTTTTATGCAACTCCATTTTAAGCGGTCCGAAACCCTGCCATGCATACGGGGGCGCTGTAAAATGCAAGTTGTTGTTGATGTGAATCTGTGTCTCCAAATACCTTGTATCTTCTCCCCATATGCTACTTTTCCCAAATCTTGTCCATTTTATCAGTGACAGATTCCCACAGAATAAAGGTCTGGACCCCTCGCGTATCTCTTAACAGACAGTTCAGAAGCAAATGCAATAGTACAGAATGCAACAGACACAGACACTGTAGCTGTGAAATATTTATACTTTTGTTAAAAAAAAGCAAAATGTTATTCCAGCAGACGGGACTGAAAGTTGTGAGGAAGTGATTAAAATAAACGGAGACAAGTTAATAGATCCAGAATAAAGAAAGGAAAGAGAAAAAGTAAAAGTGCTAGACAAAGAGGCAGGAAGATCAAGAGAGATGTCATGGCATTTATTGAAGGCATGCTACAATTAGAGTTGTTAGGAAAGATTAAGCAATAGTATCAAGGCCATACAAGCAAGTACACACAATGAAAGAAATGGAACATAGTATACAGAAACATGCAATAGCCAATTAGAAAATATCCTTTTTAATATTTCAACTTCTCTTTGCATTAAAAACAAATCATCTGAACAGAAATGGAATCCATTTGTTTTTCCCACATTGACACAAACTGCTTTACAAATGAAACCCGGTACTGTTGCTTATCAAAATATACAAGACAATCAGTTTTCATATAAAAACCAGTTTGTACTTTTTTCTTGTTCCCAAAAAACCTCATCAGATAAAAAAAGTTGTTACAAATATTTACAGCACTTTCATTTTGTCAGCTGAACATCCTTACTAACTCAAAAAAGCAGGAATTTTAAGAACAGACCAAGTACATGATTGACAGAGGGGAAAGCAGTACGTACCTGCCAAACTCACAGCACTACTGAAGGACTCCATTTATCATGAAAGACAGCTTAACTAAGGTGGTTGGTAGATCTTTAGGATGGTAACAATGCGAGTCTAAATTGCAGAGCCAAACGTATCCCCAGCTGCAATGCAAATGTTGTACAAGCCTCATGCAGATTTTACTGCTAGGAATGCTATATTGTCTTGGTCAAGGTACAACACTTGTGAGCTAATTTCCTAATAGAGTTGTGAATAGACCAGGGCTCTTTGGAAATTTCACAGTTGCAAGTCTATAAGCACTATTGTGAATAAGTGTAGATCTGCCTTCCCCCACTCAGTAATAAGGGCAAAGCAGAGTGAACAGCTGTAGCTCTCTGCTTCCACCCAGAAAACTGATTCCAGTTTTCCTTGGTGAGTGCTGCACCAAATGTTGGACTTTACAAAGACAAAACTGCAATGGGATTTGCACTTAAGTCTGCGCGGGGTTCAGGCTCAAATAGTGAGGATACAACTGCAAACAGTTACTTTGAAGGGGGTGTTCATTTGAAAAAACATTTCGAGATTGCGTTCAATGTTCAGTAAGTGAGATTGGCAGATCCGTTTGTGTAAATTAGTGAGCATCTGATATTCTCTCTTTAGAGCTGGGTGTAAACTAACAAACCACTACAAAACAACCAAAATAAAATACTCTCACGTTCTTTCCTTCTCTATGGGATTAAATACTCAAAATTATGTTTGTAATAATTTTCTACTCTAGATAGATATAATAACAAGAGAAAATATGAAAGCTAGAGAGAAGAGGGGGAAAAAAGATCCATTGAGAAGACTAAAGGCACATAAACTTTGGTCCGGTTTTGGTTTTCTCTGAAACCCTGAAATAAAAGTTGATATTTTCACCATAACATTCACTAGTTTCTACTTTTTTCAGGAGTCGATACCGCTTACAATTCCTTCTGGAAAGTATGAAACAGTCTTGTATTTAAGAGATCAGTACAGTTCTAACCATGGTTTAATTAAAGCTTTGCTAAGTCTGCGCAACTGTGAACTACTCTTTCACAATGGATGGAAGAGTTGAGGACTTTTTTTAAAAAAAAACCTAGTCTGGCAGTTACAAATATTTAGTCTTTAACAAAAGGCAAGCATAAAATGTTGAATGTTTAGCTGTGGTCTCTAAACCAAACAAACATTTAAAAAATTCAGAGATGTAAAACCCAGTGCTAAAACATTCAAAAAAAAAAAGCCTCTACTCCCTCAAAATAACTGCCGATCACATCAATGAAACCTTTGTAAAATTAACACAGATAACTTTGCACTACAGATCACCAAAATAAATGAAATGTTAAGGTAACATTTTACAAACCCTTAGCACACAGATTGAAAATTTAAACCAAGAACAGATCCAAAGCAAATAAGCAACCTCTGGGGCTAAACACACCAACAACACCCATTGCTCTCATCTTCGGTCCCATTGTGCAGCAAGAGTATTTATGCTGTAGTTCTCTGTTTGCAGGGTTGTGGCTGCCTGAGGAAGGGGAATTTTTTTTTCTTTCCCATCTGTGCACTAAATTTTCCATTAAAAAAATTAATAACTGGTCAAAATTGCAAAAAAATGCAAAAGAAAAAACATCTAAAAACTATGAGACAAGAAGAAATACTCCCCAAAAGAACCCACCATACATGTACTGTATACCTCAAGCAAAACCACTAATCTATTAATTGAATATAAGCACTTAATAAGGCACGTGATAAGAATTAAACAAATACAAGGTAAATAGGAAACTGATAAATTTTCCGATTATATTTTAGTGGTATGAAAACCCATGAAGTTTAAGAGTCTTTTTTTAAAAAAAAATTCCAAAATATTTTTTAAAGCATGACAAATTTAGATTTTGACTTGATTTCTCTGTCAAGACTGTAAACTTTTTTTGGGAAAAAACTCTTAATCACTTAACTGACTTTACTGTAATTGATCAGAATTATGGTTGCTTGCAACAAACCATCCAAAAATTAAAGGAAAAGTATAATAAGCTAAAGTTTAAACTGAAGGAAAATGTATAGCAAAGTAAAAGTCTGACAGCCAATTGGATAAATCTGTCACTGTTGTGTGTTCAACCTAAAAGATCATTAATCTACATGTCTCTTGCAGGCATAGTTGGTCATTGGTACTTGAGTCTCTGTCTAAAGGCTAGTTTTCCACATTGTGGTCCCAGTCTGGAGAGAAACACCAGAGGAGGAGAATTAGATTGTAGATTTAGAAAAGGAAACTCTGAGATGGTGATTTTCTCCAAGGTCATGGTTGTGAAGATCAATAAGCGCATGGATTGCTTCTTCAAGAGAGGCTAATTGGATAAGGGCCATCTTGCGGTCCTTCCTGCAAATGGGGAGAACAAACATTTGTTTTATAAGTTATTAATGTCAGCAACATCTTTGCATCTTGTATAATTTTTAAATTAACTAGTGCTCCAAATACTATTTTGGAAGTTAAATAACAATGCTTGCATTATTATTATTTAACTCAACATATAGTATTTGAATCTCGTGAGAAAATGGCTGACTTTCCATTGGTTACATTAATGGTAAGATAATAATCCTTGCATTTGATAATACTGCTTTATCATGTTTTTTACCGCACTGTAAATTGTAGTAACAGCCAATTAACAGACTGCAAGGTCCCACAACAAATATGAAACGAGTGATCAGTTTTATTTGGGATTTGTTGGTCAGGACACGGGGAAAAACTCCTTTTTTGAAAAGTACCATAATATCTTTAATGTCCAACTGAATAGGCAATCATGACCTCAGTTTTATGCCTCAGAGGACTGCATTTCCAATAATGCACCACACCCAGTGCCTAGATGGAATTCAAAGTACCCACTGTTGGGAAAGCAGCAGGATGTGATAAGATAAAAGAATAGGCTAAAGATCAGCCCAGAGACTGAGAGGTTGCTTTCTCCAGGCTTCTATCAAAGTTACTTTTCTTCTAGTAACTAAATCGAATGAAAGAAGCTCAGGGTGGCCTGCCTTTCTGTGTATTTATCTCGTCCATTTAACTTCTTTCCTTAAAACCACATAATGTTCCCAAATTATATACTGATCATGAGAGAAGGAAACAGCAAGACTACAAATGTATCTGCTCTATAATCCAATGCATTTCTGTAATTCTATATTGCAATATAACAGTTTAATTTGAAGAGGAGAAACTATCAAAATAATGTATTTTTGAAAACGTCATTATTTCTTTACACTCTAATTCACATATGCTAGGTTTTTCTTCAGTAACGTAGAGAATTCATGTAAAATTACAGAAATGTATTATATTGTAAATATAGCTTGGCCAGTAGACTACACTTGGATTATATTGAAAGTAAATTGATGACACTACTTAATGGAAAGCAACACAACTCAGCTATCTTACAGAAAAAATTTGAAGGCTTTCACTGTAGCTCCAATGCTTCCAAACAGATTCTTCAGATCATCATCTGTAATTGAAGGTCTGTAAACACAAACAGATCATTAAACATACATAAACATTCAAGAGAGAAAACAGATAAATCATGACGTCAAATATATGATGGAACGGGGGAGGGAGTTGCCGATGGGTCCATCGAAGAGGAGAGTCTTGAGGTGAGACTTGAAGGAGGCCAAGGAGGGGGCGAGGCGGGGGGACTTTGGGATGGAGTTCCAGAGACTGTGAGTAGAATGATTGACGGCTCGCCGGCCAATGGCTGGGCGGATGGGTCGGGGGACGTGCAGCGGGCCAGAGGGCTGCTAAACGGAGATCAGGTTGGTAAGGGTCACAGATGTAGGGTGGGGCGAGGTTGTGGAGGGCTTTAAATGTGAGGACCAGGATCTTGAATTGGTTCCTCTGGATGTTGGGAAGCCAATGGAGTTGGGCGATAATGGAGGAGATGGGGTCACAGAGTTTGGAACGGTAGAGGACACGGCTGCAGAATTCTGGATTATTTGTAGCCTGTGGAGAGAGGAATTGGGAAGGCTGACCAGCAAGGCATTTGCATAATCGAGCCGGGATGTAATGAAGGCGTAGATGAGGGTTTCAGCAGCTTTAGGGCTGAGGTAATGGCGGAGTCGGGAAATGTTGCAGAGGTGGGGAAAGGTAGAGCGAGTCATTGCTGGGATGTGAAGGAGGATCGAACAAGACACGTAGGTTCCTGACTGGCTTGGTGAGTTTGAGTGTGCAACCACAGAGGTTGATGCAGCCAGCGCCTGATGCAAGAAGGCACAGGCACGAGCCAATCAGTAGGGCCTCGGTCTTGTTGACATTCAACTGTAGAAAGTTAGCTCTCATCCAGGACTTGATGTCTGACAAACAGTCTATCAGGACAGTGGTAGTCCTGGAGTCGCGAATAGAGGCAGAAAGATAAGAGTTGATTGTCATCCGCATATATGTGGATACAAACAAAAAAAGCACAAAAAAGGTGGAATATGGTCTTTCCATTGAGCTAGTCAAGAGTGCTGTATGGTCACATCAGATCTAATGTCTCAAGAACACCGAAACCAGCAGCAACAAATTTTTAATACTCAAGTCATTAATAGCCCTTGGGTGAGGGACCAAAAGCAAACGACACATACACACATCTCCATGTACCAGTAAAAGTAAAATGAAGGAATCAATTTGCTTCTTGGGGTTAGAGGAGAGTAAAATTTGAGAATTTGGGGAAAATTACAGGTGCAACATTACATTTGTACATAGGTATCCCCCACTTAACAAAGGGGTTAGGGACTTTTAAACCCTTTGTTAAGCGAAAATTTCATTAAGCGAGAGTTTAACTGTATTACTGTATTTGGCGGCAGCCAAAATGATGACCCGAGCCTCCCCGTTAACATCAGTTTAGTTCCTAGCAGTTCCCAGCGCTAACATTTTCAGTGTATTGGCTGCTCAACCTAAAATCCGGAGTTCCGGAATCTGGAACATGACAAAAATTGCAGGAATAAAAACGCCAATCCTACCTGCTCCAGGCCAAGTTTTCATGGTCACCGCACAGAAATATCGCAATAGACATTTCCTGACTCGGGACGTGCTTCTTTCTTCCTCCCCCTCCTCACTTTCTCTCTACCCCCCGTTTCTCTTTACCCCCCCGCTCCCCTCCTCTCTTTCTCTCTGCCTCCCCCTCCTCTTTTTCTCTCTGCCCCCCCTCCCCTCCACTCTTTCTTTCTGCCCCCCCTCTCTATCCCCCCCTCCATCTCTACCTCTCTATGGCCCCACTCCCCTCCATCTCTATCCCCCCCACTATCTCTCTATCTCCTCTGTATCCCCCCCCGCCCCATATCTTGACTTACTAGTGTATTATTGAAGCCACCAAACATCCTGCCGCTTAAGCTCCTCTCATATGGGAGGTTCTGCACTGCTTAACTGACACTATGTATGTATGTGCACATGTATGGAGAAGGACGCGAGATTTAAACTTTCGTTATAGCGAGCGCAACCTTCGCTACGCACATAGGGGGGTACAAATAGAAACCCTCGTTATAGTGAAGTTTTGTTAACAGGGCGTTCGTTAAGTGGGGGCTAACTGTACTTCATTTGTTCAGTCTAGTATCCCTATCTCTCCCCCCTCCAAGAGAAATACTTACACACGATCCAAGAGTCAGAGTTTGAAGATACTCACGGAATGTTGGAGAGATGGAGAGTAGATGATGGAGGAAAAATGTTTTGGAAGTTCTTGGAGCCTGGTTTCTTGAAACGATGAAGTGGGGAGGTGCTGTAATCCTTAGTTAGACCCTGGTCCTCGTGCCCCTCCCGAGGAAGCTGAACAATCTGATGCTTTGATAAAGTTACTCGAATCACCCTGCCATATGCCTTCTGTCCATTCAGATGACTCATAGCTAAAGAGAAAACAAGCAACTCAATTTGCATACCTAGCCAATATGCCAAAAGTTCAGTTGCCCTGAAAGACACTACAATACCCAAGCCAAGAGAGCACCGGCAACAAAGTTGGCCACCAACCACAAATGTCTAAATTCTATTACTTCGTTAGATCTACTTTGTACATATGGATACATTTCCAGTTTAAGTATTGTAAAACAAACTGAACTAGTCTGAATTGTACTGATACGACCATGTATGTGCATCATATGTCAAATGTTAATTATCATCAATAAATTACCGTGCTGGGTTATACTTGTATTGTGTTTCATCAGCCCTTTGCTGAAGTCATTCTCTCTTTTTCCTACTCAAGTGAAGACGTCAACTCATTCTGGGTTACAGTACATTATTCAAGTAAGAGCTTGAAGTATGAAAGCAGAGGCCTTTAACTGTGGACTAGACAGCCAAACCTAATGATATGTGACCCAACCTATTCAGGATTTAGGAAGTAGACTTCATATACTGTTACAGCTGTTGCAATTATTCGCTGCTTAGGTGGTGTGTTGGGGGACAAAAGAGCAATGTCTTAAGATAAAATCTTTGTTTGGTAAATAATTTGCTAGAATTTACTTCGGTCAAGGGTTATAATTGCAATCAATAACATGCATGACAATATAAGAGCAGCCATCGCTTTCCTGATGTGCTTTGAACAATTTACACAAAGGGCTAAAACAAGCATTTATATTGAGCCCTTCATGTGGGCAACATCTCAGAACCTATAGCAGTGGGGTAGTTTGACAACAGAACCATCTACATCCTCATCTACACCCTCCCTCTTGGTGATGCCATCCGCAGACACGCGGTTAACTTCTTATGTATGTGGATGACACCCAACTCTACTTCTCCACTTCCAGTTGCGACCTCCCTAATGTTTTGTCAGCTGGTCTGTCGAACATCAAAAGCTGGATGAGCACAAATTTTCTCCAGTTAAACGTCAACCAAATGGAAGGCATACTCTTTTGGCTTCTGTCGACTTCATCTGTCCCATGATTCCAACCTCCTCAACCTACCCTTAAAACTCTCCGAACCCACACGCAACTTAGGCGTCAGGTTTAATCTCCAGTTATCCTTCCTTCCCCATATCCGGTCCCATACCAGCATCGCTTTCTTTCATCTCTGCCACATTGTCCGTCTCCACCAATACCTAATCCCAAAAGCTGCGAAAACATCATCTCCATTCTATTTAGAACCCTGTCCTGGACTTGACGTAATCAGGACACAAAAATCCATTAGCTAACAGCTTCTGAAATCTCCAGTCTTGGCTGCCTCCAATGAGGAGGTACATAGCCAATTTCATCTCCTGCCCCACAGCCTTGGGAGGTCCTCCCAGCATGAGAGGCACTCTATAAATGTAATTTTGTTGTTGACGGTGACTCAGGGGGCAGCTGTCCAGCCCATCTTCACGAGCAGAAAAGGGATAAGCAGAGAAACAGATAAGTGAATATGCATACTTCCCCAATCTCATAAAACTGAAAATTGATTACTTTCCCTCTATTTGTGGCTTGCATTTTTGTAAAATCAACATCATCCAATGCTGAGCACCACAGGCTGTACAGTGCTCTCTGCCTCTCCCCATTGTGTATAAGCCATTCTAATATATCTGATTTAAAATCAGCTAAAAACATCAGTACATTCAATTGGCTAATCGATTTTACTGTGAGATAATTCCGCAATGCATTTTACGTTTGGAGCAAGAGTGGATTTTGAATCAAAGATTTCCCATTTTACTTCAATCTGGAGAGCAAAACCAGTTTTCACTTTGGCCCTGGTGTAGATCAGGCAGCAGCATGAGATGAAATGGGGAGATCAATGGAGAAAAGCAGCAGTGTAGCCTAATGGCCGCAAATAAGACGCAAGTGACTGCAGTTGGCTCCGTGGGTTTATGTTAGCGTAATCAGTGTTCTCCACAGGAGATTGCAACCACTAAATACTGCAGAGCATCCCAATTAAACATCTTTGCAAATTTTCACAAACAAGTCTCATGTGGACAATCTTCCCCAGGAAAGCCGAGAACCATCAACGATCATGTACGAACCACAAATGCACTGACATTAGAAACTTTCTAGCGAGAATTTTAAAGAATCACTTTTATATATCCTTCCTAATCAGAGACAAATTGTTTCACTCAGGTGAATATGAAAATAATTAATCTGATTGCTTAGTAATTAATTATCTTAGTAATGAAGTTTCTCTCACAAAGCAGTCAATACACTTTACATTATATCCTGTGAAGAGCAATGAGACGTCTCAAAGATATGATAAGGAGCTATATCAAATTTAAGCATTATTATTATACTGATTATGGTTTAATTACCCAAATAATCTACATGAATTGATCCCAAAAGATTATATTCCCCCACTAAACTGAAAATTGGGACAAACATCTGATGAGCATTGATTCAAGCAGAGAAATTTGGATATTGAAATAAATGAAATGCATCAACACCGCATAGCAACTATTGTTATGTCCATTTATCTGTATTAGGCTCTGATGTGGAAGTGATCACACAATCCTGGAACATTGGCAAATTAAAAAAATCCAGTTGTGCACATCTGTGCACATCTAGAGACACTATGTAGTGGTGCCATGTGAGTGACTCGACTGACAAGTAATCTTAATCACATGCATGGAATTTCACACAAGTGCACGACTGGGTTTTGGAGGGCCAATAGTAAAGTAGGATTAGATTCAGGAGAGATTGAAATAGTTAAGAGTAAATCAGAAAGAGAATGGCAGAGAGAGAGAAAGGTTGGCAGCTGTAGAGATTTACAATTTCCAGATGAACAGTTTTTTTGTTAGTTGGCACTGTAACCAATTTATGGCTTGCATGATGACTATCTGCACAGTTTTGTTATCAACAATGGGTCCAGACTCAGTTATTGCCCCCAAATTAGCTCTCAACTGTATTAAGCATTGGAATTGCTGATCATAATCTTCAATCACTGGTCGAGAGGATGTCCTGATGTGAAAGCTAGCAATCCTAATTAGCAAACGGGTCAACAAAAGTGAAACTGGTGAAATGTTGCTTACTAATACCTAGTTTGTTTGCTCTTTAGCTCTGCGTGCACAATGGAACAGCGAATGAATAAAAGCAAATTCTTAAAACACAATTAACCATTTAATGTTGTCAAATTGATGAATGAACCTACCCAGCTGAGCTTGATTTGAATCTGCCATCTGCACTAAGGCATTTTCCTTTTTATTGAACAAGATCTTCACACGATGTACATCACCGTACACCCCTTCAGAGCAACCAAACGGACAAAAACACACAAGTTAAAATTCAGCACAATGTCAAGCAATGGACGTAGTAGCCTCGGTTTAAAGCAAAGCAAAGATGATATACAAATCACAGCGGAAACAGATGAAGATCAACTTAATCATTTACTCCAGCACTTCAAACAAAAGTGGTAGATTAACAAATACTAGACCCTTAGAAAATTTAGACATGCATTATAACAGTTCTGAATATAATACATCAATAGCACAGATGTAATATGTAATACTGAAGCAGGTTGGAATGATGCACAGAACTAACTAAAAGAAAGAAATCAAATTTATAGCAAAATAGCAGTGCAAATGACAACATACCAAAGAGGATGAACAGCCAGTGAGGTGAAACCTTCTGTAGTAGGGGGAACAAAACAAGTCAGCACAAGATGGACTGGAGACAAACATCATCAAATCGCCCATAATCAAAGAATAATTCAGCATTACAGTTGAAGCCAGTTGAATCCATACAGCATTTGATTTGACCACACAAAAGTACAGAAGGTTCAAATGCTGTTGGATGATCATTCATGGGGGAGGTTTATTAATGGAATAAACATTACGAAATAGGAGTAAATGACAAAGCAAGGCAATAAAGAATAAAATATTAAGTCAGTAAAAAAACATTATGCAAACTTGTGTTATCTAAATAAGGTATTTATCCTATTTTCACTACCTCCTATACTCGGATGTAATGATCCCTGTATTTGGTTTAGGACCTTACCACATCATCAAGACAGCTCAAATTGCTTCACTGAATTTTACTGCGAAGTGCAGGGACTTCGTATTTGTGGATAAATGTAGTAGCCAATTTGAGCACCATATTGTCCCATACACAGCTATGAAGTAAATGATATTTTGGGAGTAGATTGGGGCAAGGGTACTGGGAGAACCTCCCTTCTCTCATCAAATATGATCCATGGATAATGAATGAGAAGAGTTAAAATGATAAGAAATTTTCATGGATCACATTAAATGACTTAGTCAGCACACCAGGAACCATACTTAAGTGACGCAGAAAATCCTCGGTCCTTCAGACCGGATCCCTACACTTTAAGACCCAGTCAATACGGAGACAAAATCGGATCAAAATAAGTGTTCTGAGGAACTGCAGCTAATGTCTGAAAAGACACAAAGGGTTTATCCAAAGGGTATATGAGAACATTTCAGAACAAAGTTTTGCACTTCTGGACACCCACTTAGCCAATTGATGCAACAGGGCATCATGGTAGAAATGCCTCTGTCATCCCTAAAAGGTAACTACGTTAAAATTTATAATAATACTTGCATTTGATATAGTCTCATCGTGTCTTTTAAATGTCTTAAAAGCTGCCACAAAACATACTGAAAAGTGAATTGACTGTATAATTTAGCTTTGAGAAAGAAAGTGAATGCTAACTTATTTACTCCGACAAATATTAAAAATTTGATTTTCTCAGAAATTTAATTAAGCAGTGTATACAAGTGATGGCTCACATTGTGCAATTGGCTATTTTGATGAGAATCCAAACAGAGAGAGTGGGCAACCCATTTTGCCATAAATGGCAATGCACCAAGTTGAGTATAGTGCTCACGATGGCCATTCATGCACAACAACAGCGATGTCAGTCGATAGTGATAGGAAAGTTTGATATTTCCTCCCCAGTTTAAGATGGAGGTCAATCTCAATGACCTAAATGCTGTTGATTTAGATCCACGTTCAAATCAGAAAACTTTTGGCCATTGGGAAATTCCAACATGCAAGTTGTAACAAATAATCCTCATTTTGTAAACCAGTAATGGTTTTGTTATTAATGTTTGTTTCCAAACAATGATAAATAAAAACGAAAATAAGTACAAATGTACAGTCAAAGTCTTGTTATTACAAACTAAATGGACCTGCCAGATAGTGTTTCTTTTAAAATCAGATGTCTTGTTGAATATTGAGCACTGTTACTAAATTAAATAGAGGTTCTGTGAAGACTAGGGAAAACAGTTACAATCCAGTTCATAACAAAGGTTGGTTAAAACTGGTTTGAATGCACAGATTCGTGGGATGTTACAGAACAAAAATAGTTAGTTATATGGGCATTAAATTGGATAAAAACTGTACCATAAAACCATTTGCATATACAGTAAAAGCCTGTTTATCTGTGACCCGATCAACCGTAACTTCCGTATAACCGGCACCTCAAAAAGGTCCCCATTCGATTAACTGGAATTTATCGGGCACAGTGTATTTTTATTTTTTGTGTGTTCTTGGTCAAATATCCGGCAGGCGCTTAAACCGGCATTGGTCAGGTCCTGAGGATGCCGGATAAAGGGGCTTTTACTGTACATCCATTGACCATTTATAGCAGAACAGGATGGAGGCTAACCATAGGTACAGTATGCAATGCTTGCCCATCTAAATTGTGAAAGCTGGGTGTAAATTTATGTTTCTAATAAAAAACTTCCAGAGCAGGGAAGATGGACAACAGGAATTGGACTTTTACACATAGCAATTGGACAAAATGACCCCAAATCCACACAATTCATAAAGGACATCAATATTACCACTATATTATCCAGCGGTAAATCCCAGTCAAGCAGCAGCAATTTTGCAAAACAGATACTATAACCACAACGTCAGTTCTTCCAACTCTTAACCCTACTTGATTATAGAGTAGTGGTGGCCAACCTGCAGGGAGTCAAGAATAATCCACCCCCCCACCCCCAAACATTCGTACAAGTCAAGGTAAAACCGTGTTCAATCGTAAGTACGTTTTCAGTTTTTTTCTTGATTGAATATTTCTTGATTTATGCCATGAAACAATATTCAATCAAGCAAATTTAAAGGTGGGGAACTGATACAATATAGATTGATACAGAATTTTATTCAAAACTGTAACAAGGGGCCTACTGATTGATTACACAAACAATCACGTCAATGTAAGTTTTAAATCTGACAGATGAATCATTTGAACTTAGTGGAAGCAACATTCCTATAAATGGCTCCTTATCCTCTTGTCCATATGAATTTTGCAAGCCGAAGACCTGACATTTGATCAAATTCTGAAAGCAGGAAGGATTGGTAAGGATACTGAGACATATGGGATGATATCTAATATCTATGCATGTGGAAGACTAAATTATCTTCCGAACAATATTAGTCACTTTGAAGCAATATTTCTAAATACTGGGCGAATATACTGGGTTGGTCATATTGTACTGTGTCAAAAAGTAAAGAATAATGTAACTAGGAAGGAATTTGCAGATTCATGCACTTTAATATCACTAACCTCTGGATTCAGGTTGCTAACCAATAGTACTGTGTTTGCTGTGCATGGTCCCATACCAGCCATTGCTAAGCGACCAACTGCACCATGCGGAATCCCTAGATGTCCAAGGCCTCCTGGGACTGCTTGAACTGAGAGACCTGGAAACAGGTGAAGATGTCTGGGTTAAGCGCAGAAGCTCTATGCAAAGATCTTTTCTTTCAAAAAATGGCACATGAACCGTAGAATTTTATTTTATTGTCAATAATATGCAAATTTTGCCATATGATGAATGGATATTATACAATTTGTAAAATAACGTTATTAAACCAGGGCCAAATGTTAGGAATGACAATCTCACACACACACTAACCTGCCTGCGGAAAGCCAAGAGCTGGGCCAAATCCAGCGGCTGCACTGTAGGGATTGGAGATGATACCTGGTGCCCCTACCACAGGGAAACAGAAAACATATGCAGGTAACCAATAAAGTCAAGGAACAATGCTCACACCACCCCCAAATTAAAATACTTGGATGAGATTTTCCTTAAAAGGGAAGACTGGAGAGATAGGGTAAAAAGAAGAAAAGCATTTCTGTTTATCACACAGAATAGAGTGAATCTCATGTGTAGTGATGTCAGTAGAAACCTGATGGCCCAGAAATCAGTTTTGGCATCACCAATGATGGCTGTGGATCATATTTTGTGCCTTTAAAACAGCAGTAAGACTCGGTCAAATGTTATCAAGCCAACAGAACCTGACTCATTCTGAAAGTCAAAATTCTGTTTCTGAAAGTCAAAATTCTTCTCCTTCAACAGACTTTCCAGGCTGCAAATCATGAATGTGGCATTTCTGGCTGGGTATAGGCAATTTGTGACAAAAGTTCTCCTAACATAAAAATCATTGGTATTTTTAGAGATCAGCATAAGTTAACTCCCAACTTTTCATTTTGCCTTCATAAAAAGGGATAATAATTTTTAGTGAGCATTGTAAAATAGATTCCCCATCTATCGTATTTATTTAGCTATGAAAGGAAGTATGTTACAGTTCCCCAAGTTACTGAAAAGGTCACCCACAGAGACTAGCAGTTGTAAACATCTTCTTGAAGCCTCAAGCTCTTTCTCCATCTCCTAAATCCTGCATCTTTAAGAGACTGTATGCAGTCACCCATTTGATATCAGTTTGTAATGATGTCTTCTTTTAGACAGTCTTTTGAAATGAAGGTACTAGTTCAAAGAACCAACTGTTTCCATTCAACAATCCGTCAAAGTTCCAACAATAAAGAACTCTACACTGACTTTCTCGATTAAATAAATCAAGATATATCTGATGACTATTTAAAACTGCAGAGTATGGGAATACCACATGATCAACAACAGATCACGGGTAGTCTAATCTCCTTCCACTGGTGGTATGAGTTGAAAAATATAGTCTGTTTATAGTACTACCCACCACTGCCACGCAGACTTCAAAGTCATCTCTGATGTAGTGATCCATCTCCGATCCACAGCAAAACAAGGTTGCTACAATGTGGTCTCAGCTACAATTAAAAATACCTCTCCCTTATGGCACCATAAACTATATAAATATTTGATGCAAACTAGAGTGTGTGAATCTGAACCACTCTGGGAAAAAGCATCAATGTGGTCTTTATACTACCATTTACCATATCCTAGCTAAACAAGCATGTACCTATTAATATGCAATTATGTTCTGAAATGAATATCATGTTATCTATTCTAATGGCAAATATGTTATCTGATCTGAATCTAAGTAACAGTAAGCAAGTTTTTTTTAAATTACTTTCCCTGCCAGTTTTTCCAGACAGGTTTGAAATGCACCTGTATCAAAAGTTTGCCGATCTTAATGGCTGTTTCAATGCCAGAACAGGCTAGGAAGGAGAAAATCTGCCCAGATAATGCACTCCTAGAAACGCGTGCTGGAAAGGGTTTGTGTGTGTGTGTGTTTCTTTCATTTCTAATGAAATGGTTACTGATATGCTTTTAAACAAGAGGCAAAACTCAAACTGATCGGAGTTTAATATTTCTTTGTGTTAATGGGAGAATCTTTTAACCGAGAAAGCCATGCAGAAAAGTGCACTAAAAAGCTTTTTTTTTAAGTTCAGAGTAGAATATTGAAATAGAGAAATCAGTCACTGTTAATGAAAAACAAGTATTCTAACAATTGAATAGAACTTATAAATAGTCCAACAAAGAGAGAAAGCTGGGGACACTGGCCAGGTTAGATTCATTGGTTAAACACACAAGAAAAACAATCTCTGCTCACAGACACAGCAGACACAACAGCCAGGCAAGCAACAACACGGACAACTGTGGATTTAACTGACATGATATATTTACCTAGAAGTGAGGTTTCCTTACCAAAAGCGGCAGCCATTGAAGTGTCCATAGGGGGCTGGCCATCACCGGCAGGAAGATCAAGGCGTGTGAAGTCTCGGCTTTTATCATTGTTGTATTTTACATTCAGGGCGGTCAATTTGGAGAATTCTATACGCAAAGTACAGCAGGCATTGTAGATATTCTGGCCATCCAAAGCCTGCAGGAAAGTGTTTTTTTTTGGGTGTGGGGGGGGGAGAGGAGGAAGCAAATATGTTACACTATCTCAGCACAAACCAATCTTGTAAAAATAAAATCACTGACATTTGTTCAGTAAAATATTAACTCAATTGCAGTAGTCACCTCAAATTCAGTGGAATGCAATACAACAGACCAAGGGTGGCTCGTCCCACTTCCAGGTTGTCAGATTAACATTATCATTTCTGGGTTTTTTTAGGTCAGATGGGTGGGTGTCTGACACACGCAGAAACCCAACATCATGCTTATGGATATCCAGACCAAGTTGAGAATTCCATGTACCCCAACTAAACACCTCCTCATCTACATGCTCCCTCTTGGGGAGGTCATCCGCAGACATGGCACACACTTCCACATATATGCGGATGACACCCAACTCTATTTCTCCACTTCACGACCCCCAGTCCCCTGATGTTCTATCAGCCTGCCTGTCAGATATCGGGAGCTGGATGAGTGTAAATTTCTTGCAGCTGAATATTGACAAGACAGAGGCTAAACTCTTTGGCTCTCGTCAATGTCTCCATTCCTCTGCACCCCCCTATCTCTCTGACTTCCTCTCTCTTCAAACCAGCTACCGTTGCCTTCGCTCCACTGGGTCTGGCCTCCTCCATGTCCTCCGAATCCTTTGCTCCATCCTCGGCAGCCATGCCTTCAGCCACTATGCCCCGAGGCTCTGGAATTCTCTTCCTCGCTACCTGCGCCTCGCCCCCTCTTTTCTCAGCTTCAGGTCGCAGTTGAAGACCTTTCTCTCCGACTGCGCCTTTGGTCACCTTTCTACCCCTGCCCCTGGCTCAGTCCCGGGATCCGCTATTGTGAAGCGCTCTAAGACGTCGTCCGGCGTAGAGGGTGCTATATAAATCGAAGTTGTTGTTGTTGAAATGCCTGCGCCTGGAACAGAATACCCACCCACTCACCAGAGGGATACATCTAGCGTCCGGCGATATATCAATATATCGGTAAAACCCGATATCATTTTCATATCGATACGCCGATATAGGCATTTCAAAAATATAGATATATCAAAAAAGTCGGTATATCGAAAAAATCGGGATGCACGCGCAATGAAATACAAGACCCAGAATGAAATACACAATGCACAGACCGAGGCGCAAAGCCGCCATATTGTATTCATAATCCTCGAATACAATATACAGGTATGCAAAGGGTGGGGTGGGTGGGGGAGAGAGACAGCTGGGTGGGGGTGGGAGAGAGGGATGGCGGCGGTAGGGGTGGGGGGGGGGGGGGAGGACAGAGGGACGGCGGCTAGAGATAGATAGAGATGGGGGGGGATGTGAGAGAGGAGAGAGACACAGAGACACAGACAGAAAAACAGAGATGAAGAGAGTGAGTGTGAGAGACACAGAGAGAGAAAGATATTTTACTTCCTGGGGAGATAGGCCCAGAATGTACACGCGCCCCAAATTCGTGCACGCCACTTGCGCATGCGCAGTACGAAAACCCCGAAAATATCGATATTTCGGTATATCTCGATATGAGCCCATCAATATATCTAAATCAGAAAATTTCCATATCGACGGACCCTAGATACATCCTGTTCATCTAAACTCAGCGAGTATTAGGAGCAGGCTGGAAATCCTAAGTACTGCTGGAGTATAAACAAGATAACCAGTATAAAAGAGAATGTCAGTATAACTAGTATACAAGAACCAGCATGCCAGAGATCTCGGGTCTGTTAAGCAATCATCTCACTGCCTGTCCCACTGCTATTGATACTTAATAATAATAATCTTTGCATTTGATATAGCGCTTTTCACATCTTATCGACGTCCCAAAGCGCTTCACAGAATATACTGTAAAGTGAATTGACTGTATATTTGTGGGCGAATCGCAGCAGCCAATTGCACACAACAGTGTCCCACAAACAGTCGTGGATTGAAATGACCAATTTTATTATTGTGGTTTTTTTGGACAGATTATTATTAGGTGTGGAGTAAGGAAACTTGCCCAAGGTTTCGCCCTGACCTGCCTGGATTCAAACACAGGTCTCCGCAGCTTGGTCTCCCCAGCTTGCAGGACAAGTGCTCTAACCACTATGCCACAGGAACTCCACTACTTCCTCTGGTGGGGAATCCAAAACAAGGGGGCATCGTCTTAAATTAGAACCAGCTCATGGAGTGTAGGGGCTAGGAGCAGGAACATTTTCAGGGGGAGTGGGTTGGAGCAGCAGCCAAAACCCACACGCAGAGACCAGGAGAGAACAATCAGTAGGGCAGCATCAGCCGTCAGGCTACAGGACACAGCAGAGGAGATGTTGTGGCAATCATGGCTTAGGAGCCCAAGACCAGGAAGGAAATAGGGATGAGGTAGCTGAAGGATAGTAGAATATACTATAAAATGGGTTTACGATATTTTGATGTGATAAAATAAAGTTTTGTTTTGTATAAAAAATGCAAATGGGTGGACAGGAATTCCTTTGTATGATCTTCTACATCCTGAGCTGCCACTATTAGGTGGGACATAAAATAAAGGCTTTTCAACAGAGCAAAAGGAGTCACCACCAGGCCACTCCTAGAAATAGGTCACAGTCAATCTTGTCTGTGCATTCCTGGACAAGATTGACACTATTCCCACAAGTCTGTGAACAGGGCAGTGAACAGAAAGACTGAATCTACAACCACCCACCTCATAGGAAGTCACACCTATCAAAATTTAAACATATTCCGAACAACCATTTTCCAAAGCCTATTACTATTTTTCATTTAAAATATATCCGTAGAACAAATTCCATCAAAAGAAGACCAATTGTACAGATCATGTTGGAAAGTGCCCCGAAGGCCCCGAAGGCAGGAATAGAAAAATGCAGATAAACTGGTTTCATCAAATGCTGCAGTAAACAATTCTGACTAATCTTATTGTTCTGCAGGGTACTAACCAGTTTAGCATGATGTGCATGCATTGGATCAGCATACTGAAGCAATGCCTGGAACTGGTTGTTCTTGGTGAAAGTGATGATTTTCAGCACGGTTCCGTACTTGGTAAAGATCTGTTTGAGTCAAAATAGGAATCAGAATAAAGATAGTGTAATTGACATGCTGAGCTCAATTATTCACAAATGAAAATGCACCAACCTTCAGACAGGTTTCCTCATAAAATTGAATTGCAAAAGTAAATGTTTTTCTTAAAAAAAAATTTCATCAGTTAGGTTTGAGGAACAACACTTGGAGGCATTGTTCATCATATCTATTGAATATTACTAACATAAATGCATGTACAGTATAAGAGAATTGCTAAACATGGTACCATAAAAGAAAGTGGTGAACCAAAGCTAGACACTTTCACACGGAGAAAATAGCCTCTTTTCTGGGGGGGGGTGGGGAAGAGGCAACAAGAATTTTCTTAAAATTAGGTGTCATGTATAGTTCCCAGTAATCAATGTAGCACTGCCAGTGTAAACTGCTTTGTCATTTTTTTTAAATAGGAAATGTTACCCATTAATAGGGAACTATTAAAAAAAACTACAATAAACATTTTATGGTAGTTAAAGTACAACAAGGTGGTTAAAGGCCCAATCAGCCAACCAACAACAACAAAATCACATTTATAGTGACTTTCACGTCGGGAGGACGATGTTTTGCATCACAACGTCAATGCACGCACATACAGGAATCGACATTGGGGGATGATCTATGACAGTCATTTTTTTTTAAAGAAAAGGGATGAGAAAAAGGCTGCAGGTCAACACGTGATAAGCAAATCAATATTAAAATGATGGTTCTACAATTAAAGTTCAGAGACTACGTGCTGGATGTTCTGTGTAATTTGCCCTCCATTTTGTGTATGGATACTTTCATGCTTACATACATTGGTGGAGTTGTTTAGCTATAATTGGTTATTAGTAATTATTTAAAGCTAAGACGGTTGTGTAAAACAATCTGCGGAATTCTGTCACTATCATTGTATGAAAATAAATTGTTTACTTGTAATGCTTATTTTTCATACACTCAGTGGAAGAAGCAGAAACTAAAGCAGAATTACATAAACTAAATCATAAATCATTTAATCAATTTCTCTGCTCATAGAAATAATCCTCACCTGATGCAAGACCTCCAAGGTGACGGGATAAAAAAGGTTCTCCACAATGATGCGGAGGACCGGACTCTGACCAGCTAGTAGTGCCCCTTCAACACCGGTGCCTGACATAGCCATGTTACCAGTGTGAATTGCATTCACTGCCTGTAAAGCTGCTTGGGCTCTCTGTGGAGAGAATAAAAACATCTTAGTTATGGAACAATATTTACCACAAGACTTTGACCGCAATTGAGGTACAGACATTTATCAAAGAAAATCTCTGTATACCTTACTATGTCCCAACTTGAAGAACACTTCATGTATACCATGGCACAATTTTATTTGATAAAATTAATGAACAATTTTTATTTGGAGGATTGTTGAGTTGAGCTACATGAGAAACTCCCCTCTCTTTTCGAATATTGGCTTGAGATCTTTAACCTCGAACTGGTTTTAACCTGAACCTTTAACTTGAACCTAACCTGAATGTAACCTCAGTTTAACTTTAATCTAAAGCACAACAATGTACTTCCAGCATTGCATTGGAATGCCAGCCCAGATTATGCAAGTACTTACATGGGCCTTGAATCCAAAGTGCTTCACTGCAAGTGCATTACTGTAATGTGTAGTGTCAGTATATTTGTACCCTGACCTGGATACATGGATGTGGAACAGAGGATAGTACAGAGCCAATTATCAGCACAATTTGGACCAATCTCTTTGTAGATGAGTGAACAGTTGGAAATCTGTAAAATACTAAATATGCTTCCTGTGCCCCTCTTATTCTAGCCATATAAACATATTGCCGACTGCATTGGCTCCCCATCACCCACAGGATCCAATTCAAAATCCTGGTCCTCATAATCAAAGCCCTCCACAACCTTGCCCCATCCTACATCCGTGACCTTCTAACTGGTTACTAACCTGCCCGTCTCTCTACTCAGCAGGCCCTGGCCTGCTCCACGTCCCCCAACCTATCCACCCCACCAAAGGGATTAGCCTTTAGCCACTCTGCCCCCATCCTCTGGAACTCCATTCGCAGTTCCACCGCCTCGCTCCCTCCCCGGCCTCCTTCCTTCAAGTCCAGCCTCAAAACTCTCCTCTTCGATGGTCCCATCGGCAACTCCTAATTGCCCCCTTCCCTCCCCACCTCGGGTCTGACACAATGACTGTCCAGTGCCTTGGGATGTCCTCCTGACATGAAAGGCGCCATCCAAGTATAATTTTGTTGCTGAACACATTTGTGCTATCAGTGAAAAATCCTCCTTTTTTTGGTTAGCTGAGTATCTTGACATGTGGAAACCACCTACACATCTTATACACATCTACAACTAATGTCAAGAATGTACTGTGTACTCTCTCCCTGAAGGGATGCTTCCTGCTTGCCTAAATATGGAGAGCATTTAGGGGCAGTAGGAAGAATGCCTGTCCCCAGTGGCTGGTCTCCTTTGCACATGAGCCAAGGTGGTTGGTCCATCAGCAAAGCCTGGAGCGCTATGGTCTACTAGGGTCCGTCGATATGGAAATTTTCCGATTTAGATATATCAATGGGCTCAGATCAAGATATACCAAAATATCGATATTTGGGGTTTTTCGTACTGCGCATGCGGGCACGGCGCACGCATTCGGGGTGCGCGCGCATTCGGGGCCTATCTCCTCAGGAGGTAAATATATTTCTCTCTCTCTTTCTCTCTCTGTGTCTCTCACTCTTTCCATCTCTGTGTTTTTCTATCTGTGTGTCTCTGTCCCTCTCTCACATCCCTCCCTATCTCTATCTATCTGTATATTATCACATCCACCCCGTCTCTCCCCCACCCCCGCCGTCCCTCTCTCGCACACCCCACCCCCGTCGTCTCTCTCCCCCACCACCACCCCAGCTGTCTCTTTCTCCCTCCCCCCCCTCCCAGCCGTCTCTCTCCCTCCCCCAGGCCGTCTCTCTTCCCCCCCCACAGCCGTCTCTCTCCCCCTCACCCCCGGCCGTCTCTCTCCCCCTCTCCTCCCCCCCAGCCGTCTCTCTCCCCCTCCCCCAGCCGTCTCTCTCCCCCTCCCCTCAGCCATCTCCGTCTCTCTCCCCCCCCACAGCCGTCTCTCTCCCCCTCCCCCCAGCTGTCTCTCCCCCCCCCCCCCATCCCTTTGCATACCTGTATATTGTATTCGAGGACTGTGAATACAATATGGCGGCTTTGCACCTCGGTCTTTGCATTGTGTATAGAGATGAGCATTCTGGGTCTTGTAGTTCAGTGTGCGCGCATCCCGATTTTTACCTCGATATATCGACTTTTCGATATATCGATATTTTTGAAATATCTATATCGGCGAATCGATATGAAAATTATATTGGGTTTTAGCGATATATCGCCGGACCCTATGGTCTACTGAAGGCAACACACAGGGTTTAATAGATTCCAATATTGTGTTACCAAACACGTCACCTTGAAACCTGCTCAATTCTAAAGGGATCTTACCTCCCTCTACTTGAGGATAGTCACTAGGAGGAAAACTACTGTTGTGTCCATGCGTGTAGCAGGTGCTTAAAAGCTTTTTTAGAGCGACCAGATCACATCTTTACCAACTGCAGGGCAGCAACTTAACACAACAGGATACTTTTCTAAGAGCATTGTAGTCACACAATCACGTCAGAATCTGATGCAGATAAACGTATGTACAGATAACCAGCACTCTAATGTAATAGATATGTGGAAGAACGATTAAATTACCTCTTAATAAAATCAATTCTACATCAATTTTTTTAAATTACCTGCTCTTCCAAGCAAAGTATTAATTTAGGTAGCTGTTCTGTCCAGCTTGTTCCTACAAGCTGCAGGCCATCCATCCGTCTATTCCCTCACCTGGCTCTTGAGCCAATCATACCCATCCTTGCTCAAATCCACTGGCTCCCATTACCCAGTCAATCAAATTTAACATTTAACACTTTCAGCATCGATCTAACTGGTTTCATGCTAACTGAAAGCAGGGTATACTCAGCTTCTGTCTATGACTGGCCCATCTCCCACACAAAACCAGTTGACTTCTAGGATAGTTGAATGTTACATGAACATTCTTTTAGCTCTGGTAACAACTAACAACTCAGAAATTGGCCACAGTTCTATGCCCGATTCAGAATACTGTCTGTGAGACACTGGACCTAACTAACCATGTTACATTGAGGTTTTCATGTACTTGTAGGGCCCGGGTGTTGGGGAGAGAGAGGGGGAAAAGAAATATTAGCGTTATCCATTACATGAATACCAAAAGAGAATGTAGTTAATCCACTTTAACTAAGGAAATTTACTCTCCCCTCCCCCATTTATTTTTACTTCCTGTATGGAAACTCAATTAAATAAATGCCAGCAGCTACAACTTGTGTCTATAGACTAAACACAGAAACAATAGGCAAACACTATTCTCCTGGATTTGCTGGCATTAATAGATTCTAATTCCACCCTGTGTGTCTCTTCTTTCCAACATTTAACTGGAAACTGAATTGCGACAGAAATGGCTACTTCCTCCCAAGTGGAATCTTTTTTGAAATGCATGGTCAACAGGGATACACTAAAAGTAAACTCACACTTCAATCAAATTCACCATCAACAAGTCCATAGAAAAGCTAAATACCATCCAGGGCTGCAACCTTGACTGGTTGCATAAACGTCACTGATACAGATTAGCTTTGACCTCAGTTTTAAAATGGCATACTTGTACTAGGGAAAGACTGAACAAAAACATTATTGCAAAAGGAGAGAAAAGGAATTTGAACATTATGTAATCCAAACAGAATTTTGTTCTTTAACTAGTTCTTAGGCAACAACATGTTCGTCTATACAGTAGAAGCCCGTTTATCCGTGACTCTTTGCACCGGCACTTCCTTATAACCGGCAGGCCCCCAAAAACTCCCCATTTGATAAACCGGAACTTATCCAGAACAATAGCAGTGGAGCATTTGTAAATGCATAAATAATAACATAACAGAATATTGCATTGGCACTCACCGTCAAAACTACGCTCCTGCGCCCCCCACCCCCGCTGGTAGATGCTGCGCTTGAAGCCATGATGCAGCGGTTGAGGTTTACAGTCCAGCGACCCGACCCCCCCCCCCCACCAAAATGGAGCACGCCAAGCGGGCGAAAAAAAATAGTATGACTTCAAAGTCATACTAGCGGCAAGCCGATAACGCTAGCCAATAACCCACATTGTCATGCAGGTGCAGTATTTTGGTTTGCCACTAGTAAGCGTCTAGGGCTTCGACTTGCAGCTAGTAGTCGTGTGACTTTAAAATCACGCTGCCTCTTCTTTCACCCGCCTGGCATCCCCCATTCAAAAAAGAATCGCTGGACTGCAAACCTCAATCAGTAAAGGTGAGAAGCGCAAGAGACCAGCCCCAACAAGAAGCACCAACATAATACTCTGCCACTATCCGCCATTACCTAGTCTGGTGTGTATGGTGTGTGTTAAAATAACTTTTAATATTTTTGTGATGGGTTTTCGGCCGTGGGCCGCCCGAATATCCGGCAGGCGCTTTAATCGACATTGGCCAGGTCCCGCGGGTGCCGGATAAATGGGCTTCTACTGTATATTAGGGTCCGGCGATATATCAACAACAACAACTTAAACTTATAAAGCGCCTTTTACGTCGGGAGGACGTCCCAAGGCGCTGCACAGGAGGCGTGTGACCCGAGCTGGGAGGGGGTTGTTCGGGAAGGGGTGAAACACGTAGACGGGGTCGAAAAATTCAGGGGGGGAACAAAAGGCACGGTTGAAGAGGAAAGTCTTCAAACCGGCCTTGAAAGAGGAAAGGGAAGAAACAAGACAGAGGGATTGGGGGGTGGAATTCCACAGGGTGGGAGTGGAAAAACTGAAAGCCCGGCCTCCAATAGTGGGGCAGTTCGGGCGGGGGACTTGGAGCAGGCCAAGACCTGCTGAACGGAGGGTCAGCAGGTCTTGGCCTGCTCGGGTGGGCTTATAGGGGGAAAGTAAGTCGGTTAAGTAGGGTGGGGCAAGGCTGTGTAAGGCCTTGAAGGTGAGGACGAGGATCTTGAACTCGATCCTCTGGAGGGTGGGGAGCCAGTGGAGACGCTAAAACCCGATATAATTTTCATATCAATATGCCGATATAGGCATTTCAAAAATATCGATATATCGAAAAAGTCGGAATGCGCGCACACTGCACTACAAGACCCAGAATGCTCATCTCTATACACAGTGCACTGACCGAGGTGCAAAGCCGCCATATTGTATTCATAGTCCTCGAATACAATATACAGGTATGCAAGGGGTGGGGGGAGGGAGAGAGGGACGGCGGCTGGGGAGGGGAGGAGAGAGGGACGGCGGCGGGGGTGGGGGGGGGGGGGGAGAGACAGGGTGGATGTGATAATATACAGATAGATAGAGATGGGGGGGATGTGAGAGAGGAGAGACACAGTCAGAAAAACACAGAGATGGAGAGAGTGTGAGACACAGAGAGAGAAAGATATTTACCTCCTGAGGAGATAGGCCCCGAATGCGCGTGCACCCCGAATGCGCGCGCCACGCGTGCATGCGCAGTACGAAAACCCCGAAAATATAGATATTTCGGTATATCTCGATATGAGCCCATCGATATATCTAAATCGGAAAATTTCCATATCGACGGACCCTACTGTATATGAATTAAACTGAAGGAATTACCACATCACTGTTGGCATTGTCCCACAAAAAGGAATGCCACAGATTTCTCTCAAAATACAAAACTGTAATGTATAGCACCTTTCATATCGGGAGGATGTCCCAAGGAAACATCATTGTCTTTTGGAGATAGATTCACTTCTGAGAACGCCTTGAAGTAACAACTCAAGTTTTTAGCTGCTAAAATGGATCCTGGAGAAAGTCTGCACTGTGTCATTTAAGTAATCTACTGATTGTACTGAAGTACAAACTATTGTAACACAATACTGCAGGATTTTTAAACCTCTCCTTTTCTGAAGGCAATGATGACTCATAACGTATAGCTCCACAAGTGTGAGCATCTGTTTGCGTCTCGCCCAAATGGCCATTCTTTGCGGGAGCCAAGAGTGCGTCAACAGAATGTTGAATTGTATAGGTGTGGAACGACAGCCAAGACTGAGCTTGATGCACCATCCAGGAGAGGTCACTAAATATTCCTTTTTCTACATTTTCCTACCCCTGCCTCTGATGATTAATGCTGGTGGGAACAGGGCTAGTGTTCAGATCACAGGGAGAAGTGGGGCATCAACTCTGAATAGTTTGGACACTGTTCCTGACAACAATAACAAAATTACATTTATACATTGCCTTTCATTTCGGGAGGAAGTCCCCTTTCAAGCTAGGCTTTTTAACAAAAATGCAATAACTCAATGCCGTGCTCCATTGAATCCAGGAATCAGAAGTTTACAGCACAGAATGCCATTCAGCCCATCATGTGGTGCTAATTCTACTTAGGAGCAATTAATTCAGTTCTCCTAACCTGCGTTTTCCCCACTCCTACCAGAGGAGGAAAATAAAACCACTGCCCAGTTCATGTATGCATCCATATATAGCTTTACTGGGCAATGGCCATATATGGCATTCCTCATGGTTCTGTCTTCAGTCCCCTCCTCTTCAACCTCTACATGCAAGTGAGTTCATCCGCGGATATGCGGTCAACCTCTACATGTACGTGGATGACACCCAACTCACTCTGCCTCTGCTACCCTGGTTTCTTGGGACAATTAACATCCTGATATTAAGATACTGAGAACCAATTGTTTATAGCAAAACTGAGCCCCCCCTGATTGGCTTGCACCAGTGTTTCCACATCTCAGGCACTGGCAGCATCAAGGGATGCACACTCATCAAGCCAGTTAGGAACCAAGGAAAGCTTGTTCAACCCTCACCTGTCCTTTCTTCCCCATATCTGTGCCATGACTCGCTCTTCCTTCCTCCACCTTCACAACATTGCCAGACTCTGCCACTGCCTCACCCCACTGGCCACGGAAACCATGATACACTCATTCATCACAGGACTCAACTATGGAAACGCTCTTCTTGTCGGCCTTCCCAACTCCCTTCGACAAGCTGCAGATCACCTAGAACTTGTGTCCTCTCCCGCACCGGGCTCCGTGACTCCATCATCCCCACCCGGCTCCTCATCAGTGATGCAAGGACATAAAGGGGATGCTTCTTCAATTAATATCAGCAGAATCTATCTTCAATTAAATTTCCCTGAGAGACCAGTAAGTGATAAGCACAGAGAGGAGAGCATAACAAAAATAGCGTTTTTCTTCAAGTAATAATTGCATAATTGCAGAGTCAGCATGGCTTTACAAAAGGGAAGTCATGCTTAACTAATTTTTTTTAAAGAGTTTTTTGAGTATGTATCTAGAGCAGGTTGGCTAGGGGGGAACCAGTAGATGTGGTATATTTAGATTTTAAGAAGGCATTTGATAAAGTCCCACACAAAAGGCTATTGCACAAAGTCAAGGCCCATGGGATTAATGGGAACATATTAGCATGGATAGAAGAGTGGCTAACGGGTAGAAAACAGAGAGTATGGATAAACGGGCCATTCTCGAATTGGCAGGATGTAACTAGTGGAGTGTCACAAGGTTCAGTGCTTGGGCCTCTCCTTTTTACATTTTACATTAATGATCTAGACGAGGACATTGAATGTAATGTGTCTAAATTCACGGATGATACTTAACTAGGTAGGAGAGTCAGCTATGAGGATGATGCAATACGTTTACCACGGGATATAGATAGGCTAGGGGAATGGGCGAATAGGTGGCAGATGGAATTTAATGTGGGGAACTGTGAAATTATTCACCTAGGTAGAAAAATAAAAAAGCAAATTATTTTCTGGATGGGGAGAGGTTAGATAGTGTTAGTGTACAAAGGGATTTGGGTGTCCTTGTACACCAGTCTCAAAAAATGAGTTTGCAGGTGCAACAAGCAACTAAGAAGGCAAACGGCATGTTAGCGTTCATCTCAAAAGGTTTAGAGTACAAGAGTAGGGAAGACTTGTTACAACTGTATAGGGCCTTGGTGAGACCGCACCTGAAGTATTGTGTGCAGTTTTGGTCTCCTTACTTAATAAAGGACATACTTGCCTTAGAGGGGGTGCAGCATAGATTCACTAGGTTAGTTCCTGGGATGAGCAGACTGACTAATGAGGATAGGTTGAATAGACTAGGGCTGTATTCTCTAGAGTACCGAAGAATTAGGGGAGATCTTATTGAAACATATAAGATTCCTAAAGGGGTGGATAAAGTAGACAGTGAGGGACTGTTTCCCCTGGTAGGAGAATCTATAACCAGGGGTCATAATCTTAAAATTAAGGGTCAGCCTTTTAGAACAGAGTTGAGGAAACATTTCTTCATTCAGACGGTAGTGAATTTATGGAATTCACTACCCCGGAAGGCTGTAGATGCTCAGTCCTTGAACATTTTCAAGGCTGAGACTGATAAATTTTTAAAATATAGAGGGATTAGGGGGTATGTGGATAGGGTAGGTAATTAGAGTTAGGTCAGAAGATCAGCCATGATCTTATCAAATGGCGGGGCAGGCTCGAGGGGCCGAATGGCCTACTCCTGCTCCTAATTCTTGTTCTTATATAGCGCTTTTCACATCTTCTGCAGGTTTCAAAGTGCTTCACAGAATATACTGTAAAGTGAATTGACTGACAAATGGCGATGGGAGGGGGGAGAAGAGGAAACAATGAACACAAAACGATTTAAGCCACCATTATACACACTCTGCATGTAAAGAACAAAAGTTCAAATTTAAGGAAACTGTTGTGTAGAGGTCTGCAGTCATTTCCTCTCCACTATCAGATACAAATTGGAATTTTCCAATCTATCAGGTTGCATATGCACAGCTTAAAAAAAACACTGATGGAGTGAACGTTGTTAATACAGTGTTAATAGCAGTTAATAGCTAATGTGCCTTAAAAGTAAAACAGCATTGAAGTATAGTAGTCATTGAACAGCATTTATTTAGCTTCTGTGGGCAAGGTCATAAAAGTGCAGCAGCAAGTTAGGAAAGATTCTGAAATTAGATGTGCACTGAGGGAAATTATGTGTACAATTGACAGAAAGGCAATAAGGTTCATTCCTGAACATTTACCACAATAGAGGCATAAATGTTGATCAGTGCTAAATGCATTCTTGTGTAAAGTGCATTTAGTACAGATCAATATTTCTGCTATGTACTCACGTAAACATTTGGAAATAATCGTTATTGGCTTTCTGTCAACACAAATATTTTGCAGAAATGCAAAAGAAACTTTGAAACATACATATATTACTGCAACTTACTTGTGGTGCATGGTGAAGTATTATGCAGTCGTATGATAAATCTTAGCATCTGGAGTTCATAGCATGGCAAGTTCCCAATTTCAGCCAAGCTGTTGGTGGAAGCCATTGAGTAAAAACAAAGTGCTTTCCCAAAGGGAGGAATTTGGGAGTGAATCTTATCAGACTGATCTCACACAACCTCCTTGTAGCCACTTCCAGAGTGGCAAGGTGGGCTGTAGTACATAAGGTATCTCAGAGATGTTATCAAAAAGGCAAAATAAATATTTTCATACATATTTTAAATTAAAACAATTTCTTTGTAATATGTAGCATATCTTTCCTTCAAACACCGTAAAGGCTTGGTATGTTATCCCGACGTGAAATGTAATTTTGTTGTCGTTGGTAGCTAGCCAAACATTTTGCCAAGCAGAAAATCCATGCATTGGAATAACTTTCAACAATTTGTGCAGCCGACTATACCAAAACTTTTGAGACATGGACCTATTTGATGACAGCTTTCTCGGATGTTAACATCACAGAAACTGAATATACAGCATTGAAACAACACTGCAGGGTGGTCCCAAAGTTTAAAAAAGCACTAACTCCTACCCTATATGTAACATAGTTAATGCTGGTTTACAGTTTCCCCCTCTGTAGCCCAATGTGATTACTGTACCTATCCAAAACGTAAGTTTCTGACATTTGGTTTGTCTTGATCCTTTTTTCCTTCCACATATGAATTAAGAACAAGGTCCTACCCTGCTCCATAACCAAGAAAAAGCAAAATGATTACACCAGAAAGAGAGAAGACGTGTCAGTTATTCTCTCTCTCCCCTACCCCTGAAATACCTTCTCACCTACTTTGTAAATGAGCAGCTTCGCTGGAACATATTGAAATTCAAAGTAATTAAGATATCCAGATTGAAGACATAACTCCATATAGAGTAATAATATGTACAGCTATCCTTACAAAATCTTCTAAACAAATTTGATAGGTGAGCAGAGTGTTTATTCTATTACAGGAGGCAAATGTTTAAAAGGAATGGGGAATATAGTTCATTGACATTAAAAACTATCCAAAGCCATTACGCTTCCTCTAAATATCTGGAGGTTACAGGCTATAAATGAACTGAACCTATCTTGGTTGACCATGGAAATTAAAATTTAGACAAGAACAATAAAAGAAAAATAACATTTACCCTTACATTGCTGCCACATTGTGTGATATAGTTGCAATATTTTACAACAACTGTGATTTGTATTGCGCCCTCCATGCCGGACGGCGTCTCAGAGCACTTTACAATAGTGGATCCCGGGACCGAGCCAGGGCCAGGGGCAGAAAGGTGACCAAAAGCCCGGTCGAAAAGAAAGGTCTTCAGCTGTGACCTGAAACTGGGAAGACTGGGGGGCGAGGCGAAGGGAGTGAGGAAGGGAGTTCCAGAGCCTCGGGGCATAGTGGCTGAAGGCACAGCCGCCGAGGATGGAGCGAAGGATTCGGGGGACATAGAGGAGGCAGACCCAGAGCAGCGGGTGCTGGGTTGGTGGGGGGGGGGGGGGGGGGGAAGAGGAGATCAGAGAGATAGGGGGGGGTGCAGAGGAGTGGAGGCATTTGAAAACAAGGTGAGGATCTTGAAGTTGATCCTCTCTGGGATAGGAAGCCAGTGAAGTCTGGCAAGGACTGGGGTAATGGGGGAGCGAAGCTTGGAGCGGGTGAGTATGTGGGCAGCAGAGTTTTGGATTAGCTGGATTTTGTGGATTGTGGTGGAGGGGAGACCGGAGAGGAGGGCGTTGCAATAGTCCAGCCAAGAGGTGACAAAGGCATGGACCAAGGTTTCAACGGCTTTTGGGGTGAGGTATTGCTGGAGACGGGCGATCCGTCGGAGGTGATAGAAGGCAGTGCTGGTAACAGACCGGATGTGGGGGAGGAAGGAAAGTTGGGGGTCGAACCTGACGTCTAGGTTGCACACAGGTTCGGAGAGAAGGTGGAGGGGGTGAGAGCCGTGTGAATGGAGACGTTGACAAGAGCCAAGGAGTATGGCCTCCGTCTTGTCGATATTCAGCTGCAAGAAATTTGTGCTCATCCAGCCCCTGATGTCTGACAGGCAGGCTGACAGAACATCAGGGAACTGGGGGTTGCACTGGGGGTTTAAACACAAAGTCTGGCACACCACTAATAATTATAAATCTGGCTTTTGCTTCCATTACTCAATCATTTTAAAGTGTCCATAAGTATTGGAATTAAAGCTCTCCATCAGGGTGCTGCCTTCCCAGGAGGATAGACAGACAGCAGGCTTCCACACAATACCACATTACTATTAAACTGAATTCCAGGGATTGCATGAGAGTGCACACAGTCATATTTCCCACTGTGGTAAAGGAACAAGGGAAGGCTCTTCCAAGCACCAGCTTCTGAAAGCATGACCAAGGTCAGGAATTTCCCTTTTATCATGCTTTCCATGCATCCTGTTCAGGCCACAAAATGGAACACAGTTCAGTTAATGTCATGGACCTAAAATGGTGGCACTGCACTTAAGAACCATAAATGTTAGGTTTAAACAATCCTTTATCGACATTGCTCAGTAACTATTTATTCTTATTTATTATTTAAATATTTATATTAACATTATTTATAATAACTACAACAAAATAATTGAGATGGAGCTGCCAATAGTTTTCAATAGTGTTTAAAGCTAAAGTATACCTTTGGTGCTTTCCTGTAATGTTTGCCTAATAAACATATATTGATATGACGTGTGGCACATACCTCATAGTATAGAAGCTATTAATTTAGTATATTTTAATTCACCTCACACATCAAACTGCAATAAATCAGATATTAATACAGCTTGCAGTTAAGACTTAAATTAGCATTAAACAGTCATGGTTTCAAAATGACCAATTTATTTTAGGATATTATTCAGCATGTGGAGTAAGGAAACTTGCCCAAGCTAATTAACCAGGTCCTGAGGGTGCCGGATAAACAGGCTTTTACTGTACTGTAAAGAATTTTTGCAAAGCAGATGTAACTAGACTCTGCCACTTTCGTAAAGCGCAGTGTATTTGTAGGTGGATGTGACAGCCAATTTTGTTGACAGCAATGTCCCACAAACAGCCACAAAGTGAGTACGCAATTTTATGTTAGGTGATTGTTGGCTAATACACCAGGAGAAACTCTCTTCTCTTCAACAGTGATACAAAATCTGTAATGTACATCCAAACAGGCTGACAGCATCTCAGTTTAACATCTCATCAGGGCAACACCTCCGGCATTGAAACACATCCCCATCAGCCCTGCCACCTTCTGACTCAAGAGGCAAGAATGCTGCCAACTGAGCCAAGCTCATACCATGGTTTGATGGTCATGACAATTTCAATATTCAGCTAGACAGGCGGAAAGCTATTTTACAAAATTAATATAAATTACACTGCTGAACTGCTTAAAAGTTAAACAGCCACATAATACAGGAGGCCCAGGTAGATGGCACAAACTTGAATGAAAGCATTTGTTCGTGAATAAAATTTATTTGTGGCATTTTGCTTGTTGACACAAGCTTCAGAGCAGATAGCTCTATACAGAATAAAATTCTCATTTCACTCAAGAAATAATTCTACTTATTACAAAGCTTCACAATAATAGCCATACAACGCTTAATATAATTTTTCTCCCAATTTGCAATGTATGGGGGCATGAACGAGTATTCAGGAATGAAACAGCTTCAACTGCTTTTGCCCCAATGGATGGTAGCGAGAAGATTTAAAATATTGATTTTAATACTCAAACATAATATCACATAAGATTAAAAATAACCATTCATTGTTTTAGAAAAAAGGCAAACTGATAGATGTGTATTCAAAAATAATTAAAATACATTAAAAATACATTCTAGTTGGCCTAAGTTGAAACAGATACATTTATAGACTGTAATGATTGAGCCAATTATTTTCATAAGAGCAGATTCTAGATTCAGACAAAATTCCAATCTTTTGCCAATCTTTGTTCTACAACAACTCGCATTTATATAACACCCTTTATGCCTGATAGTGTCTCAGAGTGGTATAACTGGCCTGTAATAAACTGGAGAAATTAACAATCGAGCTCACTTGATCAACGCAGCTTCATTTCTCTTAAAATAATTTTTAAGTCAATGTTAAGCCAATAACTATTTTTGGAGATTTGGTTGACATAAAAATGAGATTTGTCAGTGCCCATTCAATTTCATGATTAGAGCAATCTTTACTCATTAGCTTCAGAGTCTTATTCTAAACCATGACTTCTTTTCCATAGGTTATAATCATGTTGATCAAATTACAACATTTAAATTCTACTTCAATATAAAGTGAAACCCTAAAATATTAGTAGAACAAGTCAAATGTGACATCTCAGGCTTACTCAGCACCAGCTGCTTAATCCATATCAGTTTGAATCAGTGATAGCACTCTCACCCAAGTTAGAATGTTGTGGGTTCAAGTCACATCTCAGGATTTGAACTCAGTCTTAAATTAACACTTGAACAGAATACTGGAGGATGTTGCATTGTTGGCAGTGCCATCCTCCGGATGAGTCGTTAAAACTAAGGATCCTGTCTGCCCTTCATGTGGATGTTAAAAGATTAGTGGAACTATGCCAAATTAGGTTTTATCTGGCCAATGATACCACAAATAAAATTGATCGTTTGTTTGATGGCTATTTGTAACACTGCTGTGTGCAATTGTGCTGTCATGTTTGCCTACAAATACACAGTCATTGCATTTGTGGATCTTGTAGCTTAGTGGTTAGAACATTTGCTTTACAAGCGTGACACCTGTATTCGATTCCAGACAGGGCGAAACCTTAATAATAATCCTTGCTTTTGATAATATTCCTTGCATTTGATAGAGCGCTTTTCACGTCTTCTAGACATCTGAAAGAGCTTCACAGAATATACTGTAAAGTGAATTGACCATATTTGTGGGTGAAACACGGCAGCCAATTGCACACATCAGTGTACCACAAACAGTCTTAGATTGAAATGACCAATTTATTATCATGGCTTTTTTTTTAACCAAGGGATTATTTTCAGGTATGTTTCACCCTGCCTAGAATCCAATCCAGGTCTCTCACTTGCAAGGCAAGTGCTCCGAGTACTATTGTACCATTGAGCTACAGGACTCTGAACCTAGCTTGGGCAAGTTTCCTTACTCCACATGCCGAATAATATCCCCCCAAAATTGGTCATTTTTGAAACCATGACTGTTTGTGGGACACTACTGTGTGCAATTGGCTGTCGCGTTGGCCCATAAATATACAATATGGTAAGGAGCTATACCAAATGCAAGAATTATTATTATAATCCAAGGCGTTGTGTGAGAGGTGTAGGTAAATAGACCTACCCGCTGTGAAGCAGACTTCATTCACCCCCAGGGTGCTCAGCAACAGGTAAATGTAGGCCACAGTCCTCACTCCCTGCAGCCATTTCATGTAAATCCATATCGTTGTTTAATTGTGGACTTTACAAATGGGTCACAGGAAGGCCCTCTGCTGCAGCTCTTGGAGCTCATGTCCATAAAATTGAACTGTTTGTTATAAGAGAAAGGGTATCACACAGTAAAAGCCCATTTATCCAGCACCTTCGGGACCTGGCCAATGCCGGTTAAAGTGTGTGGCGGATATTCAGCTGAAAATGCAAAATAAATAAATATTCGATGCATTTTTCCGGATAAATTCTGGTTAATCGAATGCGGACCTTTATTTTTTGCGATGCCAGTTATACGGAAGTTGCAGTTGATCAGATGCCGGATAAACGGGCTTTTACTGTATATTGCAAGCTTGCCCCGTATAGGGACCTTGCTGCCCTTGAAAGAGAGCGAGTATGACCAGAGCGTCCTATGCCTCTTTCGCTGTGTTGATCTTCAGGACTTGTCCATGCAACAGTTGGTGTCCACCACAAGCACTGGGTTCCAATAAATATCAAGACGCTCAATATCTTCTCTTGAACAATGCAGAACTATTCTGCACTTGGAGGCACTCATCATCATGTCACACTAGATGGCCTAGTTTTCATGACAGCAGGTACAAAGGGTCCCCACGTGTGTCCGCCAATAGCAAAATATCAAACAGATGCAGTGCATTCCTGTCAAAAAGCCCCGGAAAATATACGCCAATTCTGTCCCCCTCAATAGCATTCAACACAATAGTTGTGTATAACTTGAGGCAATCAAGCAAACTATGGCAAATAGTCTGGCTTTCTTCATTATTTGCAAACTTCAACCTAATAGGCCCAAGATGATACCTTCACTCCAGTAACTGATGGTTTTAAAATGTGCAACATAAAAAATAAATCAGGTTGACATCAAAGTCAGAAGGAGAAACAAAGCCAGAAGGAGAAACAAAGCCTAGGGTGAAGCTTTGTACATTAAGGCTGAACTGGTTTCAAAGAATAAGAAAGAAATAATAAACATCAAACATGTAATTTTGATGCTCACTTTGAAATCAATTTCAATTTTCTGAATAGATTGTGGTTTAAATCTTAAATTTTTTTTAAAAAATTGCAAAACCAGCTAAACTCCATTTCAGGAGCATTGTGACATTTCTAAAAGCAGAAACATGCATAGATAACCCCCAAGAGGCACTTACAGCTTGGTTGGGCAAGTTGTCAGTTTTCAATTCCCTGTGGTTAGAATACTGAATGTAAATGGGCTGATTGCGGAGGTGTGGAGTGACAGTGGTGTAATAGTTCACCATAGTAACAGCTGCTTCTTCTGAAGCCATTTCAACGAAAGCCTATAACAAGAGAAAACAAATTCAATAAAGACAATGAAAAGTTCTCTAAATGAACACATTTTGTATTCCAGCGCTTATTCATGGAAGCGATTCCATATGCGATCACTAGCGGTTTAAAATTAAATCCTAATTACAACTCAAATATTTATGAGGTTACAAATTTGAAGATGTTATCTTTAGCATTTTTGTCACTCGCTTGTCAAATGAACTACTCCACCAGACAATATCCATTTACGGGGGGGGGGGATATCATCTCATTCGAAGATTGAGATTAAAATTAAGAAAGTAGAAGAGCAGTCGATTCAGAGCAAGAAGCTGTAAAATGTAAATTTTTTTGTGTCAGACCACTTCCCACAAAGGACACAGAGCTCTATTTTAAAGAAATATACAGCCATCATTTAGCAATATATAAACAAGCCCCAAATGTTCCATTCTGTGGATAATTAACTGATACAGTAGGATTAAAACAATATTTACCGTAAATCTCCGCATATAAGGCGCACTTTTTTTCATGTTGTAAAGTCTCGAAAGAGGGGGGTGCACCCTATACACAGATACAAGGAAATGCTCCCAGAGGTACGTCATCAAACTGCACCACCAGTACGACTACCAGCTCTCCAGGATCGGCAACGCAGACCAGGCGCCACTCACCTTCGATGTCTGGTCATTCTTACTTCACGGTAATGCTGGGCTCCGCCGCTGGATGTTTTTTTTCGGTGGAAATTTTTTTTCCAATCATATTGCCAGCGGGAAAAAAAATTCCGCCAGCAATATCATCGAAAATGCTTCCTTTTTTTTTCCCGCCAAGAGGTGGTCAAAAGTGGGGGGTGCACCTTATACGAGAGTGCACCTTATACGTGGGTATTTATGGTAATTAGAGGGGGAAAATAATTCCACATATCCTATTTAGAGTAGTTAACATAAAGAATTCCCTGTCTGACACAAGTGATCAAGTAGAATCCACATCAGCTTCAAGAGGGAACTAAATAATTATAAGGGGCAAAACTACAGAGCCCGTAAATGGTTCTGAAAGCCAACAGCAAGTGAAGACCAAAACACAGGTGAGCCCTGTTACAGTGCCCTGGCTCCTTACTCTAGTCCTGTATCTTAGTGTTGAGAGCACTTGCAAGAGAACCAGGGTCCGATTCCCAGGCAGGGCAAAATGTTGGGTAGCGTTCCCTTCTCCACACGCCTGTATACTTAGCATTAAGTAGGAACCCAGTTATTAGTCGATTGGCTTTTCTGCGGATAATACTCTCTTCCAAAAATAAATAAATGTGGTCACTCAATCCACGACCATTTGTGGAACATTGCTGTGCATAATTGCAAGGATTATTATAGAAGTGTCATGAAGTAATATAGTAATAATAATAATGCTTGAATTTGATATTACTCTTATCACATCTTCTAGACGTCTTAAAGGGCTTCACAGAATATCCTGCAAAGTGAATTGACTGCTTATTTTGTGGGTGAAATGCGGCAGCCAATTGAGCATAGCAGAGTCCCACATACAGTTGTGGATTGAGATGACCAATTTATTATTGTTGGGGGGGAGGGGGGGGTAATATTATTATCAGGTGTGTGGAGTAAGGAAACTTGCTCATGGTTTCGCCCTGTTGGGAATTTAACCCAGGTCTCTCGCTTGCAAAATGAGTACTAGATTCCACCGTGCTGTGCTGACTGGTTGGCCTTCTATGCTTTAAAAGAAAAAAGGACAATTTACAAGATGTGAGTCACTTTCAGGGCTGGACATATGCATAGGAATCACATTTAACATTACTTCCTGGCGCTATTGGGTTGAATTACCCCTCTGCTTGCTTGATTCTATTTACCCTCATGAACTGGCGTATGCCACAGGACAAGACACAGCTTCACGGCTGACTTTGGCAACCTTGTATTTCAAGAATTCCCAGCCAAGCAATGATTTTATATGATTTTGCAGTGGTTGCTATAATGTGGATTATAATTGCCATCATGGATTGCCACAACTTTATTTTCAATTTTAGAATGTAGAGGGTAAACTTTTGGCAAAAGCTGGTCAATTGAAGTAGTGCTGGAACATGGGGTAACCACAACATTTTCCCAACCCAATCAAAAACAAAAGTTGCTGGGGAAACTCAGCAGGTCAAGCAGCATCCATGGAGAACGGAAAAAGAGTCAACGTTTCGGGTCTACAACCCTTCGTCAGAACTGGGGCTTGTTTGGAGGGAGAGTTTTTTTTTAAATACACTACAGCATCTATAGTATTTAGTGGGGGGTTTTAAATACACTACAGCATCTGTAGTATTTTGTGTTTTATTTTTCAAACCCAGTTGTCTTCAATTTTTATATGTCTGATTCAATTAGCTTCACAACAATTCTGGAACTGAATTACTGAATTAACAACAACAAAATTACATTAGTATAGCTTTAATATTTTAAAAAAAAGGCAGTCCATGCAGAATGTTGCAGGTTAAATTCTAGTTTGAGCAAGTGAGAAATTTGGAGAAAATTCCATATGATTAATAAGTTAATTAGTCTTTATTTTATTAAAACACTGTACTATAAACATGTAGGCTTGCTTCACATATTATAATCACATGAATGGTATATAAAAAAAAACTGCATACCTGATTTTTCCCTTTTAACATTAACAGGTTAGTGACTTTGCCGAAAGGTAAACCTAGTGAGAGGACCTCAGTTTCTGAGACTTCATTTGGAATTTTGCGAATATGAAGAACACGAGAGGGAGAGCTTGGAGACCAGTCTCCTTTAAACTTTTTGGTGTCGTTTCCATTAGCTTAAGGGTGAAGAAGAAAAAAAAGAAAATTAGCATTACTTAGTTACAATGCAATTTACACAGAGCTTTAACACTGATGGGGTTTTGGACAAAGTAAGGACCACTCAAATATGTACCTTAAATAGCTCCATCAATTGCATTGGAACACAACAATATATATATATCTATATATATATAGATATATATATGTCGATATATCGATATATTGGTTATATCCGATATAATTTTCATATCGATATGCCGATATCGGAATTTAAAATATATCGATATATCGAAAAATTCGATATAAAAGAATATATCGGTGCCTTGTCGCCGGCATTGCAACCTCCTGGGCCTAGAGCATGGAATGTGCGCGCACATCTGAATGCGCGCGCACTGAACTACAAGACCCAGAATGCTCATCTCTACACAATGCACAGACCGAGGTGCAAGCCACCATATTGTATTCGTAGTCCTCAAATACAATATACAGGTATACAAGGGGTGGGGGGAGAGGGAGGGAGAGACGGTGGTGGGGGGGGGAGGGAGGGAGAGACGGAGGGGGGGGGGGGGTAGAGGGAGGGAGAGACGGGGTGGGGGGAAGAGGGGGGGGAGAGAGGGAGAGGGGGAGGGAGGGGGAGATGGTGGGGGGAGACAGGGGGGAGAGGGAGGGGAGATGGGGGGAAGAGGGAGGGGAGACGGGGGGAGAAACAGGGGGGGAGAGACGGGTGGGGGAGAGGGGGGGAGTGGGAGAGAGAGACAGGGGGGCGCGGGGGAGGGAGGAAGATGGGGGGGGGGGGGGGGAGAGACTAGACAGAGAGATAGAGAGTGAGTGTGAGAGACAGAGAGAGAGAGAGAGATATTTACTTCCTGAGAAGATAGGCCCCGAATGCCGGTTATACGGAATTTATGTTTGATCGGGTGCCGGATAAACAGGCTTTTACTGTATATATGTATAGCGCCTTTTACATTGGGGGGGGTGGGGGGAGGGAACGCCCCAAGGCACTGGACAGTCAGTGTTTCAGACGCGAACTGGGGTTGGGAGGAGGGCAGAGGGAAGGGGAGGGGGAGTAGAGGGAGGGGTGGGGGGGTTGAGGGGGAGTAGAGGGAAGGGGAAGTGACCGATAGGATCGTCAAAGAGGAGGGTATTGAGACAAGACTTGTAGGAGGCTAGGAAGGAGGGATTGCAGGATGGAATTCTAGAGGTTAGGGACAGAGTAGCTGAAGGCTCGCCCACCGATGGTGGGGCGGGGATATGAAGCAGGTCGGAGCCCACTGACCGGAGGGAGCAGACAGGTTGGTAGAGGTCGTGGGGGTGGGGTGGTGCAAGGCCATGGAGGGCTTTAAAGGTGAGTACCAGGATCTTGAATTTAATCCTCTGGGTGATGGGGAGCCAATGGAGTCGGGCGAGGATGGGGTCACGAAGCTTGGAGCGGGAGAGGACACAGGCTGCAGAGTTCTGGATGATCTGCAGTCTGTGCAGGGAGGAGTTTATCAGGGCGACAAGCAGGGCATTGGCATAATCAAGCCTGTGCCTGATGAAGGCATGAATGAGTTTCAGCGCCTGTGGGGTGAGGTAGTGGTGAAATTGGGCAATGTTGCTGAGGTGAGGGAAAGTAGAGCGGATCATGGCTTGGATGTGGGGGAAGGAAGGCAGTTGATATAGTATATAACTACATTTTCTCACATTGTCTGGATACTTTCAAGTTATACAACACAGTTTTCCTTCTAACATTCCCATAAATATACATTTTATTCACATTTCAGGAATAACAATTTGCACGTGTATATGCTTGATGGAAAAGTGATCAATGTATACTCCCATAAGAAAGTTGTGTTAGGAAAATGTTGAGTGCATGCTAGGCACCTGTACCAAAAGCAGTACAGGTTACAGTACAAGGGTTATCATAGTGTGACCATCAGACTGGAGTGCGAATTTCATTGATGGATCAACAGAATAAACTAAGCTAAGAAAAAAAAAATTATGCATCCTCCATAGTTTAGTAAGACAACTCAAAGAACGGAAAATCCAATACTTTGAGAGATATGTTTGCAACGTTGGTATCCTTCATCACAAAAAGATCCATTGAATAACACCTGGCCCTGTGAGTGTGTCATGGTTTAGGTGTTTCCGCTATTGGATTATTATTGTTGGTTGCCACCCATGTCAATCAGAATGACAGTCCCAACTTCCCTCGCCCTCCTTGCACTCTAATTGGTGGCCTGATTCAGCTCAGGCCCAGGGAGGTGCCCCAGTTTGAGAACCTCTGGTTTTTGATTAATCTGAACACAATTTTAGTCTATACAAATTTTGTCAAACTATGTCAAAGCACAAAAACAAATGGCACAGTTACTGTAATCGTTGACATTTTCTGTTCTGGGTCAAAATAATCAGATTAAATTCACATTTTGGATTGTTCCGAGAGTGTCTGTAATAAAGCCCAAACAACTATTAAAAGCTGGAAAGGGCTGTTTCGAAGAATAATGACCAGAAATATGAGCTATGGCTTCTTCCCCAGGGAGGGAAACATCTTAGCTCAACAAAGTGCCTCCACTGCAGCCAAATTGAGAAATATAAATTGTGTGAGCATTTGGGAGTAAAAACACAATCTTAAATCTTATAAGAATGATCTTTGGTACACCAACATACTGAGTCAGTGGACCAACAATTAGAAGGATTTTAAAGTCTGTGATGTGCTAACTTATCGAATATTGTTGTGATACAATGTGATCACTGCATTATTTTATGAAAGCAATGCAAGCAAGTCATACAATACAATGTCACATTCAAAGGCCCGGGAGCCTATCTGTCATTTCACATGGATGAAAATACTCCCAAACAAATGTTAAATTGATGCAATAATCACTGCTTAAGACCCTCATGAAACAGACACATGGACAACTCAGTCTATCCAACATTTAAAGATGGGTGTCTATTGGGAGCACACGTACAATAGTCAGAATCTAATGAAGCAGTTTAAATTATTGAGCAATGCTAACGGTTACTTAAAGAGTAAGTAGCCAGTCTGATGAGAGGACACTTGGTCAAATAAGATGAAAGGCATTAAAGATGACAAATAGCAAATATGTAGACGGTAACAAATCCCCTCCTCACCCAACCAACTTTTGAGCAGAACAGAGATGTGACTGCGTCTAGTTCTGGGCACCTTACTTCAGGAAGGACATTAAGGCACTGGAAAGGGTGCAGAGGAGATTCACGAGAATGATACCAGGAATGTGGAACCTTAGCTATGAGGACAGGCTGGAGAAGTTAGGACTTTTCCCATTAGAGCAGAGAAGGTTACGCAGGGACTTGATAGAGGTCTTCAAGATCATGCAAGGTTTCGACAGGCTAGATAGGGAAAAGCTGTTTCCACTGGTAGGTGTGTCTGTAACCCGTGGTCACAGTCTTAAGATATCTACCAAAAGAATCAGAGGGGAGGTTAGAAGAAATGTTTTTACTCAGCTAGTTCGAATTTGGAATGATCTGCCTGAAAGGGTAGTGAGGTCCGATTCAATAGAGAATTTTAAGAGAGAACTAGATAGGTATCTGGGGAAGACAGTTTGCAGGGTTATGGAGAGAAAGCTAGTGATTGGAATTAATGAAAGTGACTTGCTCGGTCAAAGAGCTGGCACAGACTCGATGGGCCAAATGGCCTCCTTCTTTTCCGTAACATTCTATGATTCTATGAACTCTTCTTGCCTCCCTGACAATATGATTTGCAGTTTAAAATGTATTCGAGCTACTTACGATCTAACCAAACTACCAAAACAGTAGAAGTGAAGGATTGTCTAATAAGTCTTGTGCATGATTAGAAATATAACTCGACTAGATCAGGCTTTCATAGTGGACCAAGTAGGAAAACATTAACTGCACTCTGCTCAAAAAAGGTTTTGCCCCATAAAATGATTTATTTGACTGCATAGTATTCGCTTATGGCTGGCAATCATTATCCAGAGCCCCAGTTACAAATTCTGAAGCATTTAAGACTTACAAATTAAAGTCTTTGTACAGCAGCAGTGTAGGCTTTCCTGTGATGATTCCATTCTCCCCACTTACCCCAAAACAGGATCATTTGACAAAGTACCAAGGAGAAGCTCTTTACAAACTAATATTGGGTGACCCAGTAACAAATCCCTTCAATGGAGAACAAATTTGTATAACGATCTGTGGGTTGAAAGAGTAAACCGGTTAGGCTGGACGCAATAACCTAGAGGTGGAAATAGGAAGGGATTTCTTTGTTTGTGAAGCCATTATAATTTTTTTAATTAAGCACTGTGTTATAATGGGGTGGGAGGGGTAGGAAGGGTAAATCGACTTGATTGATATAGATTTTAGATTCATAGATTCATAGAATTTTACGGCACAAAAGGAGGCCATTCGACCCATCTAGTCTGTGCCGGCTCTTTGAAAAGAGCGATTCAATCCCACTGCCCTGCCCGCTCCCCATAGCCTAATAGACCTGTTCTCCCGAAATAAAGATCTAATTCCCTTTTAAAAGTTGTTATCGAATCAGCCTCCACCACCTTTTCAGGCAATGCATTCCAGATTCGAACAACTCGCTGAGTGAAAAAATTTCTCCTCAGCTCCCCTCTACTTCGCCTTGAAACTATTTTAAATCTGTGACCATGAGTCACAGATTCGCCCACGAGTGGAAATAGTTTTTCTCTATTTGCCCTGTCGAAACCCCTCATGATCTTATAAACCTCTATTAGGTCTCCCCCTCAATCTTCTCTGCTCCAGAGAGAATAACCCTAGCCTATCTAGCCTCTCCTCATAGCTGAAGTCCCTCAATCCTGGCACCATCCTAGTAAATCTTCTTTGTACCCTTTCCAATGTCTTCACATCCTTTCCATAGTGTGGTGACCAGAATTGAACACAGTATTCCAACTGAGGCCTCACCAAAGTCTTATAGAGGTTAGTCAGCACTTCCTGACTTTTGTACTCTATACCCCTATTTATAAAGCCTAGTATCCCATATGCCTTCTTAACAGCCTTGTCTACCTGTCCTGCCACCTTCAACGAGTCACTAACACAAATCCCCAGGTCTCTCTGTTCCTTTACACCATTTAAAATTGTACTATCTAGCCTATATTGCCTCCCTTCATTTCTTCTCCCAAAATGCATCACCTCACACTTCTCTGCATTAAACGTCATCTGCCATGTGTCTGCCCACTTTACCAATTTGTCTATATCCTCTTGCAGATGGCTACTATCCTCCTCACTATTTACTATTCTCCCTAACTTAGTGTCATCTGCAAACTTGGAAACTGTACTCCGTACACCCAAGTCCAGATCATTGATGTAGATTACAAACAGCAATGGTCCCAAAACTGATCCCTGTGGCACACCACTGCTCACTTCCCTCCAGTCTGAAAAACAGCCGCTCACTACAACTCTCTGCTTTCTGTCTCGCATATGGAGTGTGATCTCACGGATAAGATCAAAATGGCCCTGGGAGATGCCAGTAACCAAGTTCCCTTCTATTCCTAGCCATCACACTTTGTTTGAACATTTCCCCCCACCCCCACTTGTATGATTCCAAGGCAACAGATTGTATTTTTAAATCACCAGTCCAAATACACAACAACTTTAGTATTTTACATTTTTTGAGCCATATGGCTACGCAGATCACCTTTGAATCTTACTTGCTCAGTTCTACTCATAGAACTCCAAAGAAATAACATTTGGTTAAGTAATGCCAAAGCACACTTTCACTATGCGACTGCAACAAACCACTTAAGCAACTTAGCTGAAAGTGAGGAAGCTGCAACATTGGTTGATTGAGAGGCTGACTTTGAGGTTAGCACTGTGGTTACAGTGAAGAAAATGCACAGGATTTCTAATATAAAAACAATTTAGTGGCATGGGAAACTCAAACTGAAGTAAAATATATATACTGGCCAAACATTATTTCAAGTGATTGCGGATACCTCTCACTGGGAGTAAATTAGCCTCCATGATGTAATAGTTGTTTGCCATTCATAGTTAATAATATTTGCATTTGATACAGTGCCTTATCACATCACTGAGATGTCTCAAAGCGCTTCTCGGAATATACTATAAAGTGAATTGACTATATTTTGTGGGAGAAACACTGCAGCCAATTGCACACAGCAGTGACCCATAAACAGTTGTGGATTGAGCGACTCGTTTTCTCTTGGAAGGGGTTATTACCCCCGTGGAACATTCCACCAGACCAATTTTGCAAACCCTTGCTCAGTAAATAATCTTTGTTATCAATTACCACTAGTATTCAACAAAGCAAATATTAAGATATTTAAAATTCTTCTCCGATGATCTAAAACAAAATCAGTTTAAGTACAATCATCTTATAGGGCGCACACAACAATATTTTTCTGACCTACAAATATTTCAGTAATGCCTCCAAGTACAACAATATTTTTGAAATCGCTGAAACTGATCGGTAAAAATTCAAGTTCGTAAGTTTAATAAGTGCACATGCATTGCACGTATGCACAAAGTGAGCATACTCTCAATTGCTGGAGTGGGGAATTGCCCCAAGTGGGGGTCGTGCAATCCGGTTGATCGGGTCACGGATAAACGGGCTTTCGTGTATATAGTTTAAAAATAGCGAGGTGTACTTGCAAAGGAAGGCACTCTCCTATACTTCAACTGAGACATTTTTACAGATTAGTCCCTTGTGGAGATCAATTTACTCCATGAGAAAATGAACTTGGCATCCAGGTTCATTGCTCCTTCATAGATTTCCTACTGCCCACCAAAATATACAGTGAATTTTCAGTACAGTATATTCTTTTTGAGATGACATGAAGACGATAAGACGATGTATCAAATGCAAGGGTTATTATTATTTTTATTGCTGCTGGATCCCATAACTGAAGTAGCGTGGGTAACTCCGATACACTATGAACTGGTAAATGGATCCAATTACTCCTCTACACCCAAGGCAGATATTGCAGGTGTAGAGCATGAAATTTCACTTTTCAAATAACAGGTGAGGCAATTAATGTGATTTCTTCATAGATATATACACACTATTATATATATAATATATATCAAATGAAAAATTGATGACCACTCTGTGGGGTAAATTCACTATTCTGAAAAAATAACTCAGCAGTTCCAATATCAAGAATCAGGATAAATATAGATATTTATTTGAAGGAAAAAAATGGGATTTGGGCAGCCACCAATCACACGGCAAAGACCCATATTCAGCAAAAAGAGTCATGATCAGTTATTGGGGGGATTTTTAGCCAAGACACTGGGAGAATATTTCTACGCTAATGTAACGGTGTCTATCTGAACAGGCATACTAAAAGGGTCTCAGAGTTTTAATGCAACAGTCACCACCGTTCATATTCAGATTTCAAAACAAGTTTTATAATTGGGTAACAATATTTTAAAAAATTCACCACCATGAATCATTCTGCTATGTAAAAGTATGTTTTCTATCAAGTGAAGTAAATAGTATTGACTGCTACTGTGAAATCTGCAGTTTGCATCCAGAATAGGATCATAAATGTTGAAAGAAAGAAAATATTTGATTATTGAGTGCCAGACTGAAAAATTGGGTGTCACAATAAGTTGCTCTTTTAACTCTGGGACTCTGGATTTGAACCCAGGTGAGACAGATAAACTGGAAAAAAATGCAGTCAGCTGCCTTCTTGGAAATCATATAATTTAATATTTACTGCTACATTCAGAAATATTTTCACCAATGAGTGCAAGGAATTGGAGTAAATTATCTTTTTGCAGGGTCAATCTACAGCAAGGATCCAGAGCATTAATCTGCCTATTTAACACAAACTGACCTTAAATTTGCTACCTTAAATCGGGAAATTGCACTGATGTGGGAAATGAAACTGTCACTTTGGATATTAATTGCCTACAAATACATTAAAAACAGTAAATCTCATGAAGCACTTTTTATTTTGATGTAATAATCAGCAATATCAAATGCAAGGATTATTATTATTCAGTCAAGGTGCAATCAACTTAATTGATATATTAGAGGGAAACTTTATTAATCCACATAGACTTCTAACTTTCAGTTCACAACAGCATTAATTTAGAGCCAGCATTGCTTTATAACAGATGGAATGTGCTGTGTAACATTACATCCATTCAGTTATCACAGCTGGTGTGCATTCTTTCTATCAGGGGATCACACTGTTATGCTGACTTGACATACCTGTAGCTGGAGTAGAATTGCTCATGGTAGAAGGGCCGTTAATGAAACCAGCAGAAAAAAGCTCGTCAGATCCCCGCTGAAAAATAAAAGGCAGTCATAAATACCTGGATACATGCCAGTATGCAAATCTGAACACATGTAAAATTCAGGGCTGCGTTGAAAAGGTGCAACTGCTCCCCCACTCCCCAAAAATATATAAATCAGAGGTCAAAGCACAAACTGTTGGGTGCTTGGCAGTTTGTTGGCCAATTGGCAATGGCAAAATTGAATGGAAAAATTCAAAAACATTGTATTTAATACAGAAAATGGCATCTCTTCACTAAATACTGTATTAACACACAGATATTCTCTCATTAAACAGCATCTTTAAAACATCCCTTAATAATATGCAAACCTGATAAAGTGCAGTTTAGATCCCTGCAATGTTAATACCAGTTTGATCTTTCTTGGCAACTGCAGACATAAAACTTAGAATATATTCCAATGTACCAAACTAGTTTACAATTGATGGGCCTTTGTTTTTAAAATGATACACTCAACTTACAGAACATAGCTGGAATGATCAGAAACATATTTAGCATATTCATTTTTGATCAATCTAGTGCAGGGAGCTAAGTACTGTACAAATCTAAACTAATATTTTCATCTCTCCAGTTTCCCAACTCTTGAGACACTATCCTACATGATGGGATGCTCTATAAATGCTTGTTGTAGTCTACTGCAGAATATCAAATTGATCTGAGACAACAAGGTGACTCAATTAATTACAATGGTTTGGGTACATAAACTATCCCTGTATTATAAGGAAGCAGGGCAAAAAATGACATATGGTTCATCAGGCAGAATTGTTTCCTGTGCTCGTGCACAGTCATGACATTGTCAGCAGTGCTAGAGATGTACTATGCCTCCAATGTATCACGAGTCCACAGTACCCCTGTATTTTTAGTGGGCTGATAATGTACCTCACCCAGAAAATAAATAAAAACTTAGGGGTATATGAAAGTGGTCAGGATGAATCTCTTCACAAATTGCCCACCTTCTTACAGGATTCATTCACTGGAAACTCAATTTTTAAGAAAAACTCAGGTTATAAATCCCCATCCCTCTGTGAAACAATACAAACTCCAGAGTAGGTCAGGTGCATACAAAACCGATTTCAAATTCAAGTTTTGTAGAATCACAGAAATAAATCAAAATAAAACACATCACCATACTTTAGACTGTAGTTTTCCTGGAGTGCTTTTATTGGGGAAATTACTTTATACAAGAATGCCATCAGCACTTATTTGAAAATCATACCATTGAAAGGACTGATCAATATCCTTCAGTCGCTTCCCATGGAAGTTTGTTCAGGCGACCAACTCAATGAAGGGTTGGGAAAAAGAACTAGCTTACATCCATTAGGTCAGTGGTTCCCAGGTCCCAACACAAATCAGGGTCGCGAAGCGTCATCAGAATTTTTCTTTTATGCTGAAAAGTGTCCGAGGCGACACCGCCGACCAATTTGTATGAAAGACCATACTAGCGAGTAGCGCAGAGTCCACAAAGGAGAAGGAGATAACGTCTTGACTGAGCTTCGCTTCAGTCACGCCAATTTAGGGTCGCAGCAAAAAAAAGGTTGGGAACCACTACATTAGGTAAATAACTTCTCTATATTAATGCAAATGTAAATTTCTCAACCCCAGCATCTCCGCCTGCCAGTTATCATATGATGTCCTCAATAAGATGTTATTTAAAGAAAATCAGAAATTTACATTTTTCATCAATGAAAAATGTAAGTTTTTGTGAGATTTTAAAACACAAGATAATATGCAATGCTCACCCATACAAATCTGAAACATTCCAGATTTGATCCCTGAATTCTGCTGAGTTACCTAACGGACTTTAAACAAAATGGAAGTAGGAACACAGCATTTGACATCAGCTTTACTGAGCTAGGGGGTATTTTATTTCTTTCTCCTGACAATTTAAGTAAAAAACTGAATCATGGTTCATATCCCCTGATGATTATTCAGAAATCCTTGCTCTTGAAGGACGGTAGTAGATCAGTTATTCGCATATCCATTAATGCACACAGACCTTAGAAAAGGTTGGACATGGGGCTTGTAAGGTACCAGTACACATACTATTGTATGCATGTACAAAGTTGTACACAAGCTTTCTAGGGATTTCTTCCCCTTCCCCCTACTCCAACCACCCCTACTGCTCGGGTCCCGACCTGATTGTTCAGCGGCTTGGGACGTCCTCCTGACGTGAAAGGCACGCTATAAATGTAACTTTGTTGTTGTTGGTATGCATTGATGCCAGTTACAGGTTACAAACAACCTTGTTCACATGCATACATGTGCAAACCAAAGTTTTTTTTCCCATAGTCACCTAATGCTTAGGGTTGGAGATGAAGATTGTCAGCTTGAGAATGGATGGCAAGATGTGATGTCCTGAGTGTCAGTATAATTCTTAATTTAGTACAGTTAATCTGCACTCTATTACATTCACAAATTGATGTTATAAAGACAGATCAGGCTCCTATAGTGGTGAAATATCTATTAGTGCTTGGTGTGGATGCAGGTCACTGGATGACAGCCAGTATCTATGAAAGCACACCCATTTGAATCAGTGTAATCATTAACAACAACAGCAAAATTATATTTATAGAGCGCCTTTCACGTCGAGAGGACATGCAAAGGTCAGTTGGTCGGGACCCGAGCAGGAGGTAGGGCAGTGGGACGAAGAGTAGGAAAAGGGGGAGGGTCTGGAGGGTAACAGAAGGCAGGGTCGAAGAGGTAAGTCTTGAGACCGGCCTTGAAGGAGGAAAGAGAGGAAGCGAGGTGAAGGGATTGTGGGATGGAGTTCCAGAGTCTGTGGGGCAGAGAAGCTGAAAGCCCAGCCACCGATGGAAGAATGATTCGGGCAGGGGACATGGAGCAGGCCGGAGCCCGCTGAACGGAGGGGACAGGAGACAGGTCAGAGAAATAGGCGGAGGCAAGGCTGTGAATGGCCTCGACAGTGAGGATAAGGATCTTGAATTCAATCCTCTGAGGAATGGGGAGCCAGGCAAGGGTAGGAGTGATGTGGTCGTGGAGCCTAGTGCAGGAGAGTACACAAGCTGCACAATATCGGGAATAATATGCAGCTTGTGAAGGAAGGAGCTGGGAAGGCCGACGAGAAGAGAGTTCCCGTAGTCGAGCCTTGATGTGATAAACAAAGAAGAGGGTTAGAGAAATTTAACTTGCAATGACCAGCGTGTTTTCTAAGCTGTATAATGTAAACAACAACTTGCACTTATAGAGCGCCTTTCACGTCAGGAGGACGTCCCAAGGCGCTGCACAGGAGGTGTGTGACCCGAGCTGGGAGGGGAGTGTTCGGGAGGGGGTAAGAAACATAGGGGAGGTCGAAGAATTAGGGAGGGGAAAGAAGGCACGGTCGAAAAGGAAAGTCTTCAAACCGGCCTTGAAAGAGGAAAGGGAGGAAACAAGGAGGAGGGATTGGGGGATGGAGTTCCAAAGGGTGGGAGCAGAAAAACTGAAGGCCCGGCCTCCGATGGTGGGGCGGTTTGGGCAGGGGGCTTGGAGCAGGCCAAGTCCTGCTGAACGGAGGGTCCGGGTGGGCTTGTAGGGGGAGAGTAGGTCAGAAAGATAGGGCGGGGCAAGGCCGTGTAAGGCCTTCAAGGTGAGGACGAGGATCTTGAACTCGATCCTCTGGGGGATGGGGAGCCAGTGGAGACGGGCGAGGGTGGGGGTTATGTGGTCGTGGAGGCGGGTGCGGGATAGTACACGGGCTGCAGAGTTTTGGATGATCTGCAGCCTGTGAATGGAGGAGCCGGGGAGGCCGACGAGGAGAGAGTTCCCATCGTGCAGCCGTGAGGTGATGTACGCGTGCACGAGTGTTTCGGCAGCGTGGGGAGTGAGATAATTGCGGAGCCTGGCAATGTTGCGCAGGTGGAAATAGGCGGTGCCGGTCAAGGCGTGAATGTGGGGGAGGAAGGAGAGTTTGGGGTCGAACGTGATGCCGAGGTTCCTGACTGGCTTTGTGAGGTGGAGAGCACAGCCTTGGATGTTGAAGCTGGCAGCGCCCGATGTGCGGAGGCGCTGGCTTGAGCTAATCAGGAGGGCCTCAGTCTTGCTCACGTTCAAGGGAGGAAATTGTCCCTCGTCCAGGACTCGATGTCGGACAAACATGCTGTCAGAACAAAGCACTAAACCAAAAAAAAAGTAATGTGGTAAATGACAAATTAAACTGTTTGACTAGCAGGCCATGAGAAATTCTCTTCCATTTTAAATAGTGTTACAGAAAATTCAAAGTTCACCCGATGACAAGCAGATGGGACCTTAGTTTAAAGTCTCATCCAAAGGATGTGTCAAATAATACACCACTATCCAATCACTGCATTTAGATAGTGGGGCATTATCTGAGAGGTCCTTTGGATGAGACTTGAGCCTGGAGCTCAAGTTCTGATGTACAGATTGAACCCACAACCTTCGGACCCATGGGTAAATGTTACTAACTGTGACTGTCTGGCAGCTGCTTTTGTACTATAGCTAAAAGCATTACTGAACCAATCATTTCTCCAGATGGCCCTTCCAGCATTGCACAATTTGCTATTGAGTCAATGCCAGGAGGAAGCCTCACCTATGTTAAATCTGTCATCAGCAACCAGCTTTATTTTAAACCCAAGAACACGAAAGAATACCAAAAATTCTAATTGAATATTAGTGTGAATTTAGTACCGTATATCTCCACGTATAAGGCGCACCCGCGTATAAGGCGCACCCCCCGTTTTTGACCTTTTCTTGGTGAAAAAAAACGGAAGCATTTTCAATGATATTGCCGGCAGAAGGGAGAGACAGGTAGGTAGGGAGAGAGAGAGGCAGGCAGCCAGGCAGCCAGGGAGGGAGAGAGAGAGAGAGAGGGAGAGAGGCAGGCCGGCAGCCCGGGAGAGAGAGAGGGAGAGAGGCAGGCAGGCAGCCCGGGAGAGAGAGAGGGAGAGAGGCAGGCAGGCAGCCTGGGAGAGAGAGAGGGAGAGAGGCAGGCCGGCAGCCTGGGAGAGAGAGAGGGAGAGAGGCAGGCCGGCAGCCTGGGAGAGAGAGAGGGAGGCCAGCAGCCCGGGAGACAGAGAGGGAGAGAGGCAGGCCGGCACGCAGGCAGGCAGGGAGGGAGGGAGAGCGGCAGGGAGGGAGGGAGGGAGAGCGGCAGGGAGGGAGGGAGGGAGAGCGGCAGGGAGGGAGGGAGGGAGAGCGGCAGGGAGGGAGGGAGGCAGACTGGGTTCGGCAGAAGGTAAGCACAGCACTGAAGTCCGCTGCTGCTGCCGCTGCCCGTGCGGCCGAGGCCGAAGCACCGTCACCCGCTCCTCCCAACCCCCGCCGGACACTGACCAAACCCCGGCTGACAGCGCGCCGGCCGCCCCCCGTGTTTACTGTATTTCCGAGGCTCAAAATTTCTTGTACCTGTGTATAGGGCGCACCCCCAACTTTCGAGATCTTCCGACGTGAAAAAAAGTGCGCCTTATACGCGGAGATATACGGTAGTCTCCAGTTGGAACAAAAATTATTATAAGCGGCAACAGTGTTTTTTCTCTAAAATTCCAACAGAGTGAGAATTTCTAAAGTAGGTAAAGAAAAGAAACACTTAAAAGTTAAAACATTAGTGAAATTAACATCTTAAACTAATGAAACTATATTTCAGCATCTTTCTGTATAGTGTTTAGGTTTTTCGTGTAATCGAATTTCTGTGTGTCCAAATTAAGGAAACCCCTCCCAAATTCAAAGTAAATTTTAATTATACGCCAGTAAAGCAATATAGAAATGCCTGCTGCACAATTCTTGGATGTGGCTCAGTATCATCGTAGAGAACAAACTACCATGACACCCCCATTAGTTGCTAACGACCCAAACATTTCCATATTCTTGCTTAACTGCAAATACAGGACAATAATTTTTTTGATACATTTGTGTACATTATAAACCTCACTTGACTACATATCAAACAACAGTAACACACAAGGGGCATTTGATTTGCATTGTATATGAAAAGCACACTTCAACTGTCATCTAAAGTCCTGCACCTATCGCGGCTCAATTTTTTTTTGCTGATATTGACAAACAGCATGCATCCAAGATCCAAATAAATGTGACAAATACTTACACTGGGATTAACAGACATTATACAACTATAGATCATTGTTGTATGCATTATGCATGTGTTTCTCAAAAACATTTTCTGACACTGAATTAGATAAGTCACTCTATGAATCCATCTTAGCTTACAGTATAGCACTCGTGTGCCATTTTCACAAAGAATATTTCCAAATTAGTCCAACCTGTCTCTCTCAGACAAAATAAAATACAACTACTTGCTCATCTTGCAATTTTTATATTCAAGTTTTGAGTGCAGCTGTTTTCCTGTACTATTCCAATTGCTTTATGGCTAATTGAGTCAGCCTATCGTAACACACGAAACAGAATATGTTACCTGCAACATTTCACTACAGTATTCATTAACATACCAATCTTCCTGAAAGGAGAGATAAGTAGACAAACCCCATCTAATGAGATAAATTGAAGGGGTGAAAGCAGTTTTTAAACCAAAAAGAGAGATTGAGAGAAGGAAAGCTTTGAACAGTGACAAGCTAACAGAAATAGAAAGCTCCGCATTATGGAACAAACAAATTAACCTCACATGCCGGGGTGGTCACTTGATCCTGTAGCTGAACAGTGCTAACATCATGGATAAAACACCTCAACAGGTTGGCTGGCGGTCACCTTGGAAACACAGCTTTCCAGGAGCCCGTAACAGCTGTGGGTTGGGTTGCGCGGCCCCAGCCCAGTTCTGAGGCTCATTGTTTTGCACATCAATTATTAAGAGCCCCACGCTCGCTTGGCAGCAGTGAGGAGACACCAAAGCATTCAACCCCATGCTTTCAGTGACCATTTCTCACATCAAGATTAACTTTGACCCAACAAAGTAGATCACTTGGTTATTTGTTCCAACTGCCCAGTAAGTTACATTATTATGCAATCAATTAAATGCATCATAAAAATAATAACTCATACAGATGGATTTCACCCCACCCCTTTGGAACACTAAATTACTGCAGTTTGTAAGATTATTAAACACTACAGCAACATAGAAAATAGATATATCTGCATTTTCTAAATGGTAACCAACATATTACAATAATACTTTCAGCCTACAAAAAATTAAAATGAACAGATATCCTCCACAAGTAGGGAGTCAGCAGGTCGGAGAGATAGGAGGGGGCAAGACCGTGAATGTCATTGAAAGTGAGGACGAGATCATGAATTCAATCCTCTGGGGGATGGGGAGCCAAGCGAGGGTGGGAGTTATGTGGTCGCGGAGCTTTGTACGAGATGGACACGAGCTGCAGAATTCTGGGTGATCTGCAGCTTGTGAAGGGAAGAGCCGGGAAGGCCGACAAGGAGGGAGTTTCCATAGTCGAGCCTTGATCAATCAGTGAAAACTCACATTGATATAGCGTCTTTCAGGTCGAGAGGACGTCCCAAGGCGTTCTGTAGTCAGGTAGGGACAAGAGCAGGGGGTGGGGGGGGTGTCAGGGCATGATGAAGAAGAGTAAAAAAAATGTGACTGTATATTTGTGGGTGATGTGATCTTGATGTGACGAATGCATGGACAACGGTTTCAGCAGCCTGAGGAGTGAGACAGTGGCAGAGTCTGGCGATGTTGCGGAGGTGGTGGAAGGCAGTACTGGTCATGGCGCGGATGTGGAGCAGGAAGGACAGTTCAGGGTCAAACAAGACACCCAGATTCCTGACTGGCTTTGAGAGATGAAGAGTCCAGCCTTGGATGCTGATGTCTGAAGTTGAGGCGCTGGTCTGAGTCTTGCTGACATTGATGGAAGAAAGTTGTCCCCGTCCAGGAAGCAATGTCAGACAGGCAGGCTTTCAGGTAGTCCTGGAGTTGAGGTTGGAAGCGGAGAGAAAGTTGGGTGACATCCGCATACATGTGGAAATTTACCCCCATGTCACCGAGGGCGAGCATATAGAGGGTGAAGAGGGGGGGACCAAGGTCAGAGCCCTGAGGAATGCCACGCGAGACAGTTTGGGGGCTACAGGATAAACCATTGGCAGACACAAAGTGGAGACAGTGTGAAAGAGATAGGACTGGAACCAGTCAAGGACAGAAACTTGAAGATTGAGGTGGGAGGAGAGGCAGTGGAGGAGGATTGAATGGTCCACGGTATCGAAGGCAGCGGAAAGGTCAAGGAAATTAGGAATATTAACCTATCTGTCTCTGTCTATTATCAATCTAGTGTAATCCAATTGAGTTTTTCTTTAAAAAAACAGCAGTTTAACAGATTCATCTCCCCTGAACCCCAACATCTGCAACACTTGGATTATTACCTACAGTGCAATATTTCCATTTTGAGATCTCACAAAATGAATTGTTTACCAAAATTGGTTGCAGTACTTTCCTCTGCACAATTACACATTAGCTGTCAGCCTGGCTCAGTTGATAGCTCACTTGCTTCTGCATCACTCGCTTCTGGAACATTGGTGGTTCAAGCCTGAAGTCAGGATTTTGAGCTCACAATGTAACTGAAACTAAAATCTTGACTTCAAATGGGTGCTATTCACTAACTAGTTCAGTACTTTTCTTACCATATATACCGTAGCTCACAATATTACCACCAGACACTATTCCAGTTTAGACTGGAAAAATTGATAATTGGTTTGTCAAATAAAACTTTAAAAATTGCATACACCAATATGTTGCCACATACATTTTCAGATTAGTAATGCAATTTTTTTCATATTTCCTAGCACCTTATTTGAACATCTTCCTGAAGCTGCTTTAATGTTTAAATCTAAAGCTTATCAGTAGTTTTATTGACACAATTGGTGCTGTGAAATCCACCTTCAATATAAACTTGCATATATACAGCTCCCTTCATGCATGATAACCTAGTGCTGTACAGTGACAGAGAAAGGGGAGAGGCAGATGACTATAGGCATGGTCCTACTACCTATTAGGACTCAGAGATATGCTATTAACATCCATATCTTGTGTCTGTATGAATTTGTCAGCAAAGGACATTCAAGATGAAGCTTTTTTTCAGAAGTCATTTGCAGGTATTTCTTAATTATTAAAACAGATGTATTTGATTTGTTCCACGGTAAAATATTAGAATTGTGGCAGCAATTAAAACTGATTAGTCAGAGTGGGTGACCTGACTATAAGACTATTTTTCTAGTTAGGATAATGGTGAGAGTCATAATTGAGGTTACATGGGAATGAAGAGCAAGGAACTTTGCTATTATGGAATTAAACAATTTGCAAATGACATTATTGGTTTAGTTTTTTTGTGTAAATATTTTGGGGCACTTAATCAGTAAAAAAAACACTATTTAAATAGATACTCTTCAACGCCTGCTGCAAATATAAAAAGACAAACACCATGGGTTGCATTAGAATCAATCATTTTCATGGTATTGTGAGGTACTCTTTGGTATCACTATTATTTCCCTCAAGCCAATAGATGTAAGCAAACATCAGGAATTTAAAGATACAATATTTGCAGAAAGTTGGATAAGATTCTCCTTAGGTAGAAAAGAGACAAAGATGATCGAAGTTAAGATTATTCAGCATCTGACATTGATCCAGGCAAAAATTCTTACTGTAGTATAGTGAGAATTTCTACAGCCTTCGGCTCCCCAACTAACTCTTCTCCCTCTCCTTCCTCCTACCACCACCCTCCCCACCACCCCGCTCGGGTCCCGACCCGATTGTTCTGCGCTTTACGACGTCCTCCCGACGTGAAAGGTGCTATATAAGTGCAATTTTGTTGTTGTTGAAATATAAGACATGAGTAGATTACTATCCAAAAAGTAGATATCCAAATTTAGCTTATATGTAAACCTGTGTGACCAAAACAATTCTCACACCTGTTATTTTAGGCCAATTTAGTATATCTAGTTTCAGTATTGTAATCCAAATATAAAAATTATTTGTATTTACACTTTTTGTGGAAATGCTATTGGAACTTTGTGAGTGACCAACCAACAATTAGTGAATTGGCTGATCAGTGATACACTAATGTGGTAAATAACCCAAGTTTAAACAGTATCTAAATAAATGCACAACAGGAAGATGTAACATTCAGTGAAAGGATTGAATCTGGGAGTTCTGCACTTTAACATAAATCACTAGTTCCCACCATCAGTATTCAATTTAAAACCAGTTTCCACTTTACCAGGTGCTACCTGGTCCAATTTTATCTCATGTAAATCAATTAAAGTGTAATGTAAATCATTTTTGCACTAGACTGGTCAATAAAGTGCAACACCAATTACAGTACTTAAGACAAATGGAAGACAGTAGGATGTACTTACAATAGAATGATCGCCATGGATATACATTGTTGATTTTCAAATACAGAAGATAGCACGTAAGTAGAAATTCCCATTTCTGTATAAGAATCATCCGTGCATTTGATATAGCGCCTTACAATGATGTTGAGACATCCCAAATGCTACACAGAATATTTTAAATATAATAAACATATAATAACATAACATATTCTAATGTACTAAAAAAAACAGATTCTACCCAGTATTGCAGAACTGCCTCACACACTTCCAATCCAGGGTCCCCATGTCATGAGCCCTAACTAAATGAAAAAAACTAATTGAATAGTCAATCCTCCACAGCGATTTTTTTTTAGAAAATGTTCTCACAAAGACACTCTTAAAAAAAATGTTGGAATGTGTGGCACGAAGTATATCATGATGGTGGTTACAGAAAATAAACTATTTGGCATACTCCCAACATATTTCAGTTCGTGTGAATTTATTGTGTATTTTAGCTGGTTTTCCACAATTCGCCACTTTTCAACATGCATCTACTACTGTACTTCTAGGCTCTCTCCAATAGTGCCATACACTACTATAAGACAATTATCAGAAGCAAAAAGAAACTGATTGCAGTCCATTGTGTTTTTGAATGGATTATCTTCCTTTCGGTAATTTAATAAAACCACAGCAGGATTTATGATAACTGATCAAATAAGGAATTATAAAGCATGAAAGCAGATAATTATTCCAGGTTAAATTGCCTGGAATTCAAGATCAGATGGACGTAAGTGAGGTCTTTTTATATCAAGATATAGATACCTGGGGCTGAGTTTCAAGTAATTTAGAGAAGATCTTCAGAAGGTCATAAAATTGTTTTTTTATTTACAAAATTGTGAACTGTATACTTAAATATTGTTTTAACTTTCTCCAAGACAAATATCGTTCTGAGACTATACCTCTATCTATTATGGAAGCGAGATCGTTCTGGAGAAATTGTTCAACAATTTAAACTCATTGAGGAGTCCACGATGATTTGGCTGAAAATACTACTGACAGTCAGACATCAAGTCCTAGATGAGAGCTAACTTTCTACAATTGAAGTCACCAGGGCCCTCCTGATTGGCACGTGCCAGCACCTTCACACGTCAGGCACTGGCAGCATCAACCTCCAAGATTGCACACTCAACCTCACCAATCCAGTCAGGAACCTAAGTGTCTTGTTCGATCCTCAAGTGTCTTTCTTCCCCCACATCCAAGCCATGACCCGCTCTGTCTTCCCTCACCTCTGCAATATTGCCCGACTCCTCCACTACCTCAACCCTCATTCACGCCTTCAACACATCCCGGCTCAACTACACCTTCACAATTCCTCCCTCCATAGGCTGCAGATAATCCAGAACTCTGCGGCCCGTGTCCTCTACCTCTCCAAGCTTCATGACCCCACCTCCCCCATCCTTGCCCATCTCCAGTAGCTCCCCATCGCTCAGAGGATTCAATTCAAGATCTTGGTCCTCACCTTCAAAGCCCTCCACGGCCTCGCCCCATCCTATGTATACGACCTCCTAACACCCTCCTACCAACCTGCCCATCCATCTGCTCAGCAGATTCCAGCCTGCTTCACGTCCCCCGACCCACCCGCCCCACAATTGGCAGGCGAGCCTTCAGCCATTCTGCCTCCAATCCCACCTCAAGACCCTCCTATTCAACAGTCCCATCGGTTACCCCATGTCCCCCGTTCCCCCTTTCCCTCCACTGTAAAACTAGCAAATAGTGAGATTTACGGGTTCATACATACACCGTATTTTTCTATACAATTCTACATATACCAATGAACCCTTACTCAGAGGCCACCCTAAAATAAAAGCCACTTTGGTCCAGTTCCCCAAGCGGCTGCTGAAAACAGGTTTGACTCTACTTGCATTTGATATTCTAGTATAGTACCTCCCTTTATGTTGGGAGGACATTTCAAATTTTTCATAGGACTTACCGTAGTCAGTCACATTTGTAGATGAACATGGCAACCAATCTACGCACAGCAGTGTTCAGCAAAGTATCAGGAAATGAACGAAGAATTTTATCTGCGGAAGCCAGGATACCAGGTGAAATCCCGTTCTCCCCTTTTCAGTAACCCAATGGGCTCTGTAATATCCACCTCACCAGGCAGAAAGGCATTAGTTTAACAACTCATTCTAAGGATGTCATTGCCAACAATGCAGCATCCCAGAACTAATTGTATTGTCAGCATAGACAATAAATTAAAAATCCCAACAAAAGTTAATTTTAAAAATGTAGACCTACACCTCAGAGCCTTATCTTTTTGCCATTAGCCATTATAGTTCAGCAAAACATGTAAAAACATCAGCAAACAATGACCTACACATCAGAATGTCCAAAGGTTTCAAGGTTTTGGGGGGCTTGAGCAAACAGCAAGTAGTGTGCAGTAAGGGGAAACAAATGCAGCTTGCTTCTTCCCTGCATACATCAGGAAGCAACATCCTCCACAAATATCCCAAACAAAAACCTCTCAGAAAACAAGATATTCAATTCACCAACATGAGGCATAAAGTGTCAGCTTGGTATGCAAAGCAAGTCTCCTTTTCTGTAATGTCTGAAATACTGCTGAATAAATCCAATTTATTGTTTGGGTTACAATAGGGTCATCGATATAATTTTTCATATTGATATGCCGATATCAGAATTTAAAATATATTGATATATCAAAAAATTCGCTATAAAAAAAAATCGGTATATCATAAATATCGGTATGTTGTTTTCAGCGATATATCGGTATAATGCAAACTTTTCCAACTTATCTTGTCGCCGGCACTGCAAACCTCCTGGACCTAGAGCACGGAATGCGCGCGTGCACCCACCCCGAATGCGCGCACATGCGCAGTATAAAAACCCCCCAGAAATATCGATACATATCGATATGAGCCCACCGATATAGGAAAATTTCCATATCGACGAACCCTAGGTTACAATTAGGGTGGCTGGCATATTCTTTTTATGTACAAAATATGTTCAAATGTCACATATTGACCAGAGTCAGAGGATTCATAGAAGATTTTGAAAAGCGAGAATAAAACATGGTAAAATGAATAGCAGTGGAACATAATGCAGACAGGGTAATGGCCTAATGTGGGAGAAGGTACTGGCTGCTGAATTTTAGATGAATTGCATGCAGCCTGTGGAGGGGGAGCTTTTGGGAGGCAAGGAGAGAATTGAAGAAATCTAACCTTAAAGTTCCTATGGTGACCAAAAGTATGGGTGAGAGACTCAGCTGTGAAGTGGGTGAGATAGGACACACGCAGACAATATTCTGAAGATGGAAGAAAATAGTTGTTTGAAGACTAAATGTAGAATTTAAAGCAGAGCTAGGGAGTGCGGATTAAGAACGCCAAGGTTACCCACTGATTCAGTTTGGTGGAGCAAGCAGTCAGAATGCAGAAAGTGCCATCAAGAACCTAACTGCGCTGTGTTCAAGCCAAGCTCAGGTTTTCTCCAAGGTCCCATCCCTAGCTATAAGTACAAGGTGGGAATCCAGTCAATTCTGTTGAGACTTTGGTAGTCTTATACCCTACCATACTCTGTCGGTATCATACTAGGTAGGTCCATTACCAGGTCTTAAAGGAGCAGACCAGTCATTGAGGAATCCTCCGCTCCACCATCGGACCCGTGCCTTCAGCCAATACACCCCAAAACTCCTAGGCGCTTCAAAGCACTCACAGAATATACTGTAACGTGAATTAACAGTATATTTGTGGACAAAACGCAGCAGCCAATTGCGCCCGCCAACAGTCGTGGATTGAAAGTGACCAGTACATTTGGGGGGGATTATTATTAGGCACGTGGAGTAAGGAAACTTACCCAAGGCTTCACCCTACCTGGAATCGAACCCAGGTTTCTCGCTTGTAAGGCAGGTGCTCTAACCACTGAGCTGCAGGACTCCTTTAGATACACTGAATTTCACTTCCAAGAGAAACTGGAGACGAGTACAGTAACCTAGCCATGCATGAAAGAGGATGGTACTCACATCAATGTAATCAAATGGTACTGTTTTGTTACTGATTGATTGACTATTATAAAATTATTTTTATACAATCACTACAAATACCGTTGAAAATATGGAATTTAAGGCAGAAGTAGATTTCTAATAAAAATTAAATGGGAGTACATCAGTATTTAGAGGAGACTATGCATTCTGTTACTGTAAGCCCCGGTATTCTTTCATGCATCATTAAGTCAAATGATCATGTGAATGCACACTAGTATCTAATACAAGAGTGCAATTCACTCTAAGTTGCTGATTTAATATGCTGTACTTGGAATAGAAATCGGAGTGACCCGAATTTAAACATGCCTCTGAAACAACTACCGTATATCTCCGCGTATAAGGCGCACTTTTTGCACGTCGGAAGATCTCGAAAGTTGGGGGTGCGCCCTATACGCAGGAACAAGAAATTTTGAGCCTCGGAAATACAGTAAACAGGAGGGGCGGCCGGCGCGCTGTCAGCTGGGGTTGGGGGGAGCGGGTGACGGGGCTTCGGCCTCGACCGCCCGGGCAGTGGCAGCGGACTTCAGTGCTGCACTTGCTGCCTGCCTTCTGCCTAACCCAGTCTGCCTGCCTCCCTCCCTGCCTGCCTGCTTCCCTCCCTCCCTCCCTCCCTCCCTGCCTGCGTGCCTGCCTGCCTCTCTCCCTCCCTGGCTGGCTGCCTGCCTGCCTGCCTCCCTCCCTCTCTCTCTCTCCCTCCCTCCCTCCCTGGCTGCCTGCCTCTCTCCTTCTCTCTCTCCCTCCCTCCCTCTCTCCCTCCCTCCCTCCCTGCCTGTCTCCCTCTCTCCCTCCCTGGCTGCCTGCCTCCCTCTCTCCCTCCCTGGCTGCCTGCCTCCCTCTCTCCCTCCCTGGCTGCCTGCCTCTCTCTCTCCCTACCTACCTGTCTCTCCTCCCTTCTGCCGGCAATATCATTGAAAATGCTTCCGTTTTTTTCTCACCAAGAAAAGGTCAAAAGTGGGGGGTGCACCTTATACGCGGGTGCGCCTTATATGCGGAGATATACGGTACTTTCTCTCAACGGTCAGAGCCATTTAATGGTTCTGTTGAATTACAAGTTGAATTACTTGTGGATTATTACAAGATTTGTCTCAGTGTGTGGTATGATTTAATTAGAGCAAACAACTGATGGTGAACTTATGTTGAATGTAATAAAAGTAGCAACACACTGCTACGGGAGCTAACATTCATAACAATGTAAATATACTGAACAGCATAATATTGCTTAAGATGATAATTTAACTGTTATCTGGAACTATCATCTTGATATAACATCACAGTTAATTATGTTGACTGACTTGAATATCATATGAACCCAACATTAAAACAACCAAAATAAAGTGCTCACGCTGCAACAAAAAGTATGGAATGCAAGAACAGTAAAAACTCTTAAAATGTCAAAAAGCTAAGTTTTTTTCCCCATTAGGTTCACAGGGTAATATTATTGTGATTACTAGTGGAGTCCCATTGGAGATGATGCATTCTGATACTATAACACCCGGCATTCCTTCATGCATCATTAAGTCAAATGATCATGAAAGCACGCTTGTATCTAATGCAAGAATGCAATTCACTCTACATTGCTGATTTTGAATGGAGTCTTCAAATTTTATCTCAGTTGTTCAGTGACAAAGCTAATCAGATGAATGAAATATAAAATATACCCTCAAACAAGAAAATAAGTAAATGTTACAGTGCATTACCAACAAGGAATGTTTGTATTTAAACTGTATACACCAGTCTTCTCAGGTGGAATAAAGTCAATTTTGAGTTAACAAGATGTACATAAAAATGTGCAGTCCCATTCATATTGTATTTGTCCCATCGGATTTCTTTATGTGATATAAATTGATTTCATTTCTTCCTCTTCTTTATGGTCCCATGCCTGAAATGAGAAGATCCCCCACTGACAAAGCTACTGTTGAATAAGTTATGGAGACATTTGGGACTGGGGTTCCATACCATCATTGAACAGTATGAAGGGCTGGCAGACTGAAATTGGAAATATGAGCTCAAATGCTGCCTGATAAATATTACAGATATTTAAAGTATTTGTTATATTAAACTAAAAAAAATAGATACTAAATAGGCACACATCACAAATATAAATGATCATCGAAACCTTGGTATAATACCTTACATAAAGGTGTAAGGTTAAGATTATTTGATAAAGTGGATTGTAAAAACACAGAAATTCCTTCATTCTGAGCTTTAAGAGTGGCTGTTTGCTTTGGAAAGGCAGATACAAAAACTAAGTACGATATAGTTACACAGTCCAACAGTTATTATCACCAGATTAACTATTTGTTCATTTAACTTTCTGAAACCCTATGTTATTGAAACACAAGGAACCAAAATAATGCAGCAGTACCACCACTGCATTTCACATTATCTAATAGGTACAATGCTAATGATTTATTTAGTGTAATCTTTAGAACTGAAGAACGATAATGGATTCAGCGTGAATAATGCATGCCAGACTGATCATTTTCTGAAATCATCTTTGATGCTGAATGCTTTTCTAAATTCAGTGTTTTTTCCAGCAAATTTAGTATTTCATTTTCTTAATGCATCCTTATGTGACAGTGCTAATTTGCAGGGTGGATGGGAGGAGGAATGTACAGTATGCCAGCAAAAGTAAGCGAGTGATTCAGAGAAAGAACAAAGAGCACTGCCACAAGCAATCCATCCCCTGTCACTGCTGAATTTGTTGTAAATGCAACGGAAATTCCCTCATCGGCCTTCCTGGTTCTTCCCTCCACAAGCTACAGATAATCCAGAACTCTGCAGTTAGCATCCTCACCCGCACCAAGCTCCACGACCACATCACTCCCTCACCCGACCCGCCCTACCATCGGCAGACGGGCTGAAATTTCAGCCTCTCTGCTCCCACACTCTGGAACTCCATCCCACAGCCCCTTTGCCTCGACTGTGCCTTCTGCTGCCCTCCCAACTCTCTCCCACCCATGCCCCTCTCCCTTACTCGGGTCCCGTCTTTACTGTTCAGCACCTTGGGACGTCTTCCTGACGAGAAAGGAGCTCTATAAATGTAATTTTGTTGTTGTAGTAATGAGTCAGCAAGCAGCCAGTCAATTACTTCCAAACAATCCACAGCCAGATTTGCTGTGGATTGTAAAATGTTACCTAGAAAAGTATAGACCCGGGTCGAATTTCTCCCCAAACATCTCTAACTCTTGAACACAGATTTTTTTTAAACTAACCAATTTGCATATTTTACTGCAATGGAAATATTTCTCAAAGCATATGTATATTGATCTACAAGCATTTATAATGCATGAAGCCATCACCCCAGCCCCATCATAACATATTAATAATTTCATAGCTGACTTTTTCATAATTTGATCAACTGGCAGCTGGAAAATAGGAGCTACATCATTGTTGACAAAGATTGAAGATTTTTTCCTAGCCTCTTTGTACTAACACTAGTTGAAACTCAAAAAATGCTCAAGCCTTGAATGATATTCCTAACCTGCTCCATTTGCCTACAAAACACAGTCACTCAACTTCACGGTAAATCCTGGTTTGGGACATCCTCCCAACTGGAAGGTGGTTATACCAAATGCAAGGTTTACGATTCTTTTAAAAAACGTATTGTTTAATGTGGAGCTTACTCTGGTACACTTAAACATGTTGATGGGTTTCCACATGTGTCAAGAGCCCTGGCTGATAAAAACAAAGTTCTGATTATTTAAGGTACACAGATCTCTACAATATGTCATTCGTTCCATTCAAATTGTCTTTTCACATAACCTGAATTGGAATGAGGAAGTCTAATATGATGTTGTGAAAAACTGCTCAGACACTTTTCATTTAGATCAACTGTGCAATTATCAAATAGCACACCTGTCTCCTTAACCTTCCCCTTTCTTAATTGTCTCCCACATTTCATATTATCCCTACAGTTGGAGGGAACAGACATTACAAAAAAAATGAAAACAGCAGAAAGGTGGAAGTGAGATATAATAAAACGGCAGTGATGAATAAAATTTATTTGTATGTAGGTTGAAATTTTAGTCGAGGTGGTCAACAATAACAACAACTTAAACTTATAAAGCGCCTTTCACGTCGGGAGGACATCCCAAGGTGCTGCACAGGAGGCGTGTGACCCGAGCTGGGAGGGGAGTGTTCGGGAAGGGGTGAAACACTTAGGGGAGGTCGAAAAATTTGGGGGGAACAAAAGGCACGGTCGAAGAGGAAAGTCTTCAAACCAGCCTTGAAAGAGGAAAGGGAAGAAACAAGGCGGAGGGATTGGGGGATGGAATTCCACAGGATGGGAGCGGAGAAACTGAAGGCCCCCGATGGTGGGGCGGTTCGGGCGGGGGGCTTGGAGCAGGCCAAGTCCTGTTGAACGGAGGGTCCGGGGTGGGCTTATAGGGGAGAGTAAATCGGTTAAATAGGACGGGGCAAGGCCGTGTAAGGCCTTGAAGATGAGGACGAGGATCTTGAACTCGGTCCTCTGGAAGATGGGGAGCCAGTGGAGACGGGCGAGGGTGGGGGTTATGTGGTCGCGGAGGCGGAATAGTACACGGGCTGCAGAGTTTGGGATGACCTGCAGCCTGTGAATGGAGGAGCTGGGGAGGCCGACGAGGAGAGAGTTTCCGTAGTCCAGCCGTGAGGTGATGTACACGTGCACGAGTGTTTCGGCAGCGTGGGGGGTGAGATAATTGCGGAGCCTGGCAATGTTGCGCAGGTGGAAATAAGCGGTGCCGGTCAAGGCGCGGATGTGGGGGAGGAAGGAGAGTTTATGGTCGAACGTGATGCCGAGGTTCCTGACTGGCTTTGTGAGATGGAGAGTACAGCCTTGGATGTTGAGGCTGGCAGCGCCCGATGTGTGGAGGCGCTGGCTTGAGCCAAACAGGAGGGCCTTGGTCTTGCTCACGTTCAATTGGAGGAAGTTGTCCCTCGTCCAGGACTCAATGTCGGACAGACATGCTGTCAGAACATCGACGGTCTGGGGGTTGAGGGATGAGGCAGAAAGGTACAGTTGGGTGTCGCCCGCATACATGTGGAAATTTACCCCATGTTTGCGGATGACATCGCCCAGAGGGAGTGTGTAAATGGTGAAAAGGAGGGGGCCGAGGACAGAGCCCTGGGGGACGCCATGAGAAAATGCAAAAAATGCAAAAAAGGGAAGATGTCAGTACAATTTTATTTAACTTAGGATCCTGGATGTCTGGAATTAGGAAAGACAACAAGTACTGTACTATTGAAAATACTTCAGCCGTTTTACAGCATTGAGCAATGCTGTGTAGTTTGAATGCTAAGAAACTGAACTTGTTCTGACAAGCAACTGAGCAGCTCAGCTCCTAAGAATGTGTCTCAGGCATCTAAGAGAAAACGTGGCACTACAAAACTACAGAAGACAGGAACACAACAACAATAAGTGTGGAAATTTTATGGCATTACTCATTACCCCATCTTTGTTATAAGGAAACCATTCCTCCCTTTATTTTAACTCATGTTAAAAGCAAGGCAAACTTGCTTCCCCTAACCTAACGTACTGGCTGATTTAACACACCAATGAATGGGCTTCCAGTGATTTTCCTTGCAATTCGCAGTGTGCGTAATCTCACACTTTCTCTCGCTACATACTGTAACATTGGAAGATACGTGGCATCAGAATGAACAATTTTTTTAAAAAAAATTCAGCACTTAGGGAAGGTGGGGTGTGGGGCCAGACTCATATCTTCCTTTTATACTTGTTTTCAGTGCATTTATTCATAATTGTAGAAGATACAAAATTGACATGGATACAATCAGTCCATTAATCTCTTTCTGAACAATAAATCCCTGACTGAAATTCCTAGAAAAGCAAACTTCAATCTTACAGGAAACATGATTCACCGGAGGCAAAGGCTGAACAGATTTAATGAACTCAAACAAAATGGATGTATCAACTAAAATATTCCTCCAGCAGTTTAATTAAATCGAACAGTACAACCCAAAATAGGCCTATTCCTCCCCTTCCCCATTGAAAAATTTGGCAAACTTGTTTGTGCCAAGATTTATACTTTATATGAATCCTACAAATACCTCTCCCATATCCTTTTAATCCCATCTCACTAATGTATGCTGAATCAAAAGAATGATTCCAAACCAAATATAGTGCAAGTCGGTTCAATATTGTCTTGATGAGGTTTTAAATTACTGGTTTAAGAATTTCACAGATTACAATTCAGATGGCTAGTCTGCCAACCGAGGCTAACAACTCCAAGGGAGCAAAATAATCTTATCCTAAATTGATGCTTTTCCCTGTACTTTTTCAAATTATTTTATTAAAGTCCAATGTATTCAACATATCATTAAAGTCCCTTGTAAATGCAAAGTCACTCTTGATAATGGATAAGCAACCAGATTTGAATAATTATTAATACACAAACACATAAAATTCAATGTTTAGTTCTCAGCAATTTAGGGATCAAACTCCCATGAATAGTGAGCTTCAAAAATAGGCAAGATAGCAGCATTCTAAGCCACCAACGGGTTAACCCCTAGCAATCTCACCTCTGAGAAAAGACACTTTGGGCAATCATTCTCGTTTATATTCAATTTGCAACATTCCAGATGGATGAGCTTTTTTACAAATATGCAAGATGCTGTCCACCAATACTCTAAGCATTCCACACTGCAAATGTAACCCTGCATGTCTTCCTCAGATCTTTTCTGGAGCAGTGGTGATAGTTGAAATTTATGAAATGCATGAGGTAAGTAGACTACTTATTACTCATGCCACAAGGGATTCATGAGAACTTGTCAAACCTGTACCTAACCAAAAAAGTCCCATAACATTTCTAGACAGAATGGTAAAGAATGGTTAGCATTTCAGTATCAACTAAAGTGTACCTTAATTTTAAATCAATACTTCCATCCTGACACGATTGGTCTAAGCTTATTGTACCACCTCTATCCCTCCAAGCCAGTAAGACAAAATAACACCCAAGAAGCAACACTGAATATATAAATCTAGCACAACAAGTAAAGATTTTGCAAACAGTTTGGTGACGTTTTATTTACAAAAATATATATGCACATAAGTCTGAGATAAATCATGCCATGTAGGAATGACAAGATTTTTAAACAAAAAATGTGTTCCTCCAGAAAATCATATAACAATATGGGTGTATTTAATCTTGCTGTCAAGTTTATGGGCTGCCTGCAGGGATTAAACACATTCCTTTTTCCATACTCTGGACAGAGGAAGGATAGTAAAGAGACCATCCAACTAACACAACTTCATTTATAGCATCCACTTGGGACAGGGAATCAAAGTAGTACTGGCTGTAGTTATGGGGAATTAAGTGACTCAAGATACCCCTAGCACATTAATTAAAAATCATAGCATGGTTCGGGAACAAGATGACAGGTATGTCATAAGCTGCCATAAATATAGGCTCTCCCACCATGCTGAAGGCAGATACCCACAGAACAACTGATGGGTAAACTCAAGATTAGTAAAAATAGCTGCTGAAAGGCATTTCCTGGGGTGTGGGTTTGTGAACCAACATCGGTATCTACCTTTATTACTATGAAGAGAGGTATGCTGCTCGACCTCCACACTTCTATTCTATAACACGGCCTTGCCCCATCCTACCTAACCGATCTACTCTCCCCTACAAGCCCCCCGCCCGAACCGCCCCACCATCGGAGGCCTTCAGTTTCTCCGCTCCCACCTTATGGAATGCCATCCCTCAATCCCTCCGTTTCGTCTCTTCCCTTTCCTCTTTCAAGGCCGGTTTGAAGACTTTCCTCTTCGATCGTGCCTTTTGTTCCACCCAGAACTCTTTTACCTCCCCTTCGTGTTTCACCCCTTCCCAAACACTCCCCTCCCAGCTCGGGTCACACGCCTCTTGTTCAGCGCCTTGGGACATCCTCCCGACGTGAAAGGCGCTCTATAAATGTAAATTGTTGTTGTTGTTGTTGTTGTTCTATTCTGCCATTTCCAATTGGTGGAACCATTGTTTGCTCAAAGTACGATCCTCAACTAGGGGCTTTCCTCCTCCGGAGATAGTGAGAGCATTAGCAAGTACCCTTAAGGCTTCTTTGGCTTCCACTTGACCACACATTAGTGGAAACAAGAAAATCCTTTGTGGTGGTATCAAGTAATTCCATTACTTGTGCCACAACCTTTCCCATTGAACTTTTGTTAATCCTGCAAACTAGGGTCCGGCGATATATCGGTTATATCGATATAATTTTTCATATCAATATTCCGATATTGGAATTTTAAATATATCGATATATCAAAAAATTTGATATGAAAAAATATATTGGTATATCGTAAATAACAGTATATCGTTTCCGGCGATATATCAGTATAATGCGATCTTTTCCAGCTTACCTTGTCGCCGGCATTGCAACCTCTTGGGCCTAGAGCATGGAATGCGCGTGCGCCCCCGAATGTGCACGCTCACCCCCGAATGCGTGCGCATGCGCAATATAAAAACCCGGAAATATCGATATATATCGATATGAGCCCACCGATATCGGAAAATTTCCATATCGACGGACCCTACTGCAAACCAAAACCCTAATGGGTAAACTGGTCCAAGCTGGACAGACAGCTGCTCCTTGCTAGACAGTGCTTACAATGGCACGCTATCTAGTTAAACTCAAGCTGTACCTCTCGTCTCTCATTCTTGGCTGTTACCAGATTAGGTAAGCGTTTAGATAAGGAATATATGCGTTCCATTCTAAAATGGGAAATATGTGGAACTGTTAAAAGTTATTTTGCCAAAAAGTAGAACGGAATCAAGCGGTTTACAACAGCCTGAATGTAGTGGACGGCCAGATGGGTCTGGCATCAGCCAACTGGTTTAATCCAGAAGTGGAAAGAAAATGTTGCCACACTAGAAAAACAACAATATGAATGATGCAAAATCCCATTTCAAAAGTACAATATTTCTATCTGGAACCCAGTTGCTGATATGCTGCTATGAATGTGCAGACTACGTCTGTGCTAGAACTATTACAATTTGCTGCCATTGAGACCACCTATTAGCAATGTCCTACTCAGGAGGACAAAAAACAATTAAATCAAATCTTAAAACAGTAGCATTAAACCAGTCATTAGCTGCTGCAAAACTAGAAGCAGGCATGCACAATAATGTTCTATGAGTGGTAAAATTTCACACAAGCAATTTTTTTAAAAAACAAGAAAATGTGTAAACTGATTTGATTATTAAAGTGACAACCTAGAAAAGAAAATTACAATGAATTATGGCAATTTTTAAAATGTATATTGTGCAGAATTTAGATCAATTTGTCCTTATTTAGCATTGTTAACACACGGGAATATATCTTAAAAAATTGTGGACCCCATTAAACAACCTATGATTGAAGGAAACAATCTACTGCAGTCTTTTTAAATTACTATGGAAATGACCAGTATCATTAATTCTGTACTCATTTTAGGCACACGAATGTGCTGAAAAGTGTGAAAGGACTGCCAGCCAGGACTGTTGGGTCTGTATATTCATCCAACAACATTATACAATATCTACATAGCTAAGCTTGAAGTGCTCTGAAAACAAGCCTTGGAATCCTGAAATAGCACAATTCATCTCATTAGATAGCTGACTAATGAAGGATTGAAAAATTAACTTTACAGGCATGATTAAATTAAAATGTTTGGTCACAAAATAATTTGGGGAATCAAATAGATTTAATCTGATCCTGTCCCAGAGTGATATAGATGGGTCTTTTTCTTCAAATCCCAATTGGAATGGAATGGGTGATGACAATTGCATGGATGAGGCGTTTGCCTGCACTGGGTGTCAGGTATGATCATAGGTGGACAATGTATTGGGAGTACGAAGAGGCAGATGAAGACCTGGTCGAGAGAGAGGACGTGATTTATGACTATGATGAGTGCTATCTCAATGCTATGGGCTGGAAAGACTTGAGTAACTAGAAGAATAAAGGGTATTTTTTTAAATATAAAAGTGATGTCAGGTGTTCAAGGGGTAGGATGGGGCTCGAAGTGGCCAAGTCAACTGTGTCTTCTAGATGAAGCAGAAGAAAGGGAGCTGGGTGGAGAATGGGTCGAGTTGAGCTTCTCATAGGTGATGATGGGAGGGAAAAATAGGGGCAGTGAGGTGTGGTGGAAAGAGTGCTGGTGGACATAGGGAAGATAGAGAGAGAGACATGAATAGGAAATCAAAAATCAATAGCAAAAGTGAAGTTAGGCTCATCAGGCTCCAATACAAAAATGGACAGTAAGGGGAGAAAAATCCAATGGTGTAAAAAGGTTACCAGGCACATAAGCGTTATGCATCCAGGGACAAGAAGAGCGAGATGCACATTCCAGCATAGAATTGGCATGTATCAAACTGAAAGATGTAATTGTACAAAATACACAACTCCACCATATAAATGTCAGCTCACTGCCACATGAATGTACTTAGGATCTTCACACGCTTTCCTTTTGTCATGAAAAAATTGAACTTTTTAAAAAAAAATCATGTTGTCAAGTTTTCTTGCATATGTATTTTAATGCCAACGCTTGCCAGACTATTAAAAGTGAAAATGAAAGTAAACTACTGTAATATACGAAGGTTGAATTACTTTTGCATAATTGATAGTTGATGATCACTTGTTAAAACTTGTTTGAAAGAGATTGCACTTTAATTGCTAATACAGTAAAAGCCTGTTTATCTGTGACCCGATCAACCGTAACTTCTGTATAACCAGCACCGTTAAAAAAAAGGTCCCCATTCGATTAACCGGAATTTATCCAGCATAATGTAGTAGTACTTTTAATGTGTGTTTTCGGACAAATATCCAGAACGCGCTTTAACCAGCATTGGCCAGGTCCCGAGGGTGCCGGATAAACGGGCTTTTACTGTACTTCAAAGTGGACCTGGACTGTGTGGACCACTGACATCCATTCCCCAAAATGAAAATAAATTGGCTTTTTACGTTTTAAACTTCAAGTAGTTGATCAAATTTCTCCCCCAAAGTCCATTAAACATTAATTTAATGATCTGATCATAGAAATAAATATTCTCATATCCATCACTGGTTTGTTATTCAGCGCATTGGGATATCTTCCCAACATGAATATAAATTTAATTCTGTTATTGTTGCTATCATTCTTATATTATCCTCCTTCGGGGAGGGACGCAAGTGGGGTAAGCGCTTTTAGCTGAACTAGCTCCAAGGTTACATTTGGCAGCAGAATGCCTCAATTAAGCCAATCCACCCTGGCAGTCTCGGTAGTCCAATTCTAACCAGGCAAGACAGGTTAGTCCTCAGTTCTCCAAGGCACTGCTGATAAAAGCTCAGCCAGCTTGGCTCATTGGTAGGACTTGGAAGGTCAGGCCAGTCAATGGGAGCAGGAATTCTCTTCACTCAACTACTGTTGACCCTGCAAGCCAAAGCTTTAATGGGTGGTCTTTAGTGGGCAAGCAGCTGGAAAACTTGCCTTACAGTGCTTTCAAGGCAAGCTCTAAGATTTTAGTTGGGTACACTCCAACAGTATACCACCGTGCACTCGGTGGTCCCCAAGCCTTGGCCCTTGACAACCTGCACCTAATACTCTGTGGAATTAGCTAAGCTAGGAGTCAGAGTGCACATTCTATTCCAATTAACAACAATGCACTGATATAGCGCCCTCCATACCAGGCACCATCACAGAGCGCTTCACAATGGTTGAGCCAGAGGCCGAGCAATTTGACCGTAAGCGAGGTTGAAGAGAAGGGTATTCAGACACAACCTGAACCGATCTACTCTCCCCCTACACGCCCACCCGGACCCTCCGTTCAACAGGACTTGGCCTGCTCCAAGCCCCCCGCCCGAACCGCCCCACCATCGGAGGCCGGGCCTTCAGTTTCTCTGCTCCCACCCTATGGAATGCCATCCTTCAATCCCTCCGTTTCGTTTCTTCCCTTTCCTCTTTCAAGGCCGGTCTGAAGACTTTCCTCTTCGATCGTGCCTTTTGTTCCACCCCGAACTCTTTTACCTCCCCTTCGTGTTTCACCCCTTCCCAACCACTCCCCTCTCAGCTCGAGTCACACGCCTCCTGTGCAGCGCCTTGGGACGTCCTCCTGACGTGAAAGGCGCTCTATAAATGTAATTTGTTGTTGTTGTTGAAGATGGGAAATGAGGGAGTAAGCCGAAGGGGTTGAAGGAGGAAGTTCCAATGTTTCGGGGCAAAGTGGCTGAAAGCACAGCCGCTGTTGGTAGAGCAGAGGATTTGGGGGACAAGCAGGAGGCCAGACTCAGTAGAGTGGAGGCAGCTGGTACTGTTGTGAGGAGGAAGGTAAGAGAGGCAGAGGGAGCCATGGAGTGAAGGGATTAAACAAAAGTGATGATCTTGATGTCAATCCACTCTATGACAGGGAGCCAGTGCAGATCAGCGAGGATTGAGTTAATCAGGGTATGAAGCTCGGAGTTTTGGACGAGCTGAATTTTATGGATGGTGGAGGAGGGGGGGGCGAGGGTGTTGGAGCAGTTTAGTGAAGAAGTGGCAAAGGAATGTACCAGGGTTTTGGCAGCTTTTGAGGTGGGGTATTGACAGAGACAGGCAATGTGACAGAAATGGAAGAAAGCGGTGCTTGTGAGGGACCAGACGTGGGGGAGGAAGGATAACTGGGATCGAACCTGATGCCTAAGTTGCGCACTGTTTCAGAGAGTTTTCACAACAGATTGGGTATGTTGGTATCTCAGGAATTATATCGGTGGGATGCATTGAACCCTCAGTTTGGTTTAGATACTCTTAAGCAATGGTAATGGGTATCCACATGTGTCAGACAAAATGTTTAAATTATTCACCAGTAAATCGAAAAAGCAAGTAAGTTAGGAAGGTGTGTATTAAGTGCATTAGAAATGGTTGTAAAAATTTTTCATCAATCAGAATAAGACCATATTTATTGATTAACCCAATACTTGATCTGATAAGTCTCAGATTTTGAAACAATTTATAATTTGTCAATCCTTAATATTCCCTGAATAACATGTTCATATCGGTTAATAGTGAATTTCCAGCCTATACGTGATCATATTGTTAAGCTATCTAAACAGCAAAATTAAGAATAACGCAAGATTGACAGCAACACATTCAAAACATTCATCAGAAGTTTATAGGTAAATTTAGGACTGTACATACTGTATTGTCAAAATAAGAGTGGAAAAATACAAATGATAAGAGTAACTACATATAGGATTAACAGATTTTGTTCACTTGTGTGACCGGAATTTGAATCTGGTCTTGCCGTTATGATTAGATGCTTGAGGAGAAAAGATATTAAAGAGTATGGAGAAATGGTGTTGAAAGATCTGCCATGATCCAATAAACTGATGAAACAGGTTGAATGGTTTCCACCTGCTCCTATGATGCAATAATTGCGGGAGGGGTATCAACAAATTGAGGCAGATAATCTCAGCTCACTTCTCAGCAAACATAAATCCACATTACTTACAAATAATTTTACTGAAGAATCCAAAAGATGCTTTTGTGGTAAATGGAAAACTTCATACCGCTTGATTAAAGTTACTCATTTAAAACAATGCACATCAATCCATTCTGCACTTTTATCAGAACCACTTGATAGTGACACTGGTGCCAAACCTAGACCATCCCAAGCTATACCATTACCTTGATGAGTCCTAAATATCGTGAAACAAAAGCAATCATCCTGTAATTACTGTAAAATGATAAGATACTCAACTTGTCAGTAAGCAATTGTGATTTGTGACTATCATTAATTCTTCGGTGTTGAGATTAATGACTGCATACGCCAGCCTAACATTCCAGCCAAAGAACCTTCAAAGAGAAATGAGTAGCATTGGAGTAACATGTGGTGACAGAGTAGAAGAACATGTTCAACTATTTTTCTTCCTTCTACCTCACTGAGTTCCGAATCTCGGATACATTACTCTTTGAAAAGTAATTGAGCTGCAACTACCTGCCTCCTAGTGGTCAGTTTACCTGAACTCAGTATCAAGCACCTGATGGAATGAACGTAATTGTAACAATGAACTTCTAAAAGGAAAACAAAAACCAATACAGCTTAAAAAACAAAGAAAAACAACCTTTTAAATAAAGCTCACTCTTTTTGTTGTAAATAAATACATTATTTTAAAAAAGTTTCAAAATAGATGTTCAAAAGTACCAGGCGCGTATGACGCAGGGGTATAGTTAGTATATTATACACTGTGTGTGTATATATATATATATTAATTGGTCATTTCAATCCATGACTGTTTGAGGGACACTGCTGCTGAATATATATATCTATATATATATATATATATGGGCGAAATTGAAATGACCAATTAATTAATTACTTTTGGAGGGTTTATCAGGCATAAGAAAGCTACAATTACAGAACAGAACAGTCACCACAGCATGTTACGTTCTGTGTCGCATTTTGTAACATCCTCTCATCGTGAAAGGTGCTATATCAAATGCTAGAATTTCTTCTAAAAATTCCTTTGTAGTGATAACATTTTGAGGAGCCAAAAAAAACTCAAGCATACCCCCAATATGCTAAATAACATAGACATGTTTCAGCTGCTGCAATTTTTTAGTTCTTGATAAATTATTCACTCCTCATTTAGAATAGCTAATGCAGTTTTCTGAACTGCAATGTCTTACTGTCTTGCAAAATACCTATATGAACTATCCGTGTAATAGCTCATGTGTATGCTATACAAATGTTGTTATTGCTGTATATATTATTTTTTCATGGACTATAAACTAATTAGTGTGAAGCTATTAAGACAATAATCATGACATAAAACAGCAAAATATTTAATCCTAAGAATAACTTCCTCAATCATACCTGAACACGCACATTTTTCCACATTTTAAAAAATCTCAATAACATCAGAACTACTTCATAAAAGTAGCAATCCAAACAAACTACTCATTCTGTGTGGCTAAAAATATTTAAACAGCTTGCTTTGTTTCAAATGTACTAAAAACACATGGAAACAGACCAACAATGAGCCTACAGAGGATCAAGGCAAACAGGACATAAAACATCAAGTCCTCCTCAAAGAAAACATACATACATACTTTGCTTCCTATTTTGGGGTTTCAATCGCATTTAATTAGCGGCTTCAGCAAAAAAGACGTGATTGTCATCTGCAATTATTTTAGAGGTCTTTAGGACTCGTGATCGTATAGAGAAGAGGAACTACTACTCCATTTCTGCTAATCCTAACACTGATTGAGAGGCTGTTGTGGAAAGTGGCCCTACCAGAAAATTGAGAAACTGAGCTGGAGGGAGAAAAGAAACCCACCCAACAGTACAATGAAACATTTAAAAAGTCAAGAGATTTAAGATTAAACTCTTTAAAAATATATATACAAGAGGAATGCATGAAATTAAAACAGAAAAAAAGTGAAGTTGAAAGGAGAGAAAAGATTCCTACCTTTAAACCGACTGCTATAAGATCTGTGACAATGCTGTGTGGAAGGAAAAGGGGAAAAGAGAACATATGAAAAAAAGTTAGAAAGCAAGTTACTCATCCACAGCAGTACAATGAAATTAAAAGAAAGAGGTAAGATAAATGTTTTTCAAAAGAGAGAGTACAGAAGATTTTTTGTGTGGACTGCAGCATTCTTTCACGGGTTCTTTTTTTAAAAAAAAAACTCCTTTGGCACAAAAAAAGTAAAAGGGAGAGAAATTGGAGATAAAGGTAGAAAAGCCAAACACTCCAGAGCGGGGGAACAAATTAAGTTTCTCTCCTTTCTAATCTTTCCCTGCCAACTTGGCAACGTTGTATGCCATCTACATCCTCCTCGCCGCCATACAACCTGAAAGACCATCTTCTTTACAAAAGGACAGACATCAGGCAAACCGTGAACTAACTCCCCGCTGATGGGGGGGGGGGAGCGGAGACACACACACACACACAACTGGGGAAGACAAAAAAACAGGGCGATCGAATCGAGTACTCCCCTCCCCCCCCATAATAAAGATGTCGTTACACCCATTGCATTATCCCTCCGACCAACTTTCGATTTAAGCAAGACTTTTTTTTTAATATAAAAAAGGTACGATCTGCGTCAGCGAGTTTGTAAAACACAGAGTTTTGTTTGTGTGGGAGGAAGAAAGTAACAGATTCAACAGGCACGCATTTTCTTTAAGAAAAAAATCTTCCGGCTAGCAGGATAGTTTTGATTGCCCCCGCCCTCCTCCAAAATACTTTTTTTTAAAAACATACAAATACACAAAATAATATTTTTCTTAAAAGTAAAGTATCGTGTGCGCGCACAAAACACATTATGATAAACTCATCGACAAGACCACCACCAAGATACCTTACTCAACTACATGTGGAGATTGCGAATAGAGATGATTAGAAAAAAAACAATCTGAGAAGCCGCAGAGCCAGCCTCGAGTCAGGAAATCACCGCTCGCACTAACTCGCCGCCCGAACGCCCGGCCCGACCGCCAGCCGTCTGTTCTCCATACTTCAACCAGCCATTAAGACTCCCGACAACAAACAACAACAACCGCCATTTGGGGACCCCAACTCGGGCCTGTCTCTTCCTGACTCACTCGCTCACTCCTTCACTTACCCGTCCATCGCACACACACCAAAAGGTAAGGCCGGGGTGCGGAGGCGGGGGAAGCAGCAGTACAACACTCCCCTCCACGACGCTGCTCTCTCTAGTGCTCCGTCCTGTAATGGTGGCGACGGCGAGCAGAGCGCCTTGTCCCCTCACGAGAGCCGGACGGAGTGGGAAGTGGGTGGGGATGTGCTCACTAACCGTCACTCACCACGCGCGCTCCCTCAGCCTCACAAAATGGCGGCGGCTGCTGCTGCGTAGGCAACTGGCCGTCTCCTAGCAACGGCGCCAGAGGCCTGACAGCCTCCCCAGATCCTGGCTTCATTTCATTTCACTCCACTTCACACTCGCTCGTTTTATTCTCTACACCCTTCGCCTCACTCTCCGTCCACATCTTCACGCTCAATCACTGCACATTCCAGGCATCTTCTCACTCACTCACTCTCCCCTCCTTCCTCACTCAACTTTTCACACATTCACCCACACCTTCACTCACTCACTCATCTTCTCTTCACTCACAATCTCCTCTCACTCATTCTCAACAACGACTTGCATTTATATAGCAGCCTTCACGTGTGGTAGCATCTCAAGAGAGCATTACGGTGGCACAGACTGATGCTGAGCCGCTGGGGGGAAGGGGGTTATGAGGAGATGACTGCAAGCATGGATGAGGAATGTCTTCAGGTATGATCTGAAAATGGGGACAGTTACAAAGTTTCGGGGCAGAAGGAACAAACGAGCCAGCCAAATGGAGGCAGCAGGTGGTGAACAACAACAACAAAATTACATTTATAGAGCGTCTTTCACCTCGGGAGGACGTCCCAAAGCGGTGAAGTGGAGTAAACTGGCAGTTCGGAGAGATAATAAATAATAATCCATGCATTTGATGTAACGCTTTTCACATCCTCTAGACGCCTCAAACGCTCCACAGAATATACTGTAAAGTGAATCGACTGTATTTTTGGGGACCTTATTTTCACACACATCTGCACACTCACCTCCTCTCATCTGCTCACAATCAAGACACAATACAGTATATTCCAATATTCACTTACTCTGACTCAAGCTCATCTCACACTAACAATAGGGTGCACTCACAAACTCTTCACTGATCTCTCTTATATTCACAACCCACATTCAGAACACATAATTCACACTCATCAGACTCCATATACCTTGAGAGCCTTGCTCCTCCCTACCTCTGGGACCTGCTAACCCCATATCAACCTATCCGCTCCCTCCACTCAACAGGCTACTCCCTGATCGCTGCATGGCTGGCCCCATCAGCAGTTGGGCCTTCAGCCTTTATGCCTTCACCCTATGGAACTCCATTCCACATTCCCTCAGCCCAACTCTTTCATTTTCACTCAGAGAGTTGTTCGAATCTGGAATGCATTGCCTGAAAAGGTGGTGGAGGCTGATTCGATAACAACTTTTAAAAGGGAATTAGATCTTTATTTAGGGAGAACAGGTCTATTAGGCTATGGGGAGCGGGCAGGGCAGTGGGAATGAATCGCTCTTTTCAAAGAGACAGCACAGACTAGATGGGCCAAATGGCCTCCTTTTGTGCTGTAAAATTCTATGAATCTATGAACCTATTGCATGTCTCAAAACCCTCCTCTTCGACCGAGACTTCGGCCAACCTCCTGCTCTCCCTGCCCTACACCTTCCCCAATCCCCAGCTTGGGTCCAAATGCCTGACTGCCCAGCGCCTTGGGACATCCTTCTGACGTGAAAGGCGCTTTTTGCAAATATAATTTTAAAATTGTATTGTGCACCCACACAAATTGTCATTGCAAACTCAACAAGAACTTTCACTTATATAGCTCTACCCCCCCCCGTCAGGTAGCGTCACAGAGTGCTTAACAGTGTCGGAGTCTGATTCTGAGCTGGGGTGGGGGGTTGGTGGGTTACCATAAGCACGGTCAAAGAGGAAGGTTTTCAGCCGGGACTTGAATAGATGGAGAGGCAGAGCAAAGCGATGGGATTGAGGGAGAGTGTTCCATAGTTTTGGGGCGTAGTGACTGAAAGAGCGACCTACTCATGCCTCTCTCTTACACATAGACATAAACAACCTGACACACAAGTCCTTTTCTTGATTCACAGGTTATGCATTTCCACCATTTTTAATTTGAGGGGTTTGGGTTTCAAAAGTACTGTATCAGTAGATTTGCTTTTACCCATAATGAATCTATACTTTACCCATGTTTGGCAGAAACAAGAGTAATTGGTGGTGGGGGGGGGTAGCAATGGTTTAAGCCACTATCTATTTGTGTTCTCTTGCTTTTTCCTCACTTGTCTAGAAAACACCTTTCACATCGGGAGGACATCCCAAGGAGACCAAGCAGAACAATCCTGTTGGGTCATAGTTCTATTCTGGTATTGTTAAGCGAAGTACAAAAGCTCCCACAAAGATTTTATCATTTTGCCTTCTTTTAATATTGAAGAGATTTGTTTTATTTAAATGTAAGCCATTGTTGAAAGTAAAACTAATTTTTGGTTAAAATTATAGAGAACATGAGGGTGTTTTTATCTTACATTTACGCTTCATGAAAGAAAATGATGTGATATGTAGAGAGGAATGTGGAACATACCAGGCTTTTTTTTCCTCTAAATATTCCTCTCCTTCTCCCCTCCAAAAGGCCTTTCCACATCAGTTATAAAAGATGCACTTTCTCCTAACATTTAAAAAGATTGTAGAACCAGATTTACCTTACCAATATAATTTTCCAGAATTTTCAAGTTCTACGATAATAGTCTTCAGGGATATACATGTGAAATATGAATGCTTGAAAAGAACAATGGGATCTAATTCGTCACACCTGAATTGCACAAATAGGAACTCCTCCCAGTAAGTCTTAAGTGCTGTAGATTGTAAATGACCTGAAGGTATTCCGTTCTGACACAACTTACCTGTGGATTCTAACAGGAATTTTAATAGGATTCCTTATCATAATTTAGGCCCAATGTTTTCAAATCTGGGATGTAAAGATGTCCAGGGTAATGTTAATTTAAGTTTCACAGCTGCAAAGTGGTTATGTTTTAGTAAAATAATAATCTTGCTCATAGGCTCAACTTTCCTAAGAGAATTTTTAACATAATTTTTAAAATGGATTTACATAGTGAACCCTCCACCCAGCCACTCCTGCTTTCCTTGTACTCCCTATGACAGACACATCAATGATCCTATCACATCCTCTAATAGGAATCAAGAGTCAGATTACAACTTGGGTAGGATGACGAGGCCTCAATTACCTCAGTCTGCACAGATCTTAAAGTAATGGAAGAAACGCAATGTTGCTTATCATTGCATTCGTCTGACATAGGCAGTTTTTAAAATCTGCTTTCAGTACAGTATATGATTGTTAACGAAAGTACTGCCAGACAACATATTTTAGAGTCGCTGCTATTTTAATAAAACCATATTTAGCACAGTCATTTTGTATTGCCAGGCACATACCTTTACATCACACAAGGATTGGGTTACTTAACTGGCAATGAAAAAGCTGCATGGCTGTTATGCACATTCTCCTTCTCCAGTGATATTTTTTCATCAAATGATTCATAATTCTCTTTCAGAGAAATCTGAACTACAAGGCTGATTCTTACAACCCCAGATAATAATTCAATTCGAGAACAACAATTTCACTTATATAGCACCTGTCACAAAGAATAGCTCAAAGCACTTTAAAATATAGTGGGAGCCTGATTAGGTAGGGAGATAGGAAGGGTAGGGAGGAGGCACAAGAAGTAGTGGCAGAGGTGTTTGAAAGTACAGAAGGGAAAGCAAAGCAAGTGAAAACCTGAATGAGGGTTTGAAAATTATTGGGGATCATACAAGAACAAAATGACAGTTGTATAGTGCTTTCACATTGGGAGGACATCCGAAGGCATAGAACAGACAGTGTTTCGGACCCAAGTTGAGGTCAGGAGTGGGGAGGGTGGAGGGAAGTGGGGTGCGGGAGTGGAGGGAACGATGGCACGGACAAAGAGGTGGGTCTTGAGACAAGACTTGGAGGCTAGGGAGGCGTCAACGCGGAAGGATTCCACAATGGAATTCCAAAGGTTGGGGGCAGAGTCACTGAAGGTTCACCCGCTGATGGTGGGGCGGGTGTGGTGGATAGGGCAGGTAGGATGGAGGATGTGGAGCAAGCAGAGACCACTGAGCAGCGGAACAGACAGGTTGGTAGGGGGTTAGGAGGTTGTAGAGGTGATCGGAGCAAAGCCATAGAGGGCTTTGAAGGTGAGGTCCAGGATTTTGAATTGAATCCTCTGTGTGATGGAAAGTTAGTGGAGTTGGGTGAAGATGGGTGTGATAGGATCGCAGAGCCTGGTGTGGGGGAGGACATGGGCTGCAGATTTCTGGTTGATCTGCAGCCTATGGAGGGAGGAGTTGGGGAGGCAGACAAGCAGGGCGTTGGCATAGTCAAGCCTGAATATAATGCAGGCATGAATAAGAGTTTCAACAGCCTGAGGGGTGAGGTAGTGGCAGACGTGGACAATGTTGCGGAGGTGAGGGAAGATAGAGCAAGTCATGGAATGGATGTGGGAGAAAAGACAGTTGAAGATCAAACAAGACACCAAGGTTCCTGACTGGCTTGGTGAGGTGGAGTTTGCATCTATGGAGGTTGATGCTGCCAGTGGCTGAGGTGCGGAGGCACTGGTGTGAGCCGATCAGGAGGGCCTCGTTCTTGTTGACATTCAATTGTAGAAAGTTAGATGTTGAAAAGGAGAGGGCCAAGGACAGAACCCTGGGGGACACCGCAGGTGAAAGTGCGGGGACTGGCTTGGGGAGAAGTCGTCAGTGATGATAAAGTGGAAACTATGGGAGAGCTGAGATTCAAACCAGGCAAGGGCAGGTCCGCAAAGATTGAGCTCAGAAGAGAGGCGGTGTAAGAGAATGGAGTAATTGACAGTGTTGAAGGCAGCAGAGAGGTCGAAGAGGATAAGGAGGCAGAGAGATCCCTCGTCACAGATGTTCAGATTAGAGACTTTGACAAGGGCTGTTTCTGTGTTGTGCTGTCCAAAGAGGGAATGGCAGGAAGGGAAAGAGCGAAGCTGGGACATGGCGATTCATTCCAGGGCCTTGGAATGGGAGCTTGGAGATGGAGCAGGTACGGAAATTCAGTACCAGTTCAGGGAGATGAAGTTAGCATGTGCAGGTTAATGTGGTCAATGTTTGAAGTGAGAAAGCGATGGCGGGAGCAAAGTAAGAGAGCCTCAGTCTTGTTGATGTTGAACTATAGAAAGTTAAAATTCATCCAGGACGATGTCTGACAGGCAATTGGTCAGAACAATAGGGATCCTGGAAGTGAGGGGAGGGGCAGAGATAGAATTGGGTGTCATCAATGTAAAAATGGATTTCATCCCTACAAATAACAATAATAATCCTTGAATTTCGTATAGCGCATTTCACATCTTGTAGATGCCTCAAAGTGCTTCAATCGAATCGAGGGAAGGAGAGGACCAAGAATAAAGCCCTGAAGAATATCACATGTAATTGCAGCGACAGGAAAAGTTATTGGAGGACACATAGTGAAAACACTAGGACAGACAAAAAGCAGGAAAGGACAGGGCAAGGAGGAGAGATATAATGGAGGAAAGATAGAATGGAGAGAGTAAAGAAGGATAGAATGTTCACAACAAAGTTCGAATAAAGGCTGATGAGCAAAACAGCAGCCGTTTCTCCTGCTTTTTGTTGGATTTGACAATTTGGGATTGGCAAATTAATTACACCAGAAGTTGCAATGAATGCAACAAATCTGGCTTGCAAATGCAGTATTGCAGATTAGATCCCACTTAATGAGTGTGAATAGAGTCAACTACACACAAGTGACTTTTGTATGAGGAGAACAGATGATTTGTCTCAATACTGTAGTTCCATTCACTCTGGTATTGAATAAGTCTTACTGGACTCCAAATCAGCCTCTTGCAAGACTCATTCACAATAATCTGACTTTGTTCAAGTCGAAGCTTGGCTGTCTGAAGCCTAAACCACAGGTTTATTTGAGTAACCAAGAACCAAGTTTGCCAATATTAAAGAAAACGTGCATAAGAGAGGAAAAATTATTGTACAAAGTCCAAGAGAATGGCATTCAATCAGACCTCAACAACAAACATAACAAAATGACATTTGTATAGCGCCTTTCACGTCAGGAGGATGTCCCAAACCAGTGCAGAACTGTCTTATATTTTATCTATCACATCTTTATGATTAGTATAAGTATAAGTGGACGTCCTCTTACAGTGGCCCAAATAATCTTACATAGGAAAAATATGCAGTTATGTGTAGAGAATGGAAGATGGGTAGAAAAAAAATTACAGTATCGACTTTCTTGTCTAACCTGTATTCTTTGACCTAGTTGTAAAACCTTCCACAATATAATCGAAGTGTTTCCTACACTTGTATTTCCGTTCCAAAGTTGGAACAGAGATATGTTGCCACAACTGTTTCTGTTGGCTTGTAAATGTATCAACTTGAAAATCTTTGGGGTATTTCTGCTCATTTTGATACGTAGGTTCAAGTGCTAACTTGTTTTGAAACAAGATTCAATGATATCAGCATTCAAAAAACAACAATACCAATAAAATTACATTTGTTGGGAGGACAGGGAGTATTTTGGACCCGAGCTGAGGGGTCAGAATTGGGGAGGTTGGAGGGCAACAACAACAGCAAAATTACATTTATAGAGCGCCATTCACATCAGGAGGACGTCCCAAGGCGCCAAACAGTCAGGTCAGGACCCGATCAGGGGGAGGGTCAGGGTGGGGGGAGGGGAGGGAGAGATTTAGGAGGGCTGTGGAAGGCATGATCGAAGAGGAGGGTCTTGAAGGAGGCAAGGGAGGAAGTGAGGCAAAGGGACTGTGGGATGAAGTTCCAGAGTGTGGGATCAGAGAGGGTGAAAGCCCGTCCACCGATGGTCGGGCAGGTCGGGTGGGGCACATGGACAAGGCCAGAGCCCACTGAACGAGGGGTTGGGCAGGTTTGCAGGGAGTCATCAGGTCAGAGAGATAGTCGGGGGCAAGGCTGTGAATGGCCTGAAAAGTGAGGACGAGGATCATGAATTTAATCCTCTGGGGGAATGGGGAGCCAATGGAGAAGGGCGAGGTGGGGTGATGTAGTCACTGAGCTTGGTGCAGGAGAGGACATGAGCTGCAGAGTTCTGGATGATCTGCAGCTTGTGAATGGAAGAGCCGAGAAGGCCGATGTGGAGGGAGTTTCCATAGTCGAGCCTTGATGTGACGAATACATGAAAAAGGGTTTTGGCAGCCTGAGGGATGAGGCAGTGCCAGAGTCTGGCAATGTTACAGAGATGATGGAAGGCAGTTCTGATCATGGAGCAGATGTGGGAGAGGAAGGACATGTTCAGGGTCAAATAAGACACCCAGGTTCCTGACTGGCTTTGAAAGATGGAGAGTGCAGCCTTGGATGCTGATGCTACCAGTGCCTGAGGTGCAGAGGCACTGACACAAGCCAATCAGGAGGGCCACAATCTTGTGGACATTCAACTGGAGAAGGTTGTTCCTCATCCAGGACTCAATGTCAAACAGGCAGGCAGTCAGGATGCCGGTATTCCTGGAGTTCAGGATGGAAGTGGAGAGGTAGAGTTGGTTGTCATCTGCATACATGTGGAAATTTACCCCATCTTTGCGGATGATGTCACCAAGGGAGCGTGTACAGGGTGAAGAGTAGGGAACAAGAACAGAGCCCCGAGGAATGTCGTGCGAGACAGTGTGGGGGTTGGAAGAAAAGCCATTGGCGGACACAAAGTGGACACGGTGTGAAAGATAGGACTCGAACCAGTCAAGGGTAGAGCCTTGAAGGTTGAAGATCGGGCAGTGGGGGAAGGAGCTTGATCAAAAGCTCAGTTGAAGAGGAGGTTCTTGAGGTGAGGCTTGAAGGCAAGGGATGGGGCAAGGTGTAGGGACTGCGGAATGGAGTTCCAGAAGGTGGAGGCAGATGATCTGCAGCCTGTGGAGGGAGGAGATGGGGAGGCCGATAAGCAAGCATCTTTGAGAGTTTTGGTGGCCTGTGGTGTGAGACAGTGGCAGAGCTGGGCCATCGCACGGATGTGGGATAGAATGGATAGCTGATGGCTGAACAATATGCCAAGGTTCCGGACTGGCTTAGTGAGATGGTGTTTGCATCGATAGATAATGATGCTGTCAGTGCCTGAGGCACTGATGGGGCCAGTCAGGAGGTCCTCGGTCTTGTTGACGTTCAACTGAAGGAAGCTAGCTCTTATCCAGGACTTGATGTCTGGCAGATATTCTGCCAAGACAACAGTGATCCTTGAATCAAGGGTGGAGGCAGAGAGATACAGTTGGGTGTCATCCACGTACATGTGGAAGTTGACCCCACATCTATGGATGATATCACCAAGTGGGAGCATATAGGTGTTGAAGAGGAGGGGACCAAGGACGGAATCCTGAGGAACACTGCACGATGGTGCGGGGACTAGAGGAGAAATTGTTTGTGGAGGTGAGTGGACACTGTGTGAGAGGTACGAACTGAACCTTCAAGGATAGAACCATGAGGTAATATAAAAGGTATTACTTAAACAATGTTATATTTCTGTTATAACTTTAAAATGTATTTATGCTCTATTAGTGATATATCAACAACAAAAAATTCCATTTATAGAGTGCCTTTCATGTCGGGAGGATGTCCCAAGGCGCTGAACAGTTAGGTCGGGACCCGAGCAGGGGGAGAGGGGTCGGGGTAGGGGGAAGGAGAGTAAGAGAATTTACTGTATATTTGTGGGCGAAACGCGGCAGCCAATTGTGCATAACAGTGTCCCACAAACAGTCATGGGGTGGGGTAAAGTCAGAGAGGAAAAGGGGGGGAGAAAGGGGGTAAGGGGGAAGAGGGAGGGAAAGGTGTGGTGGGTTAAAATCAAGGAGAAATGAGGGGGAGAAAGGGGGGTATGTGTGGGAGAGGGAGGGAAGGGGGAAAAGGGAGGAGGGAGAGAATGGGGGAAAAGGGAGCAGAGGGAAGGAAGAGGGAGAAGAGGGGGAAGGAAGGAGAAGGAAGAATGGGGGGAAGAGAAGGAGGGGAAGGGAAGGGGATAGAGAGGGTAGGGGTGAAAGAGCGAGAAGAATGAAAGGTTGTATAGTCAAGATTAACAACATAACTGCAAAATCCTGAATGGACATATTTATGTGTTCTGTTAGCTGTCAAATTTGTTTTCCTCTGAATTTAATTTTGAAGTGCATCTTATCTAGCATAATTTCTTTAATATAATTAAACCATCTAGTACTGTACGTACCTTCTCACGCATTTCATAGAGCCTACTATTAACTTCACTTAGTATTTATTCAATTTGGTTCAAATTCAAGTTGAGTATATTACAATATTTAGCTGTGTGTTTAGTCTGCATTCCCGAGGTATTGCCAATATTTGCATTACTATCTTTCTGACTTGCTGCTTTAATAAGGAAAACAAGGCAATGTTCCCAGATTATAATTGCACTTTTGTGTACCCTATACATTCTTCTTCAAGCTTTCAGCCACTTTGCTCCCCACCCTCTGAAACTCTTCCAAAATCCCTTTGCCTCTAACCCTCCTTCTCTGCTTTCAAAACAACAACTTACATTTAGGCAGTGCCCTTCAAGCAGAGTAGCATCTCAGAGTGCCTAAAGTATATGTCTAGATCTAAAGTATATCGAAAGCACATCTATCTCTGTGGCCTTTGGGCTTTCCCCTCCCACACATATACACACATAAATATATAAATCTACCACCCAGCTTATATTCCTTTGAAAATAACTTTGTGTCATTCTCCCTTATGTGGAAGGCATTACACAAGTGCAAATTGTTGTTGTTTCTTTGGTGGGTGTGTGTGTGTGTGTATAGTCATTAACTGTGAAGAGTATGGAAGCCATAACATTACTATATTTTGCCAAATGGTGAGGAAACAGAATATAGATGCCTGTTGAGATGGGTGTGCCCAGTGTGGTGCAGTTTGATGTTACTTTAAGTACAGTTATGCTCAATAGAGCTGTTAGGATACCAGAATTAAGTCGAGGAGATTTTATAACAAGTGATACAAGTATAGTGAACAAATGAATGAAAACTGTTTTATTATAAACTGAATTTGCTATATAAATGTAATTTTGTTGTAGTTGATTGCGATAGGAATTTTATTGACAGAATATGCTGTCAGATTTGATGAGCAAGCTGTATAAAAAAAAATTTGGCTAGTCACCAGGAATTTAAACTATAACCTCACTGGCATCATCTCACATTCAGTCTACAGAACATATGGTTTTGCTAAATCTGAAGTGATAAAAATGTATCTGGATGTTCCAATAACATGACACACTAAAAGAAATTCAAGTGTGAGAAAGAAATGATATGTGGTTCCATTACCACATCAGATATATTGAAACATCCATTGCACATTAATAATAATAATCCTTGCATTTGATATAGCGTTTTTCACATCTTCTAGACGTCTCAAAGGGCTTCATAGAATATAATGTAAAGTGAATTGACTGCATATATGTGGGGGAAATGCAGCAGCCAATTGCGCACAGAAGTGTCCCACAAACAGTCATGGATTGAAATGACCAATTTATTTAAGGAAACTTTCCCAAGGTTTCACACTGGGGAATTGAACCCAGGTCTCTTGCTTGTAATGCGAGTGATCTAGCCAATGAGCTACAGGATAGTGATTCAATAATAGAAATAAAGGTTGTTATGGCTCGACTACATGTCATAGCAACTTCTGTTTCTGGTTGCTATATACCATTAGTGACACACCAACTCATCAACCTGGCTCATCAGCAAGACTTTGAGTGCGGATCAGTTAACTCTGCTCCTATTAACCCTGCAAACCAAAGCCCGAACAGATAGCTGAAGAAGTAGAGGGAAGCTTGCCTGGTGGCTTGCTCTCAATTATAAACTATACAATTTTTTAACTCATTAAACTCCCAACAGTACTCCCAACAGACATTCTGATGTCTCCAAGAGAGATATTTTGTTCTCACTAAAATATTCCTATATCACTCTAAAATTAGGTAAACAGGAAGAAAGTGCTCATACCATTTCCAGACACAGGGAAGTTTCCATGTTTTACGATAAGCTGAAGTGAGATCAAAATATATGCACTGCTGATCTTATCTGCTGTAAAATAAAATTCAGTTAAAAAAACCTAAAGCTCAATCAAATGGAGGAATAAACAGCAAGCAACGTAACTAAATATCAATTTGTGAAAATTAATTTGGAAAGACACACTTATAATGATACTTGCACTACACAGTGTATCATGGAACAAGAAAAGGACCTTCCAAAATAGCTTGCAGGTATGAAAAAGAGATAATCCAAAGCATTCTTTCCTGAACAACAAACAACAAAAACATTACATTTATAAAATGCCTTTCACGTCGGGAGGACATCCCAAGGCGTTGAACAATCAGGTCTGGAACCGAGCAGTGGGGGAAGGGTCGGGGTAGGGGGAAAGGGAAGGAGAGTAGGAGAGGGGGAAGAGTTAAGGGGAGCAGAAGGCACGGTTGAAGAGGAAGGTCTTGAGACTGGCCTTGAAGGAGGAAAGAGAGGAAGTGAGGCGAAGAGATTGTGGGATGGAGTTCCAAAGTGTGGGAGCAGAGAGGCTGAAAGCCCGGCCACCGATGGTGGGGCAGTTAGGGCGGTGGACATGGAGCAGGCCAGAGCCTGCTGAGCGGAGGGGACGGGCGGGCTGATAGGGAAGAGAGCAGGTTGGAGAGATAGGCAGGGGCAAAGCCGTGAATGGCCTTGAAGGTGAGGACGAGCATCTTGAATTCGATCCTCTAGGGGATGGGGAGCCAGTGGAGATGGGAGTGATGTTGTCATGGAGTCTAGTGCAGGAGAGTATACGAGCTGCAGAGTTCTGAATAATCTGCAGCTTGTGAAGGGAGGAGCTGGGAAGGCCGAAAAGGAGAGAGTTCCCACAATCCAGCCTAGATGTAATGAAGGCATGTATGATGTGCTTAATATAATGGTGAGAATTCAGAATAAGGATTGGATCATTTTACAACAAGCTGTTTCCTATGTTCATTAGCAGAATAAAAGATCTCATGACTATGATGCTTCTTTATTGTGTTGCTGATCTTACCAACATAATAACATACCTCATTAGTCTTTGACTATTGGTGCCATAATAAACGTTGCAAATTTAGTGATTCCCAAGTTACAAAGTGCCTTCATAGATCATATCTCTTAGTTTTCCCCACTAAAACAATCCTATTGTAAAATCATATTTCTTATACACAGTTATGCAAACTAAGAATCTGGATGTACAGTATTTAATAAGAACATCCACACCAAGTACTTCTACTTTGTGACCCCATCTCCCCCATCCTCGCCCGACTCCATTTGCTCCCCAACATCCAGAGGATTCAATTCAAAATCCTGGTCTTCATATTCAAAGCCCTCCATGGCGTCGCCCCACCCTACCTCTGCGACCTCCTAACTCCCTACCAACCTGCCCACTGCTTCCGCTCAGCAGGCTCCAGCCTGCTCCATGTTAGTGACTCTTTGAAGGTGGCAGGAAAAGTAGACAAAGCCGTTAAGAAGGCATATGGGATACTAGGCTTTATAAGTAGGGGTATAGAGTACAAAAGTTAGGAAGTGCTGACTGACCTCTATAAAACTTTGGTTAGGCCTCAGCTGGACTTCTGTGTCCTATTCTGGTCACCACACTATAGAAAGGATGTTAAGACATTGGAAAGGGTGCAAAGAAGGTTTACTAGAATGGTACCAAGATTGAGGGACTTCAGTTATGAGGAAAGATAGGCTAGATAGGCTAGGTTTATTCTCTTTAGAACAGAGAAGGTTGAGAGGAAACCTAATCGATGTTTATAAAATCATGAGGGGATTCGACAGGGTGAATAAGGAAAAACTGTTTCCACTGGTGGGCGAATCTGTGACTCGTGGTCACAGATTTAAAATAGTTTCAAAACGAAGCAGAGGGGAGCTGAGGAGAAATTTTTTCACACAGCGGATTGTTGGAATCTGAAATGCATTAGCATAGTGGAGGCTCGATAACAGCTTTTAAAAGAGAATTAGATCTTTATTTAGGGAGAACAGGTCTGTTAGGTTATGGGGAGAGAGCTGGGGAGTGGGATTGAGTTGCTCTTTTAAAAGAGCCAGCACAGGCTAGATAGACCAAATGGCCTCCTTTTGTGGTGTAAAATTCTATGATTCTATGTCCCCCGAACCACCCGCCTCACCATTGGTGGGCAAGCCTTCAGCCACTCTGCTCCCAACCTCTGGAACACCATCCCACGGTCCCTCCGCTTCGCCCCCTTCCTAGCCTCCTTCAAGTCCTGCCTCAAGCCCCTCCTATTCGACGATACCATCGGTCACCCCAAATCTCCCCCTTTCCCTCTACCCTCCCTGTCCCCGACCCCAGCTCGGGTCTGAAACAATGACTGTCCAGTGCCTCCTGATGTGAAAGGCATTATGCAAGTGTAATTTTGTTGTTGTAATTGTTCTATACTTAACTTGCAAAGCCTCTTATAAATTAAAATTACATAAAAGTTTTCATTATTGTTCATGGCCCAGGTAAGGGGGGAGAGAGAGAAAAACTGGTCATTCTCAGTATCTGACGTTATTTTATTAAAGACAAGAAATGTTTTCTAAATATAACATGTAATATAAGGAGGGCAGTTGTTTGAATAGATTGTGTGCCCTCTCTTCCTCCTTTGTTTCCTTTCAAAACCTGAGGAATTAACAGCAGCTTTAGAAGGACCAGTTCTTGCCCCACCAGCCTTAGATTTTTTTGAGAGTGTGCCATACCAATTTGATTTGTGGGAGCCATAGGACATAATATACCCACATTTACATTCAAGAGAGATTCCTATACATACTAATATCAATGCTGATTACTAATTGGCACAGAATACCTGCCAACCTTGCCGTAGGGATAAGCACCCTTGTAAAAAAGAACCATGGCTATGGTGGTAGTACAATGGTTACAGTGGTAGTACCATGGTACTACCACCATTACCATGGTACTTTTTTTACGGCAGTAGATGTTCAGCAAAAAAAGCTGTCGATTTGTTAAAAAAAAGCGTCAGATTTTTAGTAAATCCTGTTATGGCCTTTGGACACCAAGCAACACCTCTCTTTTCAAGACTTTCTGGTTTATTTCCCTGAGCACTATGGTGCAAAATGAAGTACCTTGCCGTTGGGTGAAACTTTTCTTGGAGGGAGGGAGTAAAACTTAACAGCTTGGGGCCTTTAATGTGCAACTTGAATAGGTGCAAATTGTATATTATACCAAGGGGCCTTTATCCCTGCTCCCCATAGACTGTGCAGCTTTCCCTATAGATCTGTATGTAGATGGGCCTAAAGTCTATGGGAGAAACCTGTAGAGTTGACAAGTACGATAAAGAAAGGAAGCACAAACAATGGGCCCACAATTTCTTGGTTCTAATTGATACAATGTCTCATATAACAGTTCTCCTCCCAGCCGTACACGATCATCTGCAACGGAACTTAAGACTATCCTCGGCCTTGTCTTTTCCTCAATTATGTATTCCCTCTTGGTAACATCGTCCCCAGGCACAAGATTAACTTCCATATTAGTATGAATGGCACCCAAATCTACTTTTCCGCTTCTACTCAGCCCACCTCCTATCACTTCCTTATCTCTCGAAACTTACTCCTACCCGATTTCTCCTCTTATCCCCATTGTTCAGCTAACCCTGGCTTGTTGTAAGTACCCCATCCTCTATGCATCACTATCATAGGCTGAGCCTTCATTTCCTACACCTCCAACTCTGGAATTCCATCCTGCCCACCTCTTTCTTTCTCTCTTTAAATCCCACCTCAAATACTATCTCTTCAAGATTACTTATGCTCATCCCTCCCACTCCCTTGATGATTCTATGATTGTCACCTAACCCCTATACTGGAAACCTTGAAACTATCTCCTGCAATCCTTCTGCCTCTCCTTGCCACCTTGAGATTGATCTGAAGAACTTCCTCTTTAACCATGCCTATGGTCATCTTCCCTCTGTCCCCAGCTCAGCATTAAACTCTATCGTTATCAAGTGCCCCGAGATGCTACCTGCAAGAAGAATTCTAATTAAATGTAAGTTTTTGTAGTTCCTGTAAAGTGCTCCAAGACATTACCCACCATGAAGGGCACTGCATAAATACAAGTTTTCAATGCACTACATATAAATACCTGGATTCCCAGACTCAGTGTAAGGCAGTTAAATTTGCAAATGATAAACCAGCTGTGGAAACAAAGGAGATAGCTAGATCTTACAGATAGATCGGTCAGTCCCTGGGCCAAGCATTGGTGAAGGAAGTTCAATGCAGATAAATGCAAGGAATGATTAATAGGAAGTAAAAATAGGAGACACAAGTATTCAATCACAAGAGATATAAAGTGAATGAATAATATATAGGAAGTAAAAATAGGAGGCAAAAGTTTTCAATCATAAAAAGTTAACAAGTATGTATAAGCTCAGAGCTCTCATCTGAGGAGATTTGAAGACATTTTCCATGCAGAAGTTATTAGAATATAAAAATATTTTCAATTCTTGTATGTGATATAGTCTTGTTGCAGAGATGTTAAAAATTGCTTCACAGCATGTATTGTGAAGTTATATATTTTGTAAACAAAGCACAATGGTCAATATCGTAAACAGCCATGGAATGAGTAACCAACCCTTTTTATTTTGGGATCTTTCTTGGTCAGGGAGAAACTGCCTTTTCTTTTTGAATAGCCCATAGGATCTTTATCATCCGGCTAAACAGGCAGCCAAACCTGGTGTAATGTCTCATCTGAAAAACGACACCTCCAGCAATGCAACACCTTCCCAGCACTGTGTTGGAGTGTCAGTTTAGACTATGTGTCCCAAGTTCCGATGTGGGGCTTGAACCCACAATCTTCTGACTTGGAGACGAGAGTACTACCACTGAGCCAGGCTGAAAATATGGAATATTTTGTCACAAGTTGTTAATGACATAAGAACATAAGAATTAGGAGAAGGAGTAGGCCATTCGGCCCCTCAAGCCTGCCCCACCATTCAAAAGACCATAACATTTAAAAGATTTAAAAGTGAATTGGATAACAAGTTTTAAGAGGAAAAATTCAAAATGTACACGAAATAGCCCTGAATTGACATTGGTAGTTAACACCAGTTCACCAGGCTAGGCTTGTTAAGCAAAATGATCTCCATCCCTGCTATAATTGCTATGATTCAATTTACAGATGAGATATAAAACGCTAACGTGAAAGGTGAGTTTAAAAAAATCCTAACTGACTCATTGCTCACCATGTTTGAACAAAGTCTGGTAGCAATAAACAAGTGAATCATTGATTTGGCTACATTGCCTAATCAGCTGAGTTCAGATGTCACATTCAAGCTGTACAGTTCTTTGGACAAGCTGCACTGTACGCAGATTTTACGTCACACTGTATAACATGGGTGACAGTCAAAGACACAAACCTTAGTAAGAAGTATGAAACTCAATGTTGGTTATATTAAGAGGAAAGAATAGTTCACCTGGAGTTTTGTAGCCTAGAGAGATGCATCTCAGAAGGACCCTTAGAGAGATCTATTACATCTAGGCTTGACCAGAGACAGCGCTACCTTTAGGCGAACTAGGCAGTTGCCTAGGGTTCCAAAATTTGGGGGGCGCCGGCCCTGATCAGCATATTAACACCTGCAACAGTTGGGGGATATTACCTGAACTTCTGCCCCCCCGCCCCCCCCCCCCACCTCCCGTTGGTCGCCACTGGTGTCAATCAGACTGGCGCCGTTCACGCCCCACCAACATGTTAGGTTGAGTTCACTTCAATGGCCTGCCATCAAGGCTGCTCGTGCCCTTTGCTACTGACCCAGTCAATTAATGAGGTTATTTCTTTTAAAATAAAAATTATACATATACAGTACTGTATATAGATATCTCAAAGCATGATACAAATCAAACAATCATTATTTGGTTTGGGGGGATGGGGGGTGGAGGTGGGGGTGGGGGAGAGATGAAGGAAGCCGTTCGTATAAATTTTTAGTGATAACATTAGTTTATCAAAAGTTACTAGGGGGCGCACATCTGAATGCTCGCCTAGGGCGCCAAATACCCTTGCGCCGGCTCTGGGCTTGACTGTGCCAACTCCCTGCTTGTCGGCCTTCCTAACTCATCCCTCCACAAGCTGCAGATCATTCAGAACTTGTGTTCTCTCTCCCATCAGGCTTTGTGACGCTATCACCCACACCTTCACCCAGCTCCACTGGCTCCCGATTCCCCGAGTTGAGGATAGAGTTAAAAGTTCTCATCCTCACCTTCAAAGCCCTGCACAACCTTACACATTCCTACCTCTGTGATCTGCTAACTCCATATTGACCTGTCCGTTACCTCCACTTAGCAGGCTCTGGCCTGGTCCACGTACCCTGCCCGACCCATTCAGCCCCACCATTGGTGTTCGGGCCTTCAGTCTCTCTGTCCCCACTCTTTGGAACTCCATGACACACTTTCTTTGCCTTGCTCCCTCCCTTGCCTCCTGCAAGACACATCTCAGGACAGTCCTCTTCAACCATGCCTTTGGTCACCCTCCTTACCCCTATCCTCCCAGCCACCTGATCCCAAACCTCCTCCTTAGGTCGAATTCCTTGACTGTCCAGAGCCTTGGGACATCCTACTGACATGAAAGGCACAATAAAAATATAATTTGTTGTTGTTGTTGTGTATAAGATGCAAAATGGATATGATGAGCCCAGAGCTAAACTTTACACACATTGTGCACAAGTTGGAAGTAGTGGAGAGCAGTTTTGGGGCATACACCACAAAGCATTTCTTGCATATATATTATTACACATTCATCACAGTCTACATAAGTCATGTGAAGCACTTTGAGACATGTTGATGACTTGATCTTGTGCTAGTGCTGCATCACATGCGAGCATTGTTACCGTCTAATCAATTGCAATTGGAACAGATCAGCAGGAAGGGCCCGCACTTATTTTAAGGAGCAGTAAGGAGAAGGGTACTCTGGAAAGCCGAACCAATAGGGTTTGGGTGATGCACATGCCTGTGTTGTGAACACTGGATTGGGAGTTCAGGAATGGAACAATTCCAGATCAATGGGAGACTACAATCCCCAGAAGTCCCCGCGCGACCAGCGAGCGACGGGGAATGGGATCATGTGATGTGTTTTAGCAGGCGGTGCAGCCAATCAGAGCGGGAGTTGGTATGATTGTCAGCCAATCAGTGCGCCTCAAGGCGAGGGCGGGACAATTCTGGCGACCGGAAGCCGATCTCCCAGTAGCGGCAGCCCCTGATTTGATGGTTGGTGGAAGTTTCAGCCCCGTTTTTATTAATTTATATTAAAAAAAGTTTATTTGTTAATAATAATAGTCCGTGACCCTAATGGTTGAGTTGTGCTGAGTGAGTGAGTGTGTAGAGAGACAGAGAGAGAAATGGAGTAAAGGTCGCTAACTGACTGACTCACTGTTGAGCTTTGCACATTTGTCCTGTGACTTCCCCTCAGACACCCAGTGTATTTGCAGCTCCATCGGTATCCCCTGTGTCGCTCACTGCTGTCACCAGAAGATGTTGCAAAATACGGGGTAAGCAATTTCTGAAAAACACTCCACACACATCACACACACACAGCGCCAAGGTTTGCTATTCACAAAAATACAATATGGGAGAGTGAGGTTTGTGAAAAGTATCTCACCTCATTTTTCCAATGTCTCCACAAACTATACAGATTAAAACGACACAAGCATTTTTAAAGAGGACAAAAGTATTGCAATAATTTAGCTGTATCCTAAATACAGTAACTATTTTTGCATTTAAGTATTACAGTTTCATTGTAATACGAATATTAAGTAACATGGAATGTTATAGTTTACATTAAAGTGTATTAGCTCTTTTACTTTTAAGAGTGTTTGATAAAAGAAGATTAAGCTGCAATTGTAACTTATTAAAGTGCTTCACTGAACATACTGTAAAATGAATTGACTATATTTTGTGGGTGAAACACGGCAGCCACTTGCACACAGCAGTGTCCCACAAACAATCATGGATTGAAGTGATCAATTTATTATCATTTTAAGGAATTATTACCCCGGAAAGGCAATTCGCCAATTGACTAACAACCTAGTTCCTACTTACTCACGGGAGGGTCGGGGTAGGGGGAAGAATTAGTGGGGGAGCTGAAGGCGCGGTCGAAGAGGAAGGTCTTGAGACCGTCCTTGAAGGAGGAAAGGGAGGAAGCAAGGTGGAGGGGCTGTGGGATGGAGTTCCACAGTGTGGGAGCAGAGAGGCTGAAAGCCCGGCCACTGATGGTTGGGCGGTTAGGGCGGTGGATGCGGAGCAGGCCTGAGTCTACTGAATGGAGGCAGGCAGGCTGATAGGGAGACAGTAGATCAGAGAGATAGGCGGGGGCAAGGCCATGAATGGCCTTGAAAGTGAGGACGAGGATCTTGAATTCGAAGCTCAGTGGTTAGAGCACTCGCCTTACAAACGTGAGACCTGTATTTGAATCCAGGCAGGTCAGAGTGAAACCTTGGGCAAGTTTCCATACTCCATGCACCTAATAATAATCCCTCCCAAAAAAAACACAATAACAAAATTGGTCATTTCAATCCACGACTGTTTGTGGGACATTGACTGCCGTATTTAGTCCACAAATATACAGTCAATTTACAGTATATTCTGTGAAGCGCTTTGAGATGTCTAGGAGACGTAAAAAGCCCTTCATCGAATGCAAGTATCATTATTTATAGAGCTCCTTTCATGAAGGGATTTACGAAATCAACAAAAGTTGAGTCAGTTCAGCATTTTGAATTGGGTGTGAGAACGGTACCAAAAGTAAACTTTTCAAGCTTGGTTTTAAGGAGAGAGATTTTAGAGATGATCCCCTGGACTTTTTTTTAATAGTAGAAACAAGTTTACCATCTCATCAGCTTGGTTATAACCACAGTGCATGCACTGACTGTTTCCAACCTTATGTTTCTGGTACACATCTCCTAATGCCTATGCAAGGAATGCAAACCTTCATGAGTGCAATGTATTAACATGCCCTTCATTTTTATAGCAAACATGGAATCCCATCTTAAAGTTTCACAATATTTTAAGGTTTATGCCTGTTGTAATTTGGTAAAACCTGTTTGTCCTGTAGTGAAGAAGAAACTTGAATTTCCATAGCCCCTTATCTCGAAACGTCTCAAATATACAGTTTAAGAATTGGGGTTAAGTGTTGTGATTTTTTGTAATACTGTATTTATCAATTTTTATCTCTGTCAAACTCAAATCCTATGGGAAAACTAGCAATGAATTCCATCCTTTGCAGCAGGGCTGGTGTGAGTTGATCATTATTGGTGGAGACCTTTCCTCCCCTCCTACCCCCCACCCATCCAGACAGCAGTGACCATGGACCATGGCTGACACGGTACATGTCATGTTTGCTTTACTGGTCTTATCAGTACACAGATGTTGAAACCTTTGAAATGCCATAAATATTTTTGCAAATCTGCTTCAGCCTTTCTAAGGTGGAGACTTTTCAAGTTTCTAATCTTTATGCAGTGAATGTGGCCTTTTGCAGGAACTGAGTTCTCTTTTACATTGGTGTAATTGCAGCGTATGTTTTTACACTGTAAAAATCTCAATAGAGTATTGTACAATTGAGTCAATTCAGCAGTTTGAATTAGGTGTGAAAGCAGCACAAAATGTTAGCTTTTCAAGCTTGGTTTAAAGGAGAGAGATTTTACGGGTGATCTGCTGGACATATTATATTTAACGGTAGGAACAAGTTTGCTGTCTCATCAGCTCGGTAATTTTTTTCCTTGACTTTTACAAGTTTGACTTCATTTTCAATTACTGAAGTACGGTTTCCAAGTGCCCTCAATGAGTTGACCAAGTGTCCGTTTGTAGTGTATGTAAAACATCCTTGTATTTGATGTAGCTGCTGTGCTGATGATATCAAAGTGCCAGACAGTTTATTCTGTAAAGTGTAATGATAACATTTATAGGTGAATGCAGTAGCAAATTTACACACAGCAATGTCCAAAAAAGAGTTAAACTGAATGACCATTTTTTTCTGGAAGAGTATTAGCCAGAACACTATGAGATCTTTAACATTACTGTCAGCCTAGACTGTGAAAGTTCAAAGGCTCAATGTGGGTTTGAACCTAATAACCTTCTGACCCGAAAGCAAGAGTGTTAACAAACGAGTCGGTCTATTTGAGGCTTGAGTGTTGACTGGGTGTTTGACAGCCTGATTCTTACATAGCCATAGTTATCTTTGGATTGATAACTAAACACAGGCTTGTTTAACATATTTTGGCCATGTAATACCACATCACACACCATTGCTGAATGTCTTGGAGTTGGTTGCCTGCCCGCCACTTAAACTGGCCAATAAGCTCCAAGGCTGAGGAAACGGAAAGAAAACAAGTCCAGTTGAACCTAATTTTAAAGTCATGGGTTGGGTCCATGGTTAGTGTGAAATGTGTCAAGTCATTAAAAAAAAGGCAGGTAGCATCTACAATTTTGTTAGGATGCTGCAGATGGCAGTCGCTAAACCACTTTGTGTGCATCAGGAACTCTTCATTCTCACAAGCATTTCCAGTGGGGAGATGTCGCTAACAGTACCAGGTTGCCCACACACAAGAAGCAAATCATTCTGCACCGAAAGCATATTGCATGTACTGTGGGTGGATGGTATGTCCATATTATAAATAGATAACATTATAAATATGATGGGGGCTGGCAGTAGGTGTAGAATGAGAATTGTCTTGTGTGTAAAGTCTCCATGCTTTGGTTTAGCTCAAGGTGACTAACCCAATTCAAAGATGCTGCTTTTGAAGCTGTTATGCAACTTAAACTTTAAAAGGGTCAGGGATTTTTTCTTCATGGTTAGAGGTTAGCATATTCAAGCACTCAATACATATACCCTTTCATCAGGCTTCTGGAGCTGATGTTCGTGAGGCCTGACGAATGAAGGAGATGATGTAAAGCATTTTACATGATGTTGTTGAGGTTGAGTAGCAATCTGCTGTTTTATCATCTTTCTGTAGACTGTGAAGCGCTTTGAGACGTATAGAAGATATGAAAAGCACTATAACAAATGCGAGGATTATTATTATTATTACTATTTGGTACACATTATGCAGTTGTCTTTTTTACTGCCCTGGTCTCTTTACTGGGGAGGATGTCATTGCCCTTGGAGAAAATGCAGAATGCTCTTGTCCCTTGACTGATCTCTTGTGCCAGAACTACCTTGTCTTCCAGCGACAAGGTAAACATCTCATCTCTCAGCTGTGATGATGGTAGTGCAGTTTTGGTAATTGCACTAGGTTATGTATTTTTGGAACACTAATGAAGCCAGCTGTAACAGGCAATGAATTGTTGATGCATGTTTACAGAGATTGGACTCAATTAACTCCTCCGATACTTTACTTTCTTTGATGCATGACTAAAAACTAACGTTTGAGTGAGGTTTAGGGAGCAGCTTATGAGCTATTTGGATTGAATCATTTTGAGAAAGAGAAAAACACTTAATTATACAAAGTACAGGATGTCCTCTGAAACTTTGAAAACTATTTCTGTCCGGAATAGCCTAATTCAAGATTAGTTTCCTGTAAATTTGTAATTAAATATGTTTTGTCTCTGTTTTCTTGACAAAACAGAATATTGCGATTTCTTAGATAAAATGCCACTGGAATAAGCTTGGTGCATTTCTCCCTGTAGGAAACTAGCGGGATTTACCATCTTCATCACGGGCGCCAGCCGTGGAATTGGCAAAGCGATTGCCTTGAAGGCAGCCAAGGATGGGGCTAATATCGTGATTGCTGCTAAAACTGCACAGGCGCATCCCAAGCTACCAGGCACCATCTACACTGCAGCACAGGAAAGTAAGTATGCAGCAAACAAGCAGTAAGCTGTTGGCCTTTGCAGACACAGGCATCCCTTTAATATTAAACTGCAACAGATGTGGGATATTCATTAGGCATGTGAAGCAGTGGTTACAATTAGGGTAAAGCTGATCAGTAACCATTCCTTCTCATTCTACCATTCAAGGTTGTGAGAATGTGGAAGGCCATAGATCCCGAATCCATTGAGATGCTTCAAAGTAAGAAAGATGAAGCCTTGGGAAGTAAGAGCCTTAAGGGATATGACAAAAAGCCAGGAACATAACACCAACAACAACAAATTGCATTTGTACAGCATTGCTCCTAGAATAAAAGAGAAGAAAATAATTGAAGATTAAACATAGAATAAAAGATCTGCCGTGATCTAATAAAATGACAGAACCGGTTCAGTGGGCTGAACCGCCTCCTGCTCCTATCCCTGTTTGGGTATCTTCTAGCAATTTGCAGCAGTAATCTCAGCTGTGCCTTTTCTCTTTGCCCCCAGGGCATGAGTTTGCATGGGCCAGCATTGCGCTAGCTCTGCCTTTACCCATTGCAACATTGAGGGAGGAAACTTGAGTGTGTTTTCATCTTATTTATATCCACAGGACACTTTGTTTAGACCATGATGACAATTCCTCGCATCACACAGTGCACATAATATACATTGTTTTGTTTAAAATATTGGTAAAGCGTTCTCTCCGGTCTAATGGGAACTTGCATCGTTTCAGTCATTGTAGAAAAACATACTGGGGAGCAGCAGGTTATTCATCTCACTTCACTTTGCACAGCTCTCTCTCTCTCTTTCTATTTACCTCTCTCTCATCTCCCCCAACATCCTTACGTCCTGAATTAGTTCAATTTGCTTCCGAGAATTAGAACCAGTTTGGCATATCCACATTCCCAAAGTTGCTTGGAGATGCACAGTGTTAATGTGGGCAATGACTCCCTTTGATACTTTTCCTTTGTCTCGGCCCCTCCCTCTTCATAGCAGCATAGCTCAGTTTAGAGCCTCCAGAGGAGATGATGGATTGGGCCCATATCCTGTCACAATATAAACGCTGCTGGGCCAAAATTGGCCTCCCCTTTCATCTGTGTAAATGTGGTAATTTATTGAGGTACTATTCCATGCTGCTGACAGCTCTCTGCTACCTCACTCAAGTGGCTCTTTCCTCACATGTGGTGGATAATGAGGGTTTGCAGACAATTCAGCCTTAGGGGAAGAAACAAAAGCAAGTTTTGCCCTTATTATATTTCAGCATTCACATTTTTCAAACAACCCAAAACTTACGATATAATCTTAACCCTTTAGTGTGTTACTTGCTTGTCATGTTACACAGCTGGCCTGCTCCACGATCCCTGACCCACCTGCCCCACCATTGGCAGGAGAGCTTTTAGCCACTGTGCCTCCAACCTCTGGAACTCCTTCCCGCAGTCCCTCCGCCTCGCCCCCACCCTGCCCTCTTTCGAGTCTCGCCTTAAGATTCTCTTCTTCGATGGACACATCGGCAACTCCTAATCCCTCCCTTCCCTGCCCCCCCACTTTCTGAAAGAGTGACTGTCCAGCACCTTGGGACATCCTCCTGATGTGAAAGGTGCTATACAAGTGTAATGTTGTTGTTGTTATCCTGTAGGTGGCCCTCAAAGGGTACAATGGAAATGAAAAAAACTGAAATAATAATGAAGACATTTGATAGTGACACATTTCAAGTGCTCCCCACAATGAGTTTCTTTGAAATCTATTGTCTGTTGAACAGACAAATGAAGCTGCAAAACTATGCCAGGGACATCTTATGAAGAGCAATGAGCTTGAAAGATCAATGATTCTATTTTTCATTAATTTGGATTAGGAAAGAATGTTGAACAGGATCTGAGAAACATTGTTCCCTCGATGTACTGCCATGCGATCAAGGTTTGCCCTAATGGATCATTTTGATTTCCTGCAGTTTGTGCTCCTGATATTGCTTGTGATGCTTCTTCCCGATGTGAAAGCTGCTATGTAACAGTAAATTTCCTGTTGCTGTTGAGTCTTCAATGCCTTTGCCCCCTGCTCTAAAGACACTTTGTTCTTCACCTTGTCCTCTAGGTAGACTGAGCTGTATTGGAGATGGTTATTATCTACCTATGTTTCTGTAATTATGAAGTTTTTGGATCAGTTGTCTGAACACATTATTATCTTAAAAAAAGAGAACTTTTCAGTACGGAGGTCATTTGGCCTGTTGTTTCTGTTAAAAGCTGCTGCTGTCGGCTACAGCATATGGTGCTAGAGGAACAAAAAGCTCTGGAAAAACAGGCACACTTTGTGTTACCAAAGGTAAATTTATCCAGAGTTCTTCAGAGGGCAACGTTAGCAATTTGTGTTTGAAGTTCTGGGTCAGAAGGGTTGACCTCTTTTGTTCCTCCCTTGGGGTTGAAGGTCACTTGGTGTAATTTATCAATGTGAGAACGTTGGGTTTTGCTGTTAGCTGTCTGCATCTAAAGCACTACAGCAAATAAAAGGCTCCAAAGCAGCGGGTTTGTGAATTTATTACGTTATGCACAGTAAAATATTGATTCATGCCTGGTACTCAAGAGTTCACATACACTTAACACTGATCCATGCATCAGGATCTATAGTGGTTTATTTTAGATTATTTGCAAAAAAAAATTCAACTCGAAGATAAATCTTGGTTGTAAAGTGATCCTTGTTTACAATTAAGGGAACGTTCTGCATTTTGTCTAAAGTGGTTACTATCATCTTTCCTCCTCTTCCTCCTTCTCCTCTCCCTCCTCCTCTCTCTCCCACTCCACTTGAAAAATATATAGTTAAGAGACTGCCAGTCAGGTAACTTTATGAACGTTTACTGAACAATCAATCATTTGCACTTCCAATATTTCCCTTTCTCTCCCTTACTTCCTATGGAGGGAGTTCCCCCTTCCTCCTTCCTCGCTATCGCTTTTTACACTGAAATAATACTAATAATCCTTGCATTTGATATAGCGCCTTATAATCCACAGGGATAATTTAATTGCTGCTGATGTGATATTATACGTGTAGGCCACGTTGGTTATTTTAACAGATCCTAGCTTAGAAACAGCCTACAGGACCTGTCGGATTTTGATCTACTGTAGTTTGTTGTAGTTAGTTCACTCCCTTTGCAAGCAAGAGGACACTGGTTTGTATCCTGGGCAGGGTGAAATGTTAGGCAAGCTTCCTTCCTCCTCACGTCCCTGGTGGCTAGCAGTAAGTAGGAAACCAGTTGTTGGTCAATTGGCGGATATCTTTCCAGGGATAATAATCCCTCAAAAAAAATGTGCTCACTTCAATCCATGACTGTTTGTGGGACACTGATGTGTGACGTTGGCTGCCATGTTCTGCCCACAAAATATGATTCATGCTGAGGTATGATTTTATGGGCGGCATATTTCACTGGTGGTGGGAGAGAGCTGCGTCTAATCCTACCTTCATATTATATTCATACAAGTGCACCTGTCTGGGTGGTTCACTTCAACTGACCAGGAGCTGGGGAGAACTAGTGGAATCTTACTTTCCCCCCACAGATCATGGGTCCGGAGGTCAATGGTGGTGCCCTGGTTGCTATAAGGTAATTTGAAACACAAATTGTAACACCTCAACTGATGCTGGGATAAAGGCTGTTTCTTTGACACAATCCATTGAATTGATGCCTTTGGCAGATCATTTTAAAAAAAAAGAAATATGGATGAAGGGTGCATTGATTTGGTGAAAAATTACGGATGAGAAATGCATCCATTCCTACTCCAGAGTTTCACACGTGAAGGCAGATTGCTCACTGAAAGTAGTTCCACTGATAAGGTTGCTGTGTGACCTTGTGTGAATTCTGACCCAGATAATGTGAGCCACATAGCACGAAGAGCACAATTCAGCAGCTGGTGAAGGGCTCTTTTTGTACAGTGTTCAGCTGGGGGCAGCTAATGGCAGAGGTGGGGAAAAAGTACATTCCACTGACTTTCCTGCAGACTTTTCTGTGCTCAAGATTTGTGGTTAAAACAGCCAGGAATGTTTAATTCACATTGACTGGACTAATTATTGGATCCTGTCACTTGCAATCGCGCTAATCACTACGCCAGAATGTCTTCAGAGCAGGAGATAGATTGACAGAGAGAGGAAAAGTGCATCAGCATGTTTTTTTAAATGTATAAGCCCTTCCTGTCACTCCACCCACCCTAACTAGTATTGGATAGGAAGAGGGAACAAGGCAACTTTTCTGCTCCATTTGATTGTTTACTTCAAAGTTTTTTTTGAAGGCGCAACTGTGTGCCGGTGGTTTAATAAAATGGGTTTCCCGTGAAGAGTGCCTCTGGTTTGTTGTTGGTGGTAGACAGAAAGAAAATGCTGTTTGTGCTATGTAATGTTACAGTAATATCATTTGCATGTTCTGACACCAAGTGTAGATTAGAAATTGGCATCAGGACAAGTTGCAGTGTCGTAACTCAGTGCAGAGAGAGACTCAGTGAAAAGGGTTGCCAGAAACATAAATCCCCACTAGAGAAGATGTCTAGGCTGCTGTTCCTGACTAAAAAAAACAACTTGCATTTATATAGGGCGTCTCATGCAGATAGCATTTTAGAGCTTGAAAAACTCATACGTCTGCAAAATACACCTGCTATACATGAGTAAATCGTTTGAACTGCTTTGCGATATGCTCCTGACTAAATCGAATGCAACTATTTTAACATACCTTTTACCCATGCAATTGGTATGAAACCTATAATAATAATAATAATAATACGCCTTGTGTTTGATATAGCACTTTTCACGTCTTCTAGACATCTCAAAGCGCTTCACAGAATATACTGTAAAGCAAATTGACTGTATATATGCTTGCGAAACACAGCAGCCAATAGTACACAGTCATGGATTGAAATGATCAATTTTTTTTTCGAGGGATTATTGTCAGACATGTGGAGTAAGGAAACATGCCCAAGGATTCGCCCTTCTGGGAATCAAACCCAGGTCTCTCACTTGAAAGGCGAGTGCTCTAACCACTGAGCTACAGGACTCTACAACTAGATATATTGGAAAGTGATAAAACTCTGTAGAGTAATTATTGTTCAGTGTACTGGATGTATTTATAGAAAAATACACAGCCAATTTTGACACAGTAATGTTGCAGAAACTACCAGGAAGTGAGTGACCTATTTTACCCATGGGTCTGTTGGTCAGAAAAGGGTGAGAAATTCTCTTTCAAGACTACCTGAAGCTGAAGCTCCGAATGATGGCATTCCTGACAATGCAGTGCTCCCCCCACACTGCACTGGAGGCATCAGCCTGGACCATGAGCCCTGGGCATGGGGCTTGAACCCACAATCTTCTGTTTCAGAGGCAAGAGTGCTACCAACTAAGACAGGCTAACATCACATACATGGATCATGTTAAAACGTTTTTTTTAATATATGTAATATATATATATACCAAACGTAAACATTTTTAAAAAATTGTCACTTAATCCACGACTGTGGGAGATTGCTCTGTGCAATTAGCTGCCACGTTTCTCCCACAAAATACCATCAATCCACTTTTCCAATACTGTGTATTCTGCAAAGTGTTTTCAGATGTCTCAACGACATGATAAGGAGCTATATCAAATGCAAGGATTATTAGTATTTTTATGGTATATTTCCAAAGAATCATTCATATGTTTCACAGTGAGTGTTGTGTGTTCACCTGGCTGGCATTTGTTAATCACTTGAGCTTTGCTCAGCCAGTTAGGGCAGCATCAGAGCTGGTGTGCTGAATTACTGTCCTGCAACTCTTGCCTTCTATTTTGAAAATTCTTTGCATTTTTGGGCAGCTCTGTGCTTGTAATTCTGCCAATCAAAATGGGAGACGTTATCAGGAGAAGCTAGGATTATTCTCCTTGGAATCAAGAAGGTTAAGAGGAGACTTAATAGAAGTTTTCAACATTGTAAGGGGATTCGATTGGGTGAACAAAGATAAACTATTTCCACTGGTGAGTGGGTCAGTAACTTGACAATTTAAAATAGTTATTAAAAGAAACAGAGGGGAGGTGAAGAATATTTTTTTCATGCAACAATTTGTTCGGATCTGGAATACATTGCTTGAAAGAGTGGTGGATGCTAATTCAATAACAATTTTTAAGAGAAAAGTAGATAGTTATTTGGGGAGGACAAGTTTGCAGGGCTATGGGGAGAGCATGGCCGGGTGTGATTGATTTTCACAGCTCTTATCAAAGAACCGACACAGACATGATGGGTCAAATGGCCTCCTTCTGTGCTGTATGATTCTATGATGAGGGAGAGCCTGACACCCATAGAATCATAGAATTTTACGGCACAAAAGGAGGCCATTTGACCCAAGTAGTCTGTGCTGGCTCTTTGAAAAGAGCAACTCAATCCCACTGTCCCACTCTCTCTCTCCATAACCTAACAGACTTGCTCTCCCTAAATAAAGATCTAATTCTCTTTTAAAAGCTGTTATCAAATCGGCCTCCACCACCTTTTCAGGCAATGCATTCCACTCTCGCACATTTTGTACCTAGCAGTATATAGGAATTTCCTGTATGTTTAGAAACAAATCTATCATGGGGACACTCCCTTGAAGATACATCACAGAGATACTGATTTTGAAATGAACAGGTTTGACTTCCTCCTTCAGTTGAATGAAAGATGAGAAGGTGGAGAATAGCTCACGAGACAAACCGGAACCTGGAATATCTTGCATATATTTGTACTCTTATCAGAAATAATAATATTCCTTGCATTTGATATAGCGCCTTATCACATCTTCGAAATGTCTTAAAGTGCTTCACAACATATACTGTAAAATGAATTTACTGTATGTTTTGTGGCGGAACATGCCAGCCAATTACGTACAGCAGTGTCCCACAAACAGTTATAATCTGAAGACCTAGAAGGAAAATCTATCTTCCGATATAACTTCAGTGGCAAAGGTAATGTTTTTCTTCTTTTATTTGAATTTGGTGCTGCCTTGCTTTTCACTGCTTTTTATAAATAATTCAGAGCTTTTCCATTTGGGAATTAATTTGAATCAAAATTTCCTTAGGGCCTGTAAAATTGGGCTATTTATTAAAAATTCAATTCAAACTAACACTACAGGCAAAGAAGTTCATTAAATAAGTAAGTGACGTGCATGGAATAATCCAAATGAAGAAGTTGAATGGCTATCAATGGCCTGGCTCAGCTGTTCTCACGCTTGCCTCTGGATTAGTGTTGCCTTTCGGGCAAAAATATGAAACCAGACCTTACATGCTCCTTCTTCAAGAGGATGTAACAACAATAAAATTACACTTCGCTTATGACCATTTGAAAAAGGTGGGAGTCGTTCTTGAGATCTGAGCAACAATTCTTCAGTTTATGGCTGTTAGTGGTATCTTTCTGTGGTCAAATAGGCTTCTTTATTTTCCTATAAAATCAGTCACTACAACTTTAGTTATTGCTTGTGAAACCCTTGAGATGCTCCTATGTTATAAGGCTTAATGATTAAAAAAAACCTTTGACTGTCCAGTGTCTTGGGACGTCTTCCCAAAGTAAGAGGCAATTTGTTGTTGTTCCTGTTATACTTTGGAAGTCGGGGTTTTTCAAGAAGTGGCCAAGCTGCTGCCAAGGGGATTATCAAGGACTCCAGCAATGAATTCATCTGAACTGTGATCTGCTGCTCTTTATAAAGATCCAGTGTGAACAGTTTGGGCAGTCCCTATCTAGTCCCTAGTCTATATGTTAAAAAACACATATAAAAAAAAAGGCCTGGACTGGCACTCAACTCACTCAGAGGCCATAGGGTTGGTGGGTGTGGGAAATGGAAATGTGACAGTGTTGAGTTTGTGGTATGAGTACGTAGTTGGGGCATGGTAAAGAGGCCTCACCCCGCCTTGTTTTTAGATAATACCCTCCACGCTGGGCGGTGTCTCAGAGCGCTTAGAGGAACAGAAGAGTGTTCTGTCCACCATTACCTTGTGAGTGTGTAATGTAAAACCAGAACCCTTCCCCCCACCCCCCAAGTTTTCAATTTGAATCCTGCTCAAGCAAGTGATGTTAAACTTGACATGTCACCAGACTTCATGGTCGACTGGGGGCACAATGTAAGAGCAGCGCTGCTTATTATGAGTGACATTTCATAATCCAGAAAGCTGTTTCATTTTCAGTACCGATTATCATTCAAACGTTACTTTTGCCTAAAGCTTCAGTGAGCCTCTCTCCATCTTCCAATTTTGTCTTTGCCAGAACCAGTGTGGTGGGTGAGCCATTGTGCTTTTTTTCTACCCGATTAAGTTGGTGATGTCTAAATCCCACAACTGCATGTTACAACATGACTTTTATTTGTTTGGGCTTTTCTTTGAAGTATAGAAGCCCAGGGATATTTTCACAACTCCAGTTTAAATAGACATAATGGGAATGGGTGCACATTCCTGGGAAATGGAGTTTCTGAGGCGCAACCTGTGGGAATAACATAAGGCGCAACATTTTGCTCCCAATTCTCACCTAGTCTGCAAGAGGCAAATGCTTAAAGGAACATGCGTTCCTCAGCAATGTATCTCTATATGCAGATTTAAAATCAATTCTATACAGTACAGTGGCTGGTTTTAATTTTTTTTAATTGAAGTGTCAAGCTATTAGTATTTTCAAAAACTGAATGATGTTTTTCACTGTTGGGGTCATTCACTTCACACAATTTCTTCTTCCTACCACTCTCTCTTATATTGTTAGCTTGAATTTATTTTGTGCTCAGCAAAGTTGATGTAGAACGTGCTGGGAATCGGCCCAAGTTACCTGAGACTAAATAAATTCGGTCCAACTCCCTTGCTCGGGTCCCAACCTGACTGAGCAGTGCCTTGGGATGTCCTTCCGACATGAAAGGCGCTCTATAAATGTAATTTTTTTGTTGTTGTTGTGACTACAGTTGATGTGCTCTCCTCACTTCCCTGATGCAGTCTAAGCCACGTTTATTGCCACTGAACACATTTTTCTCCTTTCATGTGGAGAACCGGTAATCTTGCATTTGGACCATTTTCAATGAAGTTTAGAAATGTTCTATTTGACAGGGATACCTGAGAATATTGGAGGTCCTATTAACTGCTTTTGTTTGGTGCCCTTATCCCTTTGTTGATTTAACGCTGTACCTTACTTACCGTATATCTCCGCGTATAAGGCGCACCCCCCGTTTTTGACCTTTTCTTGGTGAAAAAAAACGGAAGCATTCTCAATGATATTGCCGGCAGAAGGGAGGAGAGACAGGAGAGACAGGTAGGTAGGGAGAGAGGCAGGCACGCAGGCAGGGAGGGAGAGCGGCAGGTTGGCAGCCCGGGGGGAGAGAGAGAGGGAGAGCGGCAGGCTGGCAGCCTGGGAGAGAGAGAGGGAGAGCGGCAGGCCAGCAGCCCGGGAGGGAGAGCGGCAGGTCGGCAGCCCGGGAGAGAGCGCGGCAGGCCGGCAGCCAGGGAGAGAGAGAGGGAGAGAGGCAGGTCGGCAGCCCGGAAGAGAGAGAGGGAGAGAGAGGGGGAGAGCGGCAGGCCGGCAGCCCGGGAGAGAGAGAGGGAGAGCGGCAGGCCGGCACGCAGGCAGGGAGGGAGGGAGGGAGAGCGGCAGGGAGAGAGGCAGGCAGACTGGGTTCGGCGAAGGTAAGCACAGCACTGAAGTCCGCTGCTGCTGCCGCTGCCCGGGCGGCCGAGGTCGAAGCCCCATCACCCGCTCCTCCCAACCCCCGCCGGACACTGACCAAACCCAGGCTGACAGCGCGCCGGCCGCCCCTCCTGTTTACTGTATCTCCGAGGCTCAAAATTACTTGTATCTGCGTATAGGGCACACCCCCACTTTCGAGATCTTCCGACCTGAAAAAAAGTGCGCCTTATACGCGGAGATATACGGTAATAATAATTATAATAATGCTTGCATTTGAAATAGCACTTTAACACATCATTGTTAAGGTGTTAAGCACTATTCTGAAAGTGCTTTACAGAATATATTGAAGGGATTATTTCCATTGGAAAGCGATTGGCTAATACCAATTGACTAATAACTGCGTTCTTACTCACTGCTAGGTTAATAATAATAATTGCATTTGATATAGTGCTTTTCACATCTTCTAGACGTTTAAAAACGCATCACAGAACATACTGCAACAGGGGTGTGTGGAGTAATAGTAATAATCCTTCCATTCCATAGCGCTTTTCACATCTTCGAGACGTCTCAAAGCACTTCATAGAACATACTGTAAAGTGAATTGACTATATATTCATGGGTGAAACATGGCAGCCAATTGCACATTGCAGTGTCCCACAAACAGTCATGAAATGACCAATTTTTTTTAGGATTATTAGGCATATATAGTATATATATTTTTAAAATACTATTTGCTATTCAAAAATGCTGCCTTTTAAGTAAGGGTGAAACAAGGTAAGAAAGTAAAACAAAAAAGGGTAAAGAAATGCCTAAGATTTGGGCCTACCCGGGAATAATAATAATCCTTGCATTTGATATAGAGTTTTTCATGTCTTCTAGACATCTCAAAGTGCTTCACAGAATATACTGTAAAGTGAATTGACTATTTGTGGGTGAATCCTCTCGATCACTAGGCGAGTGTGGTAACCACTACACTACAGGACTCCTTTTGCTTTTTTAACTGAGCCAAACATTAGGTTGGCACTTTCATAAATTGATGCATAACAATTCCAGATAACTGTGAGCCTGCTCTGTTCAGCTCACTCTCCTTCCTCCCTTTGTTTCCTTGCTCCAACTGATATTTACACTGACCCATGTTGAACCATATCTGCCACCTGCTGGCCTGGTTACTAAAATATCCTAATCATTCTGAATCCAGTTGCATTGCTACAAAGTTCTTTGCTTTAGCTTCTATTTTAGTCTCTTTCACATAGCTGAGATTTTTGCTAACGATATTCTGACCCAGTTCATTAACTGTAGATGGATTCCAAACTGAAGTACAGTATTATGAGAGACTCCCTTTCTTTATCTCTTTTTCTCTCTCCCAATCCCCATCAACGTCAGAACATTTTATTAGTGTGTGAAGTTCCCATTTCTGACCATTTCAACTGTAAGTTTGTTATCAGGCATAACTGATAACATAACTGTTATAACTGTATATGAGTCATAACTGGCTCGTGTCAAGTGAAGCGACCTGGTGCTGTGACAGTCAGTTATGTGCATTGCAAGGTCCCCCAAACAACCATGAGGTGAATTAATTTGAAAGATTGCTTGCTAGGTGTACCACAAGATCTTTAATGTTTATCTAGAGGTGCAAACAGGACCTTGGTTTCAAAACCTTATCTGAAGGACTGTACCTCTGATGATGCAATGCTCCCTAGATAAACACCAAGGTTAGTGTGCAGCTTACTCTTTCAACTTGTGGAAAGGAGGATGAGAGGGGAAACGAATAAATGAGCAACAGTTGTAAGAAAGAGAGAGAAAGAGAAAAAAGCAAGCAATGAACCCACCATTACATCTCACTAAATCTCTGTGACCTGTTCTGATTGCGTGCTTTTCCAAAGGACTTTTACATGTACGGTCCTGTACTCAGTCCAACCTAATACAGTATTAGCTCCAACAGACCCTTTTTTTAAAAAACACAACAAAAAATCCCTGAGCTGGTTTTAAATGACAGAAATGGTCCACAGAGTTGTGGGGCAGAATTTTGACCATTACTGGTAATCTAAGCCACTAGGAACATTTGATCACTGTGTTGGGAATTGGCTGTGTGTGGCATAGAGGTGAGGACATGATGTAAGAATTTGATATGCTTGCTTGCACTGATGTGAAAGCTGCACACATAAGACTGTTTCTGTTGCCGGACAATTACAGAATCTGTGTACAATTAATAATAATAATTCTTGCATTTGATATAGTGCTTTTCACGCCTTCTGGACGCCTCTAAACGCTTCACAGAATATACTGTAAAGTGAATTGACTGTATACTGTATATGTGGGCAAAACGGGGCAGCCAATTGCCCCACAAACAGTTGTGAATTGAAATAACCAATTTATTATTGATTTTTTGAGGGATTATTATTAGGCGTGTTGAGTAAGGAAACTTGCCCAAGTTTTCACCCTGCCTGGAATCAAACCTAGATCTCTTGCTTGTAAGGCAAGTTCTCTAACCACTGAGATACAGGACTCCTAATATTTAGGACTCATATTTTTGTTTTCCTGGCAAGAGGAAAGCAGTCGGTAACTCACGAGTTGTGCATTGAGTGGTAGTGGGAAGTGGTTTATGAGTTCAAATCAAGACTGTGATCTGTCTGCTGGAGGCCGCTCTTCTCTCTACATTGTGTATCTGAGATTAAAGCAAGTTCTTGTTCAGGGATCACTGAATGTGCTGAACAAATCGCTCCACTTCCATTGCTTAACATTGTGGATTCCTGTAGTGTAATGGTTAGCGTGTTGGCCTTGCAGGCGTAAGCTATGAGGTTCGATTCGTTTACGGGGCGAACCCTTAGGCAAGTTTCCTTACTCCACAAAGTTCTGTTGACCTGGCAGTAAGTAGGAATTTGGTTGTCAATCGATTAGGGTAATAATTCCTCAAAAAAAAAAAATGCGTCACCCAATCCACGACTGTTTTTGAGACATTGCTGTGCATATTTGGCTGCCACATTTCACTCACAACATATGAATTAACTTTACAATATATTCTGTGAAGCTCTTTGATATGTCTGAACAACAAGATGTTATATCAAGTGCAAGGATTATTATTCTGTGATCTTTATAATACATCACAGAACCCTCACTTGCTGACTGTGAAGCAACTCGTTGCAGATTATCAGCAGCCAATTTGAGTGTAACAGAGCCAGGCATAATAATACTGCATTCGCATGATATTCATGTGCTCACACCTTGCAGCATGAGTCGGTGGATCACGGGCAGGAGCAGGGTAATGTACCCAGACCTGCATTTTGCTTCTGTTCAGATCAATTGAATCAGTCAGTGGTGACTGTAAATTGAAGCTGTAGCTTTCTGTATGATGGTTTGAATGGCTCAGTGTTGTGCTATGGTGGTCTATTGGGAAGTTACAAGCTCTTTTATGATTTAAAACAGATCTTCTCAGCTAAGAGAGTTGTAAATCGACTCTTGAAGAGGAAGCTGCTGGCAGCGCTGTTTTGTGAAGAACTGCTCTGAACACTTACTCGGACGATGGATGTTGATGTTTGTACAATGCCTCCATCATTTGTAGCGGCTGTGCACTTCGCAGCTTTACAAATCGTGTTGGAGTGTTTCTTGTTTGATTTGTTTTAATGTCCTATCTGGATGAAAAAATAACCTTGTGACGCGTGCAGTTATCGGTGCTGTCAGGTCAAGGAAAGAGATAAAGCATCTGTTTGTGTGCAAACTGCAAGAATTATTCTCTCCCACTATTTTCAGTTGAAGCCAATGGAGGCAAGGCTTTACCGTGTATTGTGGACGTGCGAGATGAGCAGCAAATCAGTGATGCGGTCGAGAATGCTGTGAAGACATTTGGAGGTACGTTGGGATGGTCAGTGTAAAGGCTGCTGGTTCCTATCTGTCTGTGGTGGTTATTCTGGCTGCTGTGTTCATTGATAACACCCGACTCTACATTGCTAGAATTTAATCGGGAGATAAACTCCTGTAGCTCTGTGGTTAGAGCAGTCGCCTTACAAGCGTGAGACCTGTGTTTGAATCCAGTCAGATCAGGGCGAAACCTTGGGCAAGTTTCCTTACTCCACACGCCAAATAATAATCCCTCAAAAAAAACCACAATAATAAAATTGGTCATTTCAATCCATGATTGTTTGTGGGACACTGCTGTGCGCAATTGGCTTCCGTGTTTCACCCACAAATTTACAGTTAATTCACTTTACAGTATCAAAACACAAAATACTGCAGATGCTGGGAAAACAGCATCTATGGAGAAAGGAAAGTGAGTCAACGTTTCGGGTCCACAATCCTTCGTCAGAACTGGGGCATGTAGGGAGGGAGAGGTTGTTAAGGACACTTTAGAGAAGGGAAGGTAGGTTTATGCTGCTATCACCTCTTTAACCCATCAATTAACACATTTTCTCCTTTGTCTTTTTTTTCTGTCTTCTTTGTCTTCCTTGTTCTGCCTCCCCCTTTCTAACTTGTCCTTAAAAACCTCTCCCTCTCAACATGCCCCAGTTCTGACAAAGGGTCGTGGACCCGACTCACTTTCCTTTCTCCATAGATGCTGCCTGACCTGCTGAGTTTTCCCAGCTCTCTCAATTTTTGTTTCATTTTACAGTATATTCTGTGAAGCGCTTTGAGACATCGATAAGATGTGAAAAGTGCTATATCAAAATACAAGGATTATAACTAGTCACTAGACTTCACAATGAAATCCTAAAATCCTGTGATGTGTTTTGCAACGTTTCAATGAAGTGATAATGTGCTACACCAAATGCATGGATTTGCAATTGATTACAGTGGTTCAATTGATTTTAATACAACAAAGTGAAAATTGCAATGTCAGTTAGCACCGATAGTGCTATTAACTCAGCTTTGTGAAAAAAAGAGAGGAGGGGACATTTAACCATTCTTTATCCTTCCCTACCACCCCCATCCTCAAAGCAGTTCACAATAGTTATTTGCAGAAACTGGCCTTGACCACAGTGGACTTGTGCGTCACAACATTGTGCCACTGATTAGCAGAATACTGTAGAGAAGAGGAGCACATCCTCTCGAGCACATACAGGCTTCCACAGAGCTGCCAACCAGTAAGTTTTTGCCGTATTTAGTACTGTAAATTGAAGTAAATACGGCAGTACGATTTTTCTTGTTAAAATACGTTTTTTGACCCGACAAAAAGCTCAATACGTGGGCACATGCATTCTACATACAGGGCCCTATGGGAAACACAGAAAAAACACATAAAACATACCTGGGGACAGGGGGAGTAAGTTTGGGCCAGGATCTGCAGCAATCAGACAGTCAGACAGGGTGTCTGACCTACAGAGAGAGAGACGGAGGGGGTAAGGGGGCTGTCTGACGGACTTAAACAGAGATAGAGACACACGGGAGGGGGTGGTGGGGGTAACATGAGGGGCTGGTGGGGGGCGCTGTCTGATGGACTTACACAGAGGTAGGGACACATGGGGGAAGGGGGAGGGCGGTAACACGGGGGGGGGTGGGGGCCTGTCTGACGGACTTGCACAGAGATAGAGACAAATGGGGGTGGGGGGGGGGGGGCTAACACGGGGGGTGGGGGGGGGGGGGTGCTGCCTGATGGACTTACACAGAGATAGAGACACACGGGGAATAAATATATGTTAACTGTATTTACCTTAATCCTAAGAGAGATGCGCTGTCATTGGTTAATTGCAACATCGCATCTGGGTTCTAGTGCTATACGCTGTAGGCTCTGGGGAACATACTTTTTTTTACTACAAAATACTGTTTTTAGCTTTCAGGAGTACGTTATTTTGTTTAAAAAGGTTGGCAGCTCTGCTTCCAATTTTCACCAACTTTAAATTCAAATAATAATAATCCTTGCATTTGATATAGGCTTTTCATGCCCTCCAGTTGTCTCAAATCACTTCACATAGTGTGAAGTGAATCAACTGTATATTTGTGGGCAAAACGCAGCAGCGAATTGTGCATGGCAGTGCCCCACAAACAGTCGTGGATTTAAGTAACAATTTTTTTTAGGGATTCTTATTAGGTGTGTGGAGTAAGGAAATTTGCCTAAGATTTTGCCATGCATGGAATTGAACCCAGGTCTCTCGCTTATAAGACGAGTGCTCTAACCACTGAGCTCCAGGACTCCACATCATTTGGTTCCCCCTTTTCTGGCGCCCCTCTTGTCTCCTTCGGGGGCAGCATGGTATATTTCCAGTTGAACGAAGAGTTGGCTATGCTAATACCATGTCACTTTTTTTAATACTGTGTATCACATTTTCGCTTTTTTTTTCCCCCACCGCTTCCCCCTCCCTCCAGCTTTTAAGATGGTAAATAGAGAATTGTTTTGCAGATTTCCTCTAATGGCTCAGCTTGTAAATACAGCTTCTCAGGATTGAACCATCAAACAAACTGCATCCTTTATAGCTTGGAAACACTGTTGCATTCTGATGCTAAACTGGTAGGTTATTTTAATGGAAAACCAAATGGGCAAATCCTCTCTAAGTTTAATGGTTTCCTTTTAGTTTCATGGTTTCATCACATCAAGGCTCGACAGCGGGAACTCTCCCCTCATCGGCCTTCCCAGCTCCTCCCTTCACAAGCTGCATATTATTGAGAACTCTAGAGCTCGTGTACTCTCCCGCACTAGGCTCCGCGACCACACCACTCCCACCCTCACCCGTCCCCACCGGTTCCCCATCTCCCAGAGGGTCGAATTCAAGATCCTTGTCCTCACTGTTAAGCCTTGCCCCCGCCTATCTCTCCGACCTGCTGTCTCCCTATCAGCCCGCCCGTCCCCTCCATTCAGCAGGCTCTGGGCTGCTCCATTTCCTCTGCCCGAACCGCTCTAACATCGGTGGCCAGGCTTTCAGCCTCTCTGCTCCCACACTCTGGAACTCCATCCTGCAATCCTTTTGCCTCGCCTCCTCTCTTTCCTCCTTTAAGGCCGATCTCAAGACCTTCTGCTCGGGTCCCAACCTAACTGTTCAGCGCCTTGGGATGTTTTCCTGAAGTGAAAGGCGCTCCATAAATGTAATTTTGTTGTTGTTCTTTTTGCTCCTCCAGGCATAGATATTTTGGTGAATAACGCAAGTGCAATTAATCTCACTGGGACCCTGGACACCCCGATGAAAAAAGTGGACTTGATGATGAGCATCAACAGCAGGGGAACATACTTAACGTGAGTACTTGAAATGTGTGTAAGATTCCCGCTTGGTGATGGTGAGTGTCAACAGGCTGTTCAAAGCCTGAGGATAGATATTGTGGTCAAGCATAATAGAAGCTAGATTTTATACATCCATTGATTCTATTTGAAAAGTTAAGACTTTTTTCTTGGTGATTTGGCCAACAATCTTCCAACGTCTGTAGTGGGACCCTATTGGGTGCAAATTGGCTGACTTATTTGCCTAAAAATACATTGAATTGAAATTACTTGTGAAGTGAAACAACAACAACAAATTACATTTATAGAGCGCCTTTCACGTCGGGAGGACGTCCCAAGGCGCTGCACAGGAGGCGTGTGACCTGAGCTGGGAGGGGAGTGTTTGGGAAGGGGTGAAACACGAAAGGGAGGTAAAAGAGTTCGGGGTGGAACAAAAGGCACGATCGAAGAGGAAAGTCTTCAAACCGGCCTTGAAAGAGGAAAGGGAAGAGACGAAACGGAGGGATTGAGGGATGGCATTCCATAGGGTGGGAGCGGAGAAACTGAAGGCCCGGCCTCCGATGGTGGGGCGGTTCGGGCGGGGGGCTTGGAGCAGGCCAAGTCCTGTTGAACGGAGGGTCCGGGTGGGCGTGTAGGGGGAGAGTAGATTGGTTAAATAGAGTGGGGCAAGGCCGTGTAAGGCCTTGTAGGTGAGGATGAGGATCTTGAACTCGATCCTCTGGAGGATGGGGAGCCAGTGGAGACGGGCGAGGGTGGGGGTTTTGTGGTCGCAGAGGCGGGTGCGGGATAGTACACGGGCTGCAGAGTTTTGGATGGCCTGCAGCCTGTGAATGGAGGAACTAGGGAGGCCGACGAGGAGAGAATTTCCGTAGTCCAGCCGTGAGGTGATGTATGCATGCACGAGTGTTTCGGCAGCGCGGGGGGTAAGATAGTTGCGGAGCCTGGCAATGTTGCGCAGGTGGAAATAAGCGGTGCCGGTCAAAGTGCGGATGTGGGGGAGGAAGGAAAGTTTTTGATCGAACATGATGCCGAGGTTCCTGATTGGCTTTGTGAGGTGGAGAGTGTAGCCTTGGATATTGAGGCTGGCAGCGCCCGATGTGCGGAGGCGCTGGCTTGAGCCAATCAGGAGGGCCTCAGTCTTACTCACGTTCAATTGCAAACATTTTGAAGTTAGACATTCTGTAATAGGCCTTACTGTAATAGTGCATATAAATGGAGGTAGAAAACAATGACAACAACAAGTGAGTAACTTAGAGGAGTTACACAAGTACCACGGTCAACTTGAATCATCAGATCAGGATAATAAAACTTAATGAATATCTGTGCCAGCTGCCATGGATACTGTGAAGGAACTGCATTCCAACTGTAATATAAGGGGAATGACTAACTTCCCTTAGTTGCTCCTGACAAACAAGGGACATAAAGAGATGTGTTGTGCAACCCACTTTACTGCTCACTGACAGCTTTCCCAAGGGGACTGTCGCCTAAACAGTTGCCGAGATTGGAAAATGGTTGCTAACTTGGTTACCCTCTCCAAGATTTTCCTTCTTCTCATTAGGAATGGTCTGGGGTGAAGGCAAGCTTTTTCTCATCATTGTTTCCTGAAACTAATTGAATTCCAAAGCAATTTTAAGGCACAAAATTCCAACTCTAGCTTTATTATCCTGTCCAAACAAGAGGGAAACTTGTAAACCCAGCCACCTTATAACTAAGATTGTTATATGAGTTGTGTGGACATCTATGGAGAAAATGATTTAATTATTAATTCTGTAATCCATTTGATTGGTCCTTAATTTATTATAATATAATCCCTGCATGTAATACAACGCTGATAATATCAAAATACCACTAAACTTCATCACAAATAATTGCTGTGAAGAAAAGCAACTGTTTTTGTCAGTGAATGAGACAGCCAGTTTCTGGACAAGATCCCTGCACAAGTAACTCTCATTCGAATGCTAGCACTTCCACCATTGCACAATAATAAAGTTGACCATTTCAATCCCCAACTATTCGTGGGACACCGCTGTGCGCAATTGGCTGCCGCATTTCACCCACAAATATACAGTCAATTCACTTTACAGTATATTCTGTGAAGCGCTTTGAGGCATCTGGAAGATGGAAAAACGCTATATAAAAATGCAAGGATTATTTTTAGTATATAACATTATCATTATATTATTGTGGTGCTCCCCACAATAATATAGGCTGACTGAAGGGTCAGCCTAGACTAATTGCACAATAAAGAGCATCTGTATTCCTGCTATTTGCACAGCGCCTTTACACAACTCGCACAACAGAAACCTTTGGAGTACAGAGTGCTTCATTCATGCAACAAGGCAACCTTCCAGACCAACCTGTACGCATATTGTCAGGACCATGCTCCCCAAGTAGCATAGTTCTTGACCACTCCATGTTTAGGAGACTGAAAGGGCCCTGCCACTGGCGTTGTTGCGTTCTCTCTCCCCAGGGAGCTGAGCTCCCAGGCCAGAGTCTATATGGGGTAGTCTTGACATTAACATACCACTAGCCTCACCTCCTTAATAAGGGAGATGAGGCTTTAAGTGCTCTGAGACGCCGTCCGGCGTGGAGGGCGCTATATAAATCGAAGTTGTTGTTGTTAGTAGGGAAGAGCTGGTTAATGTATGGGTTTGCAGCTACATTTCCTGGGTTGGGTCAGATTCACCTGGTGCTGTGAATCATAGAAATGTACACCAAATAATAATAACACTAATATTTATATGTGTGCTTCCATGGGCGAGCTGAGAGCCTGTGTGTAAAGTCTGCATGTTACCAGGTCATCTCCTGGGGTGATATCTCTTGTCAGCCGAATCTGTGCTGAAGAGCCTCACCATTAGCAAACATTTTTTAAAAAGTCTCCTTTGTCGGTTTCTCTCCAAAGCCTTTGTACAGGGAAGCTCTATAGAAGCTTGAGACACCTTCCTGTGAAAGGTGCCCTGTGTGAGTGCAAGTTGTTGTAATATAGATATGGCATTAGGCTGGATGTATGCTGTGGATGGATGGTGAGGAATAGTCTATTTTCCAGAGGAAACATGAAATGGCAAGTGTTGTGTTGCGCTGTCACTGTGCTCTATTGTGTACTAGGAGCAGGGTGCAGCTCAGCAACGAGCTTCACTCCACCCACAGCACACACAGAGGAATATTAGGTGGTTGCTGTGGCTACAGTGCTATTAATACCCAGTTGAGAGCACGGTGGGAGGGAAATGTTTGCATATACGTTTCACTTTCCATGCAAAATCTTACCTGGAATCTTTGACTTTTCCTCTATATTGAATTTGACTGAATAGAATTACGTGTTTGGGAAACAAAAAAGAAAATGTGATGGTGGGGGGGATTTCACAATGACAAACGAGTGTCTTGTCACAACCAGAGGCTTTATCTGAATGGGCTGTGCTATAGGAGGACAGAGCACGGCCAATGCCCTGAATATTGTCTCTCTCTTCTTCCCCCTCACCTAAGAGAACAGCGCCAACAATTTGCACTTATGTAGCACCCTCCACGCAGAGTAGCATCTCAATGCGCTTAACTGTGGCGGAACCTGACTCTGAATTGGGGGGGTGGGTGGGGGGGTGGATAGTGGCAGTAAGCATAGTCGAAAAGGAAGGTTTTCAGGTAGGACATGAAAAAGGAGAGAGAGGGGAAAAGTTAGAGGGATTGAGGGAGAGTGTTCTACTGTTTTGGGGCATAGTGGTTAAAAGTACGGCATTCAATGGTGGGGCTGAGGATGTGAGGGACAAGCAGGAGGCTGGTGCCAGTCGAGCGGAGTTCCCAAATGATGGATTTGGGAGTGAGGGGGTCGGAGAGGTAGGGATGTGCCAGGGAATGGATTTGAACAGGAGTGTGAGCATCCTGAACTCAAATCTGTTGAGTTTGGTCCGAGTCAGTCAGTATGCGAGCGGCAGAGTTCTGAATGAGTTGGATCTTTTGAATGGTGAATCCAGGCGGGAGGTGACAAACGCATGCACAAGGTTTTGGCTTCATTTGGGATAAATTACGGTTGGAGGTGGAGGAAGGCGGGCCTGGTCAGGGACCAGATGTCGGAGAGGAAGGATACCTGGGTACCGAGCTGGATGCCGAGATTGTGCACTGGTTTGTTGAGTGATGGAGTGCCCAGAGAGGTTAAGGAGTTTAGAGCCGTAGGAGTGAAGACGTTGATGGGAGTCAAAGTTGATTTGTGCATCATCTGCGTACATGTGGAAGTTTTATGTTGTGTCCGAGGGATGACATCGCCCAGGCAGAGCACATAGATGAGGGCAGTGAGTTAGCAGGGTTATGGCATCTCTGGTTCAGAGCAGAATAAGCTGATAATAAAGAAGCTTGCCCTTATCCTTTACTATTCTTATCTCTTTCTGCTCCTCCCCACACCCTTTCAAGGGAAAGGGTATTTCAAGGGAAATGCCTTTTCGTGGCCTAAAGGAACAATAACTTGGGAGGGGTTTAAACCTTTATATGAAAAATATGGTTTACTGAACAGTAGGGAACGGCGATATGGTAATTTCCCGATATGGATATATCGGTTGGCTCATATCGACATATACCGATCTATCGATATTTTCGGGTTTTTCGTACTGCGCATGTGCGCGCGCATCGGAGTGTGCGCGCATTCTGGGTGCGCGCGCATTCGGGGCCTATCTTCTCAGGAGGTAAATATCTTTCTCTCTCTGTGTCTCTCACTCTCTCCATCTCTGTGTTCTTCTGTCTGTGTGTCTCTCTCCCTCTCTCCTCTCTCACATCCCCCCCCATCTCTATCTATCTGTATATTATCACATCCACCCCGTCTCTCTCCCCCCCCCCCCCCCCCCAGCCGTCACTTTCTCCCTCCCCCCCAGCCGTCTCTCTCACCCCCCCAGCCGTCTTTCTCCCCCCAGCTGTCTCTCTCCCCCAGCTGTCTCTCTCCCCCTCCCCCCAGCCGTCTCTCTCCTCCCCCCCCAGCCGTCTCTCTCCCCCTCCCCTCCCCCCCCCAGCCGTCTCTCTCCGCCTCTCCTCCCCCCCCCAGCCGTCTCTCTCCCCCTCTCCCCCCCCCAGCCATCTCTCTCCCCCCCCCCAGCCGTCCCTCTCCCCCTCTGCCGCCCCCAGCCGTCTCTCTCCCCCTCTGCCCCCCCCCCAGCCGTCTCTCTCCCCCTCACCCCCCCCCCCCAGCCGTCTCTCTCCCCCTCACCCCCCCCCCCCAGCAGTCTCTCTCCCCCTCACCCCCCCCCCCCCAGCAGTCTCTCTCTCCCCCTCACCCCCCCCCCCCCCAGCCGTCTCTCTCCCCCTCACCCCCCCCCCCAGCCGTCTCTCTCCCCCTCACCCCCCCCCCCCAGCCGTCTCTCTCCCCCTCTCCTCCCCCCAGCCGTCTATCTCCCCCTCACCACCCCCCCAGCAGTCTCTCTCCCCCTCACCCCCCCCCAGCCGTCTCTCTCACCCCCCAGCCCTTGCATACCTGTATATTGTATTCGAGGACTGTGAATACAATATGGCGGCTTTGCACCTCGGTCTGTGCATTGTGTATAGAGATGAGCATTCTGGGTCTTGTAGTTCAGTGTGCTCGCATCCCGATTTTTTACCTCGATATATCGTTTTTTCGATATATCGATATTTTTAAAATGTCTATATCGGCGTATCGATATGAAAATTATATCGGGTTTTAGCGATATATCGATATATCGCCGTTCCCTACTGAACAGTAGGGCTTCCAAATTCAGAATTTTCCCCACTTTTTCTACAAAATATAGTCATTACTCTAACAGGATTTTATGTAAAGCATACCAGACATCCCCCTGACATGAAAGATGCTGTATCAAATGGAAGGATTATAAAACCCCAGATGGAGGTTTATTCTTTGATAATAATAATCCTTGCATTTGATATAGCACTTTTCACATCTTCAAGACTTCCCAAAGCGCTTCACAGAATATACTGTAAAGTGAATTGACTATATTTGTGGACGAAACGAACATGGCAGCCAATTGCTCACAGCAGTATCCCACAAACAGTTGGGGATTGAAATGGCCAATTTATTGTCGTTTTTATTTCTTGACGGATTATTCTTACCAAGGTTCAAATGGGACTGTTTAATCCAAGTACAAGTTGCTATTGTGGCCCTACCAGTTGGGAACCTCTGCTGTATGCGGACTTTAGCTTTGTTTTTAATATTAAGATTGACCTACTTGCAATATAAATTAGAGAATTAAGTTTGAACTGTTGCATTAAATTTAATTGAGTATGGTATTATAATTTAAATTAGCCTTTTCATCTGTACCGAGATATTGAAATGCAACAGTAACACCTTTGTTTAATTAAATAAAATTTTTACACATTTCATTGATCATTAAGCTCAACTCTGTACAACAACAACAACAACTTTGATTTATATAGCGCCCTCCACGCCAGACGGCGTCCCAGAGCGCTTCACAGTAGCGGATCCCGGGACCGAGCCAGGGGCAGGGGCAGGAAGGTGACCAAAAACTCGGTCGAAGAGAAAGGTCTTCAGCTGTGACCTGAAACTGGGAAGAGAGGGGGCGAGGCGAAGCGAGTGAGGAAGGGAGTTCCAGAGCCTCGGGGCGTAGTGGCTAAAGGCACGGCCGCTGAGGGTGGAGCGGAGGACTCGGGGTACATGGAGGAGGCCAGATCCGGAGGAGCGAAGGCAGTGGGTGCTGGGTTGGGGGGAGAGGAGATCAGAGAGATAGTGGGGTGCAGAAGAGTGGAGGGATTTGAAAACAAGGGTGAGGATCTTGAAGTCGATCCTCTCTGGGATAGGGAGTCAGTGAAGTCTGGCAAGGACTGGAGTAATGGGGGAAGCAAAGCTTAGAGCGGGTGAGTATGCGGGCGGCAGAGTTTTGGATAAGATGGATTTTGTGGATTGTGGTGGAGGGGAGACCGGCGAGGAGGGCGTTGCAATAGTCCAGCCGAGAGGTGACAAAGGCATGGACCAGGGTTTCGGCAGCTTTTAAGGTGAGGTATTGCCGGAGACGGGCGATCCGTCGGAGGTGGTAGAAGGCAGTGCTGGTGACGGACCGGATGTGGGGAAGGAAGGACAGTTGGGGGTCGAACCTGATGCCAAGGTTGCGCACAGGTTCAGTGAGTTTTAGGGGCAGGCTGGGAAGGTGGAGGAGGTGAGAGCCGTGCGAATGGAGACGTTGACAAGAGCCAAGGAGTATGGCCTCCGTCTTGTCAACATTCAGCAGCAAGAAATTTGTGCTCATCTAGCCCCTGATGTCCGAAAGGCAGGCTGACAGAACATCGGGGGACTGGGGGTCACAAAGTGAAGTGGAGAGATAGAGTTGGGTGTCATCCGCGTACATGTGGAAGTGTGCCCCATGTCTGCGGATCACATCCCCAAGAGGAAGCGTGTAGATGAGGAAAAGGAGGGGGCCAAGGATGGATCCCTGGGGTACCCCGCAGGTAACTGGGTCAGTGTGGGAGGAAAAAACGTTTGTGGACATGTACTGCTGGCGGTTTGTGAGGTAGGACTCGAACTAGGCGAGTGCGGTCCCACTGAGGTGGATGGCGGAGGACAGGCAGTGGAGGAGGATGGCGTGGTCGACTGTGTCAAAGGCAGCCGACAGGTCCAGGAGGATAAGGAGGCAGAGGGAACCCTGGTCACAGATAGAGAGGACATTGTTTGTGACTTTCACAAGCGCAGTCTCTGTACTGTGGGCAGGGCGGAAACCGGACTGGAGGGGTTCGAAGAGGGAATGGGAGGAGAGGTGGGCGCGGAGTTGGTTTGCGACAACGCGTTCCAGTGCTTTTGAGAGGAAGGGCAGGTTTGAGATAGGGCGGTAGTGGCTGGGGTTTGAGGGATCTAGGGAGGGTTTTTTAAGGAGGGGGGTGATGACGTACATAATTTGGTCCTCTGCTTAATTTATTCTTCTCCACTAACAATTTTTAAAATCTGTCCCTGATCTTATTGATTCACTATACTCTTTTATTAAGGGTCTTTTAGTCTTTACTTGGTCTGGATTCCTATTAGTTGTTTGCTGTCTCCTGTTTTGCTCAATTTATAACTACCGTATATCTTCGCGTATAAGGCGCACTTTTTTTCAGGTAGGAAGATCTCGAAAGTTGGGGGTGCGCCCTATACGCAGGTACAAGCAATTTTGAGCCTCGGAAATACAGTAAACAGGAGGGGCGGCGGCGCGCTGTCAGCCAGGGTTTGGTCAGTGTCCGGCGGGGGTTGGGAGGAGCGGGTGACGGGGCCTCGGCCTCGGCCGCACGGGCAGCGGCAGCAGCAGCGGACTTCAGTGCTGTGCTTACCTTCTGCCGAACCCAGTCTGCCTGTCTCACTCCCAGCCGCTCTCCCTCCCTCCCTGCCTGCGTGCCGGCCTGCCTCTCTCCCTCCCGGGCTGCCGGCCTGCCTCTCTCCCTCTCTCTCTCTCTCCCGGGCTGCCGCTCTCCCTCTCTCCCTCTCTCCCTCCCAGGCTGCCGCTCTCCCTCTCTCTCTCACTGCCTGCCGGCCTGCCGCTCTCCCTCTCTCTCTCACTGCCTGCCGGCCTGCCTCTCTCCCCCTCTCTCTCCCAGGCTGCCGGCCTGCCTCTCTCCCTCTCTCTCTCCCGGGCTGACGGCCTGCCGCTCTCCCTCTCTCTCTCTCCCAGGCTGCCGGCCTGCCTCTCTCCCTCTCTCTCTCCCGGGCTGCCGGCCTGCCTCTCTCCCTCTCTCTCTCCCGGGCTGACGGCCTGCCGCTCTCCCTCTCTCTCTCTCCCAGGCTGCCGGCCTGCCTCTCTCCCTCTCTCTCTCCCGGGCTGCCGGCCTGCCGCTCTCCCTCTCTCTCTCTCCCTGCCTCTCTCCCTCTCTCCCTACCTGCCTGTCTCTCCTCCCTTCTGCCGGCAATATCATTGAAAATGCTTCCGTTTTTTTTCACCAAAAAAAGGTCAAAAACGGGGGGGGGGCGCCTTATACGCGGGTGCGCCTTATACGCGGAGATATACGGTACATTTTCTTTTCAGACAAGGCCTCGATGAGTCAACATTTATTGCAAATGAATCAGCCAATCAGATAGACAGAAGCTATATTCCTTCTGTCTCCTTACATCTGTCTTTAACCTCCCCAACATCTGTCTCAAACTCATTGAGAACCTTCAATCCTTAGATCTCCCTTGTCTCTCACATCTGGCCTCTAATCGCGACTGCTTTGCTCCATTCACCTCACCACATTGCCGCTTCCACCCCCTTGTTTTATACCAAATCCCATTAAAACCCTTATTCATGCCTGTGCTACCTCCTGCTTGGATTTGTTTTTCAGATGCATTCCTCACCAGTCTCCCTGGCTCCATCATCCATGATTTCCAATTTTTTTCAAAACTCCATCGTCTTTAACCGTACTTTACTCCAACTCAATTCAATATTTTTTTCTGTGGTGTGTGGTTTAAAATGTGCCAAGTGCAGCGATCACCCAGTCCTCAACACTCCACTATCTCCCAACACATACAACTTGCAAATAATCTCTTCACTCCCTAGCTCCTCCAATCTCTGATATTCTATCTCCCTCCTCTCCTCTCCCACTCAGTTCTCCTAACCTGGTCTTACTGCACGTCCCCTTCTACACCTCCATCGGTGGCCGTGCCTTCAGATTCTACACCCTAACCTGTGGAACTCTTTCACCGTCCTCCCCACCTCTTCCCCATATCCATTCTTCTTTATGTACTGCCTTAAACTTTATGTTTTCGACTTCAAATAAAAAACAATATGTTCTGCAGTAAAGCTGGCTTCTGAAAATCAGGTCAGATACATAAGGATTAGGTGCTGTGTCTAGATTTGACATATGGGTGTGGGTATGAGCACAAGTATGTGGTTGCGAGCAGGCATGTGTGCCAAAGTAATATTAGAGAAAACAGGAAAGGTAGCTTTGCCTGTGCTTGCTCTGCACATCTACTGTGTGCTGATGGAGACCTGGGAGCTGATTAGCTGTATCCCCCCAGCCACTGCTTGGTGCACGCTGGGGTTAAGAGGAACATTGAGGGAAGAATTAAGTCGGTATATTGTAGGTGTATAGCCTCAGCAACGCAGCGCGTGGTTTAAAGGTGCAAAAAGCAGCGATCTTTCACTGCTGACAGATTAATGGTTTTGGAAGTGCGTCATTCTAGTGTGTTTGATTATTGTGGTCCAGGCCCTGCTCCCGAGCAGCTGTGTAACGTTTCCCTGGCAACGGGTGCTGGAGTAACCAACACAAGCAGCTCATCAATGTAACCTGGTGACAGATGAGCCAGAGCAGCGTAAACAACCCGGGAGAAGAACCTGTTGCTGGCTGAACACTTTTTTATAGTGTTCACATTTAACAATGGGATTCAATATGCTTTCCTTTAAAATTTCTGGTGCACACTTGCTGTGATGTGTGTGTGGGGGTGGGTGGGGGGTGTTGTGTATGGGATGTGGCTGTCGGTGTTGGTGTATGTGTTAGCTAATAATAATAATAATCCTTGCATTTGATATAGCGCTTTTCACATCTTATTGACGCCTCAAAGCGCTTCACAGAATATACTGTAAAGTGAATTGACTGTATATTTGTCGGCGAAATGCGGCAGCCAATTGCACACAGCAGAGTCCCACAAACAGTCATGGATTCAAATGACCAATTTTATTATTGTGATTTTTTTGGACGGATTATTATCAGGCGTGTGGAGTAAGGAAACTTGCCCAAGGTTTCGCCCTGACCTGCCTGGATTTGAACACAGGTCTCACGCTTGTAAGATGAGTAAGGTTTGGGAGAAGGGGTGACGCACTGAGCTACAGGAGCTCCACAATGGGTGTGCTCTGCATCTATTCTAAAAAAAAAATCTTACATTTATAATTGAACAGCGTTCACAGGAAATGCCTCACACACTGGGTGTGAACGTGATATGTAACATGCCAGAGAAAAGATCTGGGTAACATTAAACCTGGGGGCTTCATGCAACACATCCGTCCCCACCCCCACCCCGGCCTGACAGTCTTTGTTGTGCCACCATTGGGCTTTTGAGTCTCACAAAATATGTGAATATGCTCCTGTGCTTTTTCCTCACATGTTTAGCCTTTTGTTGGCTTAGCTGAAAATGTTCTAAATACGGCTGTCGAGAGCTTAGGTATATGCGTCACTCCTTCTCCCATACCTCATCGCAAACCTATGAAGTCTTTTTACTTACCACACAGAACCTTTTGTAACACTGGCGACCGAACCCATTTCACAGTCCCTTTATGCAGCAACGCTGTCTCCTCTGTTGGCTGATGTCGGAGCCGAGTTTCCAATACTGCTGCCGTCCCCTGAATAGCCAGCCCCAACCAGCAAGCTCACCTCTGTTCCCCTTCTCCAGGGATCATAGCCTAATAGTAATTATGTTTTCAACTGCCATGTGAACAGTCTGGGCATTTTCTTGGCTGCCATTAAGTGTAACACATGCCGTGTTTATTAATATTAATAATAATTATCTTTGCATTTGATATACATATCTTCTAGATGTCTGAAAGCACTTCACAAAATATACTGTAAAGTGAATTGACTATATTTGTGGGCAAAACGCAGCAGCCAATTACGCACAGCAGTGTCCCACAAACACTCGTGGATTGAAATGACCAATTTATTATAGATTTTTTTTGAGGGATTATTATCAGGCATGTGGAGTAAGGAAACGTGCTCAAGGTTCCACCCTGTCTGGAATTGAACCCAGGTCTCTCGCTTGTAAGGCAAGTGCTCCAACCACTGAGCTACAGGACACCATAAAAGGTAGAGTTTGGCAGGTGAGAAGTTTGGTTTGTGCAAGCACTGTGTCTACCTAGGTTTTTGTTGGACATTTTTCACGTGAATGCACTTTCCAATAGAGATTGCTGATAACAATCAGGAACAGACACCCTGGCTAATTGCTGCCTCCCACCTCACTCTCTGGCCAAGGATTGCTAAAGCCAACTTACGTGCCTTATTGCTGCCCTAGCTGTGACTGAGTAACAAGCTCAGAATTGAACCTGTTTGGTTTGCATGGTTCAGTGCTGCCCATCCCAAAGATTATTATTATCTCTCTCAAGCACCCTATCTCAATTGTCAAGCATGCTTAAGTACAATTCTCAAGCACTCTATCCTATTGCCTGCATATCCTATCGCCTGTACTCGCCTGCCCGCCATCCCTTTTGTGAAGAGATACAATTTTGCTGGTGAGACGGCAATTTGGGAGTGTATTTCCAAGCCGGCCATTAGGCACTGCTCCCCCTGGTGGAGCAATGAGGGAAGCTTTAACAATAAAGGAGAGGCAAATAATTACCTTCTCTGGGAAGGTACAGCAGGTCAGGGCAGCATTGAGTTAAAGGGCGCTGAGTTCTCAGAAAAGTTCAATGACCTGAAACGTCAACTAATTTTCCACTCTTCTTGGATGCTGTCTGACCTACTGAGGTCAGCGATCTCTGTGTTCATACGAAGCTTCAACAATGCAGGGTTAAGATCGTTTCTGAAGCCTAACTGCATGAAGACTGATTTGGGGAAAATGTGAGATCTGAGGAGTTTGCAAGGCCCATCAAGTGATATGGACATTGGAAGGCTAGATTTTTTTTAATCGACCCATGACAATTATAAGAGCGTAGTCTTAAGAAAGTCCGTTTGTGTGGTGTTTGTATATTACACTACAGTGCAGTGTGTGTGTGTGATGCGTACAGTTCTGTTGTGTTTGTGTGTGTATGGCAAAATTGTACCACAACTATCTCTCACCCTCCCCACATTTATTTTCCCTGCAGGCTGTTCATTGCGAACCCCAATGAGTGCCCTTCCCCTCCCCCCTCTGTGCCACCCGCAGCCTGCTGTAGGCTGACCCTGGCTCGTTAACCCGCCATCTCACGTCTCAGCGTGCACGCTTTGGCTGTTGCCCCAGACCTGAGCTGCCTTTCCCTTAAAACGCCCCCCTCTATGCAACTCTCCCACTCTGTCCTGCTCTCTCTCCGCCCCGCTCCTGTCTCCACTCGACCCTCCCACAGCCTCCCTCTGCTCCAGCCTGGGAATCCTCCACCGGACTCAGAGAGGCACTCTGTGTTGGCTGTCCAGCAGCAGCCACACCGACTGCCCCATTCCCCATCACCGCCGCCAGCCACGCCGGACACAGATCTGGGGGCTAACCTCTCCTCTCTCATCCCCATCCCCTCCACCCCTGCCGCCCAATCCAGTCCTCCCTGCCATCACACACATCCTTCTGCCAACTGCTCCTTCCGCATTGCCCTCCAAAATGTCTGCTCCCACTGTAACAAGACCCTGGCCATCAACAATCTCATCACGACGGAAATTTGGGGACACCTTCACCCTCACGGAGGCCACACCACCTGGCTATACCTCTCTATACCTCGCCTCAACCACTGAGGCAGTGGTATGGCCCTCATCTCTAGGGCGCCACTTGCCTCTGGTTCTTTCCTCGCTTTTGAACACCACACCCTCTGCCACTCCTCCCATCTCTCCCTCAAAATTCTCCTGGTCTACTGTCCCCTAAAACCCTCCCCCAACCTTCATCTCTGACCTCTCCACTCTCCTTGCCTCCCTCTGTGCCTTCTCTGATCGCCTCATCATCCTCAGTGACTTTAACCTCCACTTCACCCCCTCCTGCTCCACCTCCTCAGAATTCTCCTCCCTCCTCTCGTCTCTCAACCTCTCCCTCCACATCCACTCTGCCACCCACTTTCATGGCCACCAATGTGATCACCCGGGTCCTCAGTGTCTCGGATTTCACCACCGTTAAGGCCATCTCCGACCACCATTTCAACTCCTCTAACCCTCTCCCCACAAACCTACCACCATCTTCTACCGCCCATGGAAGAAAATCCCCCCACAATCTTTTTCTGCTGCTTTGGAGTCCTCCAAACTCCTCTCCCTCTGGCCCACCTCGTGACCCATCCTCCACACTCACTCTCCTTCACAACACCCTCTCCACCACACTCGACACCTTTGCCCCCCTCACTTCCCAAACTGCCTCCTACTCTTTCCACCAGCTCCGCAATATTGCCAGACTCTGCCACTACCTCACCTCCCACGCCGCCGAAACACTTATACACGCCTTCGTCACATCTAGGCTCGATTATGGGAACTCTCTCCTCGTAGGCCTTCCCAGCTCCTCCTTTCACAGGCTGCAGAACAGTCAGAATTCTGCAGCTCGTATACTCTCCCGAACTCGGCTCCACGACCACATCACTCCCACCCTCGCCCGTCTCCACCGGCTCCCCATCCCCCAGAGGATCGAATTCAAGATCCTCGTCTTCACCTTGAAGGCCATTTATGGCCTTGCCCGCACCTATCTCTCTGACCTGCTGTTTCCCTATCAGCCTGCACGTCCCCTCCGCTCAGCAGACTCTGGCCTGCTCCACGTGCCCTGCCTGAACCGCCCCACCACTGGTGGCCGGGCTTTCAGCCTCTCTGCTCCCACACTGTGGAACTCCATCCCGCAATCCCTTCGCCTCACTTCCTCCCTTTCCTCCTTCAAGGTCGGTCTCAAGACCTTCCTCTTCGACCGCGCCTTCTGCTGCCCTCCTAACTCTCCCCCCTTTCCTATTCTCCATACCCCTGCCCCTACCCCAACCCTTCCCCCCGTTCCTCGGGTCCCGACCTGCGTTCAGTGCCTTGGGACGTCCTCCCGACTTGAAAGGCGCTCTATAAATGTAATTTTGTTTTTGTTGGTGTGTGTGATGCACTACAGTGCTGGGTGTGTGCAGTGTGTGAGACACTACAGTGATGTGTGTGAGGCACTACAGTGATGTGTGTGTGTGTGTGAGGCATGACAGTGTAGTGTGTGTGTGATGCACGACAGTGCAGTGTGTGTGATGCACTAGTGTGATGCTCCCACCTTGTGATGAGAATGAGAACTGTCAGGTATTGTGAAAAGTTGACAGTTTCAGTTGAATAAATCCACACAGAAGGCTTAACTGTTCGAAAATGTTAAATTAAATCTTAACCTTCTTGTCAAATATCAACGAAGCAGCCCAGCCCAAGGCTGTTTGCCTCATACGTGTTATTCTCAAAGGCAGTTTTATAACATGCTCAGCTGCGGTTCCTATGTGAGTGTGAGGCAGGCTGTCTTTTTCTCTTCACGTTTCTGTGAGAAATTCAAGTAATTTGGATCAGTTATATAATGAACTTCTCATGTGGGGTGACTGTTCTCAAACCAGAGTGTTCCTGACCTTTTGCTTTAAAGATCTTGAACTGTGTGAGAGTTTGAGAGGTACGTTTGCATTGATGTATTGCTGCTTGACACAGGGAAACATATCGAAGTGCATTTCAAATGTACCAGTGCTGTGAGATGCCACCCCATGTGAAGGGCGCTGTATAGAAATGAAGCACAACTGATCAATACTGTATATTATTAACGTATAAAATGTATGAATATCCACAGAGTTTTTATTGTACACAGCAAGAAATACAATATTTCTGCAGTGATCAACAACAACAACAACAATTTACATTTATAGAGCGCCTTTCACGTCGGGAGGACGTCCCAAGGCGCTGAACAGGAGGCGTGTGATCGACAGTTTGTTACATTCACTTATGTTATGGGATAACTCAGTGGCATTCTCGACACATATGGCTACAGACACATAAGACAGCCTTAGGTTGTTATGTTTGACTGCGAAAAGAGTCACTACACTTGCCTCGAGCACTCGCCTGGCAAGCGAGAGACCTGGGTTTGATTCCTGGAGTAAGGAAACCTTGGGCAAGTTTCCTTACTCCAGACGCCTGATGATAATCCCTCAAGAAAAAAACCCAATAATAATTTGGTAACTCAATCCAAGACTGTTTGTGGGACACTGCTGTGCACAATTGGCTGCTGCGTTTTGCCCACAAAATATACAGTCAATTCAGTTCGCAAAATATTCTGTGAAGTGCTTTCAGACGTCTCAATGATGTAATATATCAAATGCAAGGATTATTTTATTATACACTTGACTATAATTACTGTAAAATGCTTGTGACAAGGCACTATAGAAATGAGTTGTTTTCTTTCTTTTGCTGACATCCTGTGGCAATGATTCTCCAGTTCATGGTCAGTCCTAGTATTAGCCATGGCTTAGTGGGGCGTGTTCCACCGAGGGGAAGGAAATCTATCATACTAACCAGAAGTGGGTTACACAGTGGAAACAACAACTTGCATTTACATAGCACCCCTCAGGCAGTGTAGCTTCCTAGAACGCTTGACAGTGGCACAGCACAACCGTGGGGGGAGATCAAGCATGGTCAAAGAGAAAACCTGGCTAGAACTGGGGGTGAGGGGGTTGGGGTGGGGTGCAGAGTTTAGAGCAACAATAAAATTACATTTGTATAGTGCGTTTCACATCAGGAGGACGTCCCAAGGCGCTGGACAGTTACTGATTCAGACCCGAGCTGAGGAAAGGGGGGAGAGAAGGAGTTACCGATGGGTACATCGAAGAGGAGAGTCTTGAGGCGAGACTTGAAGGAGGCTAGGGAGGGGGCGAGGCGGAGGGACTTTGTAATGGAATTCCAGAGGTTGGGGGCAGAGTGGCTGAAGGTTCAATGATTAGGTGGGTGGGTCGGGGTACGTGAAGCAGGTCTGCTGAATGGAGGGGGCGAGCAGGTTGGTAAGGTGATAGGAGGTCACGGATGTAGGGTGGGCGAGGTTGTGGAGGGCTTTAAAGTTGACCAGAAGGTTAAGATTTAATTTAACATTTTCAAATAGTTAAGACATTCTGTGAGGATCAGGATCTTGAATTGGATCCTCTGGATGATGGGAAGCCAATGGAGTCTGGCAAGGATGGGGGAGATGGGGTCACGGAGTTTGGAAGGGTAGAGGACAAGGGCTGCAGAGTTCTGCATTATCTGTAGCCTGTGGAGGGAGGAATTGGGAAAGCCGACCAGCAAGGCATTTACATAATTGAGCCGGGATGTAATGAAGGTGTGGATGAGGGTTTCAGCGGCTTTAGGGGTGCGGTAATGGCGGAGTCGGGAAATGTTGTGGGGGTGGGGAAAGGCAGAGCGAGTCATTGCTTGGATGTGAGGGAGGAAAGACAGTTGAGGGTCAAACAGGACACGTAGGTTCCTGACTGGCATGGTGAGGTTGAGAGTGCAACCATAGAGGTTGATGCAGCCAGTGCCTGATGCAAGAAGGAGCTGGAGTGAGCCAATCAGTAGGGCCTTGATTTTGTTGACATTCAACTGTAGAAAGTTAGTTCTCATCCACGACTTGATGTCTGACAGACAGTCTGTCAGGACAGTGGTAGTCCTGGAGTCGAGGGTAGAGGCAGAGAGATAGAGTTGGATGTCATCCACATACATGTGGAAGTTAACCCCATAACTACAGATGATGTCACTAAGTGGGAGCATGTAGATGTTGAAAAGTAGGGGCCAAGGACAGAGCCCTGGGGGACGCCACAGGTGACAGAGCGGGGGTCAGAAACCGTTGGTGGCAACAAAGTGCAGGCGATGAGAGAGTTAGGAGTCGAACTAGGCAGGGCAGGTCTGTGGAGATTGAGGAGGGAGGAGAGGCGGTGTAGGAGGATGGAATGATCCACAGTGTCGAAGGCAGCAGAGAGGTCGAGAAGGACAAGGAGGCAGAGAGAACTCTAGTCACAGATGTTGAGAATGTCATTTAGAGACTTTGACCAGGGCTGGCTCTGTGCTGTGGGCAGCATGGAAGCCAGATTGAAGGGGTTCGAGGAGGGAGTGGTGGGAAAGGAAGGAGCGAAGCTGGGAAGCAATGACACTTTCCAGAGCCTTGGAGAGGAATTGGAGGTTGGAGATGGGCCGATAGTTATAGAGTAGGGATGAGTCGAGATGGGGGTGATGAGAGCAGTTTTTAGAGGAATAGGGACAGTGCTGGTGGATAGGGAAAGGTTGATGACATCAGTTAGGAGGGAGGGCTAGGAGACGGAGCTAGGAGATGAGGAGGGAGGTGGGGATGGGGTCGAAGAGCAGGTGGTGGATTTCATTTTACGGAGGAGAGCAGAGAGGGCGGGGGGAGAGATAGGGTGGAAGGTATGTAGTGGGGGGGTGGGAGGGAGATGGATCCTGGGGGAGAGGTAGTGGGGAGGTAGTGGAAGATGAGGTAGAGGTGGCTGAACTTATCCACTTGATTTTAGATTCGAGGAAATTGGCATCTCCTCACAGTTAGAGTTGGAGGATAGGATGGGTGAGGCGTGGGAGGATGGTGGGTATGCGGCCGGCAGAGTTTTGGATGAACTTGATTTTGTGGTAGTGGGGCTGGGGTGACCTGCGAGGAGAGCATTTGATGTCCCAGACACATCAGTAGAGGCCTGAGGCCAGGCTTCCCACCACATACACAAGCTTGGAAATGGTTCATAGCCTGGCGGGAAAAAAGAATCGGCACATAGTCAGCAGATTTATATTCAAGATGTATTTGACCAAATTTCCTCACTTCCATGCAAATGCATGGAAGTGAGGAATGGACATGGACTTTTCTTATGGATAGAAGTCACATTGATGCACAGATTCAAACTATCGGCTTTTGCACAACCACAGACAGCACTAGTGTGTGAGGAAATGTTATTAAACCGAATGATATCTAATCCTGTCCTCATGCACGGTTTGATTCTCCCCTCCCTAATCTGAGGATACTAAAGATAACATCAGCACAAGATTGATCTAGTTGATTCACTCCCATACCAGCACACATCCATTTGCAGCCATGTATCATGAGGATTTAAGAGAATAATTGACTATCTGCGCTTCAGAAGTTTTTTTTTAATTGTGTAGTATTTCACTTTGCATTTTTTAAAAATCAATAAGAGGAGCGTGTTTGAATTAGATTTGTTCCCTAATATTGAACCTCACTTTGTTTCTTGCTCTGCTTGACTAGGTCGAAATTGTGTATTCCTTACCTGAAAAAAAGCAAAAATGGACACATTCTGAACCTCAGTCCTCCACTCAACATGAACCCAATCTGGTTCAAGAACCACTGTGGTGAGTGAGAGATTCACCTGTGCCCTCGGTTACACATCTCTATATACTGTATATCAGTAGATACAACATCATATTGATTGCTCCATTGACAGTCTTTTTACACTCTGGCAAATTGATTTATGTTCAGAGTGGTGCTGCCTTCAGTACAGAAACAAGCCCTGGATAATTTTTCTCCCCCTCAGAGTTGTAATTCCACACCATTAACCTGTTGTGCGTTTGTCAAGATGGCAAAAACACTTCTCCAAGTGCGTTATTTTCGATGTTGTTGGTGCCCCTCTAAAAATCTACGTCTTGAGAGAAGCACAGTTTATGTTTTATACACAGAATTCAAGATCCTTGTCCCTTTTTCAGATCCCAGCACACAGTGTCTTCTTTCCTCCTCTTCTTAGCGTCCCATCGACCCCCACCCACTCCCACATGTCGCACAGGGTCATGTTAAATTTGGTAAGAGAGCGTTTTCTACCGTGTGCAGTTCTGAGGGTAAAAGAGGCTGAGCTGAGCAGCAGCTCTACAATGTTCTTGCTCTTGTGTCTGCAGCCTACACCATGGCAAAATACGGAATGTCAATGTGCGTCCTTGGCATGGCAGAAGAATTCAAAGGAGAAATTGCAGTAAATGCTTTGTGGCCAAAAACCGGTGAGTTTACTCTGCCTGTTTAGGTGGTTCTAAAGATCCCATGGCATTAGGAACATAGGAACAGGAGTAGGCCATTTAGCCCCTCAAATGGGCTGTTCCGGCATTCTGTAAGATGATCTGTACTTTAACTCCATTTACCCCATATCCCCTGACACCTACTGTCAATAAAAATAAAAGGGAGTTATCTCTCCCAGTGTCCTGGCCAACAATCCCCTTAATAAAACTGGGACGTCCTCCCGACGTGAAAGGCGCTCTATAAATGTAAATTGTTGTTGTTGTTGTTGGTCATTCATCAAAATTGTATGTATCATGGCTGTTTGTGGGACATTGCCGTGTGCAATTGGCTGCTACATTTTGCCCACAAAATAAGTCAACCACTTCACAGTGTATCCCGTGAAGCGCTTTGAGACTTCTCAACAACATGATGAAATACTGTGGAATACAAGGGGAAAATTACGTTTGCCAATTTTATTAATACTGTTCCAGATACAATTAGAGCAGTGAGAGTTTGGTAATGGGATTGATGTCTAAAGTAAACTGGCTTTTGTAAAAGACTTCATCTGTTTCGTTTTGATGCTTTAAAAAAAAGGCTTGTTCGATTTCTTAATGCAAACTTGACATGAGACACTATCCAGCTGCTGAACTTGGCTGTTCATTAACCAAGTGGACATTGAACCAGGCCCATCTCGGTTATTAAAACCAGCAGTAAAATCTTTAATTCACTTCACTCTAAAAGCAACACTCAGCCACACTACCTCCTGCTGTTGAAACTACTACAACAGCGATTTACATTTAGATGGTGCCTTTCATGATATGGAATGGGAGTCGCAAAGAGCTTCGCTCTTTGAATCTCTGGGAGTGACTGGGAGCTTGAACTGAGAGGGAGCTGGGGAGGGCATGTGGGGGTGGGGGAAAAGGACACTTTCATTGCTTAATTACTTCAATGTTCTGCTCACCAGATTCCCCCAGATTTCACGACACAGGCCACTGACTATCAACAACTCTGCAGCTTGTGTCGCCTCCCACACCTCAGACTGCCTATCATCTGCACACATCCCTCATCTTCGATTGGGTCTATTGCCTTCCCATTCCCCACGGGATCAAGTTCAAGATCCTTATTCTTGCCTTTCAAAGTCTTTCCCCACCCTGCCTCTGTGACCATGTTCAACTAAACCAACCTGGCCACCCCCTTTGTTCATCAAGCACCATGCCCACTTCATCAGTCGGAGGGCTTTCAGCTATTTTGCTCCCTCTCTGTGGACTTCCATCCAGTCCCTCCCCCCTCGCTCCCTCCTTCGTGTAAAACCTGCCTCTTGGACTGCCCATTTGGTCACCTTTATCCTCTCTCTCCACCCCTGCCCCCCCCCCCCCCCCCCCCCCCCCCCTTTCGCCCCATGCCAGGCTGATGCTCAGCCAGCAATCTCAAGTGCTTTGAGACAACTTTCCATCATGAAAGGTGTTCTATGAGCTTAAATCATGTTGTAAGGTGGTCAAAAGCCTGGTCGAAGCGCAAACACGATATCCAGTCTGTTTTTTTAAAAGAAAATCTTGTGAGCGTTAAAATGTTTATTTTCTGAAACCCACAGCGGTTCACACGGCTGCGATGGACATGCTCGGAGGGTCGGAGGTGAGCAAACAATGCAGAAACCCGGACATAGTGGCTGATGCCGCATACGCCATTTTCTCCAAGCCAAAGACGTTTACTGGAAACTTTGTCATTGATGAAGAGATCCTCAAACAGGAAGGAATCAAAGACTTTGATGTGTATGCGGTCTCTCCAGGTATGATCCTTTCCCTGTCAGTTTCACCAACACTGAGCGATTGGGTTGAATGGTTGGCTACTGTTATATAGATTGCTATAAGTCTAGGGAATCTTTCCCCTTAAACTTTCCACCACCTTCTTCTGAAATCTGGTTGGATTCCTTATTCCTACTACTGTACACGGGTGGAGTCCTGTAGCTCAGTGATTAGAGCATTCGCCTCATAAGCAAGAGACTGGGTTCGATTCCCTGCAGCAACAACAACAAAATTACACTTGTATAGTGCCTTTCACGTCCTGTAAGGCAAATTGTTAGGCAAGTTTGCTTATTCCACACGCCTCTGTTTACCTAGCAGGAAGTAAGAACCCAGTTATCAGTCGATTAGCGGATTGCTTTTCCAGGGGTAATAATGCCTAAAAAAAAATTTGGTCATTCAATCCGCGACTGTTTGTGGGACACTGCTGTGCACAATTGACTGCACATTTTGCCCCCCAAATAAATAGCCAATTCATTTTACAGTATATTCTGTGAAGCGCTTTGAGACGTCTCGGAGACGTAATAATAATAATCCTTGCATTTGATATAAGGTGCTATATCAAATGCAAGGATTATTATCATGTGCAAGTGTGCATGGTTACTGCAAACCCTCCAACATTTCACTAATACAGCCATTCACACGCTCCAGTACATGCACAACAATATCAACTCTGAGATCTTTGCAGTACTGTATATCTCCGCGTATAAGGCGCACTTTTTTTCAGGTCGGAAGATCTCGAAAGTGGGGGGTGCGCCCTATACGCAGGAACAAGCAATTTTGAGCCTCGGAGATACAGTAAACAGGAGGGGCGGCCGGCGCTGTCAGCCGGGGTTTGGTCAGTGTCCGGCGGGGGTTGGGAGGAGCGGGTGACGGGGCTTCGGCCTCGGCCGCCCGGGCAGCGGCAGCAGCAGCGAACTTCAGTGCTGTGCTTACCTTCTGCCGAACCCAGTCTGCCTGCCTCACTCCCTGCCGCTCTCCCTCCCTCCCTCCCTGCGTGCCTGCCTGCCGCTCTCCCTCTCTCTCTCCCGGGCTGCCGGCCTGCCTCTCTCCCTCTCTCCCTCCCTGCCTGCCGACCTGCCTCTCTCCCTCTCTCTCTCCCAGGCTGCCGACCTGCCGCTCTCCCTGCCTCCCTCCCTGCCTGCGTGCCTGCCTGCCTCTCTCTCTCCCAGGCTGCCGCTCTCCCTCCCTCCCTCCCTGCTTGCGTGCCTGCCTCTCTCCCTACCTACCTGTCTCTCCTCCCTTCTGCCGGCAATATCATTCAGAATGCTTCCGTTTTTTTTCATCAAGAAAATGTCAAAAACGGGGGGTGCGCCTTATACGCGGTTGCGCCTTATACGCGGAGATATACGGTATATATGGCGATGCTCCTCACTGGAGAGACACTGGCTGGCGTGTGGGGGAAAGTTACTGTTTACCTAACTGGATGTAAATAGTTCCTATCACTTGAGTAACCTGTTCTGTTTGGTTCTAGGACACCCATTGCTTCCAGATTTCTTTTTAGACGAAGAACCTGAGGCACTTGTGAAGAAAATGCAGGATTTGGGTGAGCATTTTCAGCTTGGATGTAGAGGGAGTTGGTGTTTGGCGGAAAGGGAGGGTGGGAGTTGTGTGGGGTAGGAGAAGTGTTGTGTGCAGTCAGAGTCTTGGGGTTAGGGTTAAGTTCTTGGTTTGTCAGCATTCAGTGACAAACATATGCTCAAATTTTATCGGTTTGCTTTGTAGGTGGAGTTCCTGCTTTTGGAGGAGGAAAAACACAGACATCAATGGCAGCAAACAAAGGACCCGTTGCAGAGACTTTCCGAATTCTAGAAAAGGCTGTCAACGCTGATGTGGTGAAAGGCACTCAAGGGGTGTATCAATTTGAACTATCTGGTAAGGTTACACCCTATTCACGCTGGGAGCTGCTACTAATTTAGTTCTTATAAAGAACTGTTTTTGATCAGCAAATATTCATGCTGCTGAATTGAAAGGGAGAGAGGAGGTGAGGAGATGGCACACCGGTGTAAAGTTACAGCTTGGAACACTCTCTTTGCACCTTGGAATGACAATAATAATAACTGATATAATAATCCTTATATTAGGTATAATGTCTTTCATGTAGGGAGATGAGATACATAAGATCAATTCCACAATATACTATAAAGGATAACAATTGTGTAGGTAAACACAACAGCCAATTTAGTGCACAGCAATGTCCCACAGACATGAAGTAAATAATCAATTTTATTTGAGAGATTTTTCATCAAGACATCAGGGGAAACTCTCTTCTCTGGCTCTGGTGATGTCACTAATGACTAGCCCTATGTTAACGATCTTTAACGTCCACCTGAACGAGCAGAGACGGATTCTTGGTTTAATGTGTCAAACAAATGAGAAGAACTTAAGAGCTCTTTAATAACATTTTGCCCACACAGTGCAATTGCTGCACTTTACATTATATCCTGTAAAGTGTTTTGAGACGTCTCAGTGATATCATGTATCAAATGTAAAGAGTACTTACAATTAAGATATCTGCTGAATATCAGCTTTACTATTGACTAACCAGGGAAACACCCAGGCACGTGGTACATTGACCTGAAGAACGCCAATGGCAGCTTGGGCCAAGGAGCCCCTCCGGGAAAGGCAGACGTATCGATGATCATGACCAGTGAAGACTTTGTGAAAATGTTTGCAGGTGAGTTATTGATGGTTCTCATGGTGCGGAGGGGATCAATAGTCACCCTGTAGAACTAGAATAAACAAGTTGCTGATTGTGTGGGATGTGTAGGAGGAGGCCATTCAACCCGTCAAGCTGCTTGACGACTGTTGCAGACCCTTTCAGCACAGCTCTTATTAAAGGAAAATGAACTGAAACATCTTCAATCTATCAAAGTGCAAAACGCCATAGACTTACTGAGCTGGTGAGGCTAGAATCATACCCCCCACTATTGCTAACAGAAGCAATTTACTCTTCCAGGAGAGGAAGAGAAAATTGTCATTAAAAGAAAAAAATTGCAGTAAGTGCTACAAAGTGCAGCCTTTCTAGCAATTATGTTAAGAGGGATAAGAAGTCCTGTTCTCTTATACCTCCAAGTGACCAGTATCAATGCAGTGGCAGGGAAGAGAATGCCTTTTGAGAGGGAGTTTATTGGCTCAGAGATGTTACACTGACATAATGGAAACATTGGAGGCCCTTCAGCTCATGTAGACTTTATTAGATCATGGCAGGTCTTTTAGTCCCATTTGCCTAATAACATTTTCTCCAATCTCTTAATTTTCTCCAAGCCCTTACTACCCAAATATCCAGTTGGTGCCAAGGAGGAGTAAGACTTGTAACCTTACCCCACAAGATCTGTTCCCAAGTGCCTCGGGGGGAGGTGTCAGTCACGGGTGAGGTGCTTCCCACAGGGGTTGCTCTGTTCTCTTGTACAGCTCAGTCACCAGCTTATCTGTTGACACTCAGGAACACAGGTGAAAAGAGAGTGGAAAGTAAGGAAACAACAACAACTTGGATCTATATAGCGCGCTCCACACCAGACGGCGTTTCAGAGCGCTTTGTGCGAGTGATTAAAAATATAAATGCCCCGCTTAACTGTGGGATTATTAGGGTGCATCCCTTTTTACAAATATCGAATCTGTTGTGGGAAATAAATACCAGATACACTCATTCCGGATATTTCTGACCCTGTTCTAAACGTCGGATGAAGAATGATGGCAGATTGAATGTGTGATAAGTGGCTTGGGAGCTCTTGTTTCCATCACTGTTAAGAATGTTGCCTTAGCTCAATGAATCTGGACACTGCATTATAAAGGATGACGATTGATGGCCGTGGGGGATTGTGGAGTTGCAGGTGTCAGCAAATTCAAGAGGGTGATGCATACAGGTATTTATGAAAGAAGCGGATGAAGGATATGGGAATTGAGAGCTTATGGTGTTTATTACATGTTGGGGCAGACCAGTTTGATCACAGGTGTCTTGTCTCTTTGCTCCTGTTCATTATTCTTGCATTATCCTCTCATTTCACTGGACATCTCTCTTGTTGTCGCCCTGCTCCAGGTAAACTGAAACCCACCATGGCGTTCATGTCTGGGAAGCTGAAGATCAAAGGTGACATGACTCTCGCCATCAAACTTGAAAAGCTGATGTCCCAGCTGAAGTCAAGACTTTAATCTCCCAGTAAGGAGAAGCTTGCTTTATGCATTATCAATGCAGTAAATGCCATAGGAGAGGGGGGAAAGAATGCCACATAATAACATTTTATATATTATTATTAATTGTGTAATTCTCTTTGCAAATGTTAAGATTGAATCAATCCTACTCTTACCAATATACATTGTTGAAATTCAACCTAAAATCTGCAGTTTACAGTGAGGCTAAAAAAGCTTGAATTCTAAAACTGTCTCGACTCTTAATAATGATTACTGAAAGATCCTGATTTTGTCTGGACTCTGATAATTGCCTCCCCCCCCCCCCCCCCCCCCCCCCGTATAGGACAACAAAGGAATCTCTGTGGATTACAGTAAATGTACAGATTTGGGAATATTTAACAGTTTTGTCCAACAAACTTGTTTCATCGTGAGTTTGCCAGTTTAGGTGGGGGTTGCAATGTGACTGGGCAACTTGACAACAGATCTGTTTCTCTTCCTTTTTATTTTCTCTGTGTTATCTTACCATTGTACAAACCTTAATTTAAAAAAAAAATTACATTTCAATTAAAACACAATGACTTGGCATTTATTTTCATTTTATTAGATATCTGGCAGTCAATAATTTTCAAAGTATTAATTGAAGGGTGCGGGGCAATTTATATTTGCCTTCTCAACTCTCCACGAGATTGAATCATTTTTGCTTCTCTTTGCTTGGCTTTGAGGTTTCATGGTCTTGAATTTCTCTACTACTGCTTCCTAGTATTGTTTGTGTCAACAATACTATAGCGTTCGGTACAATCCAGGGTTATAATACTCCACCCCCGGTATCTATATATATATATACACACACATCTCACATTAAGTTGAAATGTTCTGTTGCAGCCAAGTATTCAACTAGGCAGAGAATGAACAACTTCATTTACCTACATAGAGGCATGCAGCACTGAGCACCAGGGAATCTTGGGATAGACTCTGGACTGTGAATAAATACTGATTAATTTATTATTTGACAGTAGATCTGCGCTATTTTTATGAAGGATACTATCAATAAAAATGCAATGAATGTAAACAGTGTCTGTGACTGGTAAATTGCTAAGTGATGCACTGATGTATGTGAGGCAGCTTTTATTTTATTGTTGTGCATCACTTTGCCGGACTATGTCGCGAATTGGTCAGTGTCCGAATGAGGTAAAATACTTTCAATGATTTAGTTAGGACACTTAATCAAAACCCATGTTGCTCATTTTCAGAGGTTTTGTCCCGCCACAATCCATACTCTGGCATTAAGAAAATGACTGAAGTTCAAAATTCGTATACGGTTTTATTGATGTCATTCTATAAAGCAGAAATGTGTTTCTCCGTCAAAATGCTCTGCACATTGTTCTGTTCCTCTGAGGCAGATGGGCATCTTCAGCCAGCAACAGCAAATCATTTAACAACAAACAACAACCAAATAACTTTTGTAGAGCCCTTTCCCGTCTGGAGAAAGTCCCTAGGCATTGAACAGTCAGAGGTCAGCACCTGAACATAGGGGGGTGGGGTGGTAATAAACCCTTCCAAAAAAAGTGTGGTTATTCAATCGACGACTGCTTGTGGGAGTTTCGCCCACAAAATATACAGCCACTGCCCACTACAATTTACAGCAGTGGTTCCCAACCTCGGGTCCCGACCCAAATCAGAGTCATGGGGTCCTCATGAAGGGTCATCAGATTTTTTTCCTTTTTTAAATGTTGAAAATGCTTTTTTAATGCTAAAAAAAAAGCTTTTAACGCTAGAAAAGATGCGACACTGCCAATCAATTTGTACAAAGAGCGTACTTGACCGGCATCGCCTATTTCCATCTGCACAACATTGCCAGGCTCCGCAACTATCTTACCCCCCGCGCTGCCGAAACACTCGTGCACGCATACATCACCTCACGGCTGGACTACGGAAACTCTCTCCTCGTCGGCCTCCCCAGTTCCTCCATTCACAGGCTGCAGGTCATCCCAAACTCTGCAGCCCGTGTATTATCCCGCACCCGCCTCCGCGACCACATAACCCCCACCCTCGCCCGTCTCCATTGGCTCCCCATCCTCCAGAGGATCGAGTTCAAGATCCTCGTCCTCACCTTCAAGGCCTTACATGGCCTTGCCCCGCCCTATTTAACCGATTTACTCTCCCCCTATAAGCCCACCCGGACCCTCCGTTCAACAGGACTTGGCCTGCTCCAAGCCCCCCGCCCGAACCGCCCCACCATCGGAGGCCGGGCCTTCAGTTTCTCCGCTCCCACCCTGTGGAATACCATCCCCCAATCCCTCCGCCTTGTTTCTTCCCTTTCCTCTTTCAAGGCCGGTTTGAAGACTTTCCTCTTCGACCGTGCCTTTTGTTCCCCCCCGAATTTTTCGACCTCCCCTTCGTGTTTCACCCCTTCCCGAACACTCCCCTCCCAGCTCGGGTCACACGCCTCCTGTGCAGCGCCTTGGGACGTCCTCCCGACGTGAAAGGCGCTCTATAAGTGCAAGTTGTTGTTGTTGTACATACGAGTTGCACTGAGTCCACAAAACAGACGGAGATAACGTTTTGGCTGAGCTGAGCTTCAGTCGCGATATCGTCCTCTAGTGGTGGGAGGATCGGTTGAAGGCTAATTTGGGTCGCAGCAAAAAAAGTTTGGGAAGCACTGCTTTACAGTGTAATCTGTGAAGTGCTTTGAGACGTGCCAATTATGTGATGAGGCGCTACTTCAAATGCAAGGATTATTAATATTTTTGCAATTCTATTTTGATAAACTGTTTTGGTTAAGTGACTTATCCAATTTTCTGAGAGGAACAGTGAATAATGATGACTCTCTTCCCCCCCCTTTACTGATTTACACTAAATAAAGTATACCAACAGCCAGCTAATTGTCAGGCTAAAGGCTGGTCCATGAAAATAATTGAGTAATTTAAATAATTGTGAAACCTCAGTGTGAATAACCAATAAACACAATCCTCAAAAAAAAATCTGCTTTTGAAGTTTTTAGCGGCGGAGGAGTGAAGTGGATAAAAAGTAAATGCAGTAAAAAAAATTGTTTGGTTAGTGTTAGGACTACTTTTTATCTTTATAAATGACCTGGACTGGGGAAAAGGGAGCACACTTTGCAGATGATACAAACCTAAGAAAAGTAGTAAATGGTGAGGCAGATAGTAGCAGACCCCAAGAGGATATCAACTGGTGAAATGGGCAGACACATGGCAGATGAAATTCAATGAAGAGAAATGCAAAGTGATGCAATTTAGGAGGAACAATGAAGAGAGGCAATATGAGCTAGATGGTAGCATCTTAAAGGGGATGGTGGAACAGAGAAATATGAGAGTCCACATAAGCAAATATTTGAAGATGGCGGGATAGGTCGATAAAGCTGTTTTGTTTTTTAAAAAACATATGGGATACTCGGCTTTATAAATTGGTGAATCAAATATAAACGTAAGGTGGTTATGATAAACCTTTATAAAAGAAACACTGGTTAGGCCTCAGCTAGAGTACTGTGTTCAGTTCCAGGCATAACAATTTAGGAAGGGTATCAAGGCCTTAGAGAGGTTGCAAAGGAGATTTCCCATGATGGTACCAAGACTGAGGGACTTCAGTTATGAGGAGAAGCTGGGATTATTCACCTTGGAGCAGAGAAGGTTAAGGGGAGATTTAATAGAGGTATTCAAAATTGAGGGTATTCGATAGGGTGAACAAGAAGAAACTGTTTCCACTGACAGGTGGGCAGTCTTCTTCCAGAGAACACAGATTTAAAATAGTTGCTAAAAGCCCAGAGGGGAGGTGAGAATTTTTTTCACGCATCGAGTTATTTAGATCCGGAATGCATTGCCTGAAAGAGTGGCTGGGAGCTGGTTCTATAACATGGGACTTAATAGTGGCTGAGCTTTCACGTCGGGAGGACGTCCCAATACGCTGAAGATTCAACCACTGAAGATTCAATTTTGACTTTGTAATCAACGAACCCCAAGCAAGAAGTTTTTGGTCTGAAGTAAGATACTTTACTTGTGATATAAGACTTTTACCTGCTCTTTGTGAATTCACCAAATTACTCTACCAAAGAAGCAAAGATTCAATTGATTTATAGACTGACAAACTATTTTGGGGCTCTCGTGTTTCACCCAATATAGTGTGATAAATTTATTTCCCCTCTTCTCAATCACCCCCATTGCCACAACTTATAAAATGCTCCACAGCACGACAGTGTTCCTAGAACTGGTGCCTCAACAATAATAATAATAATCTTTGCAGTTGATATAGTGCTTTTCACGTCTTTTATATAGACGTCTCAAAGCGCTTCACAGAATATACTGTAAGGTGAATTGACTGTATATATGTGGGTGAAACGCGGCAATTGCACACAGCCAATTGCACACAGCAGTGTCCCACAAACAGTCGTGGATTGAAATGACCAATTTATTATTGTTTTTATTCTTGAGGGATTATTTTCAGGCATGTGGAGTAAGGAAATTTCCCCATGGTTGCACCCTGCCTGGAATTGAAGCCAGGTCTCTTGCTTGTAAAGTGAGTTCTCAAACCACTGAGCTACAGGACTCTAGCATTTTTCTGGAGCCTTTCATGTTGGTAATCTCAGTTTTCATCAACCATTTATCTCATCCAACCTTGAACCTATCTGCTGACCAAGAATGGACCTTCAGCCTCACCAGCAAGTTTGTTTATAACCAAAAGTTCTTCTGTAGGTATTCGATTTGTTATATATTGTCTATGTAAATCAAAAAGATATTAATTTAGAACTCTTGAAAGCAACATTTATGTAGGCTTTGCATTCATATTAAATTGGGATAGAATTCACAGGTGACTAAATCAACCTACATAAAATAAAGCCTTAAATAGCTATCCCGTGATATTGATTGTACTGTATTGCATTATTTGCTTTTCTGTTTGATTAAAAACTGTTTTATATGACAAAAGCTAAAATGTATATACATTTTTTTTAAAAAGTGCTATGAAAAAGAGAACTGTATTGATCAATTTACTTGTAGGAATGTTTCCCTTACATAATATTTGGCCGACACAAGTCTTAGCTCTGCTTCAAATTGCTCCATCCAGAAGAGGGCGAACTATTCCCACTTAGTTTTTAATACATATACTGTATACACAAAAACAGTTACCCACCCCCTACTTGTTTTTGAGTAAGTAGCAATGAGTGTGAGTGTGTATATGTGTGGTGTGTTTCTTGTTGATGTGAGGTCAGGGCAAAACTTGGGGAAGTTTTCTTACTCTATATGTCTTAACAATAATCCCTTTTAAAAAAAATTGGTCATTTCAATCCACGACTATTTGTGAGACATTGCTGTGCACAATTGGCTGCCGCGTTTCGCCCACATCTATAGTCAATTCACTTTACAGTATAAAGTGTGAAGCGCTTTGAGATGTCAAATGCAAGGATTATTATTATTATAATGTCTCCATGACGTTGCTGGCCATGAGGAGACAGCCCAGATGTGGACGGGTGTGCGCAGGCGCAGAGAGAAGCGGACGCTGTCGGGTGAAGCAATGATCCCACCCACCCCCTCAGGTTCCAGGTGAGGTGCACTGCGCAGGCGTGGAAGGTGTGTGTGAGAGCGGAATGGACACAAAGAGTCACCGAGGAAGGGGGCGCTATTTACTGCCGCACCAGCCAGCGACCCTCCCACCCCCACCCCGTGTTCAGTGAAGCTGATTTCCGGTGTTGATGCGATCGCTCCGTGCTGTCCGTCCGGCTGCGTAGTCCGTTCCGCTCAGGAGAATAACGGGAAGACCCCCAAGCCACTGAGAGAGTGACTGACTGCCGGAGCCAGCGTGTACAGCATCAGAGTCGGGACCTGACCTGGCCGACGAGCAGAGTCCGCGGCGCCGACACACACACCAGCAGTTGCCGGGTACGGCGGCCTGGCCGGGGGGGGGGGTCAGCGAGCGCCGAGCGAGGATTATTAAGACGGGAGACAGAGGCGGCGGAGCGCGTTCCTATGGAGGAGCAGGTGTGTGTGCGCGTCTTGACAAGCTGCCCGCTGGGGGTTGGCTGGCCGGGTTGTGGGCTCCCCCTCCCCCGGGGGAAAGTACTGTACATCTCTCTCTCTCTCTCTCTCTGTTTGTGTTGTTTGCTGTGATTGAGTGGAGTCTGCGCACTGCCGCCGCCTGTCTGCTCGAGCGCCGACCGTTACCCCCCGCGAGACAATGAGACACAATGAGGGTGACAGGTGTCCACTGTACACTGTGAGGGTGGCCACTGTACACTGAGGGTAGGCTCTGTACACTGTGAGGGTAGGCTCTGTACACTGTGAGGGTAGGCTCTGTACACTGTGAGGGTAGGCTCTGTACACTGTGAGGGTAACCACAGCCCACAGTGAGTGGGAGAGCACGCAAGGTGTGAGGGCAAGTGCGGGAAGCAGTGAGCATTGCAGGCAAGCGCAAGACACCATGAGCAAGAGGGTAACCGCGGGACACAGTGCGCGAGAGGGTAGACGCAAGACGCAGTGTGCGTTGTGTGTGTGTGAGGGTAAGCATGGGATACTGTGTGTGAGGGTAAGCATGGGATACTGTGTGTGAGGGTAAGCATGGGACGCTGTGTGTGTGAGGGCAACCATAGGATGCTGTATGTGTTGATGTGAGGGTAACCACTGGACACTGTGTGTGTGGGTGAGGGTAACCAACCTTGCATTTATAAAGCGCCCTGCGTGCCTTGCGATGTCTCAGAGCGCTTCACAATGGCTGCGCCCGAGGCTGAGCCAGTGGGCGAAGGAAGGTGATCGTAAGCAGAGTCGAAGAGAAAGGTCTTCAGGTACAACCTGGAAATGGGAAAGGAGGGGGCGAGCGAGCGACTTCCAAAGTTTCGGGGTATTGTGGCTGAAAACACAGTCACCAATGGAGCGGAGGATTCGGGGGACAAGGAGGAGGCCCGACTCACTCCATCGGAGGCAGGAGGTACTGCTGTTAGGAGAGAGGAGGTTTGAGAAGTAGGGATGTGCAGAGGAGTGGAGGGATTAAACACAAAAGTGAGGATCTTAAAGTTGATCCACAAGTTGGTTTGTGTGTGTGTGAGGGCAACCACAGTACATGGTGTGTGAGAGCAGCACACAAACACTATGTGTGGAAGAGTGAGCAATACACACACTCAGTGTGTTTGTGTTTTGCTCTGGGACGCTACCCTGCTTGAGGGGCACAATGTAATAATAATATAATGTAAATTGTTGTATGAGAACAACTCACAGATAGTGTGTGAAGGCAACCACAAAACATACATAGTGTGTGAGAGGGAGCAACTAAAATACTGTGTGTGTGTGTGTGTGAGAGAGAGCAACCACAATACACATTGTGAGAGGAACTACAATAGCATTTATATTGTCCACTTCACGAAGGGCAGTATCTCGAAACACGTATGCACAGTGTAAGACAATATACAGTGTGACAAAAAGCAACACTGTGTGGGAGAGAGCAACCACAATGCCATGTGTGAGTGAGGGCAACATACTAAACACAGAGCAACCACAATACACAAACATAGTGTATGAGAGAGGAACCACAGCACACAGTGTGAGAGAGCTGCACAGTGTGAGACCAACATACAATGAGAGAGAACGCAACACCGTGTAAGAGAGCAACTTTAATACACGTGGTGTGTTTGTGTGTGTGTTAGAGAAATCCACAAACGCAGTGTGAGAGTAACCATAATTGTATGGAAGCAATACGCAGAGGTGACGGAGCACAACTACATACAGCAATGTGCACAATGACAGCAACCACAACAAAGAGTCAGAGCATAACACACATATGGTGAAAGTAACTACAACACGCATCCTGAGTGCAACCACAACATCAACACTTGCATCTCATCCAGCCTAACTCTCCAGCAGCCTTCAGTCTCTCCGCCAAAGTCCTGCACTCTCTTCTTTCTTTCTGTTTCTCTTTCCCCGACTCCCAACTCTGTCTCTGTCTCTCTCTGTTCTTGGGATGTCCTCCCGACATGATAGGTGCTATACAAATGTAATTTTGTTGCTGTTCTCCCCTACCACCACCCCAATCCTCCTATGCTCTTTGGCCATCACCTCTCCCACCTTCAGCTTCCAATCCTCCCCTTTTCTCTCTCCAGCCCTAAACATCATTCTCTCTCCTAACCCCAAATCACACCCTCTCAAATTCATATACACGTGAGGAAATGCAAAATATACTTTATGTATTCTTAGTGGAGAAAGCTGTCTGCAGTTTATTCTTCAGATTTTATATTACTGTATAATGTGTCTAAATTCCATTTTAGATAATGCAACAGCTATGTCTGGGTGTTTTGTCTTTTTCAGCTTGCTAAAAATAAATGGCTTATTTTAGATACCTGTACTTTTTAAGTCAACTTATGATATATAAGCTTTACAATATTATCTGGGTAACATTGGGCAAGTTTCCTTATTCCACTCACATGTTTACCAAGCAGTAAGTAGGAACCCAGTTGTTACTTGAATCACAGATCACCTTTCTGGGGATAATAATTCCTTAAAAAAATAAACTGGTCTCTCAATCCACATGTGCAATTGGCTGCCGTGTTTTTCTCCAAAAATGTACAGTCAATGCACTTTACAGTATATTCTGTTAACTGCTTTAAGACATCTAGATGATGTGATAAGTTGCTACTGTATATCAAATGCAAGGATTATTATTAGCCAGTGGATAACTAAACCATACCGATTGGTATGATTCCAGATTTGATTTCCAGTCTCTGCTGAAATAGCTGGTTTCACTTGGGGAAGAGGAGATGGGTTGACACAGTGGGCCTCAACCCTATGAAATTGGAGGGGGTTGGAGGAGAGAGACAATCAGCTGACGCAATAAAGTGTGTGTGTGTATTCCCCCCCCCCCCCCCACCCTGCCAGTTGTACATGGGTGTTGGGTGAGCACAGAAGAAAAAAATACAAAATACAATACGTATTTAATCATATGTCTTACCACTCCCAACAACAACTTGCACTTATACAGCACCCTCCACACAGGGCAGCATCTCAGAGCAATTAATAGTTGCGTAGCCTGACTCTGAGCCAGAGGGAGGGGGGGGGGGTGTACTGTATATGGAATACACTCCATACAGCATGTACTGTTGAAAGTGCAAGTCTTGCTCAGTTGTTAGCGCACTCGCCTTGCAATGGGAGACCTGGATTCAGTTCCAGACAGGGTGAAACCATGGGCAAGTTGGGCATGTGGAGTAAGGAAACTTGCCCAAGGTTTCTCCCTGACCTGCTTCCATTTGACACACAGGTCTCACTTTTGTAAAGCGTGTGCTCTAACCACTGAGATACAGGACTCCACACTGTAGCTCAGTGGTTAGAGCACTTGTCTCACAAGCGGGAGACCTGAATTTGATTCTCTGCAGAGTGAAACCTTGGGCAAGTTTCCTTACTCAGCATGCCTGATAATAATCCCTTGAAAAAAAACAATACTAAATTGTTTAGTTCAATCCACGACTGTTTGTGGGATACTGCTGTGTGCAATTGGCTACCATGTTTCGCCCACTAATATACAGTTAATTCATTTTACTGCAGCATATTCCGTGAAGTGTTGAGCAAGCCAGTTCCAGAATGCTAGAATAAGGCACATCAATGCATGGCTGGAGAAGTGGTGTAGGAAGGAGGGTTTCTGGTTCCTAGACCATCGGGACCAATTCTGGGGTAGGTGGAACCTGTACAAAATGGATGGGTTACACCTGAACAGGGCTGGAACCAATCTCCTTGCAGGGAGGTTGTCGAGTTTTGTGGGGGGGGCTTTAAACTAATCCCGGGGGGTGAGGGTGGGAAACTGATCAGTAGTTCAAATACGGGAGGGGTAATAAAGAGGACAGGGGTAAAGGTAAGACGGGAGAAAAATGCAGAGGAAGTAATTTGTGCCTTAGAGTGCATGTATGTAAATGCACGAAGTTTGAGAAATAAAATTGGTGAGCTGCAGGCTCAGGTTGCTGTGAGGCGATATGATGTTATAGCAGTAACAGAGACTTGGCTCCAGCATGGGCAGGAATGGGAGTTGAACATTCCTGGTTATAATGTATTCAGGAGGGATAGAGAAGGGAGAAAAGGGGGCGGGGTGGCAATTTTAGTTAAGGACTCAGTGACTGCCTTAGAAAGGAACGAGGTGGAAGAAGGACTAAAAACCGAATCTATCTGGTTAGAAATGAGGAATAAAAAAGGTGCAGTTACACTCTTAGGGGTATACTATAGACCACCAAATAGTGGGGAGGAGATAGACAAGCAGATCTGCAAGCGTATCACGGAGAAATGCAGAGCTAATAGAGTAGTGATAATGGGTGACTTCAACTATCCCAACATAGACTGGCAGAATAGTAGAGTAAAGGGCAAGGAGGGAGAAGAATTCCTGAAGTGTGTGCAGGACAACTTTCTTGATCAGTATGTTTCCAGTCCAACGAGGAAAGAAGCATTGCTGGATCTAGTTTTGGGAAATGAGGTAGGGCAAGTTCAACAGGTTTCTGTAGGTGAGCATCTAGGGAATAGTGACCACAATATCGTTAGATTCAGAATAATTATGGAAAGGGATAAGGAACGATCACAGGTGAGGACACTCAACTGGAAAAGGACTAATTTCAATGAGTTGAGGTGGGACCTAGCCAAGGTGGATTGGAAAGAAAAATTGGCAGGTAAGACAACTAACGAGCAGTGGGCAGCGTTCAAAGAGGAGATAGTTCAGGCACAGGTCAAAAGCATCCCCACAAAGGTGAAATGTAAGGCATCCAAACCTCCCTGGATGACTAAGGAAATCGGGGCCAAAATAAAACAAAAAAAAGAGGCTTATGATAAGTGTCAGGCTCAAAATTCAGAAGGGAACAAAGCAGAATATAGGAAGTGTAGGATAGAACTAAAAAAGGAAGTTAGAGGGGCAAAGAGACTGCATGAAAAACAATTAGCGAGTAAGATTAAGGGGAACCCTAAGGTTTTTTACCAACATATTAAGAGTAAAAGGTTGGTCAAGGATAGGGTGGGGCCAATTAGGGACCTAGGAGGAAATCTCATTGTGGAGGCAGAGGGCATGGCTGATGTACTGAATGAGTACTTTGCCTCTGTCTTCACAAAAGAAAATGATACAGCCAATGCCATGGTATTAGAGGAGAGGGTAGGAGAAATGGATAGAATAATTATAACCAGAGAGGAAGTGCTAAAAAGGTTGACGTCGCTCAAGGTGGATAAGTCACCTGGTCCGGATGGGATGCACCCTAGGTTACTAAGTGAGGCACGGGAGCAAATAGCAGGGACTCTGGCCACGATCTTTCAATCTTCCTTGGACACAGGGGTCGTGCCAGAGGACTGGAGGATAGCTAATGTTACTCCCTTGTATAAAAAGGGGCAGAAGGACAAGCCTGGTAACTACAGACCAGTCAGTCTAACGTCGGTAGTGGGCAAACTTCTAGAGTCCATAATCAGGGACAAGGTAGATCTTCACTTAGAAAGATATAGGCTAATAAAGGACAGTCAACATGGATTTGTTAAAGGCAAATCTTGCCTTACAAATCTGATAGAATTTTTTGATGAGGTAACGGAATGGGTGGATAATGGTAGCGCAGTTGATGTAGTTTACATGGACTTTCAAAAGGCATTTGACAAAGTGCCACATGAGAGACTTATTATGAAATTAAAGGCCCATGGCGTAAAAGGGACAGTGGCAGCGTGGATCCACAACTGGCTGCGAGACAGAAAGCAGAGAGTTGTAGTGAACGGCTGTTTTTCAGATTGGAGGGAAGTGAGCAGTGGTGTGCCACAGGGATCAGTTTTGGGACCATTGCTGTTTGTAATCTACATCAATGATCTGGACTTGGGTGTACGGAGTACAGTTTCCAAGTTTGCAGATGACACTAAGTTAGGGAGAATAGTAAACAGTGAGGAGGATAGTAGCCATCTGCAAGAGGATATAGACAAATTGGTAAAGTGGGCAGACACATGGCAGATGAAGTTTAATGCAGAGAAGTGTGAGGTGATGCATTTTGGGAGAAGAAATGAAGGGAGGCAATATAGGCTAGATAGTACAATTTTAAATGGTGTAAAGGAACAGAGAGACCTGGGGATTTGTGTTAGTGACACGTTGAAGGTGGCAGGACAGGTAGACAAGGCTGTTAAGAAGGCATATGGGATACTAGGCTTTATAAATAGGGGTATAGAGTACAAAAGTCAGGAAGTGCTGACTAACCTCTATAGGACTTTGGTGAGGCCTCAGCTGGAATACTGTGTTCAATTCTGGTCACCACACTACAGAAAGGATGTGAAGGCATTGGAAAGGGTACAACGAAGATTTACTAGGATGGTGCCAGGATTGAGGGACTTCAGCTATGAGGAGAGGCTAGATAGGCTAGGGTTATTCTCTCTGGAGCAGAGAAGATTGAGGGGAGACCTAATAGAGGTTTATAAGATCATGAGGGGTTTCGACAGGGCAAATAGAGAAAAACTATTTCCACTCGTGGGTGAATCTGTGACTCGTGGTCACAGATTTTAAATAGTTTCAAGGCGAAGTAGAAGGGAGCTGAGGAGAAATGTTTTCACTCAGCGAGTTGTTCGAATCTGGAATGCATTGCCTGAAAAGGTGGTGGAGGCTGATTCGATAACAACTTTTAAAGGGAATTAGATCTTTATTTAGGGAGAACGGGTCTATTAGGCTATGGGGAGCGGGCAGGGCAGTGGGATTAAATCGCTCTTTTCAAAGAGCCGGCACAGACTAGATGGGCCGAATGGCCTCCTTTTGTGCCGTAAAATTCTATGATTCTATGATTCTATGAAGTGCTTTGAGACGTCTAGAAGAAGTGAAATGCGCTATATCACAATGCAAGGATTATTATTATTATTGCAGTAAGTAGTTACAAAGTCTAAATGAATTGGAGCTGCCACTCTTTTAACAATCGTGCATATCAGTGTAAAATAATAGACAAGTGGTGTATTCATTGTGATCAGGGAGAGGAAGCTGAGAGCCTGTGACCTTGTTTCTTTTCAGAAAACAAATGCATTGAATTCCTGTTGTTATCAGCAGTGTAAGATGGTACTCGTAACATGCTCTTCATCTTTCACTCCTCCCTCAATCCTCTAGTCATGCATGGAACAGCCGTGGGTTGAAATTATCCTGTCAGATTTCTTGAAACTAGTAAAACTTAATTTGTTGCTTTTCTGTGCAGCATATGTACAACTGCAGAAAGCCAAGTGGTTAAGCTGGGCAGCATGATTCTGAATTTTGTAACTTGTCAGACACTGTTTGACAGCCAAAGCTCACAGGCATTACTTACTAGTCATTCTGGTTGACACTTGACTGATCCATTTTAATTTAACAGAGGTGATGCAGAGTTTACAAGCTGAAAACAAACCACATTTTAGGGTAACACACAATGCATAACATCACCTTCACATAAAACCATGTGATTTAATTTTATACTTTACTATGATTTGACTTGTGACTCCCTGGCTCATTCCTCCCATCAACACCAACAGTTGCTCTCCTTCCCCTGGCACTTTCCCATGCCAGTGCAGGAGATGCAATACCTGCATTTCACCTCTTCCCAGACCAGTGTCCAAGGCCCCAAGCACAGTTTTTATGTGAGACAGCATGTACTACCACCAATGTAGTTTATTGCATCTGCTGCGCATGATGTGGTCTCCTCACACTGGGGAGACCAAACACAGATTGGGTGACCGATTTGCCGAACACATTGCTTCTGTCCGCAAAACGTGCCATTTCAACTCTCCTGCCCACTCGCAGTCTGACCTCTCCATCCATAGTCTATTAAGCTGTTCCAATAAACCACAGCACAAGCTTGAGGAACAGCACCTTATCCATCTGCTAGGCCTCTGGCCTTAATATTGATTTCAGTAATTTCAGGCCACAACAACTCACCTTCCCCCCTCTTCTGTGACCATCTGATCTGCCGTTCTTTGGCAATTTCACTCCCTCTTTGTTTAACGTTATTAACACCTCTTCTCCAGTTTTGTTGCAATTCCCCCTTTTGTTTTTGTCACTCCCCCCTCGCCCGTCTCCACTGGTTCCACATCCCCCAGAGGATCGAATTCAACATCCTCATCCTCACCTTCAAGGCCATTCACAGTCTTGCCCCTGCCTATCTTTCTGACCTGCTGTCTCCCTATCAGCCTGCCCGTCCCCACCGTTCAGCAGGCTCTGGCCTGCTCCACATCTACCGCTCTACCATCGGTGGCTGGGCTTTCAGCCTCTCTGCTCCCACACTATGGAACCCCATCCCTCAATCCCTTTGCCTCACCACCTCCCTATCCTCCTTCAAGGCCGGTCTCAAAACCTTCCTCTTCGACCGTGCCTTCTGCTCCCCTCCTAACTCTTCCCCCTCTCCTTCCCCTTCCCTATTCCGATCCCCCCGCTCGGGTCCCGACCTAATTGTTCAGCGCCTTGGGACATCCTCCGACGTGAAAGGCGCTCTACAAATTTATTTTATTATTGTTGTTTCACGACATTTAACCCATCATCTCCTGTCCTCTACCTCATTTTTTCTTTGTCGTCCTTGCCCTGCCTCTCCCTCTCTGTTAGTCCTTAAAAGCCTCTCCCTCCCAACATGCCCTAGTTCTGAAGAAGGGTCGTGGACCCAAAACTTTTCCTTTCTCCATAGATGCTGCCTGATCTGCTGAGTGTTCCCAGTGATTTCCATTTTTGTTTATGAATTGACTCTACTGCTTTAGTACTTTTCCTAAATCCCTCCACAGTCAAGCATGATAGTGTTTATGCTGCTGTTATTGATGGCTGTTTTTCTTGTTTCTTGTGCTCATAGTGGACAATCCTGTCTTTTACTGTACAATATGGCATCTTGAAGTAATTTAGGATTTCTCAATGAATTGGTAAGGCGCTATATCACCTGCAAGGATTATTATTATCTTCAACACCATCATTATTCTCACCCATACTGTCTGATTCTTTACTTGCTTTTGTGTTCACTGTTTCACTGATGACAGATAGCCCAGCCAGCCTGGTTCATTGGTAGGACTTGGAAGGGTAGATCATCACCAGGACCAGGGATTCTTCCAACTCAGTTGTTAACTGTTAATATTGCAGTCCTTTCTGGACAAGCAGCGGAAAAGCTTGCCAGATAGTACTTTCAATGGCCAGCTATGCAGGTTTAGCTGGTTAAATCCAGCAATTCTCCAACTTACACTGTGGCCCTTCGCTCTTATTGGCCTGTACCTAATCTCTGGATTTAGATAAGCAGGATCCGTCCCTCCAGAGAGAGCACGCGCATTCCATTCAAATACATGTGAATTTCCATGTCTAGGTGGGATGTATGGAACTCTTATTAGGTTTGGATGCTCTTAGGCACAGTGATGAGACCAATTTAAGATGACAAATTAAGAGTATTGAAATGTATTGACTTGAGTGTAGTTGATTTATTTCCCCCCCACCATTTGGTGCCAAGTAGCTTTGGCCATAAAACAGACCTGAACAGCTCTAAATCTGATGGTCGGCTTGTGAAATATGATCATAGTATTTGGGGGAGGAGGGAAGGGGACACATTTTACATTCCAGAAAACATTCTTTGTATGTTATGTTAATGTTACATGAAGGAATTCCAATATATTACCCAGATCAACTGGAGCTTCTGTTTACTAGTGCCAAGGCTAACATGCTGAGTAGCATCGCCAAATATATCACATGCTTGCCTCTTCAACAAGTGGTACTCATATCGTTTTTGTTTTTGTGCAACTGAGAATTAATATCTTGAGTGTGAAGTTTTAGGGAAATGTTAATCTGCTTATGTTTATTATGGAAGATGAGGGTTGGCTGCTGAACGGTGCATATCTCTTATTTGAAAGGCACCACATAAGTGTTAATTATTATTACACAGAGTCTAGTCTAGCTACTGTCGCAAATCTACTACAAGACTTATGTTGACCATTGCAACCCACCATCAGTATTCTTACAGGGCTTATTCATTGTATTGCTGAAGGAAAAATAGTGAGTCAGCCAAGTTGTTTTGTGGCATTTGTATGTCTACGTTTATACCACTCAGAGGATTTGAAATTGGGTCTAATTGTATTGCTACTTGGAGCAGGGAAACTGATTTAACTTTTCATTTCCAAACTCACATTCTGTACTGGAGATACAGTCATAGGGATCTAGTAGTTACCATCAGTGTTACCAACTCCCTCCAAAGCACAAGTGGTGAGAGGCAACCCACCACCAAGTCTACATTGCCTTATACTGACAATAGAACCTCAGAATGGTGCTGGAGTCCCATTGCTCAGGATAATGGTAAAGACAAGTTAAACAGCTTCATTATTTGATTCAGACATTGTTAGGGGAATGGGTCCTACATTAGAAATAAAAGTTGTATATTGCAGTACAATATCTTAAAAGTGTGTTTGGAAGGAAAGTGCATTGAATGCAAAATGTAGTACATGCACCTTGATAAACAAGGAATGAGCAATCTAATAATACTCTAACATTGCTTGTGGGTTTGTGAAATGTACACTTTGAGACCAGGCACATGGACCACAATGGTCTTTCTATTCTTGTACATTCTTGTGTTCCTGACCACTGTTGGGAAAACATGAAAAAATGTACTTTTAGCTATTAACTAGAATGAACATGTCAGATCACCTGAAGGTTTAACCCTCATATTGTTACTAGGAAATAGTAGTTAAAGTTTACTTCATGCTGATGGACAGCAGTTATTTTCCCCTTATTTATATCTTCTCATGCTGGGTATTGTGCTTGGTGGCTAGCATCTTGAGTAGCTGCTACAGCTAACCTGCCAGGTCTCTGCTTGGTGTAGAGGCAAGTGAATGATGCTGATGTGCTGTTAGGACAGAAAGATATTGAGCGACTCAGAATCATACAATACTACAGCACAGAAAGGGGCCATTCGGCCCATCATGCCTTTGCTGGTGCTTTGAAAGAGCTTGCTTTTCCCACATAGGAACAGAATCTAATTCAAAAAATAGTAAAAGGAACAGAGTAGGCCATTTTAAGATGTGAAAAGCGCTATATCAAATGCAAGGATTTTAGCCTGTCGAGCCTGTTCCGCCATTGAATTAGCTCATGGCTGATCTGTAACTGTACTAATCCTTTCAATTCCAAACCTCACAGCCTTACAACTTTCCAGTTCTCTTTTGAAAGTTATTATTGAATCTGCGTCCACCACCCTTTCAGACATTTTAGATTGTAACAACTTGCTGCGTTTACACAAAAACAATTCTTCCACCTGGTTCTTTGACTCAATCAGCTGTGTTTTAACTAAATGAGAAATGGAGCAAATATTGATGATGAATTATTCTGGGAAAGTTAGTGCTTTGCTATTGAACTTGAGAATCTTTAGACTTACAAAAACTTCACTGGAAGTATTCCATAACATAGGTTTTTCCCCATACTTTTTTCGCCTGTTCCGCTTACTCCTAATGTTCCTGACAAATAGATGGAGTTCATGGATATCTGCAGAATTTCCCCCCCAGATTTTTATGGCAAGTTCCTATCCTATGTTTTGACATTGTTGGAATAAAGAAAGGGCCGGAATGGAACTACCGTCTGCTGAGCCTGTCGAAAGGTGTAGCCAGAATGGAATTATGATTATCTTTGACTACGTCACCATGGAGACAGATCGACCGACCGACTTTGTCCTGTTACATTCTGTACACTATCAGCTCTATCTTATAGCAATAATAAGCAGGATTATATTTCACAACAATGTACACTGTAAAAAGTTTTTTTTGCCTGTGCAGTTTTTCTTCATGTGTGAACCTGAACTGTGAATGTCATACAGCTACTTTGCAGCAAGGCTCCAGTGGTGATTTAATAGGGGAGAGTGGCTCAAGTTTTCTTTCTCAGTTTCTCTGCAAGAGCTAGTGTAATGAAAGTATTATTGTGATCACTGTGGGCAACTGAGTAAAATAATAATAATTCTTGCAATTGATATAGAACCTTACCACTTTTGAAATGTCTCAAAGCGCCTCACAGAATATACTATAAAATGAATCGACTGTATATTTTGTGGACAAAATGCAGCAGCCAAATGGCGCACAGCAGTGTCCCACAAATAGTCATGCATTAAGTGACCAATTAAGATTAGAATTGCCCAATGTTTTTTCCTGCCAGGAATCAAACCCAGGTCTCTCGCTTTCGAGGAACTAACTACTGAGCATCAGGACAGATATTTGTAATAGCAGCTCGGTTTTCAGCATTTCCAGAGTCTCTCCTGGAATCCAGGCCAATAATCCCCAAAGTAAAATTGTGCACTGACTTATGGCTTTTGTGGGTCAATGCTGTGCACAAATTGGCAGCCACATTCGCAAAATAGACATAGTTACACACTTTACAATATATCCCGTGAGCCCTATTGCGACATCTTTTCGTGATAAGGTGCTGAATCATATGCAAGCAATAGTATTATATTATCAATTAATGGCTCCAGGTCAATAATACACATTACCACTCCATATAATACACTTAGCCTCTTGGGCATCAAGGGAGCCCCGAAAGAGAGATGTTTTTATTATAGAAATGTGAAAAAAATACTGTTTTTTATAAGGTTATAACCTCTAATTTTACAGGGCTGTACTGCTTTATACAAATGTCTCAGAACTTCAAAGGAAAATACTATCCAATGTAAGTGACTTTTTGTAGATAGAAGTAAGGGTCGTTGGTGCACAGGAATCAGGTGAATGACCAATTTATCTGGAGGATTGTTGGCCAGAACATTTGAGAGTTGGTATTTTTGACAGCTCAGCACATGCTTAGTATTGCACTAGAGTTTGAAACTGGTCCACAAGATCAACTTTCACAGTGGGATAATGTTGATTCAGAAATGAGAATGTCAGGCTGACACAATGTAGCAACTTAGCAATAATATACATAATAAATTCTTGGAAATCATTATCTCAACTGCAAAGATAGATATACAGTAGAAGCCCATTTATCCTTGACTCGATGAACCGGCACTTCTGTATAACTGGCACCCAAAAAAATGTCCCCATTCGATAAACCGGAACTTATCCGGAACAATAGCAGTGGAGCATTTGTAAATGCATAAATAATAACATAATAACAGATTATTGTATTGGTACTTATTGTTAAAACTACTCTCTTGTGCTTCTCACCTTTGTTGGTAAATGCTGCAGTTAAGGTTTATAGTTCAGTGATTTTTAAAAAAATGGAGCATGCCAAGCGGGTGAAAAAAACGGAGCACAACTTTAAAGCCATACTAGCAGCAAGCCGATATTGCTAGTCGATAACCCACTTTGTTGCGCAGGTGCAGTACTTCGGTTTGCCGCGAGTAAAGTTGTGTAACTTTAAAATTGCGCTGCCGCTTTTTTCTCCCGCTTGGTGTCCTCCATTTAAAAAAGAATTCCTTGACTGTAAACCTCAATCAATAAAGGTGAGAAGCACAAGAGAGTAGTTTTAACAATAGGTACCAATACAATATTCTGTTATTATCTGTTATTATTTAGTCTGGTGTGTATGGTGTGTGTTAACAGAACTTAAATTTTTTGGGGGTGGGTTTTCGGCCGCGGGCCGCCTGAATATCCAGCAGGCACTTTAACCGGCATTGGCCAGGTCCCGCCGGATAAGCAGGCGTTTACTGTATAATAATAATCCTTGTATGTTATGTAATGCCTTACCACATCATTGAAATGTCTCAAAACACTTCACAGGAATTACTGTAAGGTGTGTATTTTGTTGGCGAAATGATAAAATGTTTGTTTCTTGGACAATTACTGTAGTGTCCTGAAATGTTCCTCAATTCCCAGATAAAAACTGACTTGGAACAGGAAGTAATGTGAACTAGATAGGGTCATTCACACAACCACAAAGACATTTCAGATCCTGTGCCACATAACTTGTCTTCAGTTTCTATTACAGTATTTAATATATGAAATCTCATTGATTGTGTTCGGTTTTGATTTAGTATAGATAAAGTGGTGGCAAATACTTTCAGATCCTATGTTACTGCATTGAAACAATAATTTTCTAGACTTCCATTTTTCTCTCACCTCCGCTCCCGCTCCACAGGTCACTCAAATCAACTCATTATTATTATTTTTATTATTAATAATGATCCCTAAAAATAAAGGTCATTTCAATCCACGACTGTTTGTGGGACACTGCTGTGCGCAATTGGCTGTCGCGTTTCGCTCACAAATAATCAGTCAATTCACTTTACAGTATATTCTGTGAAGCGCTTTGAGATGTCTAGAAGAATGAAAAGCTCAATATCAAATGCAAGGATTATTATTGTTTTATAACCTTTCCCCCTACGCGTGACCTCCACTACTCTCAACACATTTGCCAGAAAACAGCAAGAAAGCTTAAAAAGCGAGTGTTAATATTTTAAAACAAATTAGACATTTGAGTAATACACCAACAAATGTTTGGCAGAAAGTTTAAAACAGTAATTTGATCCGTGGTTTCTTTTAATCATATGCTGATTTTTTGTCTCATGCTTTCTGACTTTGCACACTGTGCTTGACTGAATTATTACCTAGTAACACACTACCAGCCACCTATTATCCCCATGCAGAAGGTCTGGCATTATTAAATGATGTGGTAGTCAATTAAATCTATATGCCTGGACGGATGGAGACTGTGAAGCAGAAACAGTTGAATTTCGTTTGGATTTTATTCTACCAAGGCTTCTAAAGTGGAGCTGCTTGTAAATCCAGACAATTGGAAACTTTAATGGAATTTTAAAAAAATATGCTTACATTGGAAGAGAGCTTTGTTTGAACTTTGGTTGACATTAACTTAAAGCTTGGTCTGTGGTTGATGTGGAGAGGCAAAGAAGCAAAGATTTTATCAACCTTTTTGTGTTTAACAATAAAGTTATTCAAAAATAAATTACACCTATTTATGAACCTATAAGGTGCTAATTTCAGTGAAATTAATGTATTAATTAAAGACACCCCAGTGTAGGTTTTGATATCCCCAGGTCCCAGTTCACATTTTAAGAATCCTTTCAGTTCAACAGAGTGCGAATTAAATCCTTTACCGTTTTTGCCTGCTGGACCACAATTAACAGGTTTAAAAATCACTATGCACTTGCTCCGTGCCTCCGTCTTATGAGCTGTGACTCATAGGTAAAGGGATATGGGCTATTTGAGTGTACAGAAACCTGAGCCATGGAATGAAATGACCTTACCCTGTAGTGGCTTACTGAGTAGTTTTTAAATTGTATCTGGTAGAGTATCAATGCGGTTTCAACTGCAGATACTCAATATCGCTGCCACCTGCCAGGTCTGACACCTGGCATCTGATATCATTACATTCCTAATGAAAATGAGCAGTACACTCGAGGAGCAGTACACTCGAGGAGCACTAGTGAAAAATAAATAACAGCAATATTTCACTGCCATTTGGACTCAGGAAAACTATGCTATTGTAAAAACCGTTTTTGCTTTGTGATTTTATGGATGTTTATACTCTTTGCTTTTGTGGGAACGCAGACTATGGAGATGATCGATTTCGACTTCTAACTGAGCACGTGGATTCTGATGTTCCAACAGAGGTGTAGACTGTACACTTGGTTTTCAAAATGTATCTTGCTCCACTAACTCATCTGATTCAATGTCTGGATTTGGAACTGCAGAATCTGGGGCATTCTGGTGCAATCATTCTGAATGTTGTGCTCGTTGAAGTGTTGGAGAGAGGAAGAGAATGAAGGGCTGGGCAGTTTAAATGTATTGTAGAGTCTTGGAATCCTGTAGCTCAGGAGCACTTGCCTTGTAAGCGAGAGTCTTGGGTTCGATTACAGGCAGGCTGAAACCATGGGCAAGTTTCCTTACTCCGCATTTCTGCTGATATAATCCCTAAAAAAAAATTAGTCATTTTAATCCACGACCGTTTGTGGAACATTGTGGCTGCCACATTCACCCACAAATATACAGTCAATTCACTTTACAGTGTATTCTGTGAAATGCTTTGAGACATCTAGAAGATGTGAAAAGCACTATATCACTAATGCAAAGATTATTATTATTATTATTATTAATTGACCCCAGAAAGTTTCAGAAACCCAACTTCATTACATGACCAATCTAACTATCAAAAAGAGACTCATGACTGAGGTGATGTTTTTGTGCTCTTGATCCTAGGAATGTAGGATGTTATAAGAAATAATTTTTTATGTTGTACTCAATATTAATATTCAATAATAATCAATGTGGTACAGGAACCAGCAACATTACAACAGTGCAACTTTTATGATTTCACAATGGCTATTCTTTAAGTGAAGGTTTGTGGGAATCTCTGTGGCAAGGTGTTGCAATTAATTTCTCCACCTCAGAGATACACATTGCAGCCCTGCTGCAGCCCATTTCCCTCATTAGTAGAATTGTTCTACAAATATAATAGCTGGCATGCTGAGATGAAAACTCTACTGAAATCGTGATCCACAAATTAAACGTAATGACAAACGTTTAGATGTTTATTATCTTTCATCTGGATAGTGGGACATTTATGCTTTTATTTAATTGAATATTAAATAGTTAAGTATTGAAGGATTGGTTTATTGCCCCCTCTCCCAATCCAGTCAATGAAGATTTTAAGTTTAAAGGTACTGTAGTTTTCCCCCTCCCACCCACCCCGGCACACACAATTATTTTTCTCAATAGATTTCTGTGAACAAGCTTTAACCCATTCTACCAGGAAATAACTGCGATTGCTAGTTGTGTAACCTTATGTTAGGTTTTGATCAGGAGTGAGAAGAGGCTTTGCACTTTTGAAACTAATTGGAACATTTTCACATTAAACATACAACTCGCCACCGAGGCTAATTTGTCATATGACTGCTGAATGCTTTGACAGGTAAGGGAAGGAATGTTTCCCCAGTTAGAGTGCTACATTCTGTACTTAACACACCATTTTAAAAACAATCTGAGGATGGGGGACTAAAGATCAGAGTTTTGCGATGAACACATTGTTTGGTATGACAGGAATTCTACTGCAGATGACAGTTTAATTCTGTTCTCAGTAAATTGTATTGTCCTTGGGGGCTCTGTGAGTGTCTCTTTCCCCCTCCTTGTTTTCTGACCTGCACGGGGGCCAGAGGCCAAGCAAATTATCAGAGAAAATATTTGCTATATAAATGTCATTATTATTGATTGATGTTCATCTTGTTTATGAAACAGATGTACAGTATATAATTTGTTTGTGAATTTGCAACATGATAAATTGCTCATTGCCTGATCATTTCAATGAACAGGGTTATTTTCTTTGACAATTTTCTCTCTTCTCTTGAACACATTGGTCCCATCTGTGTTGTGTTCAGAAATTGGAGCAGTACAGTGCTGGCCTTAGCCTTAAATTGGCCTTGGTATGCCTGAGCTACAAAACAACCATATCAGCCATGGTTTCACACTTTTGTGCATGGTTTAATGCTCCCTGCCATACTCCATGGACTGACCACATTTGCTGTCTCAGTTCGAATATGAAGTTATACAGTAAAATCTCGATGATCTGACATTCTGAAAACTGGCAACTTCCCAAAAGTCAGCAAGATTTCAAAATACATATAGTGCTGTATTAGATTTTTTCCAATGTCCAGCAAATCTCCTGAAGTTTTGAAGAGCTGCTTGTACTTCCCGATGTGGCCTCTCTGTCATCCAGCGGTGTGGGTGGAGTTCGGGCATAGTTTGGCTTCCATGCTGTATTTACAGCACACATGGTGTATGGGGCAGGGCTTCTCTAGCCATTTCTAGTAGGTTTTTAAATACCGGCAAACTCCAAAATCCAGGGGGTGAGTGGGCCCAATCGTGCTGGATTATCGAGATTTTACTATAATATTTTGGCTTAATTGATCACACTCTTGCCTCTAAATCAAAAGCTTGTATGTTGGGGGCCTTGGGACGTCCTCCCAACATGAAAGGCGCTCTATAAATGTAATTTTGTTGTTGTTGTTCAAAACGTTGTTCAGGCCTTGGAATTCACATTCTAGGCTGTACTGGGAGAGTGCTGCATTGTCAGAAGTGTTGTCATTTGGTGAGATGTTAAGTCAAGACCTTTGTCTCTTCAAGAAGATGTTAAAGATCCCATGACATGATTTGAAACGAGAAGCATTTTAGTGTCCTTTCATGGCTCTTTGTGAAACAAGATACACAGTGACTAAACTTGACAGAAATTCCCTTTCTGACATTTTGATATTATAAGCACTGCATAAATGCAAGGAATATTATAGGGTAGAAGGATGAAGACAGGTGCGCTTTGAACCCGTGTTGTTGAAGTAACATTTTAGTTTGTGGGAAAAACAAAATCTATTCCCTTTGCACAAGGCATTGTTTTGTCGGTTTAATTTCTCAACAAATCTGATATGGTTGCATCATCTTAATGAAAAATAGCTAAAAGTCTAAAATTCAAAGAGTATCTTTGTATGTTTTGCCTATCCCTGTCTACTGTAATGCACATTTTATTGGTACTCAGAGATATTGAAGTAGAGCAATTTGCAAAGTTAGAGAGGAACTGTAGAAAGGTTTAATAACTGACTTACTTCAAAGTCCTTACAGATTTACAGAGCTTTGTGAACTTTTGCAGCCCTGACCTTTTCAAATTTGGATTTAGCCCAAGATTCACACTGGATTTGGCTCCACTACAGAAAATTTGTTCTATACCAATACACGTTAGCTTGGCCGCCCATATATATCATATAGACTTGGTCAGTATTAGCTGCTGTGTTTTCTTGTCCCCATTGTTTTATTTGTGTTATGTTCATTACATTAGGGAAGATATAAATGGTCATCTATGTACAGTTTTGGATAGGTACAAATACTTTCTGTAAGTTGCGCAGGCACCTGTTTATTTGCAGCTCTTTCATATTTGTGCACTAGGGTCCGTCGATATGGAAATTTTCCGATTTAGATATATCGACGGGCTCATATCGAGATATACCGAAATATCGATATTTTCGGGTTTTTCGTACTGCGCATGTGCGTGCGGCGTGCGCATTCGGGGTGTGTGCGCATTCGGGCTGTGCGCGCATTCGGAGCCTATCTCCTCAGGAGGTAAATATCTTTCTCTCTCTGTGTCTCTCACACTCACTCTCTCCATTGCTGTGTTTTTCTGTCTGTGTCTCTGTGTCTCTCTCCTCTCTCACACCCCCTCCATCTCTATCTATCTGTATATTATCACATCCACCCCGTCTCTCCCCCCACAACCCCCCCGCCGCCGTTCCTCTCTCCTCCCCCCCCCCCGCCGCCGTCCCTCTCTCCCCCCCCCCCCACCCCCCCAGCCGTCTCCCCCACCTCTTGCATACCTGTATATTGTATTCAAGGACTATGAATACAATATGGTGGCTTTGCTCCTCGGTCTGTGCATTGTGTATAGAGATAAGCATTCTGGGTCTTGTAGTTCAGTGTGCGGCATTCCGATTTTTTACCTTGATATATCGACTTTTCGATATATCGATATTTTTGAAATTCCTATATCGGTGTATCGATATGAAAATTATATCGGGTTTTAGCGATATATTGATATATCGCCGGACTCTAGTGTGCACATGCCTCAGTCTTGTCAGTGTGGAGGGAGTAGGCAGGAGGAGCTGTCGGAAAGTAGCAAGAGCAGTCTTAAGGGTTAGGGACCATGGGCAATATTACTAGAAAATGGCTCATAATGTCTTTTAATTCTGTGAATTTCCATGTACTTGGTTTCCCTTTCTCACTTTCTTCTCTTGGCGTCTACTCACTGATTTTCAGTTTTTCAGTCATAAACAACATTAGGCATCTGGCAGTGTGTATCTACATCTCAATGAGTTGCACGAAGAGGCCCCTCAACATATGCAAAATGTCAAGGGCTGTATTATCTGTGGCCCCCTCTACTATTATTGATTTGAGAGTCTTGATTTGCGTTTGTGAATAAGATTTGGCAGAATATCTTTCTCCAATATCTGGCCTACGAGTGGTAGTAACGTTTGACAGAAATTGCTTGCATTAAGCCAATCAGTGAGTACCCAATTTTATATTTTTGCTGAATCTGGTGTGTACATCACACACAGTTAACTGTTGCTTTCATTGATTAGATGGGCAATGCATTTGGTGAAACATTGGAGTAAAGTGGGATCTGATCTATTCAAGCTGCAATTTGTCACCCGGAAATTTACTGGATCATTAAACAACAACAATTTGCATTTATGGAGCGCCGGGTGGTGTTTCAGAGGGAAGATTAAAAGGTAAAACACTGAACAGGTTTTACTTTAGTTAGGTGCAAGTTAGTTTTAGTGAATGTTTGGATGGTTTATTACAAAATAAGAATGAGGTATAATAATCTTTGTATTTGATATAACACCTTATAGCACCTTCTAACATCTTCAAGCGATTCACAGAATATACTATAAACTGAATTGACTATATTTTGTGGACAAAATTTATGGGGATCTGAGAGCAGAACTGCCACAACTGCCTTCAAACATTTGATGGTTGGACAGTACCAGATCATTTGTGAGATACTTCACTGCCATATTTTATCAGTGAAATCGCACACATCATCATACGAGGTTTCATCTCCACATAGAACTTTGGTCATTTCACTTCATAGCTGTTAATGGGACATTGGTGTCTGCAATTTGGCTGTTGCATTCTATAAAGTAGTCACTCCACTTTACAGCATCCTCCTGACACGAAATATCAAATACAATAACTATTATTATTGCCCCCGACCCCATCCATGTACTGTCACAGGTTTGGACCCAGTGTGCTTGCCTTTGCCAGAAGTGTTTGCTTGTCTGAGAATGAGATATTATTTGTGTGGAGTCCTGACAAATGGGTGTATACAGCTTGCTTAAGACACTTTATACTTGCAGCAAGGCTTGTATCCACTCCAGTTAAAAATAGCCAGTTTGCAAATTTTTTACCACAGCTCATTTAATTATTCATTCAACAAAATGATTCAAAAGAACACTGACTGTACCCAAAATGAATATTGTGCAGAGAAATTATTAGACTTCATAAACTGTACTGCAGTCTGTTGGTGATATGTGGGTGGTTGTATAATCAAAGTGCAGAAAAGAAGTGAGACATCCTTCTGACGTGAAAGAGGTTATATAAATGTAAAATTGTATTTGTATTGACAAAAAATGCCTTGCCATTGGATCAGGTATTGTTCGGCAATTGCTGGAACAATGTGGTCAGGTACATTGACTAGGATGGCACTTTGGAAGCAATTTATAGAGTGTTGCAAATCTATCTCTGAAACCAATGTGACTTTTAGTTTAACCTGCATTAGATTGTGGATGTTGAGCAATGGCCACATAGCCTGCTGATAGTGTTTAGACATGAAGAATAACCACTTGAGCATTGTCCAAGGTAATTGAGGGCAACCAACAATTGTGAAACATTACTCCAGCATCAGTCAGTTCCTTCATGTGGGAGGAGAAAGTAAAATTGAAAGAGATGGTGGAAGAACGTTTGTTATTTTCAGAGCCCCGAGGAACGTCTCGTGTGGCATTCCTCAGAGCTCTATCCTCTTCATCTATTCATACTATTTACATCAATGATCTAGATGAGAACATTGAATGTAAAGTGTGTAAATTCATGGATGACACTAAACTAGGTAGCAGAGTGAGTTCTGAGGATGATGCAAAAAGATTGCAACAAGATATAGATAGGCTAGGGGAGTGGGCAAGTAGGTGGCAGACGGAATTTAATGTTAGCAAGTGTGAAATTATTCACCTAGGTAGCAAGAATAAAAGAATAGATTATTTTCTGGAGGGGGAGAAATTAGATAGTGTTAGTATTCAAAGGGATTTGGGTGTCCTTGTACACCAGTCCCAAAAAGTTAGTTTGCAGTTTGAATCTATAACCAGGGGTCACAATCTTTAAATTAAGGGTCAGCCTTTTAGAACACAGTTGAGGAAACATTTCTTCACTCAGAGGGTAGTGAATTTATGGAATTCACACCCCAGAAGGCTGTAGATGCTCAGTCCTTGAACATTTTCAAGACTGAGACTGACAGATTTTTAAAAAATAGAGGGATTAGGGGATATGGGGATAGGGCAGGTAATCAGAGTTAGGTTACAAGATCAGCCATGATCTTATTGAATGGCGGAGCAGGCTCGAAGGGCCGAATGGCCTACTCCTGCTCCTAATTCTTATGTTCTTATCTACCTGCTCACTCTTGGTGACATCATCCGTAGGCGTAACGGTCTATCAGCAGATTTGGCTGGATAAGACCTACCGTTCCGCTAGGGTCCGGCGATATATCGATATATCGCTAAAACCCGATATAATTTTCATATCGATACGCCGATATAGGCATTTTAAAAATATCAATATATCGAAAAATGATATATCGAGGTAAAAAATCGGGATGCGAGCACACTGAACTACAAGACCCAGAATGCTCATCTCTATACACAATACACAGACCGAGGTGCAAAGCCGCCATATTGTATTCACAGTCCTCGAATACAATATACAGGTATGCAAGGGCTGGGGGGTGAGAGAGACGGCTGGGAGTGGGGGGGTGAGGGGGAGAGAGACTGCTGGGGGGAGGGGGAGAGAGACGGCTGGGGGGAGGGGGAGAGAGACGACTGGGGTGGGGAGAGGGGGAGAGAGACGGCTGGGGGGAGGGGGAGAGACGGCTAGAGGGGGAGAGAGACGACTGGGGTGGGGAGAGGGGGAGAGAGATGGCTGGGGGGAGGGGGAGAGACGGCTGGGGGGGAGGAGAGGGGGAGAGAGACAGCTGGGGGGAGGAGGAGAGAGACGGCTGGGGGGAGCAGGAGAGAGACGGCTGGGGGAGGAGAGACGGCTGGGGGGGAGGAGAGGGAGAGAGAGACGGCTGGGGGGAGGGGGAGAGAGACAGCTGGGGGGAGAAAGACGGCTGAGGGTGTGAGAGAGACGGCTGGTGGGGGAGGGAGAGAGAGACGGCTGAGGGGGTGGTGGGGGAGAGAGACGACGGGGGTGGGGGGTGCGAGAGAGGGACGGCGGGGGGGGGGGCGGAGAGACGGGGTGGATGTGATAATATACAGATAGATAGAGATGGGGGGGATTTGAGAGAGGAGAGAGGGAGAGAGACACAGAGACACACAGACAGAAAAACACAGAGATGGAGAGAGTGAGAGACACGGAGAGAGAAAGATATTTACCTCCTGAGAAGATAGGCCCCGAATGCGCGCGCACCCGGGATGTGCGTGCACCCAGAACGCGCGCGCACTCCGAATGCGCGCGCTCATGCGCAGTACGAAAACCCCGAAAATATCGATATTTCGGTATATCTCGATATGAGCCCATCTATATATTTAATCGGAAAATTTCCATATCGACGGACCCTACGCTCCGCCCTTGCCTCCACAAAGTCCTCCTACTCCCAAGTTAATCTTGGAGGCCAAGGATAATCCCAGGCTCCTCTTCACCACAAATCATCTTCTCCATCCACCCTCCCATGCCTCACCCATCCTATTCTCCAACTCCAACTGCGAGGAGATGCTGGATTTCCTCAAATCTAAAATCAATGGGATCCATTCAGCCACCTCTACCCTGTTCACCACAACCCCCCCCATTACCTCTCCCCCATCACCCAGAGGATTCAATTCAATTCAAGATCCTGGTTCTCACATTCAAAGCCCTCCATAGCCTTGCCCCACCCTACCTCTGCAACTTCCTAACCCTCTACCAACCTGCCCATCCCTCCGTTCGGCAGGCTCCAGCCTGGTTCATGGCACCTGCCCCACCATTGGTGGGTGAGCATTCAGCTACTCTGCTTCTAACCTCTGAAATTCCATTCCACAGTCCCTCTGCCTCGGCCGCTCCCTAAACTCCTTCAAGTCTCACCTCAAGACAACAACAAAAAAATTACATTTTGAGTACCTTTCACATCGGGAGGATGTCCCTCCTCTTCAACGTTCCCATCAGTCACCCCAAATCCCCCAGTTCCCTCCACTCTCCCCGACCCCAGCTTGGATCTGAAACAAGGACTGTCCAGCACCTTGGGACATCCTCCTAATGTGAAAGGCACTATACAAGTGTAATTTTATTGTTGTTGTTGTTGTTGTATACATGAGGTCAACATCCACATGAATGCGGATGACAACAACTCCTATCACTTTGCTTCCACCCTTGACTCCAGGAACATTGCTGTCTTAACAGAATGTTTGTCAGACATCAAGTCTTGGATGAGAGGTAACTTTGTTCAGTTGAATGTCAAAAAGACATAGGCCCTCCTAATTGACTCCAGTCAGCGTCTCCACACACCAGAAGCTGACAGCATCACCATCCATGGATGCACATTCAATCTCATTAAGCCAGTCCGGAACCATGGCATCTTGTTTAATCCTCATCCTTTCTACCCCAAATCCATGCCATGACCTGCTCTGGATTTTCTCACCTCTGCAACATTGCCCGGCTCTGCCACTGTCACACCGCAGGCCGCTAAAATTCATACATACATTCATAACATCCAGGCGTAACTATGCAAACTCCTCTCTCCACAGGCTGCAGATCATCCACGCCCCACATCTCGCCTGCCCCACCATTGGCGTCCCACCCTCTGGAATTCCATCCACATTCCCTTTGCTTTGCCCCATTCCTTGCTCCTTCAAGGCCCAACTCAAGACCCTCCTCCGATAGTGCTATCCATCAACCTCATATGCTTCCACCCTTCCTTATCCTGACCCCCAGAGTGGGTCCGAAATACTGTCTGCCTAGCACCTTGGGACATCCTGCTGAAGTGAAAGGCACTGGACAAATATAATTTTGTTGTTGTGATTGAAGTATTAGGTATTTAAATTTTACAGTTGGACTTACAGTCCGATGACACGATACACATCTTGTAGATAGAAGCTGCAAAAATGTTTTGTGCTCCAAGAAAGATTGAACTTCCTTTTTTACTTTTTAGTATTCAATGTTTATAAGAGTGTTAAAATTGTACAATGGTGTGGATGTAATTGTTGGAAATTTGTTTATTAAATGGTATTTGGCAAAATTCTCATTTTTAAAAAGATATAAAATGGACAATTTGTTTTCCAGATCAAATAAATCTTAGCAATTTGGAAAGATTGTGGGGTAAAACTGCAATATTGTACTTCCTTTTTCAGTACTAATACATATATACAGTCAATTGTCTTCACAGTATATTACAGTATATTCTGTGAAGTGCTTTGTGACATCTAGAAGACGTGAAAAGTGCTATATCAAGTGCAAGGATTATTATTAACAATCAGACTAACATAAAGCTAGTTCGTCTTTAAGCCATGCAGTATGGAAGAATACAAAGCACAAAGGAAAACATGCAGTTTTCCAATAGGATATGTAATTAATTTTTACTACAAAGCTTCATTTAAAAAAAAATGTATACGTACAATAAAGGATGTGGATAAACTTGTTGCTTATCAGTTATAGATCGGGAGGTTCAGAAAATGGCACTAACTAATAGTGCAAACTGAGTGGTTTGTACCAACTAAATCCTGAGATTTTCAGGCACTTGTCATTAACTCAAGTTTATTGTTTATTGCAGAATAGGTGGGAGGTATCAGTTGTCTCTCGTTCCTAAAAGATTGGCATTTATTTAACTAAACAAACTAGTATCCCGCTTTTCAGGTGCTGTGTGTAAAGCTCGTAGGTTGGCCTTATTAAGTTATCAATGACTTGATGTATATTACCCCCTCTCCATCACAAGCAAAATAACAGCGTAAAGCACAAAGGGGGGGAAGGAATCCTAAAATGTGTACAGGACAACTTTCTTCATCAGTATGTTTCCAGGCCAACAAGAAAGGAAGCAGTGCTGGAATTAGTTCTGGGGAAAGAAGTGGCACAGGTTTCAGTAGGAGAGCATCTGGGCAATAGTGATGACAACATCATTAGATTCAGAGTACAGTACTTATGGGAATGGACAAGGAACAATCAAATGTGAAGATATTTAACTGGAAGAGGGCTAATTTCAGTGAGTTAAAAAGGGACCTAGCCAGGGTGACTGGAAAGAAAGATTGGCAGGTAAAACAGCTATGGGAAGTCTTCAAGGAGGAGATAGTTCGGGGACAAAGGGAAAAAGTAGGGCATCTAAACCTCCCTGGATGACTAAGGAAATTGGGATTAATATAAAACAGAAAAAGAAGGCTTATGACAAATATCAAGCCCAAAATGCAGAAAACAACCAAATAGAATATAGGAGGTACAGAGGAGAACTGAAAAAGGAAATAAGAGGGGCAAAGAGATTATACTAGAAAAGATTAGCAGGTAACATTAAAGGGAACCCTAAGATATTTAACAAGCATATCAACATAAGAACATAAGAATTAGGAGCAGGAGTAGGCCATTCGGCCCCTCGAGCCTGCCCCGCCATTTGATAAGATCATGGCTGATGTTCTGACCTAACTCTAATTACCTGTCCTATCCCTATATCCCCTAATCCCTCTATTTTAAAAAAATCCCATCAGTCTCAGCCTTGAAAATGTTCAAGGACTGAGTATCTACAGTCTTCTGAGGTATTGAATTCCATAAATTCACTACCCTCTGAGTGAAGAAATGTTTCCTCAACTCTGTTCTAAAAGGCTGACCCTTAATTTTAAGATTATGACCCTTGGTTATAGATTCTCCTACCAGGGGAAACAGTCCCTCACTGTCTACTTTATCCACCTCTTTAAGAATCTTATATGTTTCAATAAGATCTCCCCAGTCAGCCTAACATCATTAGTGGGGAAATTTCTCGAGACTATAATCTGGGACAAAATAAATGTTCACTTACAAAAATCTGGGTTAATAAAGGACAGCAAGCATGGATTTGTTAAAGGCAAATCTTATCTAACAAACCTGATTGTGGGTTTTGATGAGGTAATGGAGAGCGTGGATGAAGGTAGTGCAGTTGATGTGGTTTATATGGATTTTCAAAAGGCATTTGACAAAGTGCCGTATAAGAGATTTGTAAGAAAAATAGAAGCCCATGATATTAAAGGGACAGTAGCAGCATGGGTCCAGAACTGGTTGGGAGACAGGAAGCAGAGAGTTGTGGTGAACGGTTGTTTTTCTGACTGGAGGGAAGCGTACAGTGGCATCCCCCAGGGATCTATTGGGACCACTGCTCTTTTTATTACATATAAATGATCTGGACTTGGGTATAGGGAGTACCATTTCCAAGTTTGCAGATGATACCAAGTTAGGAAAAGTAGCAGATAGTGAGGAGGATAGTAGCAGACAGCAAGAGGACATAGACAGAATGGTAAAATATTATTATTATTATTATTATTATAAAATGGACATTTTCCCACATTTTTCCACATTCCAAAATGCAAAATGCATTTCTCCACATTAAACTTCATTTGCCAGATACATGGCAAATAAAGTTTAATGTGGAGAAATGAATTTTGGGAGGAAGAATGAGGAGAGGCAATATAGGCTAGATAATACAATCTTAAGTGGGGGGTGAAGGAACAGAGAGACCTGGGAGTTCCTGTATATAAGGCTATTGAAAAAGCATATGGGATACTAGGCTTTATAAATGGGGGCATAGAGTACAAAAGTTAGGAAGTTATGATTAACCTGTAGAAAACACTGGTTAGGCCTCAGCTAGAGTACTAGGCACCACACTTTAGGAAGGATGTTAAGGCATTGGAAACCGTGCAGAGGAGATTTACCGGGATGGTACCAGGAATGAGGGACTTCAGTTATGAGGAAAGGCTAGAGAGGTTAGAAGTATTCTCATTGGAGCAGAGAAGGTTACGAGGAGATCTCATAGAGGTTTTCAAAATCATGAGGGGATTCAATAGGATAAACAGGTAAAAACTGTTTCCATTGATGGTTGTATTAGTGACTCGAGGTCACAGATTTAAAATAGTTTCTAAAAGAAGCAGAGAGGAGGTGAGGAGAATTTTTTTCATGCAGCGAGTTGTTCAAATATGGAATGCATTGCTTGAAAGGGTGGTGGAGGCCGATTAGATAATAACTTTTAAAAGAGAGGTGGATGGCTATTTGGGGAGGACACGTTTGTGGGGTTATGGGGAGAGAGCCAGGGAGCGGGGTTGACTTTGAATAGCTCTTTTCAAAGAGCCAGCACAGACTTGATATGCAAGACTTGGTATTCAACATTTGGGAAAAATCCTGATTTCTGCCTGTAAATTTCTACAATTTCCTAATCTCTTTCAATGCGGGTTTCCTCACGCAAATTGAAGTTGTAATCAAGTAAAATGATTAGCATGTAATCAGTGGGCACTGCACAATTATATCCACATCAGATGGGTTCAGTGGAACCACATACAGTAAATCAAGTAGCAATGCAACTTTTGAATGTAGTGAATTACAATGCCCAAACTTGGCTTTCAATGCCATGCATAAAAAACATATGACTAAATGTCTATGACTGAAGTGATTGTTAGGCATGTAGGTAATTTTTTAACTGCCATATGTAAATAAATCTATAACAGGATTTAATTTGGGTGTATACATACACCCATTAATAGGTTACAATTTCTCTGTTATGCAAATTGTGACTAATCTTTGTTTTAGAAACCCTACACAGAAAAAAGCCCCCCAGAATTTTACTATAAGTGTAACACCGACAATAACATTACATTTGTATAGCGCCTTTCACGTCAGGAGGACGTCCCAAGGCGCTGGACAGCTACTGCTTCAGCAAGACTATTTAACTTTTGTGATTTTAATGGGCAAGGATCAGTGACCAAAGAGCCAATCATTGGAGAATGAATAACCTATTTATAAAAGCTGCAAGGAAATGAATAGTAACTCACAGCATTTATCCCCTTGTTACAGTTAGATTATTGAGTGGGTGATGAGTGACTTGTATCTGACCTCAGCCTGTATACAAATCTGAGTGAAGATGAGATAAAACCAAATCTGTAAAGATTCCTTCTAGCCTAAGAATGAATGACCTTAGTACAGCATTCAGTGGTCTATTTGTTTTCATAAGAATTTCTCATTCCACTCCGATTTTATTTATATAACCTCTGCAAAGCATTTGTTGAAATTTGGTGTTTCGTTGGCAAATAAAAAGTTAAATCTTTTTTTAAAGTACCCAAAACATAGTTTCATAACAAAATATAATGTTCGCTGCTGACTTTTAATGGTATCACAGTTAAATAAATTATCTTAAAACAAGAAAGGTTATGCTTGTAGTTCAGACTTGCTATGTAAAGCAAAACAGTCAATGTATTTCTGTCCACTGAAAATACAGCAGGAAGCAATGTATCTAAAAGAGCTGCCTTGTTTTATGGCTAGATTGCAGGCAGGAATCTCGAGTATGATTTGCTCAAATGGAGCCCCGTGACCAAGAACACTTGAGCCTACAGTCAGTAAGATCTGAGAGCAATCAATCGGGAGCCTATCCAAAGAAGATCACAGATCATAGGATTTTACGGAGTACGAACTGCAAAGACTGTAGTGAACTACATCTCTCTCAAATGATACTGTACCAGGGGTAAATTACACTGCTTTGAATTTAGATGCATTAGACAGAGTATATCTGTCTACTTGGGTGTTTATATATCCCTGTGAAGAGTTACAGTATTATCGAAACCAACCAGTGATCATTAATGTTTTTTTGAAAAAAGGCTTTATGTAGCTGCTCATTTTTAACGTGTGTGATTTCCACACGGTTTCTTGGAGAAGCAACTCTGGTATTTGGGAGTTAATTTCATGTGTAATTTTAGTAACTTTTGTGTGATAAATAACCCATTGATTTCTCTTGTTTGTTTTCTAGGGCATTGACTATTAAAAGGAATAAAAGACCAGCAAAATGGAAGACTGCCTTCACACATGTTCAGAAAACCTGTCCAAACTGGTCAGCTGGGCTCACAGTCATGGGACTATATGCAGCCTCATTCCAAACCTGAAGCACTTGTTGACTGAAGGGGCCCATGGAAACCTGACTGCTATGTGGGGCTGCAGTGCTGGCCATGCTTATCACTGGCCCCTGACTGCTACCTGCCGGGCTGGGTCTCAGGAACGGGTGTGCTATCAAGACAGTAGGAGTTTTAACTCTGACAGCCCCAGCATAATAGCAGTGTCCTCTGAGGCTCATCAAAGCCCAGGGGAGAGATTTATAAGCAGACTCTCAAAGGGAAAGGCAGAGTGCACCAGGAACTTGGATTCCTGTGAGTTTTCATACAGTGAACCCTCTGAGGTTGATGATAATGTGGAGGAATATGAGGATGATGGTGATATGTTCGATATGGTGTGTGAGTCCTCAGTGACCGATGAAGACAGCGATTACGAATCTCGGCTAGAGCATCAAAGAAACTCACGGAAAAGGCGGGAAGCAGGACCTTCACTGTTACCCAACTCTCAGAACCACCTGGTTATTGAAAATAGTAACGACGTAATTGTCAAAAAGATCAAACAAGAGGGGCCTGAAGATTACTATATTGTGGCGAATGCAGAAATTGCCGTAGATAGTAATGGCTCTTCAATTGCATTGACACCAAAGCCAAAGTCTGGCCCAGCTTCTTATTTGGGGCCTACTAAGCCTTCAGCCCTTCTTCCTGCTGGCCATATGGCTGAACAGACTGATTCACAGGGTATTTCTGTCATTCCAACAACAATCTCCAGGACAGTAAGCACAAAATCTGGCCGGAGTTTGATAGTGTCACATAATCAGTTGAGTGGGCAAGGAGCCAGCCAGCAGTTAGTTCTTCAGATGCCAGTCAGCAGCTCTGGGGGCAACCAGCAGATCAATATTCCGTTATCAGCCCTCCAACTTCCCGGTCAAGAGGATCAGGATACTTCGGACAACCTGGATATACAAATGATAAAGACGGGGTCTTCCAGGGAAGCATCTCTGTCTCCACCCATCAGTGCAGAACCTGAAGTCAGCTCCAGTCAGCAGCAGTCCAGTTTGCTCCAGGTGCTGGCCAAAGATGCCAGTGCACAATCAACAGCAACAGGTAAGAAGGTCTTTAACAGGGGAAAACAACTTAGCTTGTAACAGATTATTTGACTGTTGAATCTTGTACATTCACACAAACTTATAATTGCAACTGTAAAATGTGTGGGTGGAGTGGGGTGGGGGGGCAGTTTGTTTGGTATTTTCTGAGATTCATTTGTAAGATTAAATGTAGGATTCAAAGATATTGGTTTCAAATGAAAATAAAAACAGTTAATCAGATAGATCCACTTGTTTTGGTTCAGACAAACCGTTAGGTTACCCAGAAGTATTTGAGTCCCCCCTTCCCCCACCCCCACTCAGTGGTTGAGGCCACTCCGAGAGGGTATTGGAACCCCTTCCTCCCAGGTAGTTAATCGTTCACTGCGATTGTAAAGCTAACTATATTTAGTTAGATTTGTTCATGAGGAAATAGATAATTTTTAAACCCAATGTCTCATCAATTTTTGGAGATGCCTAGAAATTTATTACAACACCCGACAAATATTGCCAATCTTTTGCCACACACTTTCCAATTCCACTGTTTTTGTGGATTGGGGCAAGATGAGGGAAAACTTGGCTAACACAAATATGCCAGTTTACTCAAGTGACCTTCAAGCATGACTGCGAGAAGTCCAAAGCTAATAAAGATTCTAATGAAGATTTGACTGAAGGTTTGCTGGCCTCTCAAGTTACCTCCATAATAATAATAATAATAATAATTATGCTTCCATTTGATGTAGCGCTTTTCATGTCTTCTAGGCGTCTTAAAGCGCTTTACAGAATATACTGTAAAGTGAGTTGACTGTATATTTGTGGATATATTCATGGCAGCCCATTGAGTACAGCAGTGTCCCACAAACAGTTGTGGATTGAAGTGACCGATTACATTTTTTTTCTTGAGGGATTATTTAAGGCATATAGAGTTAAGAAACTTGCCCAAGGTTTCACCCAGCTGGGAATCAAACTCAGATCTTTCACTTGTGAAGTGAGTGCTCTAACCACTGAGCACAGGACTACATGGCCTTCTTCTACGGAAAATTAAAACATTAAAAATAGACATTAAAAATATCTATTTTTAAAAAGAAGCCACAATATGTCATCAACCGGTCAGTCTAAAACCCGGTCACACACAACATGACAAATTCCAAATTGTCCCTATCTATTAGTAGAATATTTTAGTATGTATGCTTAATATATATATGTGTGTGTATACTTAACTGTGCACTCAAACCTTCTGTACTTACTACAGATTGCTTTCTAAAAGACAAGTTGATTTTATTTTCTCCTGCGCAACATAATTTCAGATAATGTTGCAGCATATTGGCAAGATATGGCCCAAGAAGTGTGCTTTAGCCCTTGGGAATATACTGCATTTTCAATTAGATTTTCCAGTCACTCAGTAGAGCATGCGTATATGGAAATAGGTTGGAATTAACCTATTTATCAGGATGATCATGTGTGAGTACAAAATAGATGTAGTAAAATGATCAACGTATACTACTGTGAGGAACTTGAGTTAATATATTGCATGGCTTTCTGGTTGTACACTTAGTTGGTTATAACCATGACTAGCACTGCCTTTCACCACCATCATAGCATCGCCCGTCTCTGTCACTGCCTCACCCCTCAGGCTGCTGAGGTCATATGTGTTTGTCACCTGTGTTTGTCACCTCAAGGCTCGACTTTGGCAACTCCCTCCTTGTCAGCCTCCCCAACTCTTCCCTCCACAAGCTGCCGATCATCAAAACTCGGCAGCTCGTGGCCTCTCCCACATCAGGTCCACTGGCTCTCCTCTTGGAGGATCACATCCAATATTCTCACCTCCAAGGCTCTCCGCGGCCTGGCACCCTCCTTACTCTCTGACCTGCTGTCCCCCTATCAACTTGTCGGCTCCATCGGCGGCCAAGCTTTCAGTCTCTCTCTGCCCCCATGCTTTTGAACTCCTTCCCGCAAAGGCCTTGCTCCCTCCCTTGCTTCCTTCAAGGTCAATCTCAAGACCCTCCTTTTCGAACGTGCCTTCAACCGCTGTCCTACCTCTCTGCTCTCTCATTCCAATGCTGTAACGTTCCCCCCACCCATGCTCGGGTGCTGACTTGACTGTCCAGTGCCTTGGGACATCCTCCAGACATGAAAGGCGCTCCACAAATATAATTCTGTTGTTATCTTGTTGTTGTTAGTCACAAGTGCAATTGATATTTTTGTGGAGGAGTGTGTGGGGTGAGGTGGAGGGGTAGGTTAGTACAGTAAAAGCCAGTTTATCCAGCACCCGATCAACCGTAACTTCTGTATAACCTGCATCGCAAACAAAAGTCCGCATTCAATTAACCGGAATTTATCCGGAAAAATGCATAATTTTGGGGGGGGCATTTTTGGCCGAATATCCGGCACGCACTATAACTAGCATTGGCCAGGTTCCGAGGGTGCTGGATAAATAGGCTTTCATTGTACTTGGCTACTGTGCCTCAGAGGAAGGATCTATGTATGACATTCTGGTGACACGGTTCTGTCATTGACATTGCCCAACACTAGCATCAGGTGTGAAGGATTCCATCCCTCAATGTTACCCATGTTTCTACACTCACACTATGGTTTCTTGCCTTCACATTCAGGATTAGCATTAATCACTATTAATGATTAACAGTATTAATGGGAATACAAGAGAATAGGGATTTTACAAAGAAAAGTGAAATAAATTGCTGAGGAACGTGTAAGGAAGATTTTTTAAAAAAAACTCTTGTTATATACCCAGAAGAGTTTTGAAAGGCTTTGCATTTCAATACGATCTACCAGTTCGATTTTAGGTCTAGATGACTTTTTTATATACACTTTCTTAAACATGTGCAAAATCCATGTTGCAAATGTTAACAAGTACTGAGGGTGTGACTTTGGGTATCAAGTCCATTTAATGTAATAGTTTAGATTTAGTCTGTTTATTATTACTTTAAAGAGTGCTGAGTTAGATCATTTCTATGGAATTAACAAAGTTGAAATTTTAAGCGTAATGTTTCTGACTTAAGGAATATGGAGTGATTAAAATATATATATATATACAGTAAAAGCTTTGTTATCCGGCACCCTTGGGACCTGACCGGTGCCGGTTAATTAAATATGCCGGATATTTGAGAGGCAAGTTGCTGAAAATCCTACACAATAAATTAACTTATTTTAAAACATACCATATTAATAATAGACTAAATAATAACAGAATATTGTATGGAATAAAGCATACATAAATAGTACAGTCAACCCTTGCCGAACGCTGGGGTTACGTTCCTGGAAAACAGCGCACTTGGTAAAATCACGCACAAGTATGCGTGCATGCGCAAAGTGAGCATACGTGCGGGGTAAGAATACGCATTCCCCCGTATACTCCCGCGTATACTCAAATTTTACTTGTATTGGGAGATACCGATTGGTTGAGCGTGCCGGTTGGTTGGTTGCTGGATAACCAAGCTTTTACTGTGTAGACAGTATATGTATAGTCTGCATACCTCAAAATTAGTCATGATTTTAAAACAAGTAAAATATTGCCATTCATGAACAATGGTGTTGGGCAGATCTGCATTAATTTGTGTGTTAATTGTCTGGTGATTACTGTGCAGTTGTGTACCAATTGAAAGTGTTATTATTACTTTAGTTTTGCCGGAGCTGCCATATGTTCTGTTAAATACACATTTAGTTTTACACTGCATAGCTTCATTGTTTTGACCACTCTTACCTTGCATTGACAACTAATCCAAACATTGATTGCTGTCAGGGTGAAGTTGTTCTTGATATTTCCTGGTACAAGTTTCCAATGTTCTCTCCCTAGCTCCACTCTTCAGAAGTTCCAACTCACTCACAAGAGCTTTAAAATGTATACCCCTTCCTGCAATGGGCTCCATTATTCCCACCGATGCTAGGCTTTGCTGATTTCCAGGATCCCAGCAAATTGCCTGAAACATTCTTGTCATAACCCTCAAATCTCTTCACGATCTAGCACCTCAGGTCACATTCTCCATTCTTGATTGTGGCCATTGCTCATTCCGCTCTATCTCATCATTGATCTCATCATTGATACAGTCACTGCAGTCTTACCTTGTGGAGCGAAATTGTACAAAAATTATCTCACTTTCTTCCTGCCTACCAAATACAGTAAAAGCCCATTTATCCGGCACCCTCAGATAAATGGGATACAGGACTCCACACTGTAGCTCAATGGTAAGAGCACTTGTCTCACAAGTGAGAGACCTGGGTTTGATTCCCTGTTGAGTGAAACCGTGGGCAAGTTTTCTTACTCCACATGCCTAATAATAATCCCTCGAGAAAAAAATAAAGTAAATTGGTCACTTCAATCCACGACTGTTTATGGGACATTGCTGTGCACAATTGGCTGCCGCGTTTTGCCCACAAATATACAGTGAATTAACTTTAGGATATATTCTGCTAGACATCTTGAGATGTCTAGCAGACGTGAAAAGCGCTATATCAAATGCCAGGATTATTATTTATTATTACATAAGTTGATCTCATTCTCAGTTTGGATACTTTTAAACATAATGATGGGTTTTCGTATGTGTCAGATGACATCATGAAAGAACCACCTCCACCAGTCTGTCCCGTATGTATCTATAATTTAGTGATTGATAAATTGCACTAGGATAAAAATCAACCTCCTGTTCTTAGTGCTGATATTCCAGGTAAGAGTTCTGAACATCACTGGTGTGTGCAAGTCACTCACCTCAATTTAGAGAACATCAGAATGTCTTTGCAGGAATGCAGTTTACAATTGGTTTATTCTGTCATATTTATTTGTAGTGAAAGCTCAGCTGAGGCATAAACATTGCATTTAACAGGAATAGCCGCACCGCAACAGTTCTTAACGACAGTATTTGTAACTCGTTTCAGCAATATTCCTATCAATCAATCAATACTTATATTTATATAGTGCCTTTCACGTCGAGACAATGTCCCAAGGCACTGTACAGTTACGTAGGGACAAGAGTAGTGGGGGAGAAGTCGGGGCAGGATGAAGAAGAGTAGGAAAATTGACTGTATATTTGTGGGCAAAACGCGTCAGCCAAATTGCGCACAGCAGTGTCCCACAAAAAGTCATGGAAGTGGGATTAAGGGAAATGGGAGGAAAAGATGTCAAGACAGGGGGAAGGAGAGCAGGAAAGCCGACTGTATACTTGTGGGCGAAACTCAGCAGCCAAATTGCGCACAGCAGTGTCCCACAAACAGTCGCAGAAATGGGGCAGGGGAGAAAGGGGGAAAAGAGGGCAAGGAGGGAGAGGGAGGGAAAGGTGGTGTAGAGCAAGGTCATGTGCTAAAACCGAGTGCAGGGCTTCATTATTTATTGTCAGTTATTAAGCAATGATGACTGAAGTCCTCACTTAATCTAACAACCCCTGAATATTTCAAGCGCTGTGTGCTAGAGCAGGTTTATTTGGCTGAACGAGCTTGATCCTTGTTCAGTATCAACCTGAGACTGATGCCTGGGTATATCTGTGCAGCATGGTGGATGGTGTTTCACATTTTGTAGTGGATATTCTAAAAACTTCACTTTAGTTTGTTACATTTGGGCTTTATTTGAACAAACACTGTATCCAGAGGCCTCCAAACTGCAAGCTAGACTCTAACTCCTAATTTAAAATCGTTGGTTGGACGTGATTTTAAATAAAAATCTGTTTATCGAATATATGATTTATTACTTATATTAATCTACTTTGAAAGTTGCATAACCGCACAGTAATATCTTTTTTAACATCAATAATATCCACCACATAAACAACCTCCTACCAAAATCATGATTGAATTGGCTTAGTGTCTTTAACAAAAATATACTTTTATATCTTTTTAATTCCCTGTGGTGCCATTGGGTCGTGAGTCAGGGGTTGAAGTACTGTCCATGGGTCAAGCCAGCCTCCCAAATTCTCTTTGTCCACAAATGTTCTTTTTGTCTTCATTTTTGTGAATAGCGGTGTCAGAGAATTACGAGAAAAATAATTGCTGCTTCAAATGCAAGAGGCTAAATAATGTATTGATGTAGTGACCAAAAAGTTCTGTTACTCTCTGTTACAAAACATGGATATGAGACTAAAGAGGATCTGAAAAAATCTGTCAGAGAAGCATTTCACTTTGTCACTTTATCCTTGTTACCGAAGATGTGTCACTGAACATGGCGAAAGATCATTAACTGCCATGAAAAAGATGGCGCTCACACACACTGATCCTCTGGACATCTAAATACAGTTAAACTCTTGTTTATATACATTTAAGAATCTCTAAATACAATTATCATTCTTCTACACGTTTCAGTTATTGGTCAGTGTACTGCAGAAAATACATGAGGGTAACAGGACTTAATGGAGATAAAAAGATAGGGGTTAATTTTAATTTTTATTGCTATGGCCCAGGTGTGGTGCTTTTTTCAATGCTGAAGACACCTCCCATGCAGAGTTTCGGACATGTAAAGGGGCTGTTTGTAAACTTTGATCCCTGTGTGTACAAAATTATCTTGTTTTCTGAGTAAGGTATATGTAGTGCTGCCATCCACAAGAAAGTGGAAGTAATTCTAGGGAAATGGTACCTTCTTCTCTGAATGGCATCAAACGTGTTGGAGCAACTCAGCCCTTGACCTGGTAAAGTAAGAGTTTATAAATTATAAATAGATTTTCTGAGAAAGGTAAAATAACTGAGGTTTTTGAGCACACAATTTGTTTTAAGGGCGAAACAGTCTTTAATAGAAAGGGAGCTGGCACCCAAACCTAAACTCCACAATCCTCCTTTATGTTTCTCATGTATTTTAACACTCCATGCTCTATCCATTTTCTATAGACACATTTTGATCTGTCTTCACAGTCTCCTTCCATTTCTCTCTTCACAGTCTTCTTTCAGCTACATTGGGGTAGAGTTTCCATGGGTCGGGGTGATAAACATACAGCAAGGTTCTGTACCTCTAATCCTTCTTCAATTTAGGTTACAACTCATGAATTTTTAACCGTATATTTTCATATATTGCTTTCAATTTTTACTTTCTGTGGGAAAATCGCTGTGGGGTTAAAAACACCTGGTAGAAAATATCAGTAACAGCAATAACAAATTACATTTGCTCTGAGCCTTTCACATCGGGAGGAACATCCCAAGGTGCTGGACAGTAAGGGATTTCGAACTGAACAGTGGCTTGGGATCAGGACGGTAGGTGGGTGGCCAAATCCATAGTCAAAGAGGAGGGTCTTGAGATTTGCCTTGAGGGAGCAAAGTGAAGGGATTGTTGGATGGAGTTACAAAGTGTGGTGTCATAGAGGCTGAAGCCCAACGGCTGATGGTGGCACGCAGGGGTTGCGGATCAGACCAGAGCCTGCTGAGTGCAAAGAGTGACAAGTTGATATGGGGTTAGCAGGTCACAGAGGTAGTAAGGGGCAAGGCCATGGAGGGCTCTGAAAGTGAGGATGAGAATTTTGAACTTGATCCTCTGTGGGGTGGGGAGCTAGTGGAGCCAGGCAAGGGTGGGTGTGTTGGGATCACAGAGACTTTTGTGGGAGAGGACACAAGTGTCAGAGTTCTGGATGATCTGGAGCTTGTGGAGGGAGAATTGGGAAGGCCGACAAGCAGGGAGTAGTCGAGCCTAGATGTAATAAATGCGTGGAAAAGGGTTTTGGCAGCTTGATGGAAGAAGCAGTGAACGGAGGGGACAGGCGGGCTGACAGGGAGACAGCAGGTCAGGGAGATAGGCGGGGCAAGGCCATGAATGGCCTTGAAAGTGAGGACGAAGATCTTGAATTCGATCCTCTGGGGGATGTCACACACGGACGGACCCACGCACGGACGGACGCAAGCACGGACGGACGAGAGAGAGGAGAGAGAGAGTGTGTGAGAGAGTGCTGAATAGGCCAGGAAAAGGAATTAATTTGGACTCTTGCAAAGAGAGTTTTGTGACTAAATGTCCCAATGTTTTTATCCTCTCTTCCCCTTTCATAAGAACATAAGAATAAGGAGCGCGAGTAGGCCACTCGGCCCCTCGAGCCTGCCCCGCCATTCAATAAGATCATGGCTGATCTTCTAATCTAACTCCACCTGCCCGCCTTATCCCCATATCCCTTAATCCCTTTATCCATAAGAAATCTATCAATTTCAGTCTTGAATATGTTCAAGGACTGAGGATGTACAGTCTTTTGGGGTAGAGAGTTCCACAAATTCACTACCTTCTGAGTAGTCGCGTAGTTTCCTACACCCCTCGTGGTCTCTCTCTTTTTCCTTCGTCATATACTTTCAGGAAAAGTTTCAGTCCCCTGTTTTTATCATTCCAATCATTTAGTTGCACTTTGATTGGGTTTACTCTTCATGTATTTTTGTATAGTTGGCGGTTTTTTTTGTTTGAAGGAAAGGGAGAAGGGGAAATGTTTAAAATGTAACTGATACAAGGAAACCCCATTATAGTGCCTTTCAATTATAATGCTGGCTCATTTAGAGGACAACTCAATTGTGGACCTATGTTACCAGGATGTAAGGCAGACCTGACTCATAGTGTTGACCAGTGGCTCGCCAACATTACTTCATGTATGTAATCCACCGCAACTTCAGGAGTAATACTCACTTTTTTAAAAAATGATAATGGTTTGGTTCCCGGGCAGGGAGAAACAAATATGGGCAAGTTTCTTTACTTCACATGCCTCAGTTTCCTAGTACAGTAGTAATAATAATATATAATAAATAATAATCCTTGCATTTTGATATAGCACTTTTCACGCCATTTAGACGTCTCAAAGCACTTCACAGAATATACTGTAAATTGAATTGCCTGTATATTTGTGGGCGAAACGCAGCAGCCAATTACACACAGCAGTGTCCCACAAACAGTCGTGAATTGAAATGACACATTTTTTATTATAAAAAAATATTTTTGGATGGATTATTAAAGAAACTTGCCCAAGGTTTCACCCTGAATTGCCTGGATTCGAATCACAGGTCTCATATTTGTAAGCCACTGAACTAAAGGACTCCGCAAAGTAGGAACCCAATTGTTAGTAATTGATGGAACCCTTTCCAGGGATAATAATCCCTTCATAGGAAAAACATTAATAATTTGGTCACTCAGCCAACAACTGTGAGACACTGTTGTACGTAATTGACTGCTGCTTTTGTCCTACAAAATATACAGTTAAATAAATGACTATAATAAGATCTAAAGTTTGCATTTGTATTGCACCCTTATATTCTATTTATTCTCTTAAGGCTTTGAGGCATCTCAATGACGTGATAAGGCGCTATAATGAAATGCAAGGGTGGCTATTATTAGTCAGCCGGTGTGTCTTGCACATGTGTAGAGTGAAGGATAATGTCAGTGGCAACCTGACCACCCAGAAGTATAACGTGCTACTGACCACATTATAAGTGGTTACCCTGTAGTTATCTAATGAATTTCTTCATTAAAGCAATAAAACTAAATGTGTGCAGGATGGTGGGGGGTGGGGGGGGGGGGGGCAGAAAGAGGAATTAGGTGCAAATCAAAAGTTGCCATTCTAATAATGGTGTTAAATGAAATGAGTTTGATCCTTTGTGGAACAAGCTATACTGGAAACTTTTTCTGCAATTTATATACTGTTTTATTTCCAAGATTTTTTTAAAACATTGATCTAAGGACAGCTCTAAAATACTGTTATCATCCCTGTCCAGCTTTATATGCTGTTACTACAGAGCTATATCAGAAGGGAATATAAAATCCACACAACTCTTCCCTGCAATTATGGGTTATAGTCATTGGCAGTGGTAGCGATATACAGTTCATTTGTATACCAGTACTTGTCAAAACTTATTTTTAATTTAAAAAAATGTATTTGTTGGAGGTTAGATAAAAAACCTTTAAACATCCATAGATGTCCGATAATAGCTTGTAATTAAATACGAACAAGACTGAGACCCATATGTATTGCATCAGAAAAGGGCAACAAATTGAGTAATGCAATGTGACTAGCCATTGTGCTCTGCTGGGGCTCAGAGTGTGTAGTTTTTTTTAAGAGCACCATTAGGAGCTCCTAGGTGCCAGCTGGAGCCCAGTTCAAGCCCTAGGAGGTCAGAATTTTTTTTAACCTCAAGTGCCCTGGATCAGGCTCTTGAGGAACTTGGTACTCAGCTACAAGCCCCTGTGTATTGAAAGGTTAGATTATTATGGACATTTTATCTTCTATAGAAACTTGAGTATTAGCTTTCAACATGGTTTGTTTTATTTTCTTTCAATCTTACAGAAATAATTTTTTGCACTTGGTTACCAATGAAAATCTAGAATGCTATAAATAACTAAAATATTAGGGAATTCGGAGTGCTACAACAAACTTTTGTATTTTTTTTCGCTTGGCTTAGCTTCTGCTGGATCAGGGTTTTACAGAACATGAGGTGGGTGTGGGGAGGGTTCTGAGATTCCTCCAGCAATTTACGAACTGTGTGAAGTCCATTAAACAAAGTAATCCAAGTGATGTTAATAAAATTGTTTCCACCTGTTGAGAGAACTGGAATTTCCTAAACACAAACTTGAGACTTACACGTCAGTGTCCTACTTGAACAGTGACGTCAAATCTATTTGTGGAGCACAGGCTTTTCACAGCAGAGAATAATCTTTGGTTTTGATATAGTGACTTATCACATCATTGAAACATCTCAAAGCCTTTCATAGGATATACTATACTGTAAAGTGAATTTTGTGGGCAAAACACAGCAGCCAATTATGCACAGCGGTTGAATTCAACCAAAGAATTTTCTTAAATTTTCATAAATTAAATTTTCTTAAATAAAACTTTTCTTAAATTAAAATTAATCAGTTCAAATGGCTCAAGGACAATATTTGGGGGTAGAAATATTTTGAAATAAAATGAAATTCAGAAATTTTAATATTCCAACCACTTTATGGAGAGGTAGAAAAGTGGAGGAGGTGTTCTCTCCTATCAACAACAACAAAGTTACACTTATAGAGCACCTTTCACGTCGGGAGCATCAATCATGTGCTTTAGATGAAGTGCCTCCTTTAACACTTGTGCAGATAATAATGTACAGCATCCCGACATCTGTACTAATACAACTATAATTTTGTAAAATACACTCTCTGTAAAATATATTTTAGAAGTCACGAAAGTGTGTGGTTTAAAGGTAGCTTCATTAACCAGCAGCTGGTCAAGTGTACAGTCATTGCTGGTTGTTGTGTACTGTCCATCTTACATTGATGTGGGGTCACTGGGTGTCATTGTGTTTTCTAATGACTTTCAGGAATGCACACATATGTTATCTATGCTTCCTGGTGTGGTTGCTGCACTTCTGTTGTTCTGATAAGTGTACTAATATGAACTAGGAATATTTTCAGATGGATAAGATTTCCGAATAACATTCCATATTTATTGGTTTCAGTGTCGCTCACATTGAATTATCTATTTAAAACAGTGTGTTTAATATATTGTAGCCTTCCATTGTCTTCCCTCTCATCCTCCTGGCAGAAATCACTAGAAACTGTACGTTGATTTATCTGAACTCCACCCCCCCCCCCCCCCCCCCAACCTTCCCACAACATGATTCCTTTCTTCATGAGAGGAGTAAGATGGTGATACTGCCTCATGGATAATAATTTCACAGTTTCACAGACACCCTTCAGTGCCTCTGCTTTGTCAACACACCAGGACACATTCTTGTCTAAAGCAAACATGGGGGCCTGAGGAGACAAGATTAGGTAGGGTAATGTTCTCTCTGTGGGATAGCTGAGTACAAATACCACTGGCCAATGTGTGAGATTCCAAATTAGTTTTCCATGTAAAGATCCCGTACTATTTGAAAATAGAAGACAGTTTCTCCCAGGGAACTGGACAACATTCCCTCGGGTAAACAAAAACACAAAACACTGCAGATGTTGAAAATCTGAAATACAAACAAAAATCACTGGGAACACTCAGCAGGTCTGGCAGCATCTATGGAGAAAGGAAAAATGAGTCAACGTTTCGGATCCACGACTCTTTGTCAGAACAGGGAGGGAGGGAGAGAGAGGCTTTTAAGGACTAACAGAGAGGGAGAAGCAGGGCAAGGAAGACAAAGGAGAAAATATAAGGGCAGGGTAGAGGGCAGGAGATGATGGGTTACAGAAGTGTTAATGTTGTGAAACAACACCAACAAATTACCGTGAATGGCCTTGAAGGTGCGGACAAGAATCTTGAATTCGATCCTCTGGGGGATGGGGAGCCAGTGGAGACGGGCGAGGGTGGGAGTGACAAAAATACAAGGGGGAATTGCAACAAAACTGGAGAAAAGGTGTTACTAACGAGGGAGTGAAATTGTCAAAGAACAGGCAGATGAGATGGTCACAGAAGAGGGGCGAAGGTGAGCTGTTATGGCCTGAAATTATTGAAATCAATATTAAGGCCAGAGGGGCTGTAAGATCCCTAGCAGATGGACAAGGTGCTGTTCCTCAAGCTTGCACTGCGGTTCATTGGAACAGGGTAGGAGCCCTTGTGGGCAGGAGAATTGAAATGGCAAGAAACGGTAGGTCAGGGTTGTATTTGCTAACAAAACACAGGTGTTCGGCAAATCGGACACCCAATCTGCATTTGGTTTCCCCAGTGTAGAGGAGACCAAATTGTGAGCAGCGGATGCAATATACAGGTAGACCCCGCTTAATTAAGGAGTTAGGGACTTTAAAACCCTAAGTAAGCGAAAATTTCGTTAAGCGAGAGTTTAACTGTATTACTGTGTTTGGCCGCAGCCAAAACGCCGCCCCGACCCAAGCCTCCCCACTAAAATCAGTTTAGTTCCTCGTGGTTCCTAGCACTAACATTTTTGGTACAGGTTGAGCAGCCAAAATCCAGAGTTCTGGAATCTGGAACGTGCCAAAAATTGCAGGAATAAAAACGCCAATCCTACCTGCGCCAGACCAGGTCTGCACAGTCACCGCACTGAAATATCACAACCTGGGCACAGGCATTTCCAGACGTGTGACGCGCTTCAGGCATTCCGATTTGTCCGGAAATACCCGGGCTCGGCTATGGGCCTTAATTCAGGATGCTCAAACTGTACTAACGAAGGCCTAAGGTAGATATAACTGCTATTGAAGGCTACACAACTTTAAATGCAACAATAAAATATTAAAATGTTAGTAAATACAACAATAAACGATAAAATACAGATAGTCCTCGACTTACTATTATTGAAGCCACGAAGCATCCTGCCGCTTAAGCTCCTCCCATATGGGAGGGGCTGTACTGCATTGCTTAACTGAGGCACGCTAAAAACTGAGCGTGTGTTACTGGGGCAACTGGGAGAGACACTACCCATGAGAAGCTATGCACGAGAAGCCCGCAAGATTTAAAGTGTGTGTAAACATTCGTTATAGCGAACGCAGCCTTTGTTAAGTGGATGTGGTACAAATAAAAACCGTCGTTATAGTGAACTTTTGTTAACCGGGCGTTCGGTAAGCGGGGTCTACCTGTACTACATTGGTGGTAATACATGTAAATCACTGTCTCACATAAAAACTGTGCTTCTGACGCTCTCCACCACTTGAACAATTTTCTGTGAAGCGCTTTTAAAAATCTCAATGACCTGTTAAGGCCATGTATCAAATGTAACTTTTTATTTCGTGGAAATCAATATGTTAATAAAGTGAGTGGAGGTGGTGGAGTACTGTATTTTAGAGGTTAGAGCACTTGCTTCACAAGAGGCCACGAGTTTGATTCTCGGGCATGGCGAAACATTAGTACAGTTTCCTTGCTCCATGCCTTTCCATGCCTCTGTTTACCTAGTAGTAAATAGGAACCTGGTTCCTCAAGGTTCATTCAATCATCACTCAATCCATGATTATTTGTGGGACACTGTTATGTGCAATTGGCTGCCCTTTTCGCCCACAAAATGTACAGTTAATTCACTTTGTGATGTCTTAATGACATGATAACAACAACCACAACAACATCTCATTTGTAGAGTTCCTTTCATGTCAGGACGATGTCCCAAGGCACTGAACAGTCATGGGTCAGGACCTGAGCATGGGGCTGGTGGGGGAGAGGGTGCATGGCTGGGATGAGGGGGTACAGAGAGATAATGTGTTGTAACAAATGCAAGGATTACTATTATTATTACTTTTTCACAATTTTTTTATATTAAAGCTCCCAGATAATAGCTCTGACCTGGAGTTGTTCACTCCCATTTAGATATGTCTTTTCTGTTGTATAATGCTACCGGACTTTCTCTTTACCATCTTTAACAAGTCCTTCTTAACAGACCTTTTGCTTCATGTTAACAAAAGGTTTCAATGTCAGGCCAGGAATGCCAGCAGGAGTGCTGAACAAACGAACCATCCTTCAACCCTAATCTCTCGACATTCCAGGCCGCCTTACACCACATTCATGTCACTGGATTAATGACCAGAGGAATGTCGAGAGCCCTTGGTTACTGTAACACACTTGTGTTTGATCCTGCAGTGTTCATTTAAAAGACAACCCATGCAGGCACATTGTAGATCTGACTAAAGAGTGAGATGCATGTAAATTTTAAAATGGATTCAACAAACATTGCAGTATATGTAGTGTATCAAATTTGTAATACTGATTCAAATCCCTCAGCATTAATAAACTGGTGCATACCCATCAATAATACATCAGTTTGCAGCAATTCTTGCTCTGTGGTTATACGCTGGAGATAAATGATTTAAATCTCACGAGTGTGTTCCTGATAGACGATTAGAATTATTACACTCCATTTGCTATTTAATTACAAATAGCCAGCGAGAAGTATATTGATTTTTATGAAACTTTCAGTGAATTAAGCATATAGAATTATTTTTCTTTTCCAGACAGGAAATTTCTAAAGAGTTCAAGACTGCAACTTACAGTGGGTTCTTTAAATGTTTCATAGCTTGTTAGCAAGAAATCATTCTTAGCATTTGGGCATGCATTTTTTATGGAAAGTACATGGAATAGCACTCTCTATTCTAAATGTGTGGACTGGGGATATTGTAAGAGTAAAATAAAATCAGTCAAAATATTTTTTTTACAAACACATCACTAATCTGTGTCCATAAGGGACACAGCGTAAAGCGGTTCATATATTCAGTCAACTTTAATCTGATTGCTGATTCTGTATGTTTAACTGTGTACTGCGTGACTCCCAAGAAATGCCTGGAGCCAACCTTTTTTTATAACTTAGGTGTCCTCTACTGCTCCAAGCTTCATGACCCCATCTCCCCCAACCTTGCCCCAACTTCATTGGCTGCCCATCAACCAGAGGATTCAATTCAAGATCCTGGTCCTCACATTCAAAGCCCTTCATGGCCTCACCCCGCCCTACATCTGCGACCTCCTAACCCCCTACTAACCTGCCCACTCCCTCCGCTCAGCAGGCTCCGGCCTGCTCTAACATTGGCGGGGGAGCCTTCAGCCACTCTGCCCCCAAACCTCTGGAACTCATCCCACAGTCCCTCTGCCTCACCCCCTCCCTAACCTCCTTCAAGTCCCGCCTCAAGACCCTCCTCTTCAACGGTCCCATCAGTCACCCCAAATTCCACCCTCCCCGTCCCCGACCCCAGCTCGGGTCTGACACAATGGCTGTCTAGCACCTTGGGATGTCCTCCTGAAGTGAAAGGTATACAAGTGTAATTTTGTTGTTGTTATTGTTGATGCCCAGAGGCTAGTTTCCAAAGCTGTATTATATGTGATATTCCCCAGTAATCAAGTACTAATCGTCAAACTAATAATCCTTGCCTTTAATATACTGTATCATTATAAAGTCTAAATGTCTGTGTTTCGCAGGGAATTGCTGACAAGTTAAGTGACTATGTATTTGTTGGCAAACTCAGCAGCCGATTTTCACACAACAAAGTTCTTCAACCAGCCATGAAGTGGCTGCTCAGTTTATCTGGAGGATCTGACACTTTTTGAATAGTGGAAACAATGTAAATTTTAAATGGATTCAACAAACATTGCAGTATACATAGTGTATCAAATATGTAATATTGATTCAAATCCTTCAGCGTTAATAAAGGTATTGTTTATTGTCTAGTGCCATGGTACACCGTACGCCCTCCTGACATGAAAGGCATTATACAAATGTAATTTTGTTGCTGTTTGTTTTTTAATGTCCACTCGCAACTGGCACGTGGGTTCCTGGCTTAATGTATCATCCGAAGGATGGCACCTCCCCCAATGCAGTGATTATATCAGAGTCCTTAGTGATGTGGAGAATATGATCGCATCTCTCACACGCACTGCTGACCATTCATATTACTGAAAGTAGGAATAAAGACTTGCACACAAATGTTGTGTGTTGGGCTCAATTCGTAAACTAAATGCTTTTGTTTTCTTTTCAGTTTTCTCCTCTCTTGAAAGCACTAACTAAAAACCACATTGGTTTACTGTTCTGCAAAGCCATATTCAAGGTTTCAAGTATTCAGCGCTAACAGGAGTTTGTGATGCTTTAGTTGCTATGAGAGCAGTCATGGTGTGAGATAATGCCCTGTATTAACTGTGGGACATTGCTGTATGCAATTGGCTGCCTTGTTTCACCCACAAAAAACAATCACTCCACTTTACAATATATTCTGTGAAGGGCTTTGCAGAGCTGCCGACCACTACGTTTTGCCGTATTTAGTACGGTAAATTAAAGTAAATACAGCAGTACGATTTTTCTTGGTAAAGTAAGTTTTTTGGAAAATCCGAAATGTTCCATGCTCTGTCTGTCTGTCTCTCCTTCTCTCTGTCTCTCTCTTTCTCAGTCTCCCTCTGTGTGTCTCTCTCTCTTTCCGTGTCTCTTTTCCTCTCTCTGTCTGTCTCGGTCGTGCTCTCTTTTTCTCTCTCTCTGTCTCTCTCTGTATCTCTCTCTCTTTCTGTGTCTTTCTCTCTCTCTGTTTGAGTCTCTGGCTGTCACAATCTCACTCACAGTCTCTCTGTCGCAGTCTCAGTCTCTTTCTCTTCAACTCTCTCTCCCTGGCTTCAATAGCAGTGCTACCTACCTTATGCCGTCGCTGATACACTGTAAATGTTAGCGCTAGGCTGGGCGCAAGGCATGACTGGGAACGATTTTTTTCATATACGGAAACACAGTAGGGACCTCCCACTTAATGCAATTTTTGCTTGAAGAGGGGTTCTGAAGTCCCATTTTACTTGGCATCTTTTCGCGCTGTAATTTTTTCATTAAGTACCAGTAGATTCTGGGGAAAATACTTTTTTTACTACAAAATACTGTTTTTAGCTTTCAGGAGTACTTTTTTTTGTTCAAAAAGGTTGGCAGCTCTGGCTTTGAGATGTCTCAACTACGTAATCAGGTGCTATGTAAAATGCAACAATTCTTATACAGTAAAAGCCTGTTTATCCAGAAATCTATGGTGGGGGGGGTTGACTAATTTACTGTGTCAGATAATCGGGCGACAAGTTGCTGAAAAGCCAACACAATCACTCCACTTTACAATATATTCTGTGAAGGGCTTTGAGATGTCTCAACTACATAATAAGGTGCTATGTAAAATGCAACAATTATTATAAAGTAAAAGTCCATTTATCTGGCACCCTCCGGGGGAGTTGACTAATTGACTATGTTGGATATTCGGGCGGCAAGTTGCCAAAAACCCAACACAAACAATTTACTTATTTTAAAACATACCATATTAATAATACACTAAATAGTAACAGAATATTGTATGGATACTTACCAATAAAAATTCCAGCACATTCGGCAAAATGATCGGTAAAAAGTAGGGTCCATCGATTTTGAAATTTTCCGATATCAATATATTGGTTTACCCATATCGATATATACCGATATATCGATAATGCGGGTTTTTTGTCCTGCGCATGCGCGCGCAATCAGAGGTGCGCGCATATTCGGGGGTGCGCAAGTTGAAAAAGTCCACATCGTACTGATATATCGATATATCGCCGGACACAATATACCAATATTTGCGATATATCGATATTTTTCTTTCATATCAAATTTTTCGATATATCGATATATTTTAAATTCCGATATCGGCATATCGATATGAAAATTATATCAATATAACCGATATATCGATATATCACCGGACCCTAGTAAAAAGCATTTTCAAACTCTGAGTTTTTACCAATCGGTAAAAACCCAGAGTTCGAAAGTTTAATAAGTGTCCATGCGCACTCATTGTGCGTATGCACAAAGTGAGCATACTCTTGATTGCTGGAATGGGGAATTGCCCCAGGTGGGGGTTGCGCTATCCAGTTGATCTGGTTATGGATAAACAGGCGTTTACTGCAATTATATTACAACAACAACAAAATTGCGCGTATATAGCGCCTTTCACGTCGGGAGGATGTCCCAAAGCATATTAATCCAGAACATTCAGTTTCATTAAAGATTCACATAGGTAGTGTTAGTTTGAGCATAAAGCTCATGTTAGTGGGAGAATCCAGAACCACCAATGGACGTGGAAGTGTGGTCTTAAATCATAGATCCACAATCCAGGTTTGATTGGTAGACTTGTTGTGATCTAATGTAGCAAGAGACCAAGGGCAGTCTCCCAAGAGTGGTGTACGGATTTTTAACTTTTTTTTTCCTTTAACGAATGTAACACCTGTCAGTAAGACCTCATTTTACTTCAATCTTTATTCTTTCAATCATTCCTTCACAACTTAAAGTTAAGTTGGTCACTCAATCCGTGACTGACTGTTTTTTGGGACACTGCTGTGTGCTACCGGTTGCAGTGTTTCGCCCACAAATACACATTGATTCACTAGTATATTCTGTGAAGCGCTTTGAGAAGTTTAGAAGGTGTGAAAAGTGCTATATCAAATGCAAGGATTATTATTATGGCAGCAATAAGGAGTCTTCTCCACAGTGACTGGCAGCTTGCATTCTGAGAGACATTGGTCAACAATAACAACTTGCATTTATACAGCGCCCTCCATATAGGGTAGGTTCTTGGAGCACATAACATTAGTGGAGCTTCATGCCGAGCCACGGGGAGAGTGAAGGTGATGACGTGACCATAGGAACGGTCAAAGAGGAGGGTCTTCAAATGCGCTCTGAAGATGGGCAAGGAGGACACAAAGCAGAGGGAGTGAGGCAGAGAGCTCCAGAGTTTCAGGTCATAGTGGCTGAAGGCATGGATGATGTGTGGAAGGCTGGAGCCAGCTGAACAGAGTGGCTTGTGAGAAAATTGGAGTGGGAGAGAGGAGCCAGGGCGTGAACCGGGGGTCCTCCATTAAGTACCCTGTGCTCTTCCGCAGTTCTGGCTGCTGCTATGAACCATTTTTTTAGTGGAAGTCACAATGGCTTCAGTAAAGAGATAACAGGAAGGGATTTTCTCTTTCTCCTTCAACTCGTTTCCCCCGTCCACCCCAATTTTTTTTAAATGCAGGCAATATCTGTGTTTTCTGCCTCAGGAAAGCCATGTTAGTTGGCTTCTAACCAATGTACTTTTGTTTCCAGCTCTGTATTGTTACATATAAGAGTTTTTCTCTTTCTTTCAAATATTGCTCTGTGACCGATTGAAATCTGTGCTTCAGTGCTAGCAGCCTGCTCCACAGAGTAACCCCCACCTGTGTAAAAACACAGAGTTTCTTTGCACGACTGGTGTTGTTTTACTCAATTAAATTTGTTTTATTGGATGCGAGGAATTGGGTAAATTTCACACAGGGTCAGTTACAATGTAACCTGAACATTGTTGAAACATCTCAATCCAGGCTCTGCAAACAGAGCCCAAAGTGGTGGAGTAGCCCTATTGTTTGGTGTTCGCTTAATTGAATATCAGGCATGGCTTTTTCTGTCCTTAGTCAGTCAGGCCCAAACAGACTGGGAAGGTCCTTAGTCCATACTCTGTAACTAAATTAGTCTTCCAACACCAAAGTGCTATACAAATGTAATTTTGTTGTTGTTGTAGCCACTGTTGGCTAGGCGAGGGGCGTTACAATAGACCATAGTGGCTCTTGGCTGTAGGGGGTGGGAGGAACGGGAGTCCCATTTATGATCTAGCAAGTTTGCTAGAAACTGCAAATGTTCATGTGTTGTGAGGAAAGATTGAGCTTGGCAGTGGTGCTTTCCTTTCCCCTGTCCCCTGGCTGAAAATACCTGCCAGCACTGGTGTTTCAGGCTAACACATGAAGAATGAGCGAGTGGACAAGGTGAATTACAGATTGGAGGGAAAGAAGGACTCAAAGGACAAGGTATCCAGTCAAGAAATGGTTGTGATGCAAGGGTCACCCACAGAAAGGACAACAATTATTTAGAACAGAGTGGTCCAACAAGTGCCCCAGGGCCACATCTGACCCGGCAGGTGATTTTATCGGACCTGAGACCATTTCCAAAATTCCAACTTCCACATCTTCCTTCCTGTCAAATATCCTTCAACGGCAGCAGCAGGAGCCGGAGCTTGGGGAGGATTCAACATGAAGAGTTGGAAATAATGCCAGCCATTGGTGCAGTGTGTACTGGAGCTGAGGGAAAAGCAAGTGTGTCAACTTATCAACCGTGTTCTTAGCAGCCACAAGACGTAACTCTTTGACTACGCTTTCTGTCATCTTTTCTTTCCCATCGCACCTCCTTCAACCCTCAGCTCAGGTGTCCAGCCAGCAGCTTTGAGTGCTTTGAGATGTCCCTCCAATGTGAAAAACGTGTTATATTTCTGGAAGAAAAACACTAAGTATTACTTTTGCAGATCGCAACCTTTTTCAAATAGGGAATCTGGCCCTTGAGAGCTAATAGGTAGGACCTCCCTGATTTAGAACATGTGGTTGGAATTTTTTTCTGTTCGATTTCTCCCCTCCTGAATTTTCATGACTCATACAAAGCGGTGATTCCACAGCCGCAGGTTATTTCTTCTTTTAATGTTGTCTTGTTTGCACTTTAATCATTTCTACAGCATGTGAGGGGTTAAAAAATCCAGTATAATAAATATGTAGTTAGAAATTTAAAGTCTTTTTAATAATAAAGGAAGGGAAATAAACATCAAGCTAAATGCCAGTTGGCGTCAGAGAAAACAATACACTTATTTTCTCTCCCTTCCCCCCTATATGCTTCACTATAAATACAGAGCTCAGTCAGATGAGATGGCTCTGCTTCTTATTGTGTGCGGGCTTTGTATTATCAGTAGTGCGTGTTTCTGGTATGTGAACATAATGAAGGCTCTGCTTTTGTGATTTATTGTTTTAATCAGCACGACATGAACATTTCAGGGAGCAATCTTGGAGTCGTGACAGGCTGTAAATTTGATTTGAGAAATGTGATGTAAATAGAAGATGGCTGTTGGTGAATCGGTGGTTTAAAGAAAAGTAAATCATAGACTCTAGTCAGGCCTCATAACCAGAGTCTCACACGTCTTAGGAAACTCAGATTTCTACCACATTCTTTCTCCATAAACTACCGATCCTAAAAAAACTATTCCATTACATTTTTAAAAACCCTTGCATTTGTTACAGCGTTTCATGACATCTTCATGACTTTCATAACACTTCACACAATATACTGTAGTATAGTGTAGTTACTAAATTTGTGGGTGAAATGCAGCTGCCAATTGCGCACACAATTAATAATTGTACTTAAATATGTTTAAAGTATTACGGATATTGCCTTTATCAATTTTTTGGCCTCTTCCACAAAGCTCTTATATATCCACTGTGGCGGCCTCCAGTCTGTGGTGTAAATTTAATTGGAAGCTTTTAGATGGGTTATTAGATAAGAATTTTACCCTTTGACTCACGAGGATAAAATTTTCAAGATTCCTAAATGCCTTCCTTTAATTAATTTATGGAATGAGTTTCAGAACACCAGTAGGGGCACCATTTACAGGTAAGTGATTTGCTCTCCTCAGAGTGGAATTACTGCTGCATTTGTTTTGACCTTGAGGCAAGCAATAAATAAAGATAAATAAGTAACATTTGTATTTGATTTAGTGCCTTTCACTAAAATTTCACGGAAATTTCAAAGCACTTTGTAAATTTTAGACCTGATATGAGGAGCAGTTTGGTCTTTTAAGTTTGCTTTCCTAAATTTGAAATCCCTGTTCTTCTAAGCTAACAAAATTAACTTTGGCTCAGTTCAATTTTTGGAGGTCAGCAGAGGGGCCTGACACATGTGGAAACCCATCACCATGCTTAAGATAATCCAAACCAAGTCTACATTTCCATGCATCCTATTTAAACATGTAAATCCCAGAGATAGATTGTTGGAATGGAATGTGCACTCTCTCTTTGGAGGGACATATCCTGCTTACCTATTTCTAGAAAGTATTAAATGCAGGTTGGCAAGAGCCAAGGTTTGGGGATGCTAGAGTGTGCATTAGGTACTGACTGACAAGCCTTGTCGTTATTTATCCAGTTAGGACTACCCTACCTGTTAGGGCTTTGGGTTGTAGAGTTAGATCATATGCCCGAGCCTTTAAGTCTAGTACTTTGGATCACCAAAAAGTTAATTCTTAGGGATTAGATTAGCGAGGTTTCATCTCTCCTTGACAGATACACTGGGAAAGCAAAACTAAACAAAAAAAAGTAGGGCTTAATATTTACATCACAGGCTAGAACAAAATGGTGGTGGTCGGACCATGACCACTTAAACCACGTATTTGCTGAGAGACATCACCTGTTGATGTTGTTAAACTCATTCCTTAAATAAGCGTAAATCTAGCTCATTTGGTAGAAATCTTGACTCTTTGACTTGGAAGGTTGTTGGTTCAAGCTCCATATCATGATGGTGAATATATACTCTAAACCAGTGGTTCCCAAACTTTTTTTTGCTGTGACCCAAATTAACCACCAGTAGGTCCTCGTGACCCAAACTTTTTTTTGCTGCGATCCAAATTAGCCTTCAACCGGTCCTCCCACCACTAGAGGGCGATATCATGACTGAAGCTCAGCTCAGCCAAAACGTTATCTCCGTCTGTTTTGTGAACTCAGCACAACTCGTAAGTACCCTCTTTATATAAATTGGTTGGCGGTGTCACTTTTTTTTAGAGTTAAAAGCTTTTTTCTTGCGTTAAAAGCCTTTTTTTTTAAGGGTTAAAAGCTTTTTTAGCGTTAAAAATGAATTTTCAACATTAAAGAAAGGAAAAAAAAATCTGATGACCCTTCGCAACCCTACTGAGGACCCCTACGACCCTGATTTGGGTCGGGACCCAAGATTGGGAACACCTGCTCTAGAGTGATGAGTCAATTCAATCCTGAGAATGCGTTGTAAGTATTATCTTTTGTATGAAACGTTAAATCGAGAACCCTTCTTCCTGTTGAGGTGGATGTTAAAAATCCCATAGCACTACTTAAAAAGAGAAGGGATTCTGTTTTTGTGTCCTTGTCAATGGTTCTCCAGATAACATTGGTCATTGGCTTTATAACGGTTTGTCAAGACATTGCTGTGCTCAAATTAACTGCCACATTAGCTTAAAAAATACACAGCCACATCAATGTAAATCCTACAATGACGCCGCGACAAGACACTATATCAAGTGCAAGGATTATTATTATTCTAATTGGGAAATTAGTTTGGGTTACTTGTGGATTTTGTCCCATTGTCAGGTTTGTTTAAACCATTCTCCTGTAAACCTCTTCCTCTTGGTGTGGATCTAATTTAACTGATTTTATTGGGAGTGAGATAAATTCACAACATTAAACATTCAGACAGATTAGAGCCACCCACCCCTGGCGTTACTGGATCAAGACACAATGAAGGAAAATACCCAGAAAAAATAAAAATCTCAAGTAATCTTTCTATTTGATGGGATTTAACTAGTTTACAGTGATATACAGTAGAAGCCCGTTTATCCGGCACCCTCGGGACCTGGCCAGTGCTGATCAAAGCTCCTACCGGATATTTGGCAGAAAACCCAACACCATTTTTTTTGAATGTAATTTTTTAAAACCTAGCATATTAATAATAGACTAAATAATCATTTATATGATAACATAATATATAAATAATAATTATAATCATTTTACACAGAGCAACCAGGCAGTTCAGAGAGATCTTTAAACTAGTCCAAAAGTTACACGTTTGAATGACACTGTTCTCATTGGGGGCAGAAGAGAGGAAAGCTTGTGTTATTGAGAAAGCAGAGAGTGAGCGGCGGCCGCTCAGTTAAGTTAACTTTCCAAAAAGCCTTGCGATGCCTGTGTGTGTATGTGTGTGCACTAACTTGAAACACTGCACTCTGCAAAATGAGCATTGCAGGGATGAGTTTTTTATTAAAATAAAAGCCAATGAATTGATCTGCAAGCTTTGCTCAGGGTGGGTGTGTATTTTGCTGTTTTGTGGCTAAATTAAATCTAAATTAATCAACTCACCCCGCGCTGCCTCTCTAAGTGTACACTCCGGAGAGTGCATTGCTTTATAGTACCGCAGCATTCTGAGCTAGTGCCACCATCAGGCACCTAGTAGCAGCATTCCAAAATACTGACGCAACACAAAACACCAAAAAATGCATTTTCCGGATAAATTCCAGTTTATCGAATGCGGACCTTTATTTTGCGGTGTCGGTTATACGGAAGTTACGGTTGATCGGGTCACGGATAAACGGGCTTCTACTGTATATGGTCAACAACAACAATTTGCATTGGTAGTGCCCTTCATTGGCTTGATTGGCCATTTGTAGCATGATCAATTACACTATTAACTTTTTCACTCTAAATATATTTCTCTTCCTAAACGACATCTCTTTCTCTCTCTCCTTCTGTCTTTCCTTTTCTGTGTCCCTCCCCTGATTTCTCCTTTCCATACTTTGGGGTCAGTGACCTCTATTGTTGTGGAGGGGATGGAAGTGGTCGGGTTGGGCAGACAGCAGGTGTGTAATGATTCAAAGAAAACTGTTCTGTCTGCTAATCATTGCCATATGGAATGTCCTGCTGTCACTGTGTGCTTCACCTTGCAGATCACCTGCAAAACTAATAATCAACCAACGGTGGTGCCACATCCGTCTTTGACCAACTATCCGGATAGTCCTGTGGCTCCAGGCATGAAATCATCGGGTTAGGTCTGCTGCTGTACTTTAATTAGTGTTTGTGGGTTCTCTCTACCATTAGCTGCCTCTATTATTATCAAACTTCACATACTGTAACAAAGAACCATGGGATGTCCTCCGGATGTGAAAGGCGCTCTATAAATGTAATTTTGTTGTTATTGTTGTTGTTGTAGAAACAGTTTCAGGCAGGAGTAAGCAATTAGCCATTCAGCTTTTTAAAAGATTATTTTGACGCAATCGTCTTTTTATCTAATCCTGAATTCTTTTCATTTTTAGGAATTTATCTAGTTTCTTTTTGAAACCCTCTAGGATTGCTTGTGCCATCCCTTGCATTAGTTTGTTCCACCCTTCTACTTGTGCTCTGCCACTGTCAAGCTCTCTGGGCCACTCTGCGTGAGGAACACTGTATCCATGCAAGTTGTTGTTGAAAACGTTTATTGGCAAGTAGATGGGTCACAAAGTTCTTAGGTTGCCCAAGGTGCAAGTCCCCTTTTGTCGCTCAAGATATTGAGGCACACTTACTTACAGGATTGCAGAAATCCAGCCAAAAGTTATGTCATTCATTCTTTTAGTTTGTAGCCCTACTGTACCAAGGCTACAAACCAGGGGGCTCTCCCACAAAACACAGTCATTACACTTTACAGTACACTTTCCAACATATAGTCACTGAAAGGCACGGTACCAAATACAGTAAAAGCCCGTTTATCCAGTACCCTCGGGACCTGGTCAATGTCAGTTAGAGCGCATGCCGGATATTCGGCCGAAAACACACACAAAAAAAGTTAATTAAAAAAATGCATTGTGCCGGATAAAGTCCGGTTAATTGAATGCAGACCTTTGTTTTGCGGTGCCGGTTATACGGAAGTTACGGTTGATCGGGTCAAGGATAAATGGGCTTTTTCTGTATAAATAGGCTTTTACTGTACTGATATATTATATCATCCAATTAAAGATAGTTGGATACTATTTAGAAAGCTTTTGGTGTTTATGCATTTCAAAATTGAGATAGGAAGTAACGGACTGTATGAAATTGTGTGTGTGTAACTGATATTTACCATTTATTGTCAAGCCCTCTACATACTGGTGTGTACAGTAGACTATACAATATGCCTTACTGTGCTCAACAACCAGAGCATAAAGTGAAGCCAAATGGTTGGTAGAATATATCAACCCTTTATTCCAAATGAGCTCAATTATAATTTGTATTCTCTTAGAGTGGTATTTACAGTCTTGTTCGGAAATACAGGTTTATTCGCAAGGTTAAATAAGGTAACTTGAAAAGTGTAGGAGTTCATACCTTTTGTACATTCAGATCTCATATGCTGTGTACTATATGGCCACAGTATATAAAGCTGTCCTCCTTGTGGGACAGTGCTTTGGGTGCTGATTCGGCACTTGTTCTTGGATGCACTTGCTGCTTGTTATCTAATCTTCCTCACTAATTTTCTCATTGAGAATGCAGCAGTGACTATTATTTTTAATTGTTATTTTTTGCCTTAATCTTTTTACACCATATGTGAAATTGAAGTTGGCTTTTGAAACCTGAGACAGGTATGTAATATCGTTTTCCAATGACCTTTGTGAAATTGAAATTTAGTTTTGAAATGGTTTTATGTGTAGCTCCTATTTTCTTTCTCGTCTTTCTCAGACAATGAAGAACGAGGGTCCGAAGGTCAACAGAATGAAAAAACGGTCCGAAGCACCTTGACCGCACTGCGTAACTTCCGTGAATTCCTCATTTCCAAATATCCGCAGGAAAATCGGGAGATTCAAATAATCCCAGCCTCGGAGCTCGATGCCTACCTGGCTTCCTTCTTTGTGGATGCCAGGCAGAAGGACGGCTCTGAGTACGAGCCCAACAGCTTGGCCAACTATCAGTGTGGACTTGAAAGGTACTTAAAGGAACACAAATATGGGTTTAGTATAACAAGGGATAAGGAATTCAGACACTCTCAAGAAGCATTGAAGCAGAAACAGCTTGAACTGAGAGGCAAAGGCAAAGGGAACAAGCCGCACAAGTCCATGAAATTGACTTTTGCGGATGAGCTCATTCTGCGCAAAAGAGGGCTGCTGAGTCGATACAATCCCGAGGGGTTGCTGAACCTGGTCTGGTTAAATAACACTAAGGCCTTTGGGCATTGTGCTGGATTTCACAGCTCCACACTGAAATGGGGGGACATCAGGTTGCATGTAACTGAGACGGCCTTGGAGTACCTGGAATGGGGAGTTCCTGACCTCAGCGACCTGCAGGGGAAATCCCGGAGAGCAGGGACAGAGTGCAGGATTTATGCCACACCACACTCTCCTCAGACATGTCCCGTGCAGGACTACAAGGAGTATGCTCAGAGACGCCCGCCGGCAATGCGTTACGAAGACGCACCCTTCTATCTGTCTATCAAGCCAGTCTGCAACCTGGCGGCACTTTACTGGTATAATAGCCAATCCCTTGGGAAAAATAAGCTCTCAAAGATGGTGAAAACCATGTGCGAAAAGGGGAATATTCCTGGTAGAAAGACCAACTTTAGTGTTTACCAGAGCTGCAGTTCCTTGTCCGAGGCACAAAGCAACCAGCTAGTGTTAATATGTAACAACTTGAGCCAGCAGGCTGCCCAATCAATGTCTGGCCTAACCAACACAGGAAACTTCATCATTTCTGGCTCTTTCGACTCTTCATCTGACACAGCCTGAATTGAGCGTCGGAATTTTTTTAAATGTGTTTTATTATTCTGTATGTTCCCTCACCTTTTTATACAGTTTAATTATCCCTCAGTCACCGATAACTCGTTTTGAAATGCAGTCCTTGAGGAGGTTATTGACCTGAATTGTGTCTTGAGACAGAAGACCCATTAATACTCCAGTGATTGAGTGCACAGGCTAATGAAGATTCTATAACACATTTTTGTTTAAGAAAATAAATAATGTGCAGATTTCAGTCTAACTTCACCCAACTAAATCAAAATAAACCTTTTGAAATGTCATAATTTAGATATTTATATTAAATTGCCATCGCTATATTTGTTTTTAAATACCCAAGAAATACCATATTTTTCTCAGTACCTCTTAGCCTGACTTGCTTTATTATTCAATAAGCACTACAAAAAGAGAGGGCAAAAGATCTAATGCTAAAAATGGAAATTATTCAGTGGCCCTAATTTGCAGTAAACATGCAGAGAGGGATGGCTTCCTTCCTGACAGTCTCTCAGTGAGCACGTCTCTTTACCAAGGATTGGCTTTACAGTTAGCAATGAGTGAACGTGGGATGTGTGGCATTAGGCTTGGGCCTCTAGAATCTCGATGGTGGCTGCCACATTGCAGCTTATCCTATACAGGTGAACCTCGATTTACGAAAGGGTTGCGTTCCTGAAAACCGTTACGTAAATCGAAATTATGTAAATCGGGACGGGATTTCCCATATGGTCCCATTATATAATCCAAGATGCGTTCTTTTGACAAAATTTTCAGACCCCAAATCCACTAAAATAACACTTTGCAACAAAGAATTTAATGATAATGAGACCAATGAATTTAATGAATGAATAATGAATTTAATACCACATCGAACGGGTCCCGCAGCTCTCGATCGCAGTCGAGCAGGTCCCGTACCGCGAACAGATACAGCGTCTAGAGAGGCTCACGGGAACGATACCTCCAGCTAGGCTTACCCAGGGATCCGGGGTCTTCATTGCCGCAGTTTTCCACTTCAACAGCTACAGGACCCAACGTGAGCCCCGAGGCCTTGGGAATCACCTGGGCCTCATCCAATCGGCATCCAGCAGCCGCTTGACGTCATGTAAACAATGACGTAGCAACATGCTATTGGCCAGTTCAACAGCTTGTACTAGATATATTGTGTACTTACTGTGCAATATATTATATACTGTGCAAACAAAACAAGTATAATTTAATTTTTTTGTTAAAACAAGTAAAATATCATAAATTGAAAAATGTGTAAAAAATTTTACTTTTGTTAAATCGAAAATACGTAAATCGAATCTTCGTAAATCGGGGGATACCTGTACTCTGTATAGGTCCTTCCACCACGCTGAAGGCTTTTCACCTCCAATTAGTGGAACTATTACCCAAGTCGGTAGTGCCGTGTGTCTGAGCTTTTGGGAGAAGGATGTTGGGATTGCAAATGTTTTGCTGATTTATACAGGTCACCATGGGCTCGCAGGAAGTTCCTGTTTCCCGCTGTCCGGTTAATGAGGATTAAAATATGTGTTTCCCTAGTGTTCAGGTGGTGACTGTCCTCCTTGTAGGGGGAGAGAAGTGGTGTCTCTTTGGGCAGAGTTAGTTCCATGGTGATGTGCATAGCAATGGAGCATCAGAATCTTCTGTGGCTGTTTTTGGTATTCGAGTACCCGTACTTCAGTTCGCAGTACTCCAGAGCTCTCTTGTTCATTGAACTGCCAGCCGAATCAACAATGGGACTTGACGGAACAGATCAGTTAGTTGTTCCTTTGGGGTGGTCTTGCTGAACAAGTAGTGTTTTCAATGACAAATTAGCAGATTAAATTCCAGTAATACAGGAAATCTTGTACAAGTTGTATACGAGTCCATTTAATTTCCTATCAAAAAACACTTAGATTTCTTTGCACTAGTCATATTTCATAAGTCAGATAGATCATAATGGTTTTTGATCCCGAATAATCCTAAATCCTATGCAAATCATCTCCTAAATAACCAAGTGCTGCATTTATTGGTTGCAATGAAGTCAGCATGCGCAGTATTCCGCTTGAAACAAGTGCGCACTTACCGGCTGCAGTGATGAATTACTGCACGCGCAGTACGGTGCAGAAAACAAGGTCTTGACCCGTCATTATTGCATCTGGCAATACAAGTACAGCAAGTTACTGACAAGGACCTTGTATTGTTATGTGTTAATTGTCTAAAATCCAACTTGTACATAGCTTTGCGTAAGTTGTATATGACCCAACTTACTTTGTGTAAGGCATATCACATATTATGGTCCCGAATGATGGAACTAAAGTGAGTTTACTGTATCCCAATAGGCACTTTGTGGTCCCCGTGTCTTGGTTGTTGCTAAACTGAACATAAGCTCTCTGGATGCAGGGTACGTTTCTCTGGGGGAAGAATGTGAACTTCAAACCAGACAGATGGAAAGCATGTGTATGGTGAACTCTTAAGTAGTTGCTTTGGAGATTCGTAAGCCTGTTGATGGGTTTTTATGTGGGCGATTTTATCTGGCTATTAAACCCAAGCCCTGGTTTGAAAATAGGTGAAATAGGGAAAATAATTACGTTTTAAAAATAAATAACAAAACATGGGGCTGTGGGTCTTGGAGTTCCTGCAATCTCGTGTCATGGTATTACATGTTTTGTCCTTCTTCTGTACTGAGCTTTTAATCACACTCTTCCCCAGTTTTAGTGCTTATAAGGACTGCCCTGTATGTAATCTGTACATTTCTCTGCCTGACTCCCTGTAGCTAATTGCATTTCCCATTATGCTGCCCAGTGCCTCTCTCCACGACACAAAATTAGCCTTTTTTCAATTGGTTCTGGGTACTTTGTGGAGCTCCGTGCATTGAGAAACACTTGCTGTAAAATAAACTGCTTTCCTCCTCCATGCCATCACTTAGATTTCAATAATCAACTGTAACAGTGGAGGAGACATTTTTGCACAACTGCTCAGTAGTAGTAGTTTTTTCACTAAGATCTGCAGTATTTGTAACCCAATGAATATCACTTCCCGTAAAGCTGTCTGCCAGTCTTAGTGGGTGGTTGACAGAGCTGCTCTGGCTCCACAAAACCGATATAAATTGCAGAAATATTTGCTAAACATTGTGGGGCATTTGACAAATTTTGCAGAAAAGTGCAGAGAACTGCCACATTTTGCGGGAATTTGCAGAAGCTAGATTTGTGCTATTGAGAGATGCATTTTGTGAAACAATGCAAACTAAAATTATAGGCATATATTTCCTTAACATGTAGTGTGTTTAAAATACTAAAAATGTTAAATTGAATGGTAGAGCACTTACCAAGAATTGGTCGTTTAGGCTGGGCATAGAGCAAAAAGATAGCAGTAGTGTCCCGCTATTTCTATTGAGGTTCACTCAGTAATTCTGCAATTCTAATTATCCCTGCGCCTGATTGACCAGAGCCATTCCACCCACAGCTACAGCATCGAGCAACAGCGCGCAGAGGCCCGGGGCATAGTACACTGTGTATAGGTTAGTAACAGGGGAGGGCATTTTAACAGATTCAGCAGAAAAAGTGCAGCCGCACTTTTCTATTGGCACAGCCCAGCAGTATAGTTGTACATTATGTCCTTCGAAATGTATGTACATTTTTGAGCAAAAGGATGGAGGTACCATGTGACATGAGGCCCTGCATTGAAAGTACCCATTAGAATGGAACAGTCACAGTATTGAAGTACTGTATATTGGCTAAAGTTAAGTTTTTTCTGCATTGGTGCCAATACAACAACAACAACAACAAATTACACTTATAGAGCGCCTTTCACGTCGGGAGGACGTCCCAAGGCGCTGCACAGGAGGCGTGTGACCCGAGCTGGGAGGGGAGTGTACGGGAAGGTGTGAAACACGAAGGGGAGGTCGAAAAATTCGAGGTGGAACAAAAGGCACGGTCGAAGAGGAAAGTCTTCAAACCGGCCTTGAAAGAGGAAAGGGAAAAAACGAAACGGAGGGATTGGGGGATGGTATTCCATAGGGTCAGAGCAGAGAAACTGAAGGCCCGGCCTCCGATGGTGCTGCGGTTCGGGCGGGGGGCTTGGAGCAGGCCAAGTCCTGTTGAACGGAGGGTCCGGGTGGGCTTGTAGGGGGAAAGTAAATTGTTAAATAGGGCGGGGCAAGGCCGTGTAAGGCCTTGAAGGTGAGGACGAGGATCTTGAACTCGATCCTCTGGAGGATGGGGAGCCAGTGGAGACGGGCGAGGGTGGGGGTTATGTGGTCGCGGAGGCGGGTGTGGGATAATACACGGGCTGCAGAGTTTTGGATGACCTGCAGCCTGTGAATGGAGGAACTGGGGAGGCCGACGAGGAGAGAGTCCAGCCTTGAGGTGATGTACGCGTGCACGAGTGTTTCGGCAGCATTAAATACATTCAATTACCCAAGTGATGACACACCTTAACCGCCATTTTCCAGTAAGCCCTGACAGACACTAGTGAGAAAAATGCCAGCTTTTCCAGTGATATATTTAATTCCCAATCTGTTGTTTAAAGCTTTCAGGAATCCAAGATTTGCTTTTTAGGGAGTCCGTATTATCACAATGTAGGTTGCACAGGTCAGTGATGACTCTTGTAGTTTGGATGGGAAGCCATTAATCAGAGTGTGTTATAGAACACAGTACAAAGTTGAGCCAGGTGAAACCTAATGGGCCATTGTCTTGTAAATCTGGTGAATGTTCTTAAAATTTGCACCATATGACATAGAGGCTGCTGTCTGGACAGAGAGGAAGAAATGTAGTGTCCTGATTAACTCATTGTGTTGCCTCTACTGTAAATGAGGTTTCTTTTTGCATTCCTTTTCTAACAAAGTTATTTCCCGATGAAAACATTTCACATCAGTTTATATCTGTTCTGTGTACCTCAAACTTGTAACATTTCTACACCAATGTTAATTGTTCCCTGAAAACCTGATGGTGAAACTTCTGTCAATTTCAATTTATGTTTCAAACTCACTACTCCCCTCATCATACATTTCCCATGTCTTTGTTTTTCAATACACTTTGACATTTGAATTACTTGCATAAGTTCTTCATCCGCCAGCACTGACATTGAAAACAAGTTCAGAAGAAATAAGCTAGTGATATTAAATGTAGAACAACAAAAATTGCATTTATATAGCGCCTTTCACATTGGGAGGACATCCCAAGGCACTGGCAGCAGTATCGGGTAGGGCAGTTGATGCCAGTTTTACTTTTGATCAAGGAGCTGCAACTCTGTGTAGTCCAGATTTTGTGTCCCAATGAGTATCCCATGAAGTAGAATGCTGTGCAAGACACTGTATTACTTCCTGTAAAACTGCCGGTACTGGCATCTGTAAATTTGTTTGTCTTTCTGTCTCGCCTGTGTAGCTTAGTTCTTCATGAATTAATGATGCCCAGTTTGTCAGCTGATTAAAACGATTGCTAAAATTCTTATAAGAGGTTAATGAAATAATGTGCCTACAAGTGCATGAAATGAATGGTTGAGAAAGTTACTTTTTTTTTTAAAAAGCATTGGTTTATTAGACTGAACCTTGAGCTTTTAGTATCCAAATACAATTATTGCTTTTTAACAATATGCAAAGATACATTGGCTAGGAGACTGTTAGCTACTGCTTTTTATTCAAAAGCTAATACTGTATGTAAAAATGAGTAAGTCCAGACCTGCTGTAACATTTCTGCACCAATGTTAATTGTTCCATGAATACTATGAAGTACAAAATCTTCTGTGCATATCTCTGACTGTACTTCATAATGCTTTTCATTATACGTGTACAGTAAATGAATGTGTCTACTTTTAATACAAAAGAGAGATGTGTGTGCACGTCAGTGTGTTTTGAAAGTTGAAAGGTCTTTCAGTGCTCGAAGGGTTAAAAACAAACCAAACCCAGTTTTGGTTTGAGTCTAGAGGACAGCTTCTACGGTTCTAGATTTTAACCCCAGTTTGAAATTCTTTAGGATACTGTGAAGCTCTTTGATCACTGCCTGAAGTGTAGTAGATGACTATCATGAAAATTACTATTCTATGTAATTTTGTTGTCTCACTTTTATTAAAGTATATTAAAAACAATCTAGTGTTTAGGTGAAGCCTAATCAAACTGGCCTCTGTAGATTGTGTTTTCTTTGCAAATATTTTTTATGTGTTGGATACCCCCTCCCCAGCACTTTTTTTTCCAGAATGTAGAGCTTATTTTACCCACATACCATCATGACAAATACAAATGTTCCTGTTGTGTGATTTTTTGCTGAATAAACAACCAGCTTGGTGAGCCACATGCAATATCTGTCTGCCTGGTCAATGCTACTTGTTTAAAATGGCTTGTGGCCTGCAGATGCAAATTTCTTGGGCTTTGGGTATTTCAAAGGCAAGAATCTGAGGTGTTGAGGACTGAATTTACTAGGTTTAGTTAAATTCCAGTTGACCAAAACCAGAAACTTTGTCTTAATTTATGAAAAGGTTCAGTTAGGTAGTGTCAGCCAAATTGACTTTTAATCTCTTCCTCTGTGCTCTCCACCACCAATATAACGTATATTTATCAGTGCCTGTCCATCTAACATTGCTGGTTGCAGCTTGCTCCAGACAGATCCATACAATAGGTATGTCCTGTCTCCTTACAGACAGCCACAGAGTGGCTCCCACTTCCTTGCAAGGTCTCTAACTCCTAGAGCCTTGAGTGGCCTTTCTGTTATATAGCTGAAGTTTGTAACATTTAACTAAAGCGCAAAAAGCTGTCCCCGACCTTATTCTATATTCAGTATCAGCTAGGGCTACTGCTATCCTTTTATTAGTAGGCTGCTTTTGTAAGAAGATTAGATTTGACCTTCCTTAGCTAAAAAAAATGAACTACAATATCCATGGATGATTCTGTTCATGATCTCCATTTTGCCAAGTGTAGTGTGATTTTTGTTTTCCAATTTGTCTATGCAGTACACTTCATTATGTTATGCAGCAAATCTAACATGTGCATTCTGAGCAATCATTTCACAAGGTACCTTATTGAAGTTTGATTTTTTTTGCCTAAAGTGGCTGATAATTAATTAGCAACGCATATTATTTTTTGACACTAATGACTGACAGAATTTTTTCAAATTAAGAGAAAAACACAAATTTTCTAATTCCTAAATTCTGAACACTATTTTGTCAAAATAAAAATGTTGCGGTCATACCAAAAATTATGCCAATCTCTATGCATTTTGTAATCGTGGTATTGTTACAGTGGAGACCAAGCATGTTTTGTAGCTGCTCTTATTTAGATAAGTTGTCAATAATTTTTAGAAATGTTACCATTTGCTGCTAATAATCAAGTAGTTATACATTAAAGAGAGACTTCAATGTTAATTTTAGTCTCAACTAATTAATTCTTTCATCGGCAGTCTGGTTTGGGAGAATGTATGATAAACCAAAAATCTATACCACAACAGTTTTTATGAATTGTTGTCTCTTTGATAAAGACCATAGGGTGGGATCGAGGGTCAAGAACGTTAATATTCTCTTTTAGATTTGATCAAAAGGAAATTAAGTCATTGTAGACAAGAAGTGCCAGACTTGCAACCGTAAGTCCCTATTGACTCTCCTTACCTCTTTTTTTTGCCCACTTTCCCCATCACATTTCTCTCAAAGCAAACATATTCACCAGTCAATGAATCAAATGTTCAGGAATGAACAATGGAGTGCATTCCTTACTAAAGTACTGTTTGTACCTTTTTGCATTGTGTCTTGATGCTTTTATCCTTTTTTGTTCTTGCTATTGTTTTCTGCAGTGTGCCGAATTATTCAGGTTCAGTATTATTGTTTATTTCAGAAGTCAGCGGTTTGAGAGGTGGGGCAGAGGGGCAGGGAGTCCGTTGTCATTTGCACATGTACAGTGCCGTGCTTTATTGCAAATATGTAGGACTTTGTTTTATATATAAAAAGAGAGGGAAGAAAGGATACCCACACACATTCAAAACTGATCTTGTTTCCAAACTTGTTCATAATACTTGTGGATTTGATTGCTGCATGCTATTTCAGAGTTTCTTTCCTCTGTGATTGTAGAAACTGAAGTAGTTGCCAGATAACAAATAAACCAGTCTGTGTTCTCTACCTGGCTATTTTATCTTTTGATATTCTGGGGGTGGTGGCAGGGTGGAGGTAATTCCTACAGCAGAAAATTACAAACCAAAACATATTCACCATTCTTGATGGTGTTATCCCCTCTAGCTTTAATGGGTACAATGGGGTCTCAATACACAAATGTTTATGGGGGCACTTCTGTGTACAATTGGCCTTCATCTCTTTCAGTTTCTGTCTTGAAAAGCAGGATCCTATCTATGGAATACACATGCCTCCTATTTTTTCATCTCCTATAAACAATAATAATAATAATCAGTGTCTTGCAATTATCTATTTAACTTCAGTTGCCAATGATCGGCCCAGTTATATACTGTACACTCTCTAGCTGTAAATCTTGAGTGACTCCTGATTCCACAGTCTCTTCCATTGCCCCAGTGGAAAAGTTTGGTGTCATCTGCAATCTTTACTCTGCACTAAGTCTGTGAATCCAGAATCATATTTGTCTCCTGGGAACAAGAAAAGATGGCTTATCCATATTTTGATACCTGTCAGGGTGTTTATTTGATTTGTATTTTTAATCTGTTTTTCACAAGTTCCAAGTCTCAATTTTCACAGTTACACGAGTGCTAAGATTTCACACATCTCAAAATAATAATCCTTGCATTTGATATTTTGATATCCTCATATATATAAATATAATTTGATATACTCATCCTCGCCCGACTCATTTGGCTCTCCATCATCCAGAGGAACCAATTCAAGATCCTGGTCCTCACATTCAAAGCACTCCATGGCTACACCGCAACTTACATCCGCAACCTCCTAAACCCCTACCAACCTGCTCGCACCCTCCGCTCAGCAAGCTCCGGCCTGCTCCATGTCCCCCGACCCACTTTTAGCCACTCTGCCTCCAATCTCTGGAATTTCATCCCGCAGTCCCTACACCTCGTCCCCTCCCACTCCTCCTTCAAGTCCCGCCACAAGACCCTCCTCTTCGACGGTCCCATCGGTCACTCCAAATCCCCTCCTTTCCCTCCACCCTTAAAGTCCCCAGCTCGGGTCTGAAACAATGACTGTTCATCGTCCTGGGACATCTCCTGACGTGAAAGTGTAATTGTGTATCCAGGTGTAATTTTGTTGTTGGTATAATGCTTTATTACATCCTCAAGAAGTCTCAAAGTGCTTCACACAATATACTGTAAAGTGAATTGCTTGTGTATTTTCTGTGGGCAACTGAATTTTGAGGAAATGTTATTCAGACATTTCCTTTCTCGTGCTGTGTTTTCAGGAGCTGGAACCCACAGATTGCTCTCTGGAACTTGTTTTTTTCAAACTCTACCAGAAATGTCTCAAACTGTGGTTGATGCCTGTTGCAGGTTGAAATGTTCCAAATTTAGTTTTAGATTATCTCTTGAAGGAAGGAATGTGGGTTAAAATGCATTGCACATAGAGGACTGTAAGTAAGGGAGCACATTCATTGCCAGCATTCCCTCTGTATACATAGGTTTGCACAAGGTTTGTACAAACATAGTTCTGTAGCTCAGTGGTCAGAGCACTCACCTTACAAGTGAGAAACTTGGATTCAACTCCTGGCAGGGCAAAACCTTGGGCAAGTTTCCTTACTCCACACGCCTAATAATCCCTAAAAAAAATAATAAATTGTTTGTTCATTCCGCGACTGTTTGTGAGATACTGCTGTGCGCAATTGGCTGCCGCGTTTTCCCCAAATACGTACAGTCAAGTCACTTTACAGAATATTCTGTGAAGCACTTTGAGACGTCTAGAAGACGTGAAAAGCACTATATCAAATGCAAGGATTATTATTATTGTTGCTGCTTTGCACTGTTTTGACTGACATGAAGAGCAGCAAGACAATTAACACAACTTGAATGGTGCTACAGCATTTCTTTTTTGTTGTTATTGTTTTAAATCCATGAGGAATTTGGGGCCTCTGGTGACTGAAAGTTTCATTCAGAGTGCAGGTTCTTAAACTCCTGTTTGCCGAGGAGTGAGAATCTTATTCATCCTGATTAAAATATGTGTGATGAGGAATGGCATGCAATGGTAGCAGCAAGCTGACTCAGGTCTGATTTTGAGCAAAGCTACTTCTATTGGTTCCCTATCTCATAAATAGACCCCACCCTATTGCTTTGTGGATCCTTTATTTCCAGTATAAAACGCACAGATTGGAAAGTTTAGAAGAGAGCTAATACCCTGTTACTTCAGGATATTAAACAATATGGAGAAAAGGGAATGGATTGAAAGAGCGTTGTTGTAGACATATTGGTGGAGCAATCTTGATAGGCTGAATGTTGTACTCCTGTTCCTAAAGTGGTCTCTGTTTGAGACTGTCCATGTGAGTCAAGTTTTGATTTTTGGATCCATGAATACTGAGAGGGGGTAGGAAGCAGGCTGCACTAGGTACATGGTGGAGCCTACACGCAGAAGTCTCAAAGGAGACTTTCATCACATCTGTCTGGCTGGATTCAACATGGGTTCCAGGGGGCAGAGTGCTTACCGATCAATCATACAGTCCCCAACTAGTTAATTATAAAATAAAGAAACAGACTGCACATCTAGAAATTGGACCAAAAACTTACACAGATTTTACTGTGTTATAATAAACAAAGACCATTAGGCACTTAGTAAAATATTCTTGGTCTAATTAAATAGATGAAGAATAAAGGAAGCTGAGGAGAAGAACCTCTGAGGACAATAATTGAACTAAGAGGTTCAAAAACTAGAGGAGGGCTATAACCTCTGTGTAGATTTTGCCTCCTGTACAGATACAAGAGGTTGCAGAGAAAAGTTGGTGCAAGGCCTTGCAGGCATTCAAAGGTCAGGACAAAGTTCTTAAAAGTTATTTTGCTGAGAATAAGGGAGGCTGGGCTTACAGTGTTTCTTAAGGGAGTAGGATTCAGGCTGTAGTGTTCTGTACTAGGTCCATGCTATATCTCTCACCTACGGAGTCAGTAGTCTTAGTAAACTGGTCGAGTCACAGCACTTTGCACAGTGGAGATGTGATTATCTCAGGATGCATTAGGATTGTCAAGACAGCTCTAATAAATTGCCACTGAATGTTTAGGAGAGCGTTAGAAAACATTGCAACACGTTACACATCAGTCTTCCAGATGAGGAGCCAAATGAATCTTTGAAAAAAAGGTTTTGTCATTTCGAGCATAATTTAAAGGTTCGGTTCTTGGCAGACGCAGTTTGATTTGATTTTTGTCTGAGAGCATTCGCCTATGATGAAGGGCATGAATATACACTGCTGTTGTCCCTAGTTGCAGGCTATGCCTGTTATCTGTCTACTTCCTAGACAACTACTAATACAATAAATTACAAACATAATAAATAATAATAATAATCCTTCATCTGATCCTCCGTCTTAATACTGGATAGATTGGGGGAAGAAATCTGCATTCTTCCAACTTCAGTGTGATATTTAAGGTTGGTCTCCTTATCCTAGAGCTCTGAAATACTCAAGCTATCAGTGCCTTGGGACGTCCTCCTGACATGAAAGGCACTATATACAAATGTAATTTTGTTGTTGTTGTTGTTAGCTATTTACTGACCTGTATTTGGGCTGTGGTTGCCTGCGAAATACACAATCACTACACAACAGTAAATCCTGTAAAGCACTTTGAGATATTCCCACCCATGTGAAAGTTGTGATCAAGTGGCAGGATTATTGCCACCATTGTTTAGATACTTTCTCCATTATAATGCACTGCAAGTCACAGGGTTTAAACTGGTATATTTGCAGGGTTGCAAAATTGTACCTGAAGTTGTTTTCAGAAGCTGTGAGTAGGTAAGAATAATAATCCTTGCATTTGATATAGTGTTTTTCATGTCTTCTAGATGTCTAGATGTCTCAAAGTGCTTCACAGAATATACGGTAAAGTAAATTGATTGTATATTTGTGAGCGAAACGCAGCCAATTGCACACAGCAGTGTCCCACCAACAGCGGTGGACTGAAGTGACCAATTTATTGTTGTGGTTTAAAGTAAAAAATAAGTCTTTGCCATCAGGATCATTGTGCGGTTCAGACATTCTTTCAAAATTAGTTTCTCCCCTTCTCAATTTAGCCTTCCAACTCCTTCCACTATCCAGGCCAAGAACTGATAAGTCAGAGCAGTGACCTCAGAACAATTTCTTCCCCCCCATCCCGCTCACTATGGGTTAGTGTCTGACGATGAATCAGGTGGAAAATCCACTAGATGCGGAGACCACCCATTGCAATGGTCTAATTCCCTGCTCTATCAGGCATTTGCTTCAATTTAGGGAAAAAACACTTGTAATTCCAGAGGACAGTCAGTATATGTACTTCCAGGATTGGAGCTCACAGTGTTCAGGGTTACACCTGGATTACCATGGTTAAACATTGGACTCGAAAGAGTGAATGACTGCACGCCCCACTAGGATTTGAACACGGAATCATCCACTTCTCAACCAAAACAACTACCCTCTCTCCTTTTAGTCCTTCATACGTTACAATGCTTCTGTAACTAAGTTTTCATCTAAAAGACATTCAGACACTGAAAGAAGCCAATCTCTCCACTTTGTGCCATCGCTGTAACCTATTAACCTGTGAATTTACCACGAGTGTTCGGTGCAAACTATAGACTGGAAACCAGTGGCTAGAAAGAGTAAATGATGATGATTTGCTTTTGGTACTGCGGTGGCAGTATAATGATAAGAATCCTTGGATTTGATGTAGCTCTTTATCACATTGTGTCACAAAGCACTTACAGTAAAAGCCTGTTTACCTGGCACCCTCGGGACCTGGCCAATGATGGTTAAAGCGCGTGCCAGATATTCAGCCGAAAACGCAATTTAAAAAAAAAAATTCAATGCATTTTTCCGGATAAACTCCAGTTAATCGAACGTGAACCTTTTTTTGTGGTGTCGGTTGTATGGGTGCTGGATAACGGGCTTTTACTGTATATTGTATTGTGAATTGACTATATTTTGTGGACGAATTGTGGCAGCCAATTGCACACAGCAGTGTACACAAACAGTCATGAATTGAGTGATCAAATTATTTATTTATTTAATTATTTGAATGGATTATTACCCCTAGAAAGCAATTCACCTACTGATTGACAACTAGATGCCTAATTATTAATAGTTAAACAGAGGCGTGTGGAAGTGTAATTTACTGCTGCCCAAGGTTTCGCCCTGCCAGGGAATCGAACCAATATTCCCTCACTTGCGAAGCTAGTGCTCTAATCAACATGCTACAGGACTCCACGTGGTAAAACCTTGACAGTAATTACCTTAGAAGCTAAGTAAGAGTGAAGAGATGTTGCTTCCAACTTTTTAGAAGCAAATTGTGGGATTGTACAGTTTGAAACAGTGCACTAGTGAGCAATTCACGTGTTGAAAATGCTTTGTTGTATTTTGTCTATAACTAAATGAGATTCTTGACAGGACAGGCTTCACAACTCATCAAGGCCTGAACAGTTGTGAGATCCTATGACTGAAAGTTGATCGCCTCCCCCCTCACCCACCCACATTGTTTGGAATGTGTTTCTGAAGCTCTTGTGTTACACACATTGTAGCACATAAACCGACATCAGCTAGGAACCAATATCAATCAATCCTTACTTGAATAGTGCTCCATATCTCCCTAATTTATATGAACAGGAGGTACCAACCAAACAAGTCTAGTTTATATAAACAGGAGGTACCAACCAAACATTACACTAGAGTGCAGTAATAATACTGTATTAATAACCCTTGCATTTTGATATTGCGCTTTTCACATCTTATCGATGTCTCAAAGCGCTTCACAGAAAATACTGTAAAGTGAATTTGACTGTATATTTGTGGGTGAAACATGGCAGCCAATTGTGCACAGCAGCATCCCACAAACAGTCGTGGATTGAAATGACCAATTTTTTTTAATTATTGTGTTTATATTTGTACTGGGGGAGGGAGGGGTGCCATTTTTAAGATCAGACATTAAACTGAGGTTCTAACTTCCTTTTTTCAAGGGGTGTTTAAGATCTCCGCAGAATGTTGGCAAAGAATAATTCTTCTCATCTTCTGGCCAACAATCCTCCAGATTAATTGGCCGTTCACCTCATTATTGTTTGTGGAACTGACTGGTACGCACATGCATTTGCTTATAAAAAGTACAGCTATAAACGTGCTCTAGTTAAAAGCAGTAGGTTGAACAACAACAACAACAACTTGCATTTATACAGCACCCTCCATGCCAGGTGGCATCTCAGAGCGCTTCTCAATGGGGGAGCCCAAGGCCGAGCAAGGGGCGAGAGAAGGTGACTGTAACCGCAGTCAAAGAGAAAGGTCTTCGGGCGCGACCTGAAGATGGGAAATGAGGGGGTGAGACAAAGGGGTTGAGGGAGGGAGTTTGGGGGAGTAGTGGCTGAAAGCACAGCCACCGATGGTGTAGTGGAGGATTCGGAAGACATGGAGGAGGCTGGACCCAGTAGAGTGGAGGCAACAGGTACTGCTGTGAGGAGAGAGGAGTTTAAAGAGAGGGAGATGCAGAGGAGTGGAGGGATTTAAACATAAGAGTGAAGATCTTGAAATTGATCCTCTCTCTGACAGGGAGCCAGTGCAGTTTGGCAAGGAGAGGGGCATTCGGGGTACAAAGTTTGGTGTGGGTGGGAATGTGGGTGGCAGGCAGACTTTTGTGTGAGCTGAATTTTCTGGATGGTGGAGGAGGGGAGACCGGCGAGGAGGGCGTTAGAGTACTCCAGCTGAGAAGCGACAAAGGCGATGCAGTTTCTTCCAATGTGACCTGTTAACTGAAATGGAGTTAAATGACTGAGGAAGGAACACAGTGGTACTGCAATTTTGTTTCCTCCTTAAACAAGGCACTTGTGTAATACAGTACTTGTCCAATGGGCATATCCTATGAACATGGTTGGCAGTAATCCTATTTTTCTGCAGACAATTCCCCCATTTGTAAGATGCTGAAATCTTGCATTTGTTTTGCGGGTCAGTTGGCCTTTCTAAACTACGCCTGGATATGGTCCTTTAGTTCTGAATGCAAGGGAGGTCATTATTCAAATGGTATGAGATGTACAATAAAATTGGGGTCTCAAAACTCAAGTTTCTAAATGTAGAGAGGGAAGTTATTCCCATGAGTCAATAATGTCTCCCACCCCATGCTTTGGTTTGTTGTCAAAAAGCCAAGGTGCTTTTGTGGTTGCAAAGTAGCAACCCGGTTGTTACTCAATTGGTGCATCGCTTTTCCGGTGGTAATAATTCCTTCAAAAAATAAATAATAAATTGGTCACTCAATCCATAACTGTTTGTGGGACACTGCTGTGCGCAATTGGCGGCCACATTTCTCCCCAAACATATACAGTCAATTCACATTACTGTATATTTTGTGAAGCTCTTTGAGACATCTTGAAGTCTCGATAAAGCAGTATATCAAATGCCAGGAGTATTATTATTATTAATACTGTATGCTAAATGTACTTTGTTAGTGCTGTTGTTTGCTTGGGGGTGGGGAGACCCTGGGTGTTTGGGGGCATACACTGTGTGTCTGTGTGGGGAGACAGTGTATGTCTGGGGGAGGAGAGACACTGTTTGTCGGGTGGGGGGGGAGACACTGTGTCTGGGGTGAGAGAGGACACGTGTCTAACGGGGGAGTAAAGCATATTAGCATCATATATCGTGGGGCAGGAGAGAAGCATTTGTAAGGGGACAATTTCAGATGAATTCCCCTTTTACAAGGGTAAGGGGTCTTTTTGTTCTATGGAGCCTGTAGTTTAACGTTGGAACTTTTGCCACAAGACAAGACAACTGGAGAATACGAGCGGCCGGCCTCCCATTGTGACTGCAATGTGAACCTGACTTCTCAAACACACAGACCTTTTAGGAGCTCAGTGACTAAACTCTCCAGGCCTGCCCCAGTTTCAGCCTCTGAGATTCGCTGTGGAGGACAGGGCTTGGTTTCTTTTTGCATTTCTCTTGTCTTTTTCTTTCAAAAGCGCCTTAGTCTTATTCCTCAAGGGCTCTTTTGTGCAACAGTAGAGCATTTCATGCAGTTTCTCCCAAGTATAGCCCACAGAGCTGCAGGTGACTGGATTTTACTAGCGGTTGCAACCCTACAGTAACTCCAGTATAGAAAATATATAAAGATTATTAATCCTGTAAATGGTTTTCTGGATTTCAATTGTTGCCTTGTCTTCAGCAACAATGAAGCTCTGTGCGTATTCTTTCAATGAATTGAGGATAGATACATGGACAATGTTTTTTTTATTAATGGTTCTTTGTGTCATTGTGTTTGTTTAGAGTGTGTAAACATGGCAGGGATGCTCTCAGTGCCTGTAGGAATTCCCATACAAACAATCTAAATGCTGCACTTTACTCCCATTTTGTAAATGTTGTGTGAATCTGAATTAAAATGGCTTTGGAGAACTTCTGCAAAGAGTCAGAATTTATTGTGAAGTAGTGAAGCTGTACAGACCAAGGTGGTCCCTAGTTGAATTTGTGGCCTGTGTTGAGTTAGCTGGTATCAAACAATAATAATAATAATAATAATAATCCTTGCATTTGATATGGTGCCTTATTACATTTTCAAGACATCTCAAAAATTTCGCAGATTTTTTTGTGAAGTGAATTGATTGTATATTTTGTGGGCAAAATGTGGCAGCCAATTGCTCCCAGTCATGTCCAAATTATTATGATTATTTTTTGACAGGATTATTACCCCCGGAAAAGCTATCTAACAATCGACTAACAACCCGGTTCCTACTTACTGTTAGGTAAACAGAGGCGTGTGGAGTAAGCAAACTTGCGAAGGTTTTATTGTTGTTGTTGTTTCACCCTGCTCAGGATGCAAACCCAGGTCATCTCGCTTGCAGGGCCACAAATATACAGTAAATTTTCCTACTTTCCTTCCTCCAACCAGGACCCCTTCCCTCCTGCTCTGGTCCCAATCATGGGATGTTGTATTCTGTGAAGTGCTTTGAGACGTCGATAAGACGTGGAAAGCGCTATATAAACTTAAGGATTATTATTATTATAAGGCGAGTACTCTAACAGATACGCTACAGGACTCCACAGTGACGGTTCCTGAGCCTGGCGGGTCTGCAGTATTTCAGGGCACATCTGACAGCACGTCTAGTCTAGCTCGTCAGCAGGTTTGAAGAGGCAGACCAGTCACTAGACCAGGGTTCTTCCCATTCAGTTCCAACATGCCCTGGAGCTCAGTAGCTTACTGATGCTCATTAAAATCCAATCTACTCTAATCACTAAATACAGCAATCTTTCCCTCCACATCTTTATAATAGGACCATCTCTTTGTAAAGACACGTTGAAAAAAACCTGAATTCTGAAAGTTAAACCACAGTGGTTGAAGATGAGAGATGTGCTGGTTGTGGGGGTGGTGGGTGGTGGGGTGTTGAGGGGGGGGTGGAACACAACTTGTTATAATTAGAGAACAGAGTTTGTCTGAATTTCTGTTGGCCTGGTCTGTCCTGAACCAGCTTCAAACAATCAACACTTTCCAGCTGCAATAATTGTAGAGTGACAAAGACTGTTGGCTATTTTACTTCCCAACTCTCTATCCCCCCACCACTACTGCTCCAGCTGATACGCTTAACTACCACTCCATTGGGCAAAGCTGAGAATAACAAACAACAACAAAATTACATTTATAGAGTGCTTTTCACATCGGGAGGACTTCCCAAGGCGCTGAACACTCAGGTCGGAACCCGAGCAGGTGGGGGAAGGGTCGGGTTAGGGGGAGGAGACTAGGAGAGGGGGAAGAGTTAGGAGGCACGGTTGAAGAGGAAGGTCTTGAGGCCGGCCTTGAAGGAGGAAAGAGAGGAAATGAGGCGAAAGGATTGCGAGATGGAGTTCCACAGTGTGGGAGCGGAGAGGCTGAAATCCTGGCCACCAATGGTTAGGGGGTTAGGGCGGTGGACATGGAGCAGGCCAGAGCCTGCTGAGCAGACGGGACGGGTGGGTTGATAGGGAGACAGCAGGTCGGAGAGATACACGGGAGCAAGGCCGTGAGTGGCCTTGAGGTGAGGATGCGGACCCGTGATTCCTGGACTCAGATAAGGAAACAAGCAGCCAAGAATGTCCACAACTACGTGCGAGATTCACACCCTCAGCGTAACCCCGTCTCAAGGTATCTGCTGCCTCTATGTGAACATTCAAAACCTTTAGCTATAGTTGATGTGTGCCAAGCAGAGAGCACACCACACATCAAATGTGCCTCAGGCTCTGAAGGGAGTAACAGCCCATATTCCAAATGACAAATGACATGTTTAAAACCTAGCATCTGAAATTGATAGATATATTGTGTATTATCTATATGGGAGTTCTGGTTCCTATAAGTCATATTGAAGTCACTTGAAGTTACTGAGGAAAGAGATGACTGGTAGAGTGCTTGGGGCCTTCATTGGTTATTTATTAAATAAATAAAACCTATAACTTGATGTCCTGCATTTTGGGCTATTTTACAAAACATTCAGTGTAGCTACCGCATTCCTGGTTGGTCATGAATTATTTATTCTACCTGAAAATATAGCAGTGTAGCAATGTAACAGTGTAATGCCCAGTTTATTCTGTTCACATACAAAAATACACAGTCAAGGCACTTCAGAGTGAATCCTATGAATCTCTTTGAGACGTGCTTCATGGCCAGTATCAAATACTTCAAGGCCAGTATCAAATAGAACCAGACAAATTTGTAGCAGCAAAGAAGTCCATATGACCCATTGTGTCCGTGACTCCCTAAACAGCAATCCTTTCAATGACGACAACAACAAAATTATACTTCCATAGTGCCTTTCATGTCAGGAGGACATTCCAAGATGCTGGACAGTCAATCTTTCAGAACCGAGTTGGGGTCGGGATTGGAGACGGTGGAGGGAAAGGGGGCGATTTGGGGTGATCGATGGGACTGTCGAAGAGGAGGGTCTTGAGGCGGGACTGTAGAAGGCTAGGGAGGGGGGCGAGGCGGAGGTGACTGCAGGATGGAATTCCAGAAGTTAACGGCAGAGTGGCTAGAGGCTCGCCCGCCGTGGGCCTGGTAGGTTGGGGGACATGGAGCAGGCCAGAGCCCGCTGAGCAGAGGGAATGGGCAGATTGGTAGGGGGTTAGGAGATTGCAAAGGTAGGGTAGGTAGATGGAGTCATGGAGCTTGGAGCGGTAAAGGACACAGGCTGCAGAGTTCTGGATGATCTGCAGGCTATGGAGGCAGGAATTGGGAAGGCCGACAAGCAAGACGTTAGCGTAGTCAATCCTGGATGTGGTGAAGGCATGAATATAGATTGCGTGTACAACAATCTTGTTCTCCCACTCTGTGTGCTGTGCTTCAGTCATCTTTCTGTCCATGCTGCGACCCTCCATTTATAAAATGTGTCCTTTTTTTTAAACACCCCTGTTTTGCAGCACCTTATTAAAAAAAACTTTCTGAAAATATAAATAATAAATAATCCTTGCATTTGATTTAGAGCTTTTCATGTCTTCTAGATGTCTCAAAGCGCCGCAAAGAATATGCTGTAAAGTGAATTGACTATATGTTTGTGAGCAAAACATGGCAGCCAATTGCGCACAACAGTGTCCCACAAACAGTCGTGGATTGAAAATGACCAATTTATTATAATTTTTTTGGGAGGGATTATTATTCAGCATGTGGAGTAAGGAAACCTGTCCAAGGTTCCGCCCTGACCTACCTGGATTCAAACACAGGTCTCATGCTTGAAAAGCGAATGCTCTAACCACTGAGCTCGAACCACATCCACAGAATTACCTTTATTTATTTTCTTGGTTATTTTCTCAAAACAAAGTTAAGATTTGTCAAGTGGGAATTACCTTTAATAAATCAATGCTGACTGTTTTTAATCAACCCATGGCTTTTCAAGTATTTATTAATGTTATCCCATATTGTAGCCTTTTAGGAGTTTGCTTGCTATGGAGGTTGATTGACTGATCTATAATTACTTGACTGGTAGTGTTCTCGCTTTTTAAACACAGGTGTTACATTAGCTATACTCCAAACTCCTGACACAACTTTTAACTGCAAGGATGTTTGAAAAATTATAGTTTGAGTTACTTTTTACTCTAATACAGAATATTTATTACTGCCCACAGCACAGAAACAGCTTTGGTCAAAGTGACAAATGTAATCCAGGAGTGACTACGCAAACTCTTCCCTCCACAGGTTGCAGATCATCCAGAACTCAACAGCCCCTGTCCTCTCCTGCACCAGGCTGCGTGACCATATCACCCCCATCCTTGCCCAACCGCACTGGCTTCCCATCACACAGAGGATACAGTTCAATATCCTGATTCTCACATTTAAAGCCCCCCATGACCTTGCTCTCCCCACCTATCTCTGCGACCACCTAATCCCCTACCAATCTGCTTACTCACTCCGCTCAGCGGACTCAGGCCTGCTTCACTTCCCCCGCCTCGCCTGTCCTACCATTGGCAAGTGAGCCATCAGGCACTCTGCCCCCACCCTCTGGAACTCCATCGCACATTCCTTCTGCCATACCCCTTCCCTTTCCTCCTTTATGACCCATCTCAAGACCCTCCTCCTTGACCGGGCCTTTGATCACCCCCATTTTCCTCCTGCCCCTCCCCAATCCCAACCTCCACCTCGGATCCAAAACTCTGTCTGTCCAGCCCCTAGGGGTGGCCTCCTGACATGAAAGCTGCTATACAAGTGTAATTTTGTTGTATTATTTCCTCCCTAGTTATCCGTTCTATTTGCCTCACATCCTGCTCTTGTGCACTCGGTATCTCACTATCATTTTCTGCTATAAAAACTGTGGTGAACTACTCATTGAGTAACTGCCAAAACCTTCATTTTCTATATCTAGATTTGAGGAAGGCAAGGATTTTTATTACTGTTTCGCAAAATCTGCTTACATCTATTTATAATGACTTCCATTTGATTGTCATTTTCTTCCTGAGTGGCATGGTTAGAGCTTGGTTACAGTGTGAGTCTCGATTTGAAGTGTAAGCAGGCTATTGTATTGTATTCAGCAGGAGACCCTCACCCCAGTTTCTTTTCATTGACTCTCACATGTGTGCCCTTTCCAGTAGAACATCGCCACCTAGAGACGAGAAGGACAATTGCCCCACCATCCTGGCTGAGATAAGCTAACAGTCCAGATCATCAATTGAATTTTAGTTCTGCCTAATCCATAGACCTCAATATTGTTACTCTCTGAACTCATAGTCTACACTGAAAGACATGGCAGTACAGCACTAAGGAAGGACTGCAATGTTGGAGATGTTATAATCCATGTCCCATGTGTCTATTCTGTTGGTTCATATCATAGAATTTTACAGCACAAAAGGAGGCCACTCTGTGCCGGCTCTTTGAAAAGAGTATTCACAGTCAATCCCACTCCCCGGTTCTCTCCCGATAACCCCGCAAACCTGTCCTCCCCAAAAAACCATCCACCTCCCTTTTAGTTATGAAATCGACCTCCACCACCCTTTCAGACAATGCATTCCACATTTGAACAACTTGTTGCATGAAAACATTTCTCCTCACCTCCCCTCTGCTTCTTTTAGAAACTATTTTAAATCTGTGACCTCAAGTAACTGACACACCCACAGATGGAAACAGTTTTTCCCTGTTTAACCTATTGAATCCCCTCATGATTTTGAAAACCTATATGAGATCCCCCCATAACCTTCTCTGCTCCAAGGAGAATAACCCTAGTCTCCCTAGCCTTTCCTCATAAGCAAAGTCCCTCATTCCTGGTACCATCCTGGTAAATCTCCTCTGCATTCCTTCCATTGCCTTAACATCCTTCCTAAAGTGATTCCTCTTAATTTGCCGGCCAATATTCTTCCCTCAGGTGGTAGAGATCACAAGATAAAATAATAATCCTTGCATTTGATATGGCGCCTTATAATAATTATAATCCTTGCATTTGATATAGCACATTTCATAACTTATCGACGTCTCAAAGCGCTTCACGGAATATACTGTAAAGTGAATTGTATGTTTGTGGGTGACACGCAACAGCCAATTGCACACAGCAGTGTCCCACACAATCAGCCTGGATTCGAACACATGTCTCACGCTTGTAAGGTGAATGCTCTAACCACTGAGTTACAGGAGCTCCAACAAACTTTTATACCATTGAGAAAGGTGCTCTATAAATGATTTTTTGTTGTTATTGTTGTTCCTGTATTCCTCAGCTTTGTCACCTTTCATTGGTGAACTGCGTCAACGTATGGTTAAATTGATACTCTTTCTAGCTTTTTGACCAGGAGTCCTGTAGCTCAGAGGTTAGAGCACTCACCTTACAAGCATGAGGCCTGTGTTCGAATCCAGGCGGATCAGGGCAAAACCTTGGGAAAGTTTCCTTACTCCACGTGTCTAATAATAATTCCTCCCCAAAAAAACAATAAATTGGTCATTTCAATCCACAACTGTTTGTGGGATCGCTGCTGTGCGCAATTGGCTGTCGATTTCACCCACAAATATACAGTCAATTCATTTTATAGCATATTCTGTGAAGCGCTGTGGGACGTCTAGAAGACGTGACAAGCGCTTTATCAAATGCAAGGTTTATAATATTATTATGTCTTAAAAAGTTTCATGGAATATACTGTAAAGTAAATTGATTGTGTATTTTGTGGGTGAAACACAGCTGCCAATTGCACACAACGGTGTTCTGCAAACAGTTGTGGATTGAATGACCAAATTCAAATTTTTTTGAAGAAATTATTATGCCTTGAAAGTGATCTGCCAATCGACTAACAACCGCATTCTTACTCACTGCTAGGTAAAGATTGGTGTGGAACAAGAACCTCCAGCCCACCTATCTGAAATTGCTATATCTCACTGTCTGAAACTGTTTTAAATGCAGAAGGGAATATAGGGTTTAGGAGAGGATATTAGGAGGATTGGACTCCTATGTGGAGAACATACACCAGCACACTCTAGTTGGACCAAATTGCCTGTATCTGCTGTAAACTTCCATAGAGTCCTGTGTAATAACTCTCATTGCTTGAATCTGCTCACTCTAATTCAATCACTCAATTCTAAATCTATTTTGTGCGACCTTTATTTTTCTAGCTCTGTCTGGAAAACTCAACAAGTTTCCCATCTTTGATGGTCAGTTGAAGGAGCTGTGCACGCGTGCCGTGAGTGCTAACACCACCAAGGCCACGCTGTACTCATTGAATGTCTGGAGGTACTGGTGTGTGACGCAGGAACTGAAGCAATACATGGACATTACAAAGGTACGTGATCAGAACACTGGCTTCCCATCACCAGCACAGACACCATTCAATTTATGAGCTCAGGCTTTGGTGACATTCTGCATTCTTAAAGAAATTTTGGCAGCCTGCAAAACATGTCTTATAGCTGCCCCTGTCCAGTGTGAGGTTGGACCTTACTGCCTTAGAATGCCGCAAGTTTGTTTCCGGACAGATTTGTGCTGAATTCGCTGTCGACCAACCCCACTTGCTTCTTTCAACACCCACCTGAAGACCTTCCTCGACTGTCCCTTCAATCCCCTTACGACCCTCATCGCTCCTACCTTCCACCCCTCCTGATCCTAATTCGCAGTTTGGATTCACATCCTTGACTGTCCAGCCCTTTGGGACGTCCTTCCGACATGAAAGGCGCTATATACAATGTAACTTGTGTTGTAATAGGGGAGCCTGAGTGCTGTGTGTCAGGGAAGGTAATATCGAATAGTTACAATACTCAGTCACCATCAATGTCATCTGCATCTGTAACCCAACAATTTACATTCATATATAGTATATTGCCTTTCACACCGGAAACATGTCGTAAAACACTTCACGTAACACACTGTATATTTGTGGGCGAAACGCACAAATCACATCTTTCACACAAATCACGAGTTCCAAAATGGTAGGATCAAGCACATGAATGCATGGCTGGAGAAAGGAGGTTTTAGGTTCCTGGATCATTCGGACCAGTTCTCGGGCAGGTGGAACCTGTACAAGATGGATGGATTAAACCTAGGGTCCAGCGATATATCAATATATCGGTTATTTCGATATAATTTTTCATATCGATATGCTGATATCGGAATTAAAAATATATTGATATATCGAAAAATTCAATATGAAAAAATATATCGGTATATCATAAATATCGATATATCGTTTCCGGCGATATATCGGTATTATTGGTATAATGCGATCTTTTCCAGCTTACCTTGTCGCCGGCATTGCAACCTCCTGGGCCTAGAGCATGGAATGTGCCCACCAATATATCGATATCGGAAAATTTACATATCGACGGACCCTAGTTACACCTAAACAAGGTTGGGACCAATCTCCTTGCAGGGAGGTTATCTAATGCTGTAGTGGGGGGGTTTAAGATAATTTTGAGGAGGGGGTGGGAATGTAACAAGTAGTAATCCGGAAAAGGGAGGGATAAGATGGGAAAAATACAGAACAGGCGAAGTCTGTCTCGGAATGCATGTGTGTAGATGCGCAGAGTTTGACAAACAAGATTGTTGAGCTGCAGGCTCAAGTTGCTGCAAGGGGATACGATGTGGTAGCAGTAACGGAGACTTGGCTCAAACGAGGGCAGGAACGGGAACTCAACATTTCTGGCTATAATGTATTCAGAAGGTATAGAGAAGGGAGAAAAGGAGTGGGAGTGGCAATATTAATTAAAGACACGGCTACAGCATTGGAAAGGAACAAGGTGCAAGAAGGCCTAAAAACAGAATCTATCTGGTTAGAGTTAAGGAACAAAAAAGGAGCTGTTACGCTGTTAGGGGTATACTATAGACCACCAAATAGACGAGCAGATTTGCAAACAGATTTCAGAAAGATGCAAAGCCAATAGAGTAGTGATAATGGGGGACTTCAATTATCCCAACATAGACTGGCAACATAGCGGCGTGAAGGGCAAGGAAGGAGAAGGATTCCTGAAATGTATACAGGACAATTTTCTTGATCAGTATGTTTTCAGCCCAACGAGAAAGGAAGCAGTGCTGGAACTAGTTCTGGAGAATGAAGTGTGGCAAGTAGAGCAGGTTTCTGTAGAAGAGCACCTGGGCAATAGCAATCACAACATCATTAGATTCAAAGTACTTATGGAAAGGGACAAGGAACAATTAAAGGTGAGGATACTCAACTGGAAGAAGGCTAATTTCAGCGAGTTGAAAAGGGACCTAGCCAAGATGGACTGGAGAAAAAGAATGGTAGGTAAAACAGCTGAGGAGCAGTGGGAAATCTTCAAGGAGGATATAGTTTGGGCACAGAACAGATACATTCCCCCAAAGTAAAAAGTAGGGCATCCAGACCTTCCTGGATGACTAGGGAAATTGGAACTAAAATAAAACAAAAAAGGAGGCTTTTGACAAATGTCATGCCCAAAGTACGGAAGACAACCAAACAGAATATAGGAAGTGCATGAGGGAACTGAAAAGGGAAATTAAAGGGGCAAAAAGACTGTATGAGAAATGATTAGCAGGGAACCCTAAGGTATTTTATAAGCATATCAAGAATAAAAGGTTAGTGAAAGGTAAGGTGGTGCCAATTGGGAACCAAGGAGGAAATCTTATTGTGGAAGCAGAGGGCATGGCAGATGTACTAAATGATTACTTTGCATTTTCACAAAAGAAGAAGATGCAGCCAATGCCCCAGTACCGGAGAAGAGGGTAGAGGAAATGGATAGGATTAGTATAAACAGAGAGGAAGTATTAAAAAGGTTGACGGCACTCAAGGTAGATAAGTCACTCAGTCTGGATGGGATGCATCCTAGGTTACTAAGGGAAATATAGGAGCAAATAGCAGAGGCTCTGGCCACAATCTTTCAATCTTCCTTGGACACAGGGTTGATGCCAGAGGACTCGAAGATTGCTAACGTTACTCCCCTGTACAAAAAGGGGCAGGAGGACAAACCTGGGAACTACAGGTCAGTCAGTCTAACATCAGTAGTGGGGAAACTTCTAGAGATTATAATCAAGGACAAGATAGATCTTCACTTAGAAAGATATAGGTTAATAAAGGACAGCCAGCATGGATTTGCTAATGGCAAATCTTGCCTGACGAATCTGATAGAATTTTTTGATAAGGTAATAGAATGGGTGGATAAGGGTAGTACAGTTGATGTAGTTTATATGGACTTTCAAAAGGCATTTGACAAAGTGCCACATGAAAGGCTTATAAAGAAAATAGAGGCTCACATAGTACAAGGGACAGTGGCAGCATGGATCCAGAACTGGCTGGGAAACAGAAAGCAGAGAGTTGTGGTGAATGGATGCTTTTCTGACCGGAGGGAAGTGTACGATGGCGTCCCCCAGGGATCGGTATTGGGACCACTGCTCTTTTTAATTTATATTAATGATCTGTACTTGGGTATAGGGAGTACCATTTCGAAGTTTGTAGATGACACAAAGTTAGGAAAAATAGTAAATAGTGAGGAGGATAGTAGTCATCTGCAAGAAGATATAGACCGAATGGTAAAATAGGCTGACACATGGCAGATAGGGATATGGGATAATGTAGGGATATGTGAGGTGATGCATTTTGGGAGGAGAAATGAGGGGAGGCAATATAGGCAGTTCATTTTACAGTACAGGTATCCCTCCCCAACTATGGGGGATACGTTCCTGACAACCCCCGTGGTTAGTAAAACTGTGGTTGGGAAATACAAGGCCTATGGGAAACATGGGGATAGGGGGAGTAAGTTGTTTGTTCTTTTACTAAACACAAAAAAAACACAATAACCTAACAAAAACAATAAATGTTCAAATAACACAATAAAAAAGAATATAAAAAACAATAAATTCATGTTACTTACCTTAATCCTAAGAGAGAAGCGACATCGTGGCTGGTTGATTGCGACATTGCAACTATGTCCTAGCGCCAAATGCTAGTATTAGTGTTAAAACCCATGGATACGCAAAATTCACTGCCGGGGTTGGCAAAGATTGTCGCAAAGAGGCAACTGTGGGTACGTGAAATTTGCGGTAGAAAGAAACGTGGTTGGGGCGGGGTACCTATATATTCCGTGAACTGCTTTGAGATGTCGTGAAGACTTGATAAGGCAATATATCAAATGCAAACATTATTATTATTTATTATTCTTTTAAGGCCGAAACCAGGAAGCATTTCTTTGCCCAGAAACAGCAGGAATCGTGGTTGAAGCCAGGACATTTAATTTTTTTTTAAGAAAGAGCTTGATTATTATTATTGTCATTTTCTCACGCTCTCTTCCTTCCTCTTTCTAAGATTTCACCTTTGAAGCTCAATGAGTTACTGGAGGACTTCTACGTGACAGTGAGGAAAACGGACGGCTCTGATTTCCTGGCAACCTCGCTGCATGCCATCCGACGTGGGCTGGACCGGGTGCTGAAGAACGCCAACGTGGGTTTCTCTGTCGGAGACGGCACCTTCAAGTCCTCCAGCCAGAAGCTGAAGGAGAAGCTACGGATGCTCAATAAAGCCGGCATGTCAGGCTCCCGGTCTCGCAACATCATCTACTTCTCTGGCCTGGATGAGGAGGAGATGTGGAGGGCAGGCTACATCGGCGAATCCAACCCGGTGGCTTTGCTGAGTGTGGTGGTCAAGTTCAACAGCCAATACTTCAACATGAGAACTCTGCAGGAGCACGTGGATCTAACATATGGGGACATTGAGCTGATGAAGGATGCGGAGAACAGGCCCTTCTTTGCCCGAACTGATATGGTCAAAAGAGAGAACAAAGTTTGCAGCAACAAGTTGTTCTTTGGGCAGATTTACCATGAGCACTCAGAGGGTCTCAAGCGATGCCCTTATTGCCTGCTGTACAAGTACATGTATGCTCACAGGCCCCTCTCACACAGGGAGCCCAAGTCCCACTTCTACCTGGTGCCCAGGAAGGATTTCTGCCAGCTGGACAGCGTCTGGTTTGAGGAGCAGAGGATGGGGTTGAGATCGCTCAGGGCCGTGGTCCCCAAACTAGCCAAAAAGGTCAGGCTGGAGCAGAGCGAGAACTTTACCTTTGTGTCCTTTACCCAGGCATCGCTTCTCAAACCAGGAAAGTTCCTTTCTGTCAATAGCTGAGTAAAGGCCCATTGACCAAACATGTTTTGAATATGAGATTTGCAATCAAGGAAAACACTGTATGTGGAAGACAGGTAGAAAAACTCTGCCACATGATGACTCCACCACATGGTGGATGTGGGCAGTTGTCACTCATCCATAACCCATTCATTACAGCATTTCCAATTCAATTTGGGGTAGGGGCAAGCTGAACACATATTGACCTGTGGAGAATCAGACCGGTGATAGCCATGGCTGTAACTGAAGATCCTTATGGACTTTGAAAACACCTCCTTCTACACAGTACTCCCTCAATAATTTATTATCAACTTATTAATATTTTCAGTTTGATGTTACTGCACATCTCAAAAGAGGTTGGCCTTTTAAAATTGGGAACAGGAATCAACCCACTCAGCTTCTGTTAACCTTGCAAAACAAAGCCCTAACAGGTAGGGTGGTCCTCGCTAGACAAGCTGTGGGAAAGCTTGTCAGACAGCAAGACAAATGGCAAGCTTTGTGGTTTTAGATGGTTAGACTTCAGCAATACCCCCAACACACTCTCTGGGATCCACAAGTCTTGGCTCTCACCACACTGTGCCTAATACTCTCCAGAATTAGGTAAGCAGCAGGGGTTCCCCCCAGGGAGAGAGCAAGCATTCCTTCCAATGCAGCCTGGTTTGAATACTCTTTTGAGCTTTGTGATGGGTTTCCACATGTGTCATGACATCCGAGTGACTAAATAAACATTTAAACTGAATTGCTTCCCTCTCCTACACTTACAGCACTGACTATTCCTGCTTTTTGACCTTGTGATCAGTTGTTCGTGGGTGTGTACGTCATTGCTCTGTGGAACAGCAGAGGAGTCGAAAACTGGGCTGTTGAAGAAAGAATGGACCAATAATCATTGCTACTTTCCACCCAAAAGTTTTAGGAGCCTTTTACAAACGATGTCTGGACCTGTGCAAAACACTAGCAATTCTGAGTCACCACTGTAAGCCCGTGTGCGGTTCAGCACCAACTGTCAAAGAGGGAGGGGTGTTGCTCATGATTTGCCCCATCAAACTTTGTGAAATTAAATATGGATCTCATTGGGTCTGGGATCACATTAAACAAGATTCAGAAATAAAATGATGTCAACAGGTCAGCTCAGCAGTCTCCTGTGTTTTCTGTTTCTTGTGCCAGATTTTTTAGATTACTGTTTTAATCCTTCCACTGATGCCACATTTATTTCTCTGTTAATACTTTATTAAGGATCTGTGAAAAGTAATGGATTGCTAACCTGTTTTCTCCTTCACCTGAACGCAGGTTTAATGTTGATTGATCAACATTTGCTATGGATTAATCGCGGAATATCTCATTATACAATGTGAGTGACCATAAAATATACACTGTACAGTATATTCCGTGAAGTACTTTGAGACGTCTCAGCGATGTGATAAGGCGCTGTATCAAAGGCAAGGATTATTATTATCAAACTGTGACATGACAACTTTGTGCAACTTCAGCAACTAATGATGTGCTCATTATTCACATTAACGTTGTTGAGCAAAATTTAAAGAAATAATTGATTACACATTAAAAAAATGGTCTCCCCTCCAACACCACTTTTTTTTTAGAAACAGAGCAAAAATGTGTTTGAATTTAATATCAACAAAATTTTAGGAGACAATCCGTTTCCAAGCAGCCAGTGAATTATGAACGGTCTACCTGTCTAGTTTCTGGTCTCCAAGGAGTAATGTCTACAAATTTACGTCAAACCAGCTAACTATGATATTTTTCACCAAACTGTACAATTTATTTCCACATTTCTCTCCCTTGGAATTAATTCTTTTCAGAAATAAGCCCATTGTGAACCGTCATATGTATCTGGAATCTGAAAACATGGGGCACGTGGAGCAGGCCAGAGCCTGCTGAGCGGATGGAGGTCTCAGTTGTAAGGTGGGACAAGGCCGTGGAGGGCTTTGAATCAGGATCAGGATCTTGAATTGGATCCTCTGGGTGATGGGCAGCCAATGGAGTTGGGTGACGATGAGGAAGATGTGGGGTCATGAAGCTTGGAACGGTAGAGGACACGGGCCGCAGAGTTCTGGATTATCTTGTGGAGGGAGGAATTGGGAAGGCTGACAAGCAGGATGTTTGCGTAGTCGAGCTGGGATGTGACAAAGGATGAATGAGAGTTTCAGCTGCTTTGGGGGTGAGGTAATGGTGGTGTCGGGCAATATTGTGGAGGTGAGGGAAGGCAGAGCGGGTCATTGCTTGGATGTGGGGGAGGAAAGACAGTTCCAGGATCGAACAAGACACTGAGGTACCTGATTAGCTTGGTGAGGTTAGTGTGCAACCATGGAGGTTGATGCTGCCAGAACCTGATGTGTGAAGGCGTTGGCGCGAGCCAATCAGTAGGGCCTCGGTCTTGTTGACATTCAGCTGTAGAAAGTTAGCTCTATTCCAGGACTTGATGTCTAACAGACAGTCTGTCAGGACAGTAGTAGTCCTAGAGTCAAGGGTAGAGGCAGAAAGATAGAGTTGGGTGTCATCCACATACATGTGGAAGTTGACCCCGTGTCTGGATAATGTCACGAAGGGGGAACATGTAGATGTTAAAAAGTAGGGGGCCAAGAACAGAGCTCTGAGGGACCCCACAGGTTGCAGTGCAGGTGCTGGAAGAGAAGCTGTTGGTGGCGACAAAGTGGAGATGGTGAGAAAGGTAGGAGGCGAACCAGGTGAGGGCAGGTCCATGGAGATTGAGCAACAACTTAGAGAGGAATGGGAGGTTGGAGATGGGGCAGTAGCTGGAGAGAAGGGATGGGTCCAGTGAAGGTTTTTTCAGGACGGGGTGATGACAGCTGTTAAGAGCAGAAGGACCAGGGTTTTCATGTTGCTGATCTCTATATTATGTTCAGATGTGTTGCCCGGCTCCTGTCAGTCCCACTGTGTGAGGCAGCATATCAGAAAAGTATTTATGGGCAGTATCATTGCTGTCTGAGTGGTAATTAGATGCTGGATTTTGGCATTTAAAAAAACTGGTTTCTCAGAATACTGAACATGTAAACCCTGAGAGAGACAGAGATAACAAACAGTAAAGTGAATTGATTGGATATTTTGTGTGTGAAACACAGCAGCCAATTGTGCACAGCAATGTCCCACACACAGTTGTGGGTTGAATGACCAAATTACAGGCAGGAAACAGCTGCCCTTTTGCCAGTTTAAATGAGCCTCTTTACCAGTACCTAATAAGCATTGCTCATGATTTGCCCCTATCAGACAATGATTTATAGCTACTTGGTGAACATAGTGCTTCATTCCCACCAGTAAAAGTGGGCTACAGGAGTGGGAGAGCTGCTTGTGAGGTACATGGAATTCCTCCATTTGCCAACAAGCATCAATTAGATCAACAACTTCACTGGCACCAAAGTTTTGTTGCGAGTCATCTTAGCTCGGTTAGTAGTACTCTCACCTCTGAGACAGAAGGTTGTGGCTTCAAGTTTCAGGACTTGGAATCAGTTAGTCTAAGATGACACTCTTCTTAGGAAACCTGATGTATTTTAAGGACAAACAACAGGCCTTACCCCTTTCACTATATTTGCAGTGATAGGCTCTGGATTGATTAATTTCATTATAATAGCTCATATTAACAGTCCTGTTGCTTATACATACCCTAACCCATTAATAACAGAAACTTGTATCGTATTTAATTGAGATCAAATAAGCTATTTTTATTATGCACTTAGTTGCATCTATTCGCATATTCTGCACTTACAGTAGCAACATTAATCCAATTAAAGTGTGACTGTTAAAGTTCTAAGAGTAGCATACTTACTATTTAATATGATTAGCAGCAAACTCACAAGGAAATCAACTGTGAATGTGATATTTTGTCTGGCAAACTTTCCAGCTATTGTCTAGCTAGGACTACGCTGTCCGTAAGGGTTAACAGGAGCCTTTTCAGCTCCAAGAAGACCATCAACAATCATCAACAATGTGACCCAAATATAACCTCTTGCAGGTATTACTTTAACACCTAAAGTCATAATACCTTCCAAAACCTTCTTTTACCCAGACTTCACTAAATGATTCTGCTAAAAGCTTATTACCCTCATTAGAACCCAACTCTACCAACTCTAGGTTCCTCAGGGATGAGAGCTAACTTTCTCCAGTTGAATGTCAACAGGACCGGGGCCCTCCTGCTTGTCTCCTATCAATGCCACCATACTTTGGGTGGTGACAGTATCATCCTTCATTGTTGCATTGTACCTCATGGAGCCAATACTAACCCTCGGACCGTCAACTGTTCTTCATGCCCCATAACCATGCCATGACCCCCTGCGCCTTTCCCCACATACACAATATTGCCCATCTTTGTCACTGTCTCTCATCGCAGATGGCTGAGACCCTCATCCATGTGTTCATCATATCCAGGCTTGGCTACGCAAACTACCTGCTTGTCGGCCTCCCCATATTCTCCCTCTGCCAGGCTGCAGATCATCCAGAACTCTGCAACCCCTGTCCTCTCCAGCGCCAGGCTCCGTGACCCTATCATCCCCACTCTTGTCCAATTCCACTCGCTTCTTGCAACAAAAACCTACAATATTGCAGATGCTGGAAAAGAGAAACAAAAACAGAAATCATTGGGAACACTCAGCAGGTCAGGCAGCATCTGTGGAGAAAGGAAAGTGAATCAAATATTTTGGGTCCACAACCCTTTGTCAGAACTTTGTCAGATCTGACGAAGTTCGTGGACCCAAATCATTGACTCACTTTCCTTCCTCCACAGATGCTGCCTGACCTGCTGAACATTCCCAGCAATTTCTGCCTTTGTTCCACTGGCTTCCCATCACACAGAGGATACAGTTCAAGATCCTGGTCCTCACCTTCAAAGCCCTTTACACACACAGTGCTCACTCGGGTCAGTCAAAAATGTGACAGACATGACTGCTTTGGGAGCCAGACCTACCAGTGAAGACTGGTCAGAATAGATCTCTGTCACATTCCAGGTAAAGGTAGACTTGTGGTTAACTTTTAAGACAAAATGTTTTTTCATGTCTCAGCTGCCAGCCTGGTTCAGCTATTGCTACTCTTACTTCTGATTGTGGGTTCTGGCCCCTGTCAGGATTGTACTGATGGTGGATTTTAAAGAATGATTACTTTTATATAGTCACTGACAATAACACTATTAACAAGAGACCAATATGCTGACTCAGAGGATCCTGGCCAACAACCTTCTGGATTAAATGGTCATTCGCTTCACAGCTGTTTGCGGGAACTTGTGATAGGCAAATTGGCTGCTGTGGGTGCCCACAAGCTAATATCAATTATATTACCAACTGTGGTCTTACCTCTTGGAATTTCATTTCACTTTCCCAACACATGGCTGAATATCAATCCCATTTGTTGACTCTCATTGGGAGCTCAGGGTTGTGGTGGACGCCAACTTCAACCTGGACACTGTCCTGAAGGACCAAGCTGAGAAGGGGTAAGGGGCACTCTAGTCATGCTTATCCCTCCTCAAAGGCAGTAAGGTCACATGGATCCTTTACAAACAATCCTCCTTTATGGATTTGAGTTCCCAGGGATGTAGTGGAGAGGCTTCCTCCAACCTATCTGTGAAGGTCAGGATCAAGCAGTGATGTGGATTAGTGGCAACTAAGGGAAGTAGCTACAGGGAGGGAGGGCTCTGGCCTACACTGACCTGTCGCTAAGCATCCTGGAGGCAGATTCACTGCAGCCACGTTCATTTGACTACTGTATTAAGTAGTTGATGCTGAGTACACAGCATTGGACTTGGATCTGAAGAACATCAAGGTGGCTGGTACGTCCCAACCTGTCATTAAATGTCCTCTCACCACACTGAAGGCAGATGTCCATCAGATAGCTGATGAGGGATCTCTGAGGCTTGGAGTGAAAATTACTGGAAGGCGTTACCTGGAGGCCAAGTTTGTGATCACACCTTTGTATGCCCAGCATCTGAAATCCACCTTGATTGACCTGCAGAGAGTCAGCAGCTCCTGCTTAAACTCTGCACCTCCAATTGGTGGAACCATCACTCAATGGGAAGGAACATGCTCCTGAGCTGCGGACAGGAAGATGGTGGTAATGCTATCACCCACTCCATGCTGAGATGTGTTGCCTACCAGGAAGCTCACAGAGAGTTCCTCGTATCTACCATCCACTGAGTGAGGGCTCAAACCTGTACTTGCCGGATGTTGAAAGACCATCTATAATGTAATTGGGGTTTTCTTGAACCTGAACTAGCTTTAAAATGACAGGTTTGGCGACAGAATTTCAAGGTTTAGCCAGCCCTCTCCTGTGGTATCGATAGTTTGGTTCCTAAGCCAGGTGAGTCTGCAGTATTCCTGCTGATCGATCCACAGTCAGCTTGGCTCATTTCCAAGAGCAGACCAATCACTAGGGTCAGGGAATCCTCCCGCTCAGCTCCTGCTAACCCTGCAAGCCAAACCAATGATAGGATTGTCCTTGCTGGACAAGAAGACCATGGGACATCTTCCTGACATGAAGGACACTATATAAATGTAATTTTGTTGTTGTTATTGTATTTCATGATGTAATAATCATGTGTAGCTGGTTCCACTAGTAACCCTAACCCACACTCTGGGGTCCGCAAGCCTTGGCTCTTGCCAAACTGCACCTAATACTTTCCAAAATTAGGTAAACAGGATGAGTCCCTCCAGGGAGAGAGTGTGCATTTCATTCCAACAATCTATCTCTGGGATTTCCATGTGTAGGTGGAATGCATGGAATTCTCAGTTTGGTTTGGATACTTTTAAACATGGTGTTGAGATTCCACATGTGTCAGACACCAGGATGACCGAAGAAAATCATCTCAACCTTTCTTCTGATCCTGTGAATCATGTTATGTTATACTGTGGTCTTGCGCATGTCTACAGGTTTCTCTCTAAGCAGCAGAAAAGCGAATCTAGTTTTTTGTGAATTCAAAACACATTTATAGACTGACACAACTAATTTATTTAAAGCATCACACCCAGACTAAGCACAATGTATCACAGATTCAGGCAACATAGGGAACAACACTCATCAGAGGGATGAACTGTGAGAAACTATTGTATATAATAATCCAGCACACTTTAACCTGGGTTAAATTCCCAGCAGGACGAAAGGTTGGACAAGTTTCCTCACTCAACACACCTGTTTATCTTGCAGTAAGTAGTAATGTGGTTATTAGTTGATTGGCAGATCGCTTTTTTGGGGGCAATAACCCGTAAAAAAAAATGGTCATTCATTCCATGACTGTTTGTGTGACAATGCTCCCAAAACTTTCAATCAATTAACTTTCCAATGTATTCTGTGAAGCACTTTGAGATGTCTTGAAGAGATGATAAGGCGTGATATCAAATGCAAACATTATTATTATTTGTTATATCAAGGCAGAAAGCAGGAAATATTTATTTGCCCCCAAACAGACTGGAACAGGTTACCAAGAGAGATGGTTGAAGCCTGGACATTGAACTTTTGTAAGAAACAGCTCAATGCTGTGGTAGGAGGAAGGAAGGATGGGTATTCTGGAGGGATGAGATCACATGGACCAAAAGAGATTTTTTCATTAAATCTTGTGAGGTTGGCTTTTAAATTGCCCTCAAGGGAGGAGAAAAGAAGCCAGCTCTTGATCACCATCCACTAACTGCTTATGGAACATTCACATTGGTGCATATTGGATAAATTCAATCAAGCTCAGGTCTTCCATATGAATTGATTGTTCACTTCACGGCTGTTTATGGACTTTGCTCTGTGCAAATCGGCTGCCAAGTTTGCCAACACAAGTGGTGGGCAATATACAGTTACCATATTTGAAGTTATTGGTCAGCCCGACGTCAAGGTACATTTGACAATTAATTGTGAGATGCTTTGAGCTGTTTCAACCCATCACTATACTTACAAAGAGTATCCAAACCAAACTGAGAATTCCAATTATCACAACTAGACATAGAAATCCTAGAAATAGGAGCTATTTCAAGTGCAAATATTATTAGGAAGAATGATTGTGTGGGTGAGATACGTGAGCAGCTAGTGTCTGTGAAGCAGTACCTGCATTCAAATTAGATCACCATGGTGATTAGAGAGGGGAGAGTACAGGGAAGAAGGCAAAGGCAAAGAAAGGAAACACTGGAACTTTGTCTCTTGTTTAAATAAAGTAGATACACAAATAAAAATAATATAAAAATAATAATCCTTGCATATATAGCACCTTTCATGTTGGAAGGACATCTCAAAGAGCTTCACAGGATTTTACTGCAAAGTGTAGTGACTATGTAGTGTTTTGTAGGCGAACATCGCAGCCAATTTGTCCACAGTAAAATTGCACAACAGGCGTGGAATGAGTGATCAGTTCACCTGGAAAGCCTCTAAACGATTCTGTTTCAACTGTTTCAATCCCCAAATACTCAATCAATCCATATTACAGTATATTCTGTGAAGTGCTTTGAGACTTCCCCATGACATGAAAAGGCGCTATATCAAATACAAGATTTATTATTATTATTAACATTTTCCCACGCTCTCTCCCACTTTCCAAAATTCCACCCTTGAAGCTCAACGAGAGGCTGGTGTTCACTTCTATAGGATGGTGACTAAAATGGACGGCTTTGATTTCCTGGCAACCTCGCTGCACGCCATCCGGTGCGGGCTGGACATGGTGGTGAAGAACGCCAACGTAGGCTTCTCTGTGGGGAGCTCATGATTAATTAACCTCCTCGCTCTTTTCACCTATTAGACTTTGTGAAATTAAATATGGACCTCATTGTGTCTCTGGATTATACAAGATTCAGAAATAAAGTGGTGTCCCTTGGAACTAGTTCCTTCTAGAAACAAGCCCATTGTGAATAATTTAGCCCATGGTGAATAACTATTTAGAAGCTGAAAATTGTAGTCACTCAATCCATGACTGTTTGTGGGGTACTCCTCAATGCAATTGGCTGCCATGTTTATTGAAATGTATGCAAATCAGTAAGTGTTTTGTCCACTGTTTGGCATCTGAATGCTAAGGTGTGCGTCAGACAAGCAATGATACATCAAATGTCCCTGGAGGTCTTGTTTTTGAAACAGCCTTTGACACAATTTACATATGTAGTCATGCAATGCTCCAGATTCTGATTTGGACCATCACCTGCAAGATACAAGAAGATATTAAATATTTCTGACTCACTTATTTCGAGAAAAAGACAACAGGGTTTAACCTTAAAGACTCCTGTTGGAATTCTCCTCACCCTGTGGGAATATGTTCTGGGGCACATCACCCTGGGCAGAACCTGCTGAGCAGAGGGAGCGGACAGGTTGATATTGGGTTAGCAAGTCACATAGGTAGGAAGGGACAGGGCTATGGGAGAGCTTTGAAGCGAGGATTTTGAACTCTATCCCACAAGAAGTGGAGCAGGGCAAAGGTGATGCCTGGTGTGGGAAAGGAAAGGGGCAGCAAAATTCTGGATGATCTTCAGGAGGGAAGAGTTAGGAAGGAGGTGAGTTAGGTGGAGGTGGGATGAGGGATTAAGTACATGAGGAAAATGAAGTAGCTACCCATGTGAAGGGTGCTACATAACTACAATTTTGTTGTTGGTGGTGGTGGTTGTAGCTGGTGTGAAAATTCCTACCTGTTGAGGGGTTGCAGTTCTGCAGAACAGGAAAACAGTGGGACACCATACAGTCTAGTTTAAAAACATAGAAGATGGAAAAGTGAAAGAAATAAGTTACAAGGGGACAGGAAAGTCGAAGCTTTGCTGGTCTCTCACTGTCGCAGGGCATTGCACATCAACTGTACGGAATCTCTGACTGACTCCACATTGATTCTGACCCACGATCTCACTGATCAGTGTGAAGTCCAGGTCTACCTCCTTAGAAAGTAGCTGACTTAGTGAGGCATTGTTTCAGCAGCAAGGCACCAGTAATGCTGACTGTTACTTGAGAAGCACATAGAGGGACATAGTAATCTCTAGCAATGAAGCATGCTGGGGAACTCAGGGATTCTTCAAAATAATCATCATAATAATAAACCATTTAGAAATTACTACAGAGTGATTTAAACTGTAATAACAGAATAAAAATAATAAATGATAATAATCTTTAGGAGCATGTGGATGTGTAGCAGCTTTGTTGGTGTATGTGCTTTTTGTATCCTGGTCATACAAGGAACCCAAAGAAAGATCTCACTGCATTCCATTGACAACACAAGAGCCAGAAGTAAAATATTCTAGACAATCAGTAATTTCTTACCATATTCTTCTTCAGTGAATCCTTCATTACCTGATATTGGTTAGAACATAAGAACATAAGAATTCATGCTCGATAAAAGACCAAAGTCCACCCAGTTTTCCTGCTTCTTTCCCTGCAGTTATATATCTTGTCCCAAACTATATATTGTATCACAAGATATTATTCCCTGAAATAAATTTGCTTTTGAAAGCATATCCCATTAATTGGAATCATTCCAGCCCATCTCTGTGATGCTAATAATATCCAATCTGTCGCCCTTGCAAGGCCTTCCAATCCACATATCTAGTTAGCCAGACATTTTGCTTTAATGTAAGCACAACTCCATTGTTTCTTGGCTTTCACGTTTACTTTAATAGCATTTTTATTTTCTTTATCGCTCACCAATGGAGTTAGACCCATTATACTTTGGTTTATGTATTCACTGCTACACCTGAAGGTTCCCCTAATCAGTTCGGTGCTCTCTTACACCTACCACAATCACCCCACTTAAACACTCCCTTCTAGCCATACCATCTATCCCGTCTGCCAACATCTCCACCTCCCTTTGCAACAGATGGAACTATACTTGATGTCTTTCCCTTAAGGTCTTATTCCTAATGCTCTAATAATCCTTGAATTTAATCTAGTGCTTTTCATGTCTTCCAGACATCTCAAAGCACTTTTACAGAATGTACTGTAAAGTGAATTGACTGGATATATATGTGGGCGAAACGCGCAGCCAATTGCTAAATGAGCACAAAGCCCTCTCATTTACTATCTGTTACGTTTTCCCATATGAATGACAACGATTGGTTTCTCACCTGTTCCCTCTAGTATTTTGTTCTCCCGGGACGTCAGATCTTCAGCCGCTGCACCCGGGAGGAAATTGTTTTGTTTTTCAATTCTTTTGGAAAAGAATGCTAAAGCATGAAGTAAACCAAAAGTCAGTTTCACCAAAATAATATAATCACCTTTGCATTTGATATATAGGCACCCTATGTTGTCAAGACGTCTCAAAGCGTTTCACAGCCAATTTGCACGCAACAATCTTGCATAAACAGTCACAAAGCATATAAGCAATTTAATTTGGGGGATTGTTGGCCAGGACAACGAGGATAGATCAATATAAGAATATATCTTTGACGAAAGACCCAGGTCCATCCAATTCGCTTTCCACCATTCTGGTGTTCGCATACACATGTCATGCCCCAAACTATATTCTCTATCACAAGATATTAATGCACAGATGGGAGCAGACAGGAGCAGCAAGCGCTGAGGCCGTGGGTGACCGAGTGGGCAGTGACGGAATGAGGGTCAAAGGCTCGGGTGAGATTCAAAATTTGCCACCTGAATGACAGCAAACAAACGACCGCTAATGTCACAGGTGGACGAGCGAGCGGCGGTGAGTGACCAGCAAGGCCAAGGTTTGGCTGCTTCAGGTGCAGAAACACCATTTCGAAACCCTTCACCTGAACAACGGCTGAATCACTTCCAGGCGCCATTTTCAACAGAATGGCTCCCAGTGTTCCCAGGCGCTGGGAATTGAGCCATTCTCAAATTGAGCAGAAGGATGACAAAATTGTCACTGTACTCAATTACAGTGACAATTTTGCCATCCTTCTGCTCCCTTGTCCTCCCTCCTTTAATAATAATAATCCTTGCATTTTATAGCTCTTTTCACATCTTCTAGATGTCTCAAAGTGCTTCACAGAATATACTGTAAAGTGAATTGACTGTATATTTGTGGGCAAAACACGGCAGCCAATTGCGCACAGCAGCGTCCCATAAACAGTCATAGATTGAAATGACCAATTTTATTATTGTTGATTTTTTTGGAGGGATTATTATTAAGCGTGTGGAGTAAGGAAACTTGCCCAAGGTTTTGCCCTGACCTGCCTGGAATTAAATTCAGGAAGAGCGCTTACAATTTCAGAAATGTGGAGCTTCAATAAAACATTATCCCACGATAACATTGAACCCTTTCGTAACCAACTACAGGAGAACAAAGTCAATTGGGTCAATTAACTCCAGCTCCAGGTATTATGAAGCTGGGTGTGGGGTGGGGCAGATCATGCTGACATCACTTCTTGTGCATTGAGCACAAGCTCTCCCACTATGTGCACAAAGTCCTGGTGACATCACTTCCTTCATGAAGAGACGTCAGCGGCACATATCGTTTTTCAAGATCAATCCCAGGTGGAAATATTTTTGAACAGTTTTCTAAAATTCAATGCATTGGGTCAGTAATAGGTAATAAGGTCAATTGTCGAGGGACTAAATGGAAACATAGGCAGGATTAGAGCAATGATTACAGAATACTATGAAATAACTTTGAACTATCTGCAAGAAAACAAATTCTGACCAATCACAGACATATTTGTCTTACTTTCCCTCCCTGTCTCTGACGGCCACGGCCACCCCTTCAATCTCGTCATCACCACTTCCTCATCTCTCTCTCCTCCCACATCCCTCTCCCCTCTTCCAAGCACTCCATCATTTTTTGTCTCCCCTGGAAAAAGCTTCCCTTGAGCGCCTCACAAATGCTGTCTCTTCCTCTGACCTCCTCTCCCCCTGGCCTTCCATCCGCAATGATGATGCAGCCAGCACGCTGCTGAATTACCATCTCTCCACAACCTTCAATTCCACAGCTCCCCTGAAATCCATCCGCCCCCCCCGGTACAACAGTCACCTCCGCTCACTCAAAACACAAACCTGAACACTCAAGTACAGATGGCGGAGATCAGGATTCACCACCATTTGTGGCTCAAGCATTTCTACAACCACCACCCCTCCCTATCACAGGAACAAACTGACGTTTACTCCCATCATCCTGGAATAACCCAAATAATCTGTTTTTCACCGTCCATCACCTCCTCCGTGCACACCTCATGCCCCCTATGTCCTCACATCAAACACCAAGTACGAAGAAGCCCTAGACTTCTTTACCTCAACGATTGAAAACCTTCGCTTGGCGGTATCGGTCTTCCCCCCACCATATCCCCTTCCACCCCACCCAGACCTTCTACACTGCCTCCTCCCTCCACCATGGTTCCTGCCACTCCCCACTCGCTGCACTCCTTTGGCCGTATTACTCCCTCCTCCCTTGAAACCCAATCACCTGGATGAAGTTCACCACCTGGTGCCTCAACCCACTCCCCACCCAGCTGCTGGTCACTGAACTCCCCTTCCTCTCTCCCCTGCTGGCTGACACGGTAAACCAGACTCTCTCCTCAGCCTCTATTCCACTCCCACTGAAAACTGCTGTGATCATACACCTCCTCAAAAAACCCATGCTCAATCCTTCTAATCTCCCACACTACCATCCCATCTGCAACCTACCCTTCCATATGTATGTGGACGACACACAAATCTACTTTGCCTCCTCCAGTATCAAGTCCAGGTCCATTGATGTTCTATCAGTTTGTCTTGTAGACATCAGGGCCTGGATGAATGCAAACTGAATTACTCCTTAGCTCCCGTCAACGACTTCACTCCTGTAGATCTGAACTCCTCAAGCTCCCTGGGCTCTCCCTCAGACTTTCTGGGGGTAATAATCCCACCAAAATTTAAATTGGTCACTCAATCCCCACGAGTGGACTCACTATAGTAATCCCCAAAAGTGACGTCACAAACTAAAAAAAACCACAGTGCTAACCAACTAACCAGCGCTTCCCCAATCACCACTAACATTAGATTAGCACAAAAAACACTAAGACAAAATGGCAGGGCTGATATGGCTAGTCACCCCTTAGCCATGGCCAAATAGCCTGCGGGCTGATGCTGCCCCGCTGATCTCTCGCTCCCAGTCTCCTACGTGCGCATTTTGGCTGCTGCCCCGACCCGAGCCTCCACCACCACCCTAAATGTTTCTCCTCCCACCCACCTCTATCCGCTACTCTCACTCTCCTCTTCTCTCCCCCCACCTACCCCCCACCATCTGCAACTCTCCCGCCCTGCCCTGCTCTCACTCCTATCCCCACTCAACCCTCCCACAGATTCCCTCTGCTCCAGCTTGGGAATCCTCCGCCGGGCTCATTGTGACACTCGGCATTGGCTGTCCAGCAGCCACACCGACTGCCCCATTCCACATCATCGCCGCCAGCCACACCGGACACAGATCCGGGGGCTAACCTCTCCTCCCTCACTCCCATCCCCACCACTCCTGCTACCCAATACAGTCTCCCTTCCCATCCCTCTGCCAACTGCTCCCTCCGCGTTGGCCTCCAAAATGTCCGCTCCCTCTGCAACAAGACCCTGGCCATCAACGATCTCATCTTTGATGAGAACATTGATATCATGGCCCTCACTGAAACCTGGTTCACCCCAGGGGACACCTTCCCCCTCACAGAGGACACACCATCTGGCTATATCTCCCACCAAGTCCCTTGCCCCAACCGCCGTGGCAGTGGCGTGGCCCTCATCTCTAGGGCGCCACTTACCCTATTCCCCTACTCCTCTGGTTCCTTTCCCTCCTTCGAACACCTCACCCTCTCCCACTCCTCCCATCTCTCCCTCAAAATCCTCCTCATCTACTGCCCCCTAAAAACCTCCCCAACCTTCATCTCTGACCTTTCCACTCTCCTTGCTTCCCTCTGTGCCTCCTCTGATTGGCTCATCATCCTCGCCAACTTCAACCTCCACTTCAACCGCTCCTGTTCCACCTCCTCAGAATTCTCCTCCCTCCTCTTGTCTCTCAATCTCTCCCTCCACATCCACTGCTCCACCCATGTTTACGGCCACCTGTTCGACCTGGTGATCACCCAAGGCATCAGTGTCTCGGATGTCACCATCTGACAAGGCCATCTCTGACCACCACTTCATTTCTTTCAACTCCTCCAACCCTCTCCCCTCTACCCCAAACCTACCACCATCTTCTACCGCCCATGGAAGAAGATCCCCCCACAAACTCTCTCCGCTGCCTTGGAGTCCTCCAAACTCCTCTCCCTCTGGCCCACCTCCTGCACTGACCCATCCTCCGCACTCACCCTGCTCAACAACACCTTCTCCACCACATTCAACACTCTTGCCCCCTCACTTCCCGAACTGCCTCCTACTCCCGAACCACCTCCGTTCCCTCAAGGGCCAGGTGCGGGCCGCTGAATGCACCTGGCTCAAATCCGGCCTCACGGTCCACTGGCAAATCAGGCTGGACCTCAAATCCTCCTACTGCTCCGCCCTATCCTCCAGCAAATTCATAGATTCATAGATTCATAGATTCATAGAATTTTACGGCACAAAAGGAGGCCATTCGGCCCATCTAGTCTGTGCCGGCTCTTTGAAAAGAGCGATTCAATCCCACTGCCCTGCCCGCTCCCCATAGCCTAATAGACCTGTTCTCCCTAAATAAAGATCTAATTCCCTTTTAAAAGTTGTTATTGAATCAGCCTCCACCACCTTTTCAGGCAATGCATTCCAGATTCGAACAACTCGCTGACTGAAAAAAATTCTCCTCAGCTCCCCTCTACTTCGCCTTGAAACTATTTTAAATCTGTGTAAAATTATCCTTCTACTCCAAGATAATCCTGGAGGCGAAGGATAACCCCCGGCTTGTCTTCTCCACCACCAACCATCTCCTCTGTCCGCCTCACCTCACAGATCCTCTCCTCGAACTCCCACTGTGAGGAGATGCTGGATTTCCTCGTGACCAAAATCGAGGGAATCTGCTCTGCGGTCACTGTCCCCCTAACTTCCACCTCCTCCCCACCTCCCCCCCATCTCCTATCCATCCCTCCTTCCACACCTTTGACCCCATCTCCCCATCCTCCATCATTGAGACCATCACCTCGATGAAGCTCACCACCTGCTCCCTAGATCCCATCCCCACCCTTTACCACCCAGCTCCACCTTCTAACTCCTCTAATCACTGACACTATCAACTGTCGCTCTCATCCGGGACCGTTCCCACTCCCTTCAAAATGGCCATCATCACCCGCATCCTAAAAAAGCCTTCCCTCGATGCGTCGCAGCTATCAAACTACTGACCCATCTCCAACCTCCCCTTCCTTTCCAAGGTCCTTGAAAGAGTGGTTGCCTCCCAGCTCCGCTCTTTCCTCACAAGGCACTCACTGCTCGAACCCCTCCAATGGGTTTCCGTGCCTTCCACAGCACGGAAACTGCCCTGGTCAAGGTCACAAACGACATCCTGACCATCTGTGACCAGGGCCTCTTCGTCTTCCTCGACCTAGCCACTGCCTTCGATACCGTGGACCACGCAATCCTCCTCCACCGCCTCTCCTCGCTCCTCAACCTGCAAGGCTCTGTCCTCGAATGGTTCCGGTCCTATCTCTCCCACCGCCTTCACTTCGTCTCCTCCAACAGCTTCTCCTCCAGCCCCCAGGGCTCTGTCCTTGGCCCCCTGCTCTTCACCCTGTACACTCTACCCCTGGGCAACATCATCTGCAGACATGGGGTAAATTTTCACATGTATGCGGATGACACCCAACTTTACCTTTCCGCATCCACCCTCGACTCCAGAACTACTGGCGTTTTGCCTGCATGTCTGTCTGACATCGAGTCCTGGATGAGGGCAAACTTCCTACAGCTTAACGTCAACAAGACGGAGGCCCTCCTGATTGGCTCACGTCAGCACCTCTGCACCTCAGGCGCTGATAACATCAGCCTTCAAGGCTGCTCTCTCCACCTCTCGAAGCCAATCAGGAATCTGGGCATCTTGTTCGACCCCAAGATATCCTTCCTCCCACACATCTGCTCCATAACCGGCACAGTCTTCCATCATCTCCGCAATATTGCCAGACTCCGCCATTACCTCACCTCCCATGCCGCCGAAACTCTCATCCATGCCTTTATCACTTCTAGGCTCAACTACAGGAACTCTCTCCTTGTTGGCCTCCCCAGCTCATCCCTTCACAGGCTGCAGATCATTCAGAACTCTGCAGCTCGTGTACTCTCACGTATCAGGCTTCGCGACCACATCACTCCCACCCTCACCCGTCTCCACTGGCTCCCCATCCCCCAGAGGATTAATTTCAAGATCCTCGTCCTCACTTTCAAGGCCATTCACGGCCTTGCCCCCACCTATCTCTCTGACCTACTGTCTCCCTATCACCCTGCCCGCACCCTCCGCTCAGCAGACTCACTTGGCTGTGTTTTACTCACAAAATACAGTTGATAATATACACTTGATAATATATCTTGTGAAGCATTCTGAGAGGTTCCAATGACATGATAAGGCACTATATCAAATACAAGGATTATTATTGATATGTACCATCGAGCTGATTGCTAATAACTGGCACCTCATAATCAAGTCACGTTCGGCAAGGGTTGACTGTATTTGCAAATACAATACATATGCATATACAACGAGTGAGCGACATATGCAACAAGCCTTAAAAGTAAGGCAACAGAAAGATTAGAAAACCTCAAGACAAAGAGCTACAGTAATAATAATCCTTGCATTTGATAGAGTGAAAATAACACAACAAAACACACCAGAAAGAGCCCTATTCCTCACGGCAAATGTTTTAGTGTAAATTTGTGGACAGTGAATGCAAATACATCACAAAAAAAAATCTATTGAGCTAGTCAAGCAGTATCTTTGCAGGTCATTGGCTACTGCATTTAATAATAATAATAATCCATGCATAATTCTTATAATTTAATGGTAAGAATTCTTGCAAAAGGATTATTATTATTTGATGCACGGCTTTTCAGGTCTTCTAGATATCTCAAAGTGCTTCACAGAATATACCGTATATCTCCGCGTATAAGGCGCACTTTTTTTCAGGTCGGAAGATCTCGAAAGTTGGGGGTGCGCCCTATACGCAGGTACAAGAGATTTTGAGCCTCGGAAATACAGTAAACAGGAGGGGCGGCCGGCGCGCTGTCAGCCGGGGTTTGGTCAGTGTCCGGCGGGGGTTGGGGGGTAGCGGGTGACGGGGCTTCGGCCTCGGCCGCCCGGGCGGCGGCAGCAGCAGCGAACTTCAGTGCTGTGCCTGCTGCCTGCCTTCTGCCGAACCCAGTCTGCCTGCCTCACTCCCTGCCGCTCTCTCTCCCTGCCTGCCTGCCTCTTCCTCCCTCCCTCCCTGCCTGCCTGCCTCTCTCCCTCTCTCCCTCCCTCCCTAGCTGCCGGCTTGCCTCTCTCCCTCTCTCTCTCCCTGCCTGCCTGCGTGCCTGCCTGCCTCTCTCCCTCTCTCTCTCCCACGCTGCCGGCCTGCCTCTCTCCCTCCCTCTCTCCCTACCTACCTGTCTCTCCTGTCTCTCCTCCCTTCTGCCAGCAATATCATTGAAAATGCTTCCGGTTTTTTTCACCATGAAAAGGTCAAAAGTGGGGGGTGCGCATTATACACGGGTGCGCCTTATACGCGGAGATATACGGTACTCTAATGTGAATTGACTGCATATATGTGGGTGAAACATGGTAGCCAATTGTGCAGAGCAGTGTCCCACAAACAGTCGTGAATTTAAATGACCAACATATAATTTTTTGTAGATATTATTATTATCATCGTTGCAGGGAAACATATTATAGCAATAACAACAAAATTACACTAATATAGTACCTTTCACATCAGGAGGATGTGAAAGGCAACACGGAAACCAATAAAATAAAAATGAAAGTGGGTGTCATGTTTAATAGTACCCAAACCAGGATTAAGAGTTCGATATAAGAGTTTCACAACCAAAAGGTATTAAAAGACCCAAGCAGCCAGCTCACGGTTTATACCCTGATTTAAAGGAAAACAACTAGCAAAAGTTCTGTCCTTGACAGAGCCACTAATTGATGGAGAGAGAGAGGAATCAGATCTAGTTTGGAGAGACAACAGTTTTTAAAGACAAGACAGGTTACACAAACATAGGCTACAGATCACACAAGACATCTGTTGTTGTTGTTTGGAAATGATGGTGAGCGCAGGGGAAAAAAAAATGAAGTTCCTACCTCTCATCATCCTGGATTTCAGGTGGTTCTGAAGACCTTCAGTGGGATCTGAAAGAATGAAAGGAGCCAAAGAATAAAAGTTGTTGCTGGTGGTTGTACTTGGCAGGAGTCCCCGGGTTCATCGACTGAGGAGCCGGTGGGTTTTGGGGCCTGACACCACACTGGGCCCTTTTTTCCGCGCCCTTTTTTTCCCGCCATCTCAGGGATCGTCCGGGCGGGCGGCGAGGACAGGGAATGGTTGCTGGACGATTGTTGGTTATTGTTTGTTGCTGTTTTTGTTGTTAATATTATTGCTTTTGTTGTTTATTATTGTTGTTTGATTCCCCCCACCCCTGCCCCCATCTTCTTCTTCCCTCACTCCCTTTCCCCACTTTCTCTCCTCCCTTTTCCCCTTCCCTCCCTCTTCCCTCTTCCTGATCTTGCCCCCACCCATCTTTCCCTCCCTCTCTTCCTTGCCCCCCTTTCTCCCCCCTCTTCCTCCCTAACCCTAACCCATCCCACCTTTCCCTCCCTCTCCCCCCCTTACCCTCTTTTCCCCCTTTCTCCCCTGGCCCCATTTTCGCGATTGTTTGTGGGGACACTGCTGTGCGCAATTTGGCTGCCGCGTTTCGCCCACTAATATACAGTTACTTTTCCTACTATTCTTCATCCTGCCCTGATCCTTCCCACCCTGCTCTTGTCCTACCTAACTGTACAGCGCCTTGGGATGTCCTCTCGACGTGAAAGGCGCTATATAAATGTAAGTTTTGTTGTTGTTGTTTGTTTGAGTGTGTAAACTCCTGCCTCAGGAGGGGTTGCAGTTCTGAGGAACAGGAGAACATACACTCCAGGATAAGAACACATTAAAAGAAGCTGTGAAAGTTAATGCTCCCACCACCCACCCCACTGTTATCCCTGGAGCCTGACTTACCGACCACAGCACAGAGTAAGAGCAGGAGGACCAGGGATTTCATGTTGCTGATCTCTACACTGTGTGGAGATGTGCTGCTCGGCTCCTGTCAGTCCCACTGTGTGAGGCAGCACAGCACAGAAGTATTTATGCGCAGTATCATTGCTGTCTGAGTGGCAATTGGTTGCTGGATTTCTGCGTGGTTGGTTTTTAATGTTTTAAGTGACAAAAGTTGGACTGTTTTTCAGGCTGGAAGGGCTGGGAATTGGAATAACTCCTGCCTCTGGCTCTGAGTCTCAGAGATCAGTGGATAGCTGCGGTTTCCAGATCACTGACCCCCAGAATGGAACTGGTTTCTAACAAAGAACAATGAACAATTCTGCCCTGAGAGAATGAGAGAGAGACACAGAGACAACAGTCATGGTTACACACACTGACCATCTTGATGTATACTTTGAAGAGCTACATAACATGTATTTATTTCTCTTTAAATGATTGCAGTAAAATAAGTACTGTATACTGTCTTTTTAGGTTAAAACTCCCACTACAACAACAACAACTTTGATTTATATAGCACCCTCCATGCTAGGCGGTGTCTCAGAGCGCTTCACAATAGCGGATCCCGGGACCAAGCCAGGGGCAGGAGTAGAAAGGTGACCAAAGTATGCGGTCACGCACATCACTTTACAGTAGAATCTATGAAGCACTTGACAAGGCTCTATGTCAAACAGCATTATACAGTATAATATTATAATTTTCTTTGCATTTGAAATGTCATTGAGACATTTCAAACATAGTGTTTCATTCCCTCCAGTAAAAGTGGGCTACAGGATTCAGGAGTGGGAGAGCTGCTAGTGAGGCACATGGAATTCTTTAGTTTGGCAACAAGCATCAATTAGATCAAAAAGTTCACTGGCACCAATGCTTTTCTGTAAGTCAGCTCAGCTCAGTTAGTAGCACTCTCATCTCCAAGTCAGAATATCTGATTCCACGTTCAGGAACTTGGAGCCACAATGTTCTACGATGACACTCTTTAGGCACCTAATGTATTTCAAGGAATAACAACAGGCCTTACCCCGTTTACTATATTGGCAGTGATAGGCTCTGGAATGATTAATTTCATTATAATAGCTCATGTTAACAGTCCTGTTGCTTATACCCTAACCCATTAATAACAGAAACTCGATTCGTATTTAATTGAGATCAAATAAGTTATTTTTATTACGCACTTAGTGCACTAATTTGCATATATCTTACAGTCACAACATGAATCAAATTAAAGTGCGAATAAATGCTCTAAGGGTATATCTTACTTACTATTTAATATGATTAGAAGTAGCTTCACAATTTAGTCAAGGAAATCAACTCAGTATCTGAGAAATCTAACTTTCAGTTCAGTCACATACCTTGGTTCCACCCGAAGCGACCCTGATGTTCTAAAAATAACTCAATATTTATAGTATTTTATACTAGTTTAGTACAGTATAAGTATATCAATGGTATTTCCAAGTCTAGGTGGGATGCATGAAAATCGTGGTTCGGTTTGGATACCCTGAAGCAAGGTGATGGGTTTCCGCAGTGTCAGACGCCCGGCTGACCAAAAAGTATCATCTGAACCTTTGTTCTGATCCTGTGAAGCATGTCATGTTGTACTGTATTTTTATGTGGTCTGGTGCCTCTCTACAAAATTCTAAGCAAAAAGCAAATCAAGATTTTTGTAAATACAAACCAGACATTTCTAGACTGACCACAACTAATTCATTCAAAGCATCACAGCAAGACACACAACTGAGCACAATATATAACAGATTTAGGCAACAAAGAGAACACACCTTAAAGGGATGAGCTGTGAAAACCAGTGTACAGTAAAAGGCCGTTTATCCATGACCCGATCAACCGTATAACCGGTACCTCAAAAAAAAAGGTCCCCATTCGAATAACCGGATCTTATCCAGCACAATCGCGGTGGCACTTTTGTCCCCTCGTATCGTATTTTGGAATGCTGCTACTAGTGCCTGAAAGTGGCGCTTTCATTTTTTTCTTTCGCATCGGTATTTCGTCTTGCTGCTACTAAAGCATTAAACATTAACGTGCTTCTGTTTTTTTCCCTTGCGTTGGCCATTGAAGAAGATAGACTGTACACCTCTACCCCAGGATCATGGCTTCAAACATCTACCAGCAAAGGTGATTTTTAGGTGAATTTTTAGGTGAATAACAAGGGTCTGTTATTATCTGTCATTATTTAGTCTTTATTAATATGGTATGTGTTAAAATAAGTTTTAAAAAAGGTGTTGGGTTTTCGGCATCGCATCCGCCTGAATATCCGGCATGCCATTTAACCAGCATTGGCCAGGTCCCAAGAGTGCCGGATAAACGGGCTTTTGCTATATATAATAATCCCGAAAGCTTTAACCTTTACAAGGGGTGTCTGTATTTCAAGATCCTCAAACTTGTTTTCGAAATCCTTCATGCCCTGGCACTGCCCTCTCTCCAACCTGCTTACTGCCCAACCCACAATCCATTGCTTCCACTCAACTGGGTCCGGCTTCCTGCTTGTCCTGAGTGTCATCTGTTCCACCATTGGTGGCTATGCTTTTAGCCACAATGCCCTGATACTCTGGAACATTCTTCCTCTGTCCCTCTGCATTGTGTCAGAAGGCTTTGCCTATGTGTACCTCACAGCCTCCCTCCAACTGGATGTCATTCATGGCATCGCCCCCACAACCCCCCATGTCTCTGACTTGCTGTCCCCCCATGAACCTCTGCACCCCCTCCGTTCAGCGGGCTGCGTCCTGCTCCATGTCCCCCACCCGACCTGCCCTACCATCCGTAGATGGGATTTCAGCCTTTCTGCCCTCACACTCTGGAACTCCATCCCACAGTCGCTTTGCCTCGCTCCAATCCTCGACTCCTTCAAGGCCGGTCTCAAGACCCTCCTTCTGCTGCCCTCCCAACTCTCTCCCTCCCCTCCTAACTCTCTCCCACCCCTTCCCCTTATCCTGCCCCTCTCTCTTGCTCGGGTCCTGTCCTGACTGCTGTGCCTTGGGACGTCCTCCCGACGTGAAAGGTGCTCTGCTCTATAACTGTAATGTTGTTGTTGTTGTCATGCTCCACCACTGTTAGCCACACTGGGACACTGACCTGCAGAAGGAGCATCATATAATGCAAATTGTTCTTGTCTGAGAGAGGATTTTATGGGAGTGTAGACACAAGTTGTTAAATGGGAATAATTAAACCCAGAACATTACTTTCAGATGTAATAAAGTCACAGATTTATGGTTGTGAAACTATAAGAAAGACACCGGGAAGCATTTTATGCAGAGAGAATAAATAGCAGCTGAAGCAACTCACCACTAAGGGTGACTGAGGCCAAGAAACAGGATTCATGACAGAAACAAAGTGATGCTGTAATGGGAGCGCAGTGGAGCTAGTAATTTGGGAAGGAAGAGGTTGAATGGCTTGAAGACCCTTCATCTGAATGAATCTCTTAGGATTTTGTTTAGTGGTTAGCTTGGCTCACTTGGTAGCACTCTCAACTGTTGGTTAGAAGTTTGTAGATTCATGTCTCACATCAGGATTTCTGTCGGTTGATATTCTAAGGTAACAACACTTGCATTTATATAGCACCCCGCATGCAGGATACCAGTTCGTAGTACAATGCAGAGCTGGGGTAGGGGAGTAGGAATGGTCAAAGAGGAAGGTCTTCAGTCACGACCTAAAGATTGGGAAGTAGGGATGGATTGAGGGAGAGTGTTCCAGAGTTTCGGGGCGTAATTGCTGAGGGTGCGGGCACCGATAGTGGAACAGAGGGCATGAGGGTCAAGCAAGAGTCGAACCAATCGAGCGGCTACTGGGTTGGGGAGTGTAGTGCTGGAGGAGAATAGAAACATCATGTTTTGCATCAAACCCTAACTTTTATTGAGGACCCAGTCCAGATAGTGTGAGCATTGTTCTTATTAACCATGGGCATAGAAGGATACATGCACACACAGGATTTTCTCCTTATATTGTAGCGTGAAGGGTAGTCTCATAAGATAAATATTGCATAATAAAGTACTTTTAGAGTGCACGATTAGGGTCAAATAGATATATCTATATATATATGTGTACTGTATATGAAAAAGTCAGAAACAGGCAGTCAGAATGACAGTGGCAGTGAAAGTGGAGAACAAAATCTTTGATACTATAGTGGCAACATAACTCCTGATGGGACAGCTCTTCAATTAGCGCAGTAATTAGTCTGGTTCATTTAGTAGGAATCTTGCTTCTAGGTCACAAGTTTATGGCTTTAAGACCACATCAGGACTTTGAGCTGATGGTTGAGGTTGACAGCCATTCAGTGTTGGGGCAGTATCACACTGTTAAAAATGATGTCCTTTGGACGAAACATGACACTAGGGTCCTGTCTATCTGTTTAGATACATATTAATAATCCCACAACACTACTTGAAAAAAGAAGGCAATTTCTCCTGGTATCCTGGGCAATAGTCCTTTAGATAAAATTGATCACTTTATGACTGTTTATGGGACACTACATTCTCAATATGGAGGCCTGTAGCTCGGTGGCTAGAGCACTTGACTTACACGTGAGAGACCTGGGTTTGATTCTAGGCAGGGTGAAACCTTGGGAAAGTTTCCGTACTCCACACGCCTTACTCCACATCCCTAAAAAAAATTGGTCATTTCAATCAACAACTGTTTGTGGGACGCTGCTATGTTCAATTGGCTGCAGTGTTTCACCCATATGTTATAGAGAATGTTATAGATGAGTGTATATAATGTGTAGATGAGTGTGTCATTCACTGTTCCAGTCATCATACACTTGGTATCCATGCGACTGGTAACTAAGGAATATATATCATTAAAATTACATGGGTTAATACTTCATAGTATCAAATTACCAGGAATGTCATAAACTATTAATGCATTTCTCATCTGCAGAGAATTACATATTAAAGGTAAAAACAGAAAACCCTGCAGGCTAAGCAGCTGAGCTCCTGACATCTATTCAGAGTCTACTCCCAAGACACCACTGATGGCATTCTAGTCAGCCTGGCTCGGTGACAGGACTTGGGAGGAGCAGATCAGTCAATAGGGTTTCTTCTTACTCGGTCCCTGTTAACCTTGCAAACCAAAGCCGTAATGGGTAAGTGGTCCTAGCTACAATACAATATTATAAAAATAATAATCCTTGCATTTGATATAGCGCTTTTCATGTCTTCTAGACGTCTCAAAGCGCTTCACAGAATATACTGTAAAGTGAATTGACTGTATATGTGTGGGCTAGAATGTGGCAGCCAATTACGCACAGCAGTGTCCCACAAACAGTCGTGGATTGAAATGACCAATTTTATTATTGTTGTTTTGTTTGGAGGGATTATTATTAGGCGTGTGGAGTAAGGAAACTTGCCCAAGGTTTCTCCCTGATCTGCCTGGATTCAAACACAGGTCTCACGCTTGTAAGGTGAGTGCTCTAACCACTGAGCTATCTCTTACCACTGAGCTATCCACTTTCTCTCCCCCTTTTCCCCCTTACCTCCCTTTTCCCCCTTACTCCCTGATTTTGCTCCCCACCCATTTTTCCCTCCCTCTCCCCCCTTGCCCCCTTTTTTCCCCTCTTCCTCCCTAACTTTACCCCACCCCACCTTTCTCTCCCTCTCTCCCCTTACCCTTTTTCCCCCCTTTCTCCCCTGGCCCCATTTTCGCGACTGTTTGTGGGACACTGCTGTGCACAATTTGGCTGCCACGTTTCGCCCACAAATATAATCAATTTTCCTACTCTCCTTCATCCTGCCCCGACCCCTCCCCACTGCTCTTGACCCTACCTGACTGACAGCACCTTGGGATGTCCTTTTGACGTGAAAGGCGCTATATAAATGTAAGTTTTGATTGATTGATTGATTGATTGAGCTACAGTAGCTCCATACTCCCAGATGATGGTTAGAAACAGAGTAAAGATCCTACACCTAGTCTGTCTACATTCCCAGGTCAGCAACAGCACGGTTAGAGAAAAGATTAAAAGCTGCTGGTGATATTTATTAAATAAATCCATTAAATGTCTTACTGTCGGTGTCTCAGGAAGCTGTGCTCTATGTTCAAGGACTAAGCATATACAGCCTTGGGATAGAGAATTCCATAAATTCACTACCGTGAGTGAAGAAGTGTTTCCTCAACTCTGAGAAAAGGCTGACACTTAATCTTAAAACTGTGACACCCAGTTATAGTTTCTCCAATCAGGTGAAACAGTCTCCCACTATCTACTGTTATGCCCCTTTATAATCCTATAGGTTTCTATAAGATTACTTCTAATTCTTCTATATTCTAGAGAATATAGGTTTAGCTTACTCAACCTATCCTCATAGCTCAACCCCATCATCCCAGGAACCAATCTAGTGAATCTATACTGCACCCCCTCTAAGGCGAGTGTGTTTTTTCTTAAATTTGGAGACTAAAACTGTGCTAAATACTCTAGGTACTGTACTACAGTAGAATATTCTAGCTACAGTACTAAAGTGCACCACAGTCAGAGAAGTCTCTTTCGACAGGGCAAATAGAGAAAAACTATTTCCACTCGTGGGCGAATCTGTGACTCGTGGTCACAGATTTAAAATAGTTTCAAAGCGAAGTAGAGGGGAGCTGAGGAGAATTTTTTTCACTCAGCGAGTTGTTCGAATCTGGAATGCATTGCCTGAAAAGGTGGTGGAGGCTGATTCGATAACAACTTTTAAAAGGGAATTAGATCTTTATTTAGGGAGAACAGGTCTATTAGGCTATGGGGAGCGGGCAGGGCAGTGGGATTGAATCGCTCTTTTCAAAGAGCCGGCACAGACTAGATGGGCCGAATGGCCTCCTTTTGTGCCATAAAATTCTATGAATCTATAAGTCAACAATAGTCTCTTACTACTATTCAAATATTACTTTGAGTGGCACTTTTCAAAGAGCCAGCACAGACCCATTTAGCCGAATGGCCTCCTTTTGTGCTGTAAAATTCTATGATTCTAATGTCAATACCACTCTGGGAACAAAGCATTGTACAGCATTGGAAAATACCATTCATCTCCAGTGTGAGCATTCCCAGTTTCTACAGGTTTAGAGTTCCAAATTGCAATTTCATGACAGGTAACAGGAACTATTTCCTTACCCAAAGGTTAATTAACGATTGGAACAGGTCACCATGAGGGGTGTTTGATGACAGAGCACTAAACTAAAAACCCAAAGAATATTAGCAAGGCTACAGGTCACTTGGTCAACTAGTCTGTGTCAATGTTTATACTCCACAAGTCACCCATTCCTTACTCCCTTCCTTTACCCATTCCTTACTCCCTTCCATACCTTTCTATTCCTTTCTCTCTGATGCGAAGGCCAAGCTTCCTCTTGAATGTAACTACACTATCTAATTCAACCAGCACAATCAGTGGGAACAGCCTATTTAACAACAGTTCTGCAGGTGAAACTATTCTTTGTGGTGCGGCTGAGTAAAATTTTTCAGGGTGACCTCACCTCTGATTAAGACAGGTGAGCCATTGGTTTGACTGTCAGGTCCATCAGTCAATCAGAGATGAGGATGCCTCAATGGCGTACCTCTGATTGGCCAATGGACCTGTGAGTCAAGCCTCCAGCTCACCTGTAAGACAGGTGGAGGTCTCTCTGCCTTCATCCCCATCTTCTTCAAAACCTACCTTAAGAACTAGCTTTTTGAGATTTCTTCCTCCCCACCCCCCCCAACCCTACAACCACCTCCCACATATGCAGCTTGGACTCTCAGTCAACTATGTAAAGTGCTTTGAGATGCTGTCCCAACATGAACAGCGCTGTATCAATGGTTTTAATAAATAATAATAATCCTTGCATTTAATATAGCGCTTTTCACATCTTATCGACATCTCAAAGCACTTCAATGCTAAGACCGTGCTAAGACTGTGAAAAATCTTTGGTCACAGATAATATAATCAGGAGTATCTTTCCTCACCTCCTAAAGACACAGCTCTGCATCTTTCCCAAATGATAGATCATTGTCTGAACTCAGAAATAGTACTCTTGCAACATCTTTAGGGCTATTTGGAAAAATAGAGAAACGTTACTACTCTACACTCCCTTAACACAAGACAATCCGAGAAATAGTGTTACATCTGTTTCTTTTGAACAGCCCATTGCCCAGTGTTGATTACTGGCGTGGGAGCCACCTTCTGCATGATGACCTTAAGCAGTGTGACCATTTACGTAGTCCACCATAGGATGTGGGGTTGGGCGGGATGGCAAAGTCTACAGGCATCCAATGTCACAAACAGCTTTTGTTCAGCTTCACAGACTACATAGATTTTATTATTTCTGTAACAAAAATAAGATGTGTTGACGTCTCTGGCAAAGACAGAAGGGCCTCTTTGAGGATTAACTTCACCCACAAACACTTTGTTTGTAGGTAATTATTCTTAACATAACTCGCTCCAGAGTTATCCATCATTGCTTTCCCCCCTTTACTCTCAGTCTACCCTCTCTCGATTTGTCAGTTTGGCTCTGCAGTACCTCTCTCACCTCTGAATCAAACAGTTGTGGGTCAAATCCCAAATTAGGACTTGAACTCACAAAGTATAGGGTGGGACTCCAATGCAGCACTGGGGGAGTGTGACATAGTTGGGAGGTGTAGCACTTCAGATGAGATGTTGAATTGAGGTCCTGTCTTCTGATTCGGATGGACGTTAAACATCGTCATGGCACTATTCAAAACGAGAATGTAGTTTGTCCCAGTGTTCTGGCCAACAATCCCCCAGACACAAATATTGGTTATTCACTTCAGGGATGTTTGTGGGAAATTGCTAGGTGAAAATGAGCTGCTATATTTATCTGCAAGATAGTCACTATGATTTACAGCCATGAAGTAAATCCTGGAAAGGCTTTGAGACCTCAATGAATTGAAAGGCACTATATGAAATGCAACGAATATTAAATAAATATTTTAAATCAGTTGAATCTGCTGGTTTCCTCTTCACCTCCCCACCACCTACCCCAGCAACATTGTACATGTGAGCACTAACATTACCAATGTTGTGGTGTTTTTCTCAGCAATCAGTCTGTGGTCACCAAACTCTTGTCCGTTTGCTTTAAGTCTTTCAAAAAATCTAAAACCAAACATACACAAAATACCAGCAGAATTTCGGGGGTTCCATTTTTACTACCTTTAAATAACATTGTTTTTGCCTTTCATATATTCTAACATTGAATAATTTGTTGGGACTAGACTCATTCTATTTTTTGTGCATCAATCTAAAAGATAATTTCCACTGTTGAACACAATAAATATAAAAATTCAAGGCAGGAAGCGAGTTTTTTTTATTGTATTACAGTATCTGAAGCAGAAATGATAGGCAATTGCCTCAGCATGTTAATGAATCACACCAATACAGTCAGTGAACATAATACTTGAAACAAGTACTCCACAATTCATGAGACTAATCATTCTTTTGTACCAGTGAACATGGGTGCGTGCTGGGCCCATGTTTGCTAATTAATGTGCAAGTTTATTGCTTCGAAGCTCACAATACTTGTAAAATCTGTAATAGACCACAAACACCTGGTGCCCGAGAGGAGGTAGACAAGTGTGACTGGTAAAGAAATGTCAATTCAACTTCTCAAATGATAGAAACCCAAACAAAACTAATCAAAAATAATTACCTTTTAAAATGAGGAGGGACACTTACTAAATTCAACACTACGCAACTTTTTTTTCCAAAATAGTTGTGAATGTTCACGACTAAAATAAATGGATGTAACTGAAAGTTGCCTTTAGTAAGATTACATTAACGAGTGTATGACAATCGAAATTCACCTTTGAATATTTTTTAAATCGTTGACTTACATTTTGTGTATGCTGCATCAAAATGTGCTTTTAAACCTTTTCTAACTTTACAGTTGTGGATATATTAAAAAGCACATCATCACCAAATATGAAACTCACATTTTCTCTCACAAACTAGGCAGTTCTACATGTTCCTGCACAAGGATTTAACTCGTTTTTGGACAAACTAAATATTTTTGTCACCAGCTCTAAACTATCACTGTGTTCGGTACTGGCACATATGTAGTTTCAAGTACTGTATGAACCCGAAATAATTCCTTCTATTTTTAATGCACGTACAAGAAACTTGTCCACTTTGGAAGTGGCAAGTTAGCATTTAAAGCAGTACAAAATAAAGCATTTAACAGCAAAGAAAAAATCCATGTGAATTTATTTTCTTCATCTCCCTGGTCTCTACATGTTGCCAAAAGCATATTGAGAGGATTTACCAGGGAGTAGATAGAAAATTTGCTTTGAGATCTGAAGTAATGTCAATCCATAGTCAGATACGTGTTAAATGACTGACCTGGAATTTGATGGTCCTTAGGATTTTTAGCTGCCCACCTACTGGTAGGCAATTACAGATTCCACCAATTCAGGCTTGGCACTTCAGCATAGCAGCGCCTACATTGCCAAACCACTCTCAAAACACAAACATTGAATGAATCTTCTTGGAGGACAGAAACTGGAGTAGTTGGCTCTGCCATCGGAGGCCGGGCCTTCAGTTTCTCCGCTCCCACCCTATGGAATGCCATCCCTCAATCCCTCCGTTTCGTTTCTTCCCTTTTCTCCTTCAAGGCCGGTTTGAAGACCTTCCTCTTCGATCGTGCCTTTTGTTCCACCCCGAACTCTTTTACCTCCCCTTCGTGTTTCACCCCTTCCCAAACACTCCCCTCCCAGCTCGGGTCACACGCCTCCTGTGCAGCGCCTTGGGACGTCCTCCCAACGTGAAAGGCGCTCTATAAATGTAATTTGTTGTTGTTGTTGTTGCACTTGGCTTCAGCCAGTAGTAATAACAATAGCGACTTTTAAAAAAAAAGCCAAATTGACTATTTTGGGGGGGGAATAAACGTGGAAGTCATCTTACACCCTAGAGGGCGTGATGAACTCTTAAGACAGTCACATACATGCAATCCCAAATCACACAAAATAGAAGTTGCAGCTTACCATCAATGAATTAGTCATTTGAAGGGAAGGTTTCTGAGATTCAATCTCTTTATAAAGCTTCAAAACTGCAAAAGACCTGTCTCAAAATTAAGAATTTTGCAAATCTTGTATTTTAGATGTGGGCCAGGCTATGTTGGTAGAAATTCTGTCTCTATGAGTCATAAGGTTATGGGTTCAGGGACTTTTCAGTTCCCAGTCCCTCCAAAGCACCACAATTGGGGTACTGTTGGATGGAATGTTAAACCAAGGTGCACTACCTGTTCAGGTGGACATCAAAGATTCCATTAAGACTATTTGAAAAGAGAAGGTAGTTTCTCCTCAGGTAAATATTTTTGCCTGGGACAACAATCCTCTAAGTAAAATGGTCATTTGTGGGGCTGTTTGTGGTTGTTTGTGGGGCTTTGCTGTGTGCAATTTCACTGCTGCATTTGCCTACAAATATAAATAAGTGCAACAGAAATTCCCTGTGAAGCACTTTGAGGCATTTCAACATGATATCAAAAACAAGGATATTTTTTTTTAGACATTGGTCTTTAAGGCTAAGACGTTGCAAACTTTCAGGAACAGATAAACAGTTAAATTACTAAATCAAATCATACAAAAATGCAATAATGCTGAGTAACTGAAAGACAACCCCAAGGCTTTCAGGACACAACAATGACAAAATTGAGATAACAGCTGGCCAAATTTAACTTGAAAAATGTCATCAACTGAATGTAATTCATTTAGCTGGCAGTGTTCACATCAATACTGTAAACTGTTAAAAACAGACATAAAGCTTAACAAATCAATGATTTTAAATAATTCGAATTGAAAGGATGAAAACAAGTTTAGAAACAGTAGGGGAGTTTCACAGATATTTCTTAGCAGGATTTATTAGAAATCTATCCAGAAGTAAGTGACATGGGTTTGGAAATGCAGTGCTGGCTTAAACTAATTTTTGGAGCAGGTTTTCCTCAAATCAACACTACTCACCAGAAGATGTCCCTTTCGGATTTCCTAAATAAGAAATCAAGCTATGAAATACGCAAAATTTACCCCAAATTTCTATCATGGATTTATACATTTCTAATCCCTCCAGCAACAGCAAGCAACAAAAAAAAACATTGATGAGGTTTTCCTTGAGTAATGAAGACATTGAAACGAACATACAGCAACCTACATTTACAACAACTTAACAAGGTATTCTACTTGTCACAACAAAATCAATCATTTCAGGCAGTAAATATTAGGACTGTAGTATTCCCTGACCAGATGTGGCATTGTTTCCTCGTTATAAAAAATTACAAACATTGTTTAACCGATTTACTACACAGCATTATTTTTTCTTCTCCACAGAACAAACCTGACAAAAATAACCATTGTAAATATGACCTCGCTCACAATTGGATGTATTGATTCAATGGCGAGGCATCACTTCTGTTCACGGGGCAGCACGTCTCTGGCTGTCCTAGACCTGATTGAATAGACGGTGATTCTGATAACTGAGTCTCTAAAGTCAAAAACAGAACTTCTGCTTGGAGCGGTTTAAAATTACACTGAGCGTTTCTTTTATATAAAAATACAAAAAGAGAAAGTCTGTGCACAATCTACGGTGTGAGGAAATCTAAAGGTCCACTGATTCTACTAAACTTTGAATGTTCTCTTCTTCATTCCCTATATCGGTGTGTTCAGCAAGTGTGAAAAATGAAATACTGTAAAAAAAAACGTTTTAAATATGTCTGGTGATTCATTATTGTAAATGCTCTCATCTTCTCTGATGCAGTGTCCTGGTTATTCTGCTTCCAGTCGAGGTAACACGGGAAGAATAAGATTTCCAAAAGCAGAGTCCTGGGTTATGAAATATCCTGAAGAATGTGCATGTGCATGCTGAGAGAGAGAAAAAATACATTAGCATCAACTGACCTGGAATTGTTCAACAATTAAAAGGTCTGTTTGCTTCCTAATAATAGCAATTAGTTACTGTACTTGAGAAAAGATAAAATGGTCAGGCCAGATTTGAGTGCAGTACAAATTAAATATGACCGATGAAACATCACTAGCCAACAATAGTAATATAGAAAAGCATCCCAACATCTTCAGTACACACTGCTGTTTTCAAAAGGAGAGAATGTTACTAACCCACAGCCTTGAATACATACATGAAATCAATTTACTAATCCAGCCACAAAAATACATGAAGGTAAACTAGTGAAATGTTGGCAATAATATCACATTATCCTATAGACCAAAAAAAGTCTACTTTTTGAAAAAAAATAGCTAAATAATGTCTGGTCTCAATATGTTAAATGTTGCCTGTTTTTCTAAATCCAAATGCATCTTTTTAAACAGAGATGAGAGAAAAATATCATATCTTGCGCAGGCTGCATCCTGCAAGCAGTCTAGGTTCTATCAGTAAAATCTAGTGTGAGTTAATAAACTAAATTCGTGGCAAGATTTAAAATTTTGCATGAAATTTTAAATGGATGAAAGATGCATATAATTTTTTTTTGCGCAATTTACAGTTTACCCTGAAAAAAGTAATATATATTCCAATAGTGCCGTTATTCGGGTTACACTACAGTAAGTAAATCATCCTCTTTGTTTTCAATCAATGCCCTTTAACTTTTATCGACATGGTTTTTCATTTCGTTAAGACCACAGTACAGATGTTAAATAAAAGCCATTGGCAGTGTGAAAGGAGTAATTTAATCTCCAGGCACAGATGGCCATAAATTATTTAAGTTTAGCCATTCTGCCTGATGTCACCTGTCCATAAATTAATCTTATGTTCTCACTGCCAGCAGACCACAATTCCACTTGATCTGCTCTCTCGACCAGCTGAGATAATTTCTTCAGTCACTTGTTTGCTCAGCTCCCAGACCTCCCCAATATATCCCTACAACAAACTAAAACAGCCTCCCCACGCACCATTCCCCCCCACCCCACCACACACACACAAGGATCATTTACTCAAATAAAGAAAATGTTTGAAAGGATCAACCTCAATGAATATAAGTGATTAATTCACTTATATGATAAAGAGCCACATTTTCCGCTGGTGCTGAACTCAGATCCAGTGAGTATTATTCATGTGAGTTGATCAAATGGGGGGTTAAATTTACTATAAGATCTATATCCTATAAGATCTGCATCCTATTATTACCACAGTCAATCCCTCATCATCCAACGGGCTATGTCTCAGACCAAGCTTCTCCTTCCTCTGAAGAAAATATATGGGCCAGTATACATTGTTGACAAGCCTTAGTCATGACACCTTAGTCATGAAGGTTGAGCTATCTTTGGAAATGCCACCTTTTATTCATGCTCACTCATTATTAAACAGTTTTTTATTTACTGTTCAAATCCTCAACCACCACAAAATAGAACCAAATATGTGCAGTAGGCTTGAAAATATACATTACCAGTCTGACTTGCTATCATTGTTTTCTCACCTCCAAAGGGTATTGAACGCATAATTTATTTGTAAATTAAAAGTTTATCATAATCTTTTAAAAATAAAAACAGATGCACCTGTGAGCTATGTAACTCATGTTTGCTTTTGGTTTCCTCTCTTTGTTTTACTGAAATGTCAATGTTGTGATTAGCTTATTTACCAAATTAAAAATCATTAAAAAAAAAGTCAAGAGCACACAGCTTGGATGAAGTGCACACCAGGAAGTAGCCAATGAAGCTGGTTGTGTTCTGGCAGGTATACAGTAAAAGCCATTCTTTGCTGGAATATAGATTCGCTGAGAAGTTGAGGTGTCCACTGGTCCTACGGCAGGCTTCCTGCGCACTCCAAAAGAGCCAATGTCCAGGTCATTAGGTCCAAGCGTGCTGAATGTGGGCAGAGTTCAATGAGCAACAATCGGCCGTGACCCACTACTGACCTGGAATATGGACCTTTTGTTTTAAATAGCGGAAAGCTGATGGCTTTCTGTGTGCAAGTGCCATCACTGGTCAAGTGGTCGGCGACGCCACTTGGGGAAGTGTGGGCCCGTGATTCTGCCCTGTCCCACCATCAGAGGTCATGCTTACAGACACTACACTCAAAACTGTGGAACACTCTCCCTCAATCCCTCTGCTTTGTCACCTCTCTCCCTTTTCAAGTCCTGAATGAAAACATTCCTTTACGACTGTGCTTATGGCCACCTCGCCCCATACCCCAGCTCAGGGTCACTGTTAAATTGGATACGTTGCAAGTTGTTGTTGTTATTATAAGGTGGTGAGAATAATATGGGCTCTATATATCATATTATAAAGGGAATTCTTCTGTATTTGGTGAGCAGATTTTTTAAAAAATCATTTACTTTTGCCATTGGCTGCAAAACCAACGTGTAGCAATCTGTTTCTGAGCGAGTTCAGCGAAAAATTAAGTGATGAGAAGAAACAGTTTTTTTTAAAAAAGAGCAAATACAAGGGAAAACAAGCGAAGGAACACAGCTACTTTATAAATTGTATTTATTTTACTGGGTTTAGTTATTCCAGTAATAAACTCATCTTTGATGTTTGATGATTATTATTATTAATTTTAGTATGTTTCTCAGTGTCACAAGGCAAGAGCTAAGAACATATAATAATAATCCTTGCATTTATTATAGTGCTTTTCATGTCTTCGAGACACCTCAAAGCGCTTCCCAGAATATACTATAAAGTGAATTGACTGTATATATTTGTGGGTGAAACGCAGCAGCCAATTGTGCACAGCAGTGTCCCACAAACAGTCATGGATTGAAATGACCAATTTTATTACTTTTTTGGGGGCGGATTATTATTAGGCGTGTGTGTGGAGTAAGGAAACTTGCCCAAGGTTTCCCTCTGACCTGCCTGGATTCGAAACACAGGTCTCAAAGCGAGTGTTCTAACCACTGAGCTACAGGCCTCCGTAAGTATAGAATGCATTGGCTCAGGAATCTCCACGGACCCGCTCACAGCCCAAAGATTTAAAAAAAGTATAGTTTTAGCACCAACAAACAGTCTCTCAGTGGTTAGCTGATGCATAGTACCAGACCCGCCAAAAGCAGCCACAATAGTATTTCAAAATCAGAAAGCGGTAAAGCCACCATGTGTAATACAAGTAGAGTCTGTAACCGTGAGGATGTGGGAGGACAGGTCACCATCAGATCTGGTCTGAAGATAGTTTCCAAGCCAATAGGCATTTGTTCTCTCCCTCTTGTCAAGTGTTGCAAAACCTCCACAATAATTTATCTGGAGGCCAAGGTTCTGGACAGGCAGGGATCTGGACACAAACTGGGAGTTGGGACGTCGATAAGAAGTGAAAAGCGCTATATCAAATGCAAGGATTATTATTATTATTACGTCTTACCTAATTTTTACACACAAGTTTCTAATATCTGTTTAGCATTTGTAGTTAAAAGCTTATTATATTTATTGGAAAAGAAGCTGGTGTGATTACTGATACATAGGGTCCGTCGATATGGAAATTTTCCGATTTAGATATATCGACGGGCTCATATTGAGATATACCGAAATATCGATATTTTCGGGTTTTTTGTACTGCGCATGTGCGCGCAGCGCGTGCATTCGGAGTGCTCGCGCATTCCGGGTGCGTGCGCATTTGGGGCCTATCTCCTCAGGAGGTAAATATCTTTCTCTCTCTGTGTCTCTCACTCTCTCCATCTCTGTGTTTTTCTGTCTGTGTCTCTCTCACATCGCCCGCACCTCTATCTATCTTATATTATCACATCCACCCTGTCTCTCCCAACCCTCCCCCCCTCCCCACACCCCCCAGCCGTCTCTCTCTCCCCCCACCCCCCAGCCGTCTCTCTCTCCCCCCACCCAACCGTCTCTCTCTCTCCCTCCTCCCCCCACCGCAGTCTCTCTCTCCCCCCACCCCCCCGTCTCTCTCCCTCCCCCCCTCCAGCCGTCTCTCTCCCCCTCTCCCCCCCCAGCCGTCTCTCTCCCCCTCTCCCCCCCCCCCAGCCATCTCGCTCCTCCTCCCCGCCCCCTCCCAGCCCGTCTCTCTACCCCTCCCCCCCCGCAACCATCTCTCTCCCCCTCATCCCCCCCCAGCTGTCTCTCTCCCACTCACTCCCCCCCCAGCCATCTCTCTCCCCCCCACCCCCACCAGCCGCCTCTCTCCCCCTCCCCCCCCACCCCACCCCTTGCATACCTGTATATTGTATTCGAGGACTATGAATACAATATGGCGGCTTTGCACCTCGGTCTGTGCATTGTGTATAGAGATAAGCATTCTGGGTCTTGTAGTTTAGTGTGCGCGCATTCTGATGTTTTACCTCGATATATCGATATTTTTGAAATGCCTATATCGGCGTATCGAGATGAAAATTATATCGGGTTTTAGCGATACATCGCCGGACCCTACTGATACATCTCCATCCTTATTTCATAAAGAACGTGCTGAATGTGGGCAGTGTGCAATGAGCGACAATCGGTTGTGAACGGTTTCCTGGTGTTTTTTTTGCCAGCCTGAGCTTGATAGTTAGTGCCCAAAGCTGGGTACAGCTGAGATTTATGTAACCGAAAAAGAGACTACAGAGAGGACATTCGATAAAGATACACCAGACAACTGTAAATTGGTGAGTTATGTTTATCCAAGGAGTGGGAGTCTAACTCAATTCTTCGATTCCCAGGACTCGCAATCCCATGAATGGACTGTCAATTTGAGCCTGGCATATCCCCAAACCAACAAAAGGAACTATCCATTCTCTAAGGTTGTTCCTACTGTTATGAGGAGTACACATGCAACAAAATGTTATACCTGTAAGGCTGCTTTTTGTTGTGCAGCTATGTGCTGTTGCTCTGCATGATCCCGAAAATCCTTAGCAAATGCGGGTCTTGATAAAGGAATACTGTGATGGAGGAATGCAATAATATTATATGCAGCTCACATTGACAATGAGACATGCTATGTGAAAACAGCTTGCTTTAAAGTCTATTGAACAATCCTTGCATTTGAAATAGCTGATCTGCAATTTCTTTATCAGCAGCGGAATGTCTGAGGATATCATCCCATATTACTTGCAAAGTATGTACTGTAGTATAGATTTCCATTTCAATCAAACAAACCAGCAGGATCCTGCCCACTAATTACTAACACAGTCAATAAAATAAACATCGACCATCAAATATACTGGATCCTTCAAGGATTAATGCAAGGATTATCATCATTATTTTCAAACACTGTACATCTAACATTTTGGTTGAAATATACTGTATAATATATGCACAACTGATCTACTGATGCACTCGTTAAAACAAGGATCAAAAAACAATTTTAAATTTGTTTTTCTACCCTGCATGAAACACATACGAAAACAATATGCTGAAGCAAAACATTCAATCTGCATCAGCCTAATACTCATCTATTGAGATTCTGAATTTAATATAATCCTTTGTTCTTCCTCCAGTTAAATCTCAGTTTGACAGTAAGAACAGTGAATTTTTAAAAAAATTTGAATGAGGTCAAGCTCGGCTGTGACGTCCTCTCCAATTGAGCACTGACTGCCAGACCTCACACTGAACAATTACAATGGTGAGGTATCCGAGGACAATCTAGGCCCCTTCTGACCCTCACCCCAAATGTGGAGGGAAGAGAGGGCAAGAGAGCCTGTGTGCAGTGAGGAAGAATGATAAAAATGTTTTAAATTTTTTTTAAAAGAAGAATATTACTGCTGTGACTCACGACACGCTTTTAATATTTCAGATTGCTTTTAACAGTGAATTGAAACATTCATTAGCTCATTTAGATTTTAACAGACTTTTGCCCCACAACCCGATCCCGAACCCATCATGCTAATTTTATCCTCCAGATAAAACGGGTCATTCACTTTGTGGCTGTTTGTGGGACATTAGAGAAATGCGGAGAAATGCAGAACTAATAGAGTAGTGATAATGGGTGACTTCAACTATCCCAACATAGACTGGCAGAATAGTAGAGTAAAGGGCAAGGAGGGAGAAGAATTCCTGAAGTGTGTGCAGGACAACTTTCTTGATCAGTATGTTTCCAGTCCAACGAGGAAAGAAGCATTGCTGGATCTAGTTTTGGGAAATGAGGTAGGGCAAGTTCAACAGGTTTCTGTAGGTGAGCATCTAGGGAATAGTGACCACAATATCGTTAGATTCAGAATAATTATGGAAAGGGATAAGGAACGATCACAGGTGAGGACACTCAACTGGAAAAGGGCTAATTTCAATGAGTTGAGGTGGGACCTAGCCAAGGTGGATTGGAAAGAAAAATTGGCAGGTAAGACAACTAACGAGCAGTGGGCAGCGTTCAAAGAGGAGATAGTTCAGGCACAGGTCAAAAGCATCCCCACAAAGGTGAAATGTAAGGCATCCAAACCTCCCTGGATGACTAAGGAAATCGGGGCCAAAATAAAACAAAAAAAAGAGGCTTATGATAAGTGTCAGGCTCAAAATTCAGAAGGGAACAAAGCAGAATATAGGAAGTGTAGGATAGAACTAAAAAAGGAAGTTAGAGGGGCAAAGAGACTGCATGAAAAACAATTAGCGAGTAAGATTAAGGGGAACCCTAAGGTTTTTTACCAACATATTAAGAGTAAAAGGTTGGTCAAGGATAGGGTGGGGCCAATTAGGGACCGAGGAGGAAATCTCATTGTGGAGGCAGAGGGCATGGCTGATGTACTGAATGAGTACTTCGCCTCTGTCTTCACAAAAGAAAATGATACAGCCAATGCCATGGTATTAGAGGAGAGGGTAGGAGAAATGGATAGAATAATTATAACCAGAGAGGAAGTGCTAAAAAGGTTGACGTCGCTCAAGGTGGATAAGTCACCTGGTCCGGATGGGATGCACCCTAGGTTACTAAGTGAGGCACGGGAGCAAATAGCAGGGACTCTGGCCACGATCTTTCAATCTTCCTTGGACACAGGGGTCGTGCCAGAGGACTGGAGGATAGCTAATGTTACTCCCTTGTATAAAAAGGGGCAGAAGGACAAGCCTGGTAACTACAGACCAGTCAGTCTAACGTCGGTAGTGGGCAAACTTCTAGAGTCCATAATCAGGGACAAGGTAGATCTTCACTTAGAAAGATATAGGCTAATAAAGGACAGTCAACATGGATTTGTTAAAGGCAAATCTTGCCTTACAAATCTGATAGAATTTTTTGATGAGGTAACGGAATGGGTGGATAATGGTAGCGCAGTTGATGTAGTTTACATGGACTTTCAAAAGGCATTTGACAAAGTGCCACATGAGAGACTTATTATGAAATTAAAGGCCCATGGCGTAAAAGGGACAGTGGCAGCGTGGATCCACAACTGGCTGCGAGACAGAAAGCAGAGTTGTGGCGAGCGGCTGTTTTTCAGATTGGAGGGAAGTGAGCAGTGGTGTGCCACAGGGATCGGTTTTGGGACCATTGCTGTTTGTAATCTACATCAATGATCTGGACTTGGATGTACGGAGTACAGTTTCCAAGTTTGCAGATGACACTAAGTTAGGGAGAATAGTAAACAGTGAGGAGGATAGTAGCCATCTGCAAGAGGATATAGACAAATTGGTAAAGTGGGCAGACACATGGCAGATGAAGTTTAATGCAGAGAAGTGTGAGGTGATGCATTTTGGGAGAAGAAATGAAGGAAGGCAATATAGGCTAGATAGTACAATTTTAAATGGTGTAAAGGAACAGAGAGACCTGGGGATTTGTGTTAGTGACTCGTTGAAGGTGGCAGGACAGGTAGACAAGGCTGTTAAGAAGGCATATGGGATACTAGGCTTTATAAATAGGGGTATAGAGTACAAAAGTCAGGAAGTGCTGACTAACCTCTATAGGACTTTGGTGAGGCCTCAGCTGGAATACTGTGTTCAATTCTGGTCACCACACTACAGAAAGGATGTGAAGGCATTGGAAAGGGTACAACGAAGATTTACTAGGATGGTGCCAGGATTGAGGGACTTCAGCTATGAGGAGAGGCTACATAGGCTAGGGTTATTCTCTCTGGAGCAGAGAAGATTGAGGGGAGACCTAATAGAGGTTTATAAGATCATGAGGGGTTTCGACAGGGCAAATAGAGAAAAACTATTTCCACTCGTGGGTGAATCTGTGACTCGTGGTCACAGATTTAAAATAGTTTCAAGGCGCAGTAGAGGGGAGCTGAGGAGAAATTTTTTCACTCAGCGAGTTGTTCGAATCTGGAATGCATTGCCTGAAAAGGTGGTGGAGGCTGATTCGATAACAACTTTTAAAAGGGAATTAGATCTTTATTTAGTGAGAACGGGTCTATTAGGCTATGGGGAGCGGGCAGGGCAGTGGGATTGAATCGCTCTTTTCAAAGAGCCGGCACAGACTAGATGGGCCGAATGGCCTCCTTTTGTGCCGTAAAATTCTATGATTCTATGATTACTTCAAATTGGTTGCTGGAATCACCTACAATTATACAGTCGAGTACATTTTACAGAAATGTTTGTGAATCACTTTGAGATGTTTATTTGACATTATTGACATCATACGCAAGGCTTACTATTACAACATTTCAAATACTGCAAATTTTAGGAGTGATTCAATTCCCAAAGAATGACTAGTCATTTATACTGCTATTCCTTAATAGTGAGCAACAAAATTTCAAGGTGCTGACCCAAGCAGGGGATTAGGATCAGGAGGGTAGGGATAGGAGAGTGGCCAAATTTGGGGTGAAATAGCAGGATCTTGAGACATGCCTTGAAGGAAACAAGGGAGGAAGTGAGGCAAAGGAAATGTGGGATGGAATTCCATAGGGTGGGGACAGAGGCTGAAGGCCTGACCACTGATGGCAGGGCAGACATGGCATGGAGACGTGGAGTAGGCTAGAGCCTGCTGTGCGGATGGAGTGGACAGGTTGATATAGTGTCAGAAGTTCACAGAGGTAGGAAGGAGAAGGCAAGGACAAGGATTTTGAACTCTATCCTTTGGGGGATGGGGAACCAGTAGAGCTGGGTGAGGGCAATAGAGTCACTGAGTCTGTTGCAGGAGAAGACACCAGCTGCAGAGTTCTGGATGATCTGCAGCTTGTGGAGGAAAGAGTTGGGAAGGCCAACAAGCAGCCAGTTGGCGTAGTTGAGCCTAGATGTGATGAACACGTAGATGAGGGTCCCGGAGGGGAGAGGGGTGAGTCTGTGGTAGAGCTGGGACGTATTGTGGAGGTGAAGGAAGGCAGAGTGGGTCATGCACAGACCTGGGGTAGAAAGGACAGTTGAGGGTGAAACAAGATGCCAAGGTTCCGGACTGGCTCAGTGAGGTGGAGTGTGGATCCATGCATAGTGATACTCCCGGAGTTGCCTGCGGTGCAGAGATGCTGACAAAAGCCAATCAGGAGAGCCTCGGTCTTGTTGATATTCAAATTGAGAAAGTTAGCTCTCATCCAGGACTTAATATCTGACAACATTCTGTCAGGGCAACAATGGTCCTGGTGTCGAGGATGGAGTCAGAGAGTTAAAGTGGAGTGTCACATGTATTCATAATACTAATCCTTGCATTTGATATAGCGCCTTATGATGTCTTCGAATCATCTCAAAGCGCTTCACAGAATATACAGTAAAATATATTGACTGTTAGGTTATGTGGCAGCCAGTTGCACGAATGCAAGGACTTCAATTATTATCTCCCACCCCCCACCCAACCCCAAGCGATTCTCTTCCAAGTAAACATCTAATAGACTATACCTGGCTCCAGGATTGTTCATAGATGACTGATTCTGCATTATCAGTTTCCTCTTCTCCTGTTTGAGCTCTGCTAGAATAGCAGCACGGTTTTTGTTCTGAACGTCTATAAACGGAAGACAAGAGAGAAATATGTTCAAATTAATCAGGAAAATTCTGTGAGAGCAAATAATCAGCCCATTTTCTCAATCGGGAAATGGGATGTGGCACAATACAACGGGAAATAGGGAATAAAATCTCTTAAAAGAGAATCAAAGAAATCCCATCAGCTGCGATAAGCTCAATTAATGTACTGCTCTCTGTTTAACATGCTAGGTGTCATTGTGAACTACTGTCTCATGACTCCATCTAGTTGAAAGTGGGACTGGATATATAAAAGTTTTTCATTACTGCACCACTTACTATTCTTCACAAAATAAATAGGAGGCACTACTCTTGGGGTATTCCTCATACAGTTCTAGCCAGATTCCACTGGCTCACTATCATTGAACGGATCAACTTCAAGATCCTTAGGCATGTTAAAATCAATTCACTCACTGGCACTTCCCTACCTATCCGACCTCTCCAATGGCACCGGCCTCCTGCATGACCCTCGCACCCCGCTCTTCACTATTGGAAGTCACGCATTCAGCTACTACGCTCCCAAACTCTGGAACTCTCTCCCACAATCCTCCCGCCTTGCCCACTCTCTCAGTCACCCCCACCCCTCCAGCTCAGAGCAGGATCTTCTCTTTGCAGGTCATTGGTTCCTTCACATAATAATAATAATTCTTGCATTTGATATAGTGCTTTCCACATCTTCTAGACGTCTCAAAGCGCTTCACAGAATATTCTGTAAAGTGAATTCACTGTACATTTGCGGTCAAAACGTCGCAGCCAATTGCGCACAGCAGTGTCCCACAAACAGTCATGGATTGTCATGGCCTTTCCCCCTCCCTCTTCTTGTTCCCTCACTCCCTTTCCCCACTTTCTCTTCCCCTTCTCTCCATCTTCCCTCTTGCCCCCCTTCCTCCCTGATTTTGCCCTGCACCCACCTTTCCCTCCCTCTCTCCTTTGCCCCCCTTTCTCCCCCCTCTTCCTCCCTGACCTTGCTCTGCACCACCATTCCCTCCCTCTCTCCCCCTTGCCCTCTTTTCCCCTGGCCCCATTTCTGCGACTGTTTGTGGGACACTGTTGTGCGCAATTTGGCTGCCGTGTTTCGTTCGTCCACAAGTATACAGTCGGCTTTCCTGCTCTCCTTCCCCCTGCCCCGACTCCTACCCTTGACATCTCTTCCCCCCCATTTCCCCTAATCCCACTTCCATGACTGTTTGTGGGACACTGCTGTGCGCAATTTGGCTGCCGCGTTTCGCCCACAAATATACAGTCAATTTTCCTACTCTTCTTCATCCTGCCCCCAACCCCTCCCACCCTGCTCTTATCCCCACCTAACTGTACAGCACCTTGGGACGTCCTCTCGACGTGAAAGGCGCTATATAAGTGTAAGGATTGATAACTTATTATTTTTAATAATGCCATTATTTTCCGTTAATTCATATACTGTACATGGAAATCACAGGATGCTTAACTGATAGGTTTATACCATGCTTTTCATGATGATTTTTGCTATGTACATTAAAGTTAAACAGTGCAAATCCAAAAGGTAATTGTATTGAAGCCTGACACCCGAGCCTTGAAGGTAGCAGTTAACAGAGTTCTACATATGCACCTGCTTATGCAAATGGGAGCAGTAAATATAAATCAGGTTTCACTAGAAGTGATATTGCTTCGTCCCCATGAGTAAGCTGAGTGCAATAATAATATTTGATATAGCACTTTTTACCTCAGGAGAACATTTCAAAGAATTTCACAGGATTTGCTGCAATGCATAGTGACTTGTGGGCAAACTCAGCAGCCAATTTCTATACACCAATGTCCTCACAAAACGCTCTGAAGCGTGGAGGGTCCTATATGAATCAAAGTTGTTGTCCCTACCAAACTGTACAGCGCCTTGGGACGTCCTCTCGATGTGAAAGGTGCTATATAAATGTAAGTTTTGATTGGTTGATTGATCCAGCAGACAAGACATTGGTTTAACTTCTCATCTGAAGGATGGCACTTCGACAGCCTAGATTGTGAGTTCAAAGTCCCAATGTGGGGCTTGAATCTACAATCCACTCGGAAACAACTGAGCCAATATATATATGCAAACTGATGTAAAAAATAAACAGTACTAACTTTACCATTGATCCTTTGTATGTATCACCAAAGAGTTGAAATAGTCGCATTTGCATTATCTGTACAGATCTGGGAGAAAGTAGAAAGACACCACTAATTCAGACTATTCACAAGATCATCCATATTGCTCTCCTTTATACTGCTCTAGAGTTCTGGGCAGTCTCCTTACACCACAGTACTTTGGTATAGTACTGCAAACCTATGCAGTACTGTAGGTTTGGTTTAAGTAGTAAAATTGAGAAACACTAAAACTGAAATGTTACAGAGAAACTGAAAGAAGAAAACAAACAAACATTGCAAATGTTTGTACTGAGACAGATAAATAATTTGAAATGGCCCTTAAAACACATGGTGCTTTTCACAGGAGTTTGTTCAAAGAACTCAGCTGTTGGAACACTCCCCAATATAGGACTCGGATACTGGATCGTGCACAATAATTGTCCGACCAACTCTCCTTAATACCACGCTCATCTAAAAGACTACCGCTCAAGTTGTGTCTAGAGAAAGCTTTGAGGTATACGATCCTGGTGTGAAGTGCCAATGGCCATCACTGGTGATAACTTTGATAGGTACAATCTGAGGTAATGACTCCAGAGCACCACACAAGAACAGTCTCATTCATTAATAGAATGCAATGTTTCCTGCAGTCAAGTATTGATAACAATATGCTAACTATGCCACAGTGAAAACCACAACCAAATTATTAAAACATTTCTGAATTCCAGCTTTGAGTTACTCATGGTTTGGGGCAAATCCATGTGCAAAGTTAGTGATTCTACATCAAATTCTGGTCCAAGTGTGCTTCCCAATCCATTATTAATATTCTGCAGTTTCTTCACCATTCATGTGCCAAACACTAACCAAACATGGAAGACCATTTGGTTATGGGTTCTCAACAGGATGCTTATCACAGGAAGAATAATATGAAGCAGCTCGCTCCACGATAAGACATTTCGTTTTTAATTAGCTAAACTGGAAGTGCTGCAAGCATACTTTTCTATCAGATACTTTTCTATCTGAAGAACCAAGTACGCTACAAGTCAAGTGCAACCTTGAAATGAATTAGGACTCGTATAAAATGCACAGTACAAACTGAAGATACAATAACCTTTTGTTTTGGGATGCTTTATCCATGAGTGTGCTATTTAAAGGAGAACATTAACAGTGAAGGCTAAAAATATTAGCGAATGTAAAACAAATCTGTTCAGCTTCAGAATGCAAAGTACAAATGCACTAAAAGCCTCAGAGGAAACAAACAGTGCGCCTCATACCATGGATATTGCGTCATACAAGTCGTACAACTGTACTTCAATGTGAAGATAGCACTTGAGTTTGATAAAGCTATATGATGGTGTACTAAGGGAAGGCTGCAATGAATAAGCCTCATCTTTAGCGGGCAGGCTCGAGGGGCCGAACGGCCTATTCCTACTCCTAATTCTTGTGTTCTTATGAAAGGTCTTCCAAACTCAGTTAGTGTTTGTCACATGAATGACAAAAGAAACTGCAAAATAATAACATGGTTAATGAATGTGCACTTAACCGGAATATGGTAGGGACATAGGAACATAGGAATAAAGAGGAGTAGGCCATTCGGCCACTCAAGCCTGCCCAGCCATTCAATAAAATCATATCTGATCTTCTAATCTAACTCTATCTGCCCGCCTTATCCCCCTATCACTATCCATCAGAAATCTACCAATCTCAGTTGTGGGATTGTCACTTTTGCACATAGAAGGTTAAAACCCAAAGTAGCCGCAGAGCTGGAACTCTGAAAAGAGGATCCTGGTTTAATGAATCTTCAGCAATCCATTATTGGGATTGCAAAGGGTCAAAGGGGAGAAGTCTTTATACTAACAATGTTCTGCCATGAACCACGTAATGTGCTGGGAACACCTAGAAGTTGAAAACAGCATCCAAACACATTTCAATGCTGTATTCTATATAAACAACTAAAATTTGTCACTCAGTAGTCCCAAATGTTGGTAGGACATTGCTGCCACATTTGTCTATAAAACACGCAGTATTACATCAGTTTATAGTCGTTCGGTGAAGTGTTTTGAGCCATCATGATAAGGCACAATAAAACAAAATGTTTGAGTAGATTCTACCATCCAATGCCCCCAGAAAAGTACAAAGGGGAAAAGGAGAAAAATTACAGTAAATATAAGCCACAAATTAAAGTTACCAGCCTCCAATGTAAATACACTTAAACAACAGCTTCCATTTTGATTTGCAGCCTTGGCAGGCAAATGCATAAATAAGATTAAAAACCTGAACCGCAGCAGATGCCAAATGCCACCTCAATTGTGTGAGCTCAGTAAGAGGAAATGAAGGGCCCCTGGCTATTTTTGATTCAATAGGTCAATAAGATGAGTTACAGAATCTGCTTTTAGGCAACAAAAATCATAAGATAAATATTGTAAAATTAAAAATTAAAATAAAAAAGGATAAAATTTTGATGGCTGAGTGCTCCCTTCTTGCCACCACTTTAACATTCAATGTCTTTGAATTCGACCTGAAACAGCATAACATTTAATAAGAACTCATTACATTCTGTTCTCTTTGATTAATTACATGGACCCCCCACCACACACCAGTAACTCATTAAATCCCCCCTCCCATTCATCCACTAAACATAAAATGCCTCCCACTCACTCACTGAACACAGCACCCCCAAACCCCTCCCTCGATCATTCACTAAACATGCTCCTCTCTTCCTGATCCAGTGCCTTGGGACGTTCTCCCGACATGAAAGGCGCCCTACAAATGTAATTTTGATGTTCTTGTTGATCACTCATTAGATTCACTCGCTCTAAACTCCACACTCCCATTACACCAGACCTCAGCAGGCTCCACTGACTCCCTATAACACAATGGATCAACTTCAAGATCCTTACACTTATCTACAAATCGCTACATGCATTGTCACCCCCCCAGCTCTCCGACCTGCTTACTCCCCTTCTCCACCACCTGCAGCCTCCGCTCGCCAGACTCCGGCCTCCTGCTTGTCTCTTATCCCCTCCCTTCACCATTGGTGGCCATGCCTTCACCCACTACATCCCCCAAATTTGGAAATCTCTCCCTCAATCCCTCATCCACAGCTGAAAACGTTCTCCTTCGACTGTGCTTATGATCCCACCCTCCCTCTCCACGGGTCGACACCAGGCTTCACACTTAATAAGCACTCAGAGACGCTACCCCGTGTGAAAGACGCTATAGAGGATTCCTGCAGCTCAGTGATTAGAGCACTCGCCTCACGTGAGAAATCTTGGTTTAATTCCAGGTAGGGTGCAACCTTGGGCAAGTTTCCTTACTCCACATGCCTAACAATAATCCCTCAAACAAAAACAACAATAATAAATTGGTCATTTCAATCCACGACTGTTTGTGGAACACTGCTGTGCCTAATTGGCTGCTACATCTCCCCCACATGTATACAGTCAATTTATTTTACAGTGAATTCTGTGAAGCTTTGAGATGTCACGAAGATGAGAAAAACACTATATCACATGCAAGGATTATTATTATTATTAGTGGTAATCTCTGATCACTAATTAAACATAGACCCCTCTCCCCAATCATTTATTAAACACAGATCCCTCTCCCTGATCACTCACTAAACATGGGCAATCAGCCTCCCATTACTCACTAACCACAGACCTCCACCCAGATCATTTTTTTTAATTTATAAATTTTCAGAAAATTTAAAACTAACAGAAACTCAAACATTAACACCAACATTTGCTTGGAAATGAAATTGCTATATTTACACTTTGAGTAGGAAAAGAAATGTGATTACCAAGTAATGCTAAAACATATAAATACTGTAAGAGAAATGTAATAATTTAATGCTAGAAGATGGATTATATGCTCCTTTATTGCTTCCTTTCAAATTTGAGCCAGAATAAAAGCCATCAGGTTTGCCGGTTACAAGATAATGGATCCGCTTAAGTGAATTACAAGAAACTAATCTCATCAAGGGGTTGAAATTATGTCATAAACTATGAGTAAGGCTACAGTTATTCACAATTGTCTTCTGAATCCAAACTCTGAAATTGCATGAATGCCTTAAATTCATAGCTGAGTTATGGTTTTCAATGCATAGTATAGTACTGTATACTGTATTATGTGAAAAGAATTGCAGTGTTACCAGCTTAAATCCTAAAGAGGTGCAAATTCTAGTGTAATGGTAACTGTGGACCCTCAAACAGATTCTACAAACTGCAGAACTGAGTGTAAAATGATTTTGTACAGAGGAAAATAACATTTCCCCAGCTGCATTAAGATTTGGCACAAACAGCTTCCATTTTAGATGAGAGGCCATCAGTAGCCATCAATCGTAGTGTTCAGTGCACTCGTTTACAAATTGAAAACGTGTGATAGTAAATGGGCCACGAGTTTCCACTTAAATAAAAGCACATGGCCTTCAATCATCAGCAGAAAGTTCACCTTCAAAATCAGACACAATTCTCATTTTTACTCATTTCCAAACAGAGCACCGTTATCAAAATTATGTTAACACTACACCACCGTCTTCCTTAAGATAAAATCTGTGTCCTTCATAAAGACTGTACCAGATTTATACTGTAAAGCCATAAATTGTTAATTAAGTACACCAGGGACAACACTGACTGCAAATACTGTACAGGTATCCCCAAATTTACGACGGTTCTACTTAACGAACACAATTATTTAATACCTTTTTATCAATATACGACATTTGGTTTTGTTTTAACGACAAAAAAATTAGCTCTTTTGTAAGTACGCTCTTTATACAAATTGGTCGGTATTTTTTTAGGGTTAAAAGCTTTTCTTTTAGTGGTAAAAGCTTTTTTTTAAGCGATAAAAACTTTTTTCTGGCATTTTAAAAAACAGCTTCTTTTGAAGTGACACCACGCATTTTCAAACTATGTATAGCCTCTTCCACATTTCTACAATGTCAGAAAAGAGACCGGTAAGTGAAATGAGCAGCAGTAATACCGCTAGCAGTAAAAAAACACAAAGTTATTACTTTAGATACTAAATCTTGCGTATGTGTGTTATTTTGTATGTTTTGTGTTATTTTAGTGGGTTTAAGGTCTAAAAATTTTGTCAAAAGAACGCATCTCAGGTTATATAATGGGACCACATGCGACACCACGTTCCGATTTCCGACATTTCAATTTGCATGACGTTTTTCAGGAACGCAAACCTGTCGTAAATCAGGGGATACCTGTACTTAGCTTTGTTCCAGTTTCCCGGTGTTACTACAGCTCTACACTCGGGAGATTTTTTAAAATTGTTTACGTTTTATTTTCCCAAATAGATAAATAAACAGATTTATTTCCCAAATACAACAACAACAAAATTACATTTCTAGAGCGCCTTTCACGTCGGGAGGACATCCCAAGGCCTGAAGGCAAGAAACTTACAAGAGCTTTATTGTTGAGCACAGTGAGGCATTTCAAGTTCAAAAGAGAAGTTTCATCCAAAGATTAGTATCCGACGGAATGATGCACAAAAACAATATACAGTAAAATCTTCATTATCCGGCACCCCCAGGACCTGCCTGGTGCCAGTTAGTCAAATATGCCGAATATTCGAGCGGCAAGTTGCAGAAAATCCTACACAAAAAATTAACTTATTTTAAAACATACCATATTAATAATAGACTAAATAATAACAGAATATTGAATGGATACTTACCAATAAAGCATTCCAGCACACTCGGTAAAATGATTGGTAAAAAAGCATTCCAGTGTTCGGTAAGTTTAATAAGTGCGCATGTGCTACACATTGGTTGAGTATTCCGGTTGGTTGGGTACCGGATAAACAAGGTTTTAGTGTACAACAACAACTTGCACTTATCTAGTGGGCCTCACGCTTAACTTATTAACTGGCCTCAGTGTCCCCGATCACTTGATAGCACAACCAATTTGGGGGGGATGACTGTAGATACGATTGAAGAGGAAAGTCTTTAGGCACAACCTGAGGATGGGGAAGGAAGGGGCAAGGTAGAGGGTTAGAGGAAGAGTGTTCCAGAATTTCGAGGTATAGTGACTGAAAGCATGTCCATCGATGGTGGAATAGAAGGCACAAGGGACATGCATGGAGTCAAGGAAGCGGAGGAAATGGAGAGGTTTGGAAGTAATTAGGTCAGAGAGGGAGGGAGTTGCCAGACCTTGAAGTAAATATATAACAAAAGTTCTTGCCCTCCATTGACATGGGACAATCTTATCTGTATTTACACAAATTGGCAGTTGTGTTTGCTACAGAATACACAGTCACTACACTTTACAAAACCCCCTGTGAAGAGATTAGAGATGTTGATGTGATAAAGCAATATGTCAAAGCCAACGATTATTTTATTGTAAATAAAATAGATTGGCACATGTGTCTAGAATAATAAAGATACAAGGATCAAATTTACTAAAGCATCAGTGCAACAGAATAACATAGCTCAACTTTCGGAAATCTGATATAATGTAGTGGAAACAATTTTATTAAACTATGCAGTAGAGATAGCAATTGAGTTGATGCCCACAGTTCTCTAAATAAATTCCCACCAGTTCCTTACAAGGTGGGATACGGTATTCTGAATATCTATTGACTTACTAATTTTAATTTTTTTTATATAGAGATAAAACATGCTCCTTTGCGAGTGTTTAAATTCTCACATTGGTGACCAGACAAGTTGTTAACCTCATCCCAGATTTGTGTAATTACCACTTGAGTCCGAAACATCTACGACCACGCCTATGGTCACATTCCTCTCCTCTTTCTTCAATTCTGCCACTGCAAAGAGCTCCGAGATGGTACCTGCGAAGAACACTATGTAAATGTTGTTTCCCTTCCTGTGAATTGTCAGGTTTCAATTTGAGATTTTTGCCCCCCCACCCCCACCAGGGCACTGACTGAAATCAGCAAATAGGAATCATGTGATAAATCTGCATCCTGCCCTCTGGAGCACAGAAGATTATTTTTTCTTGAAAGAATTGCTTAATAAAACTGGTTTATTAACTGGCAAATGTCACCAGGTAGGGAGCCAAAATCACCAGCTTACAACAACATCCAGTTCACTGGGACCTTATCAGAGGCAAAACCAAATCTGAAGAACCATTTGTGACAGCTTAGTGATGGAAAGTGACCTACTTTGGCTTCATAACTGTTATTAGAAGACTGTGATTTGATCTTTGAAAGGTCATCTGTGCAAGACCCTGCAGATTTGACAAATATTCAGTATTGCAGCCAATACTATTCCCTACAAACCTGCCCGCTGCCTCCGTTCACCGGGCTCTGGTTTGCTTCATATCTCCCACCCGACCTGCTCTACCATCGGTGGAGGGCTTTCAGCTTCTCTGCCCCCACTCTGGAACTCCATCCCACAACCTCACTTCCTCCCTTGCCTCCTTCAAGGCCGGTCTCAAGACCCTTCTTTTCGACCGTGCCTTCAGCTGCCCTCCCACCTCTCTGCCTCCCATTACCCCTACCCTGCCCCTCCCACGTGCTCAAGACCTGATCCCTGACTGTTCAGAACATTGGGATGTCCTCTTGAATGTAAAGGATACCCTAGAAATTTAATTTTGTTGTTGAATACTGCATTGAAGTCACAGCCAGGAAAATAAAACATAGGCCAGATCTCAGCTTCAAACATAACTACAGTAAAAGCCCGTTTATCCGTGACCCGATCACTGTAACTTCCATATAACCGGCACCTCAACAAAAAGGTCCTCATTCAATTAACGGGAATTTATCCGGAAAATGCATTATTTTTTCTGATTGTGTGTTTTTGGCCAAATATCCGGCACGCGCTTTAACCGGCATTGGCTAGGTCCCGAGGGTGCGGATAAACGGGCTTTTACTGCATTCAGTTTCCACACTCTTTCCTCATTATTAGCTAAAACTTGGATTATGGACTTATCCTTCATTTCCATGAAAGTAAGATTCACAACAAGAGTTTTTCATCTAGATATCAGACTGGCAAATTATTTTACTGATAACTTTTTAAATAAGTTTAAAATTTGGCGAATTTTAAAAATGATGGTGGCAAGATTCTTTGTTAGGTTTATTTTAAAATTCAGTACAACAAATAGCAGTTTTTGAATTAAATTAAATTTCTGAAGAAACCACAGAGGATGCTTCAAATAGCATAGATTTAGTCTAAGTGGATATGATAGTCATGAATATTCATAATTGCCATGCAGATGACTGCAGATACTAGATATAATCTCAAGATTGATACACAAGGGGCCAGGTCAGCACAAGATTATTGTTGAAATTATCAAGATAGATTTTGGTAAAGTCATCTCTCCTTTAAAATGTCAAAGCTCAGACAGAGCTTGCTTTGTTTTCTCCTGTAAAAGACCAGAGACTAAGTAAAAGAACAAAAGTGCCCAGACATTATTTCTTGGGATGGTAGCAAGATCAATTGCAGCAGGTGATCAATCATAATTCTGTATTATAAACAGTCGTACTTCTTTGGCACTAAGTCATGGTACTGACTAACTGTGAAAAGCATTCATTATACTGTACCGCTCTTGGTAGAAGATTGCCATTTCTTCCAGCAATCCTCTCACTCGCATTCTATCTCACACCTGAATGCTTAAATTCTTCCCCCCTACCAATCCCATCGCCCACACACACACACACACTTGAAAACCATAATGAATTGTACAACTCTAAAGATCACACTTTAAAACTCATGGTATTGAAAAGTGTGATTCAGTACCTGATAATAAAGTATTAAATGGATATTACTTCAAAAGTAACCTGTGGAGAACTGCACATATTCTTGGTAACACAAGGTGAGCACGCCTTAAGAAGTTGGATAACTTATCTGTAGATTACACAAATGCATTAGATTCTGATATGTGCTGTTTGAATTAGAGAATTCAGTACAATTCTAGTGTGCCGGCCAACAATTCGTGAGCTGGGAGAAGACTGACTTAATTGGTCACTTTGTCGTTGTTTGTGGGAGTTTGCGAGCAAAATACCAACAAAAAAAACTATAATGAGTATAATTACTCTGTAAAATTACAATGTTTTTAAAGAGAAATTGAAATGGGTATGAAATTGGTTATAAAAGTGCACATAGTATGCTTTATACTAAACATATATTTATAAGAAGAATTTGGTCACTCAATCTACGACCGTTTCTGGGACTGCTGTGCAAAATTGGCTGCCGTGTTTTGCCCACAACATACATTAATTTCAGTTTACAATATATTCTGTGAAGTGCTTTAAGATGTCTCAGTGACGTGATCAGGTGCAATATCAAATGCAAGGTTTATTGTTGTTAGTATTATTATTTTTCAGGCTAACAGCCATCTGTAGCCAATTTGCAAACTTATACAATGGCTACTTTGGGGTTTTTTGAGTGTTAGGAAGGGTTAAGGGTTGATGTAGCTGATGAATCAATTAGCCCTAGTTGGGAATTCTATTAGGTTTTTGCAATCTGTTAATGAACTTCTCTAAATGATAGTCACATTAATTCAGTGCATCCCATTAAGAGTCTACGAAAGAGAAACATTAACAGACTAGAATAAATGTTTCCAGGGGGATACTGTCAATCCACAGGGATGTGGTTGATTGCTGCAACTTAGAATGACAATTCAGAACCATTTCCAATGATGACCACACAGAAGACTAGCAGAATATTACAGATAAACATCAACCTGTTCAAAACTAGTGATGTGGAAAAATTATCCAGTACAGACCATCAAACAGCAGTTTCTGAATCCATCCTCTCAAGACGTTAGCAGTTATATCTCTGCCCTGCCTCATTTCTCTCTATGCAATCTACACATATTCCAGTCCACACAGTCTGGATTGATTGTTCCCAATCCCTGTGCTGCAATATCAAATCCTCAATCTTCCAGTTCAACCTTATGGAAATCTCTTCCAAAATTGCTTTGTGTAGCTACATCCACCCATGCTTTCAAAATAACCTAAATTTGACCTCCTCAACAACAACAAAATTATTCTGGTATTGCGCTTTTCAGGACAGTGCTTCGAAATTTTAACCGAATCTCGTTCGGTGTCCCCCCGTCTCAGACAATGATATGAAAGGCACAATACAAATGGAAATCAATGTAAATAAGTTATCGTGACTAATACTTTTAAAGTATAAAAAAATTATAAAATTGATAAAAAGACATGCAACAGTTAAAATTCTAATAATACAATATGCAGAGTATCCATCTTTCCAAAGAGCAAGACTCGATGTTTAACTACATTTATTTAAACAAATTGACCTTGATCTTTTGGAAATACTGCGTACAACACACAGGAACTTTGTCTTTTTATACCGTGCCTTGTTATTATACAATGTCTGGTTTTGTGACACAAATCACTGAGTTATAATAGATCATAAGGCAACTAAGTAGCTCTTAGAATCATAGAACCTTACAGCACAAAAGGAGGCCATTCGGCCCATCGATTCTGTGCCAGCTCTTTGAAAAGAGCAACTCGATCCCACTCCCCAGCTCTCTCCCCATAACCGAGCAAACCCGTCCTCCCCTAATAAATGTCTAGCTTTCTTTTAAAAGTAATTATCGAATCAGCCTCCACCATCTTTTCAGGCAATGCATTCCAGATTTGAACAACTCGCTGAGTGAAAAAATTTCTCCTCCCCTCTGCTTCTTTTAGAAACTATTATAAATCTGTGACCTTGGGTCACTGACACACCCACCAGTGGAAACAGTTTTTCCCTGTTTACCCCATCGAATCCCCTCATGATCTTGAAAGCCTCTATTAGGCTCCTTGTTAGGCTCTAACATTCTCTGTTACAATGAGAATAAACCTTACCCCAAACAAACATCTCAAAACAACAAAAGTTGATGATTTAAAACTTACTGTCACAAATAATTACAGATCAAATCACAATAACTTTCATTTATATAGCGTTCCTTATGTAGGGTAGTGGCCACAGCAATTCACAGTGGTGGAGCAAGACGGGAGGGATTGGGGGGGGGGGAAGGTGACTGTAGGCACGGTCGAAGTGTTCACTTAATTCACTAATGTGGATGGAAGATAGAATCACTAACATGACAATTCTACCCTGAACATCAGACGGTAGCTTTAAGATCTTAATGTTTTTTATTGACAGGAATGGAAACTGACAAAGTAAAAGCTGTCCATTCTTACTCTTTTCACTGACTGTAAAGCACTGCAACAGCACCACCTCATGGTTCTGGCATATCATACATACAGTAGGAATTAGGACCGGTTAAAGTGTCAAATTTGTAAATGTGCAAATTATTATTTTGGCAACATTAATCCCATTTCTGATCGAACCAATCATTCCACGCAAGAGCGCTACTACCATTTTTTATTTTAAATCCAAGCACCACCAGCTTTATCTCAGCAACTGGAATACTAAATTACTTACAGTAAGAAATTCTTAGCATTTTCATTTTAACCCCCCACACATAATCTGGTTAAGATTTTTTGAGTGAGAAAGTATATGAATGATTTAAGCCTTATACTCAACAACAACACAATTACGTACATTTGAGGAGCGCCTTTCACGTTGGGAGCATGTCCCAAGGTGCTTCAGTCAGAGGTCAGAACAAAAGCATGTGGAGAGGGGGGATGTGGGGGAGGGCAGGGTTGGGATGAGAGCACGGTGAGGTAGGAGGGCGTTTGAAGGTGCGGTTGAAAAGCAGGATCTTGAGATCGGCCTTGAAGGAGGCCAGGGAGAGAGCAAGGCAAAGGGATTGTGGGTTGGAGTTTTTAAGCGTGGGAGCAGAGACTAAATAGGCAGGAGACATGGTGCAGGGTAGAGCCTGCTGAACCGAGGGAGCGGACAGGTTGATAGGGATTCATCAGGTCAGAGAGGTAGGAGGGGGTAAGGCCATGGAGGGCTTTGAAAAAGAGGACAAGGATTTTGATTTCTATCCTCTGAGGGATGGGGAGCCAGTGGGGCCGGGTGAAGATGGGGGGGCGCAGAGTCCGATGAAGGAGAATATATGAGCTGCAGAGTTTTGGATGATCTGCAGCTTGGAGAAGGAAGAGTTAGGGAGGCTGACGAGAAAGGAGTTGCCGTAGTCAAGCCTTGAGATGACAAACGGTTGTGTAACGGTTTCTGCGGCCTGAGGGTTGGGGCAGTAGCAATGTTGTGGAGGTGGTGGAAGGCATTGCTGGTCATGGCATGGATTTGGGAGAGAAAGGACAGTTCAATAACGTGTGAAGGAGAATGAATGAGAAGGATAGGTCAATGCGGGAGCTAGGCCAGGGGCAGAGGAGTTAGATGACTCCAGGGCTGCGGAGAGGGATTGTGGGGAGAGTTTCCATGAAGAGCGGTAGAGGATGCAGGTGGGTTTGGTGGCAGTGAGGGAATGAGGAATTGAAGGAGATTAAATGGTGATCGGAGATGGCCTTGGTGATATCCAAGACATTGAGGCCCCGGGTGATCACCAGGTCGAGTGGGTAACCATGAACGTGGGTGGCGGAGTGGACGTGGACAGAGAGGTGGAGAGGAGAGAGAAGTCCGAGGAGATGGAGCAGGAGGGGATGAAGTGAAGGTCTGAGGATCTCAACTGTCCTCCAAAAGGTGTTATGGTCTTACGAAATTCCACATTTCCAAAACCACAGTTACGACCATGTATACAAACAGAAAGTGCTACAAGTCATACACCTTACCTGGTGCTGGAGGATTTGTTGTCATCTCTGTGGAACATTCAAAACCTAGAGGAAAGAGAAAGAAAAATAAAAGTAGAATAAAGGTCAAATAATAACATCCCAAACAACAAAATTACATCAGGAGGATGTCCCAAGGCACTGGACAGTCACTGAGTCAGAGCCGAGCTGGGTGGGGGAGGAGGGAAGGGGGCAATTAGGAGTTGCCGATGGGTATGTAAGTGGCATAATGGAGGAATACACACAGAGGCAGGTGTTTTCCACATAGGCCAAGGTGCTCCAACTGACGGCCGATGGGCAGCATCCGGCCCGCAAACCATTTCCAACTTAATTGTCTGATGAGTAACCTACAGACGAAACACACGCCCCGAGTTGATCAAGCGACTGTCAATTGGGGCTCAGACTGCTGCAGGCGTGCATTTCGGGGTGTAGTGTGGTGTACTGAGGGTTAGGTGCTATTGTGTGGCTCATAGTATAGTAAGGGATAAAGACTATCAACAACAACAACTTCGATTTATATAGCGCCCTCCATGCCGGACGGCGTCTCAGAGCGCTTTAAAAGCAATATTGTATAGTGTGTAGTATATAATGAGTTCAGGCAATGGTGTACAGTACTGTGTAGTTGGTTAGAGTCTCTGGTGTATCGGCGGTGTAGTATGTAATGGGATAGAGGGGAACGCAGGGGACGTGGGGCAGGCCAGAGCCGCTGAATGAAGGGGACGGGCTGGCTGATAGTGAGACAGCAGGTTGGAGAGATAGGCAGGGGCAAGGCCGTGAATGGCCTTGAAAGTGAGGATGAGGATCTTGAATTCGACCCTCTGGGGATGGGAAGCCAGTGGAGACGGGCGAGGGTGGGAGTGACGTGGTCGCAGAGCCTATTGCGGGAGAGTACACGAGCTGCAGAGTTCTGAATAATCTGCAGCTTGTGAAGGGAGGAGCTGGGAAGGCCGACAAGGAGAGAGTTGTGAATGTGTGGATCAGTGTTTACGGTGAGGTAGTGGCAATGTTGCAGAGGTGGTGGAAGACTGTACCGGTCATGGCGTGGATTTGGGGGAGGAAAGACAGTTCGAGTCGAACAAGATGCCCAGATGCCTGACTGGCTTCGAGAGGTGGAGAGTGCAGCCTTGAATGCTGAGATGCGGAGGTGCTGATGCAAGCTAATCGGCAGGGCCTCTGTCTTGTTGATGTTTAATTGGAGGAAGTTGTCCCTCATCCAGGACTCAGTGTCGGACAGACACACAGTCAGAACGCCAATAGTCCTGGAGTCAAGGGTGGAAGTGGAAAGGTAACCGGGTGAGAGCAGGAGGAAAAGACGTTTGTGGAGATGTACTGCTGGCGGTTTGTGAGGTAGGACTCGAACCAGGCAAATGCGGTCCCACTGAGGTGGATGCTGGAGGATAGGCAGTGGAGGAGGATGGCGTGGTTGACTGTGTCGAACGCAGCGGATAGGTCCAGGAGGATAAGAAGCAGAGGGAGCCCTGGTCACAGATAAAGAGGACATTGTTCATGACTTTCACAAGTGCAGTTTCTGTACTGTGGGCAGGGCGGAAATCAGACTGGAGGGGTTCGAAAAGGGAGTGGGAGGAGAGGTAGGCGCGGAGTTGGTTGGCAACAATGCAATTGAGTGCTAGGCAAGTTAGGGTGGGTTTGAAATAGGGTGGTAGTGGCTGAGGTTTGATGGATCTAGGGAAGGTTTTTTGAGAGGGTGATGGCAGCAGTTTCAGAGCTTTGGGGCGCAGTGGCTGAAGGCATGGCCGCCAATGGTGGAGCGGAGGATTCGGGGGACATGGAGGATACCAGACCTAATGGAGCAAAGGTAACGGGTGCTGGTTTGAGGAGAGAGGAGGTCGGAGAGGTAGGGGGTGCAGAGGAGTGGAGGGATTTGACAACAAGGGTGAGGATCTTGAAATCGATCCTCTCCGGGACAGGCAGCCAGTGTAGTCGGGCAAGGACTGGGGTAATGGGAGAGTGAAGTTTGGTGCAGGTGAGAATGCGGGCTGCGGAATTTTGAATGAGTTGGATTTTATGGATTTTGGTGGAAGGGAGGCCAGCGAGGATGGTATTGGAATAGTGCAGCCGAGAGGTGACAAAGTCATGGACCAGGGTTTCACTGGCTTTTGCAGTGAGATATTGCCGGAGACAGGCGATCGGTTGAAGGTGGAAGAAAGTGGTGCTGGTGAGGGACCGGATGTGGGGGAAGAAGGACGGTTGGTGGTCAAACCTGACATCTAGGTTGTGGACGGATTCAGAGAGCTTTAGGGGCAGGACGGGAAGGTGGAGGAGGTGAGAGCCGTGCGATTGAAGACGTTGATGAGAGCCAAAGAGTATGGCTTCCATCTCGTCAACATTCAGCTGCAGGAAGTTTGCACATAGAGGGTGAAGAGCAAGGGGCCAAGGAGGCCCTGGGGAATGCCGCATGAGACTGTGCGAGGACTGGAGGAAAAGCCGTTGGAGAAGACAAAGTAAAGTGGTGTGAGAGGTACATCCGGAACCAAACAAGGACAGAGCCTTGAAGGTTGAGGTGGGAGGAGAGGCGGTAGAGGAGGATTGCGTGGTCCACAGTGTAAAGGCGGGGGATAGATCGAGGAGGACGAGGAGGCAGAGGGAGCCCTGGTCGCAGTTGGATGTTGTTTGTGACCTTGGCCAGAGCAGTTTCCATGCTGGGGCAGCACGGAAACCCGATTGGAGGGGTTCAAAGAGTGAGTGGGTTGAGAGGAAAGAGTGGAGCTGGAAGGCAACCACACTTTCGAGGAGCTTGGACAGGAAAGGGAGGTTGGAGATGGGCCGGTAGCTTGAGAGCTGCGACATATCAAGGGAATCTTCTTTAGGATGGGGGTGATAGTGATAGTTTTGAGGGGAGTGGGAACATTGCCAGATGAAAGGGACAGGTTAATGGTGACAACGAATAGTGGAGCTAGAAGGTGGAGCTGGGTGGTAAGGAGAGGGGTGGGGATGGGGTCTAGGGAGCAGGTGGTGGGCTTGATGGAAATGGTTTTTGTGATGCAGGATGGGGAGATGGGATCGAAGGTGTGGAAGGAGGAATGCGACAGGGTGTGAGGGGGAGGTAGGGAGGGAGTGGAAGTTGGAGGGACGGTGACCGCAGAGCGGATTCCCTCAATTTTCGACTTTAACATGTAACAGGCTGGGGGAGGGGGGGGTGTTTAGTATAGTGGAACAGGCATGGGGGGGGGGGGGGGGTGAAGGGTGTAGTATAATAATCCTTGCATTTGATATAGCGCTTTTCACATCTTATCGATGTCCCAAAGCGCTTCACAGAATATACTGTAAAGTGAATTGATTGTGTATTCGTGGGCGAATCGCGGCAGCCAATTGCACACAGCAGTGTCCAACACACAGTTGTCCCACTAGTTTAACAGGCTTGGGGGGTGTTAGTATAACAGGCTGGGGGGGTGGGGGGGGGGTTAGTGTAACAGCCTGGGGGGGGTTAGTGTAACAGGCTGGGTGGGGGGGGGTTAGTGTAACAGGCTGGGGGGGGTTAGTGTAACAGGCCTGGAGGGGGGGTTAGTGTAACAGGCTGGGGAGGGGGTTAGTGTAACAGGCTGGTGGGGGGGGGTTAGTGTAACAGGCTGGGGAGGGGGTTAGTGTAACAAGCCTGGGGGGGGGGGTTAGTGTAACAGGCTGGGTGGGGGGTTAGTGTAACAGGCTGGGTGGGGGGTTAGTGTAACAGGCTGGGGAGGGGGTTAGTGTAACAGGCTGGGTGGGGGGTTAGTGTAACAGGCTGGGTGGGGGGTTAGTGTAACAGGCTGGGGAGGGGGTTAGTGTAACAGGCCTGGGGGGGGGGGGTTAGTGTAACAGGCTGGGTGGGGGGTTATTGTAACAGGCTGGGTGCGGGGTTAGTGTAACAGGCTGGGGGGGGGGGGGTTAGTGTAACAGGCTGGGTGGGGGGGGGGTTAGTGTAACAGGCTGGGGGGCGTTAGTGTAACAGGCCTGGGGGGCGTTAGTGTAACAGGCCTGGGGGGGGTTAGTGTAACAGGCTGGGGGGGGTTAGTGTAACAGGCTGGGGGGGGTTAGTGTAACAGGCTGGGGGGGGTTAGTGTAACAGGCTGGGGGGGGTTAGTGAAACAGGCTTGGGGGGGGGTTAGTGTAACAGGCTGGGGGGGTTAGTGTAACAGGCTGGGGGGGTTAGTGTAACAGGCTGGGGGGGGGTTAGTGTAACAGGCTGGGTGGGGGGCGGTTAGTGTAACAGGCTGGGTGGGGTTAGTGTAACAGGCTGGGGGGGGGGGTTAGTGTAACAGGCTGGGTGGGGTTAGTGTAACAGGCTGGGTGGGGTTAGTGTAACAGGCTGGGGAGGGGGTTAGTGTAACAGGCCTGGGGGGGGGGGTTAGTGTAACAGGCTGGGTGGGGGGTTATTGTAACAGGCTGGGTGCGGGGTTAGTGTAACAGGCTGGGGGGGGGGGGGGGGTTAGTGTAACAGGCTGGGTGGGGGGGGGGTTAGTGTAACAGGCTGGGGGGCGTTAGTGTAACAGGCCTGGGGGGCGTTAGTGTAACAGGCCTGGGGGGGGTTAGTGTAACAGGCTGGGGGGGGTTAGTGTAACAGGCTGGGGGGGGTTAGTGTAACAGGCTGGGGGGGGTTAGTGTAACAGGCTGGGGGGGGTTAGTGAAACAGGCTTGGGGGGGGGTTAGTGAAACAGGCTTGGGGGGGGTTAGTGTAACAGGCTGGGGGGGGGTTAGTGTAACAGGCTGGGTGGGGGGCGGTTAGTGTAACAGGCTGGGTGGGGTTAGTGTAACAGGCTGGGGGGGGGGGTTAGTGTAACAGGCTGGGTGGGGTTAGTGTAACAGGCTGGGTGGGGTTAGTGTAACAGGCTGGGTGGGTTAGTGTAACAGGCCTGGGGGGGGGGGTTAGTGTAACAGGCCTGGGGTGGGGGGGGGGTTAGTGTAACAGGCCTGGGGGGGGGGGGGGCGTTAGTGTAACAGGCCTGGGGGGGGGGGGGTTAGTGTAACAGGCCTGGGGGGGGGGGGGGTTAGTGTAACAGGCTGGGTGGGGGGGGGTGTTAGTGTAACAGGCCTGGGGGGGGGTTAGTGTAACAGGCCTGGGGGGGGTTAGTGTAACAGGCTGGGGGGGGTTAGTGTAACAGGCTGGGGGGGGGTTAGTGTAACAGGCTGGGGGGGGTTAGTGCAACAGGCTGGGTGGGGGGCGGTTAGTGTAACAGGCTGGGGGGGTTAGTGTAACAGGCTGGGGGGGGGGGGTTAGTGTAACAGGCTGGGTGGGGGGCGGTTAGTGTAACAGGCTGGGTGGGGTTAGTGTAACAGGCTGCGGGGGGGGGGGTTAGTGTAACAGGCTGGGTGGGGTTAATGTAACAAGCTGGGGTGGGGGTTAGTGTAACAGGCTGGGGAGGGGGTTAGTGTAACAAGCTGGGGAGGGGGTTAGTGTAACAGGCTGGGTGGGGGGTCAGTGTAACAGGCTGGGGAGGGGGTTAGTGTAACAGGCTGGTGGGGGGGTTAGTGTAACAGGCCTGGGGGGGGGTTAGTGTAACAGGCTGGGGAGGGGGTTACTGTAACAGGCTGGGGAGGGGGTTAGTGTAACAGGCTGGGGAGGGGGTTAGTGTAACAGGCCCGGGGGGGGGGGGGTTAGTGTAACAGGCTGGGGAGGGGGTTACTGTAACAGGCTGGGGAGGGGGTTAGTGTAACAGGCTGGGGAGGGGGTTAGTGTAACAGGCTGGGGGGGCGGGGAGGGGGTTAGTGTAACAGGCTGGGGGGGGTTAGTGTAACAGGCTGGGGGGGGTTAGTGTAACAGGCTGGGGGGGGTTAGTGTAACAGGCTGGTGGGGGGGGGGTTAGTGTAACAGGCTGGGGGGGGTTAGTGTAACAGGCTGGGGGGGGTTAGTGTAACAGGCTGGGGAGGGGGTTAGTGTAACAGGCTGGGGAGGGGGTTAGTGTAACAGGCTGGGGAGGGGGTCAGTGTAACAGGCTGGGGGGGGGGCATTAGTGTAACAGGCTGGGGGGGGGGGGGGGGATAGTGTAACAGGCCTGGGGGGGGGTTAGTGTAACCGGCTGGGGGGGGGGGGGGGTTAGTGTAACAGGCTGGGGGGGGGTTAGTGTAACAGGCTGGGGGGGGGGGGTTAGTGTAACAGGCTGGGGGGGGGTTAGTGTAACAGGCTGGGGGGGGGGGTTAGTGTAACAGGCTGGGGGGGGGGGGGGTTAGTGTAACAGGCTGGGGGGTGGGGGTTAGTGTAACAGGCTGGGGGGGGGGGGTTAGTGTAACAGGCTGGGGGGGGGGGTTAGTGTAACAGGCTGGGGGGGGGGGGTTAGTGTAACAGGCTGGGGGGGGGGTTAGTGTAACAGGCTGGGGGGGGGTTAGTGTAACAGGCTAGGGGGGGGTTAGTGTAACAGGCTGGGTGGGGGGGTTAGTGTAACAGGCTGGGGGGGGTTAGTGTAACAGGCTGGGGGGGGGGGTTAGTGTAACAGGCTGGGGGGGGGGTTAGTGTAACAGGCTGGGGGGGGGGTTAGTGTAACAGGCTGGGGGGGGGGGGGTTAGTGTAACAGGCTGGGGGGGGGGGGGGGTTAGTGTAACAGGCTGGGGGGGGGGGGGGGTTAGTGTAACAGGCTGGGGGGGGTGTTAGTGTAACAGGCTGGGGGGGGGGGTTAGTGTAACAGGCTGGGGGGGGGGTTAGTGTAACAGGCTGGGGGGGGGGGGGGTTAGTGTAACAGGCTGGGGGGGGGGTTAGTGTAACAGGCTGGGGGGGGGGGTTAGTGTAACAGGCTGGGGGGGGGGTTAGTGTAACAGGCTGGGGGGGGGGGGGTTAGTGTAACAGGCTGGGGGGGATTAGTGTAACAGGCTGGGGGGGGGGGTTAGTGTAACAGGCTGGGGGGGGGGTTAGTGTAACAGGCTGGGGGGGGGGGGTTAGTGTAACAGGCTGGGGGGGGGGGGGGTTAGTGTAACAGGCTGGGGGGGGGGTTAGTGTAACAGGCTGGGGGGGGGGGGTTAGTGTAACAGGCTGGGGGGGGGGGGGTTAGTGTAACAGGCTGGGGGGGGGGTTAGTGTAACAGGCTGGGGGGGGGGGGTTATTGTAACAGGCTGGGGGGGGGGGGGTTAGTGTAACAGGCTGGGGAGGGGGTTAGTGTAACAGGCTGGGGGGGGCGGGTTAGTGTAACAGGCTGGGGAGGGGGTTAGTGTAACAGGCTGGGGGGGGGGGGGGTTAGTGTAACAGGCTGGGGAGGGGGTTAGTGTAACAGGCTGGGGGGGGCGGGTTAGTGTAACAGGCTGGGGAGGGGGTTAGTGTAACAGGCTGGGGGGGGCGGGTTAGTGTAACAGGCTGGGGAGGGGGTTAGTGTAACAGGCTGGGGGGGGGGGGTTAGTGTAACAGGCTGGGGAGGGGGTTAGTGTAACAGGCTGGGGAGGGGGTTAGTGTAACAGGCTGGGGGGGGGGGGGGTTAGTGTAACAGGCTGGGGGGGGGGGGGGGGGGGAGCTTTTGTCTGAACATCTCAGGGTCAAGGAGTGTCGCCTCTGCGCATACGCACTCACCACAAGGCCCGTTGCCCCGCATTAAACTCACAGTAAACACGCTTGACGATGGAAGCCCCACCAGGAGCAGCTCCTCAGCTGGTGAGTCCGTGTCCGGGCCTGTCCTCCTTTGTCCGCTCGGGGCCGGGGGATCGCGAGCTGCAAACGGACGGAAGTCACCGGGTGAGTGGGTGCTTTCGTGCATGTGTGGACCACCGGACTGCGCAGGCGCAATAGTGCGTAGGGTGGGAGCTGATTGGACTGGGCGGTTTCCACGCCCAAGTGGGCGGGACTCACGCCCAAATGGGCGGGTGACACGCCCAATTGGGCGGTTGTTTTTGCGTGCCTTTGGGTAGTGGCAAAAAAAATGTAATCCTGCAAACACAAAGTCTTTGAAGACCTTTTGTTACACGTTTTCAAAAGGCTCTGGAACTCCCTACCTCACTCCCTTCACCTCGCCCCCTCTCTTCCTACTTTTAGGTCTCGGCTAAAGACCTTTCATTTCGACCGCGCTCGACCCCGGGATCCCTTGTTGGGAAGCGCTCTGAGACGCTGTCCGGTGTGGACGGCACTGTATAAATCCAAGTTGTTGTTGCTGTTGTATCATCCTGTCTGAACCAAAAGCAACAACCATCATAATAAATTGGTCATTTCAATTCACGACTGTTTGTGGGACGCTGCTGTGCGGAATTGGTTGCTGTGTTTCACCCACAAATATAGTTTCAATTCACTTTACAATATATTCTGTGAAACGCTTTGAGACGTCTGGAAGATCTGAAAAGCGCTATGTCGAATTCAAGGATTATTATTATTGCCCATATACCGTATTATATTGGACTATTTTTGGGTTGCTATGTGGTTGACTTTGGCTATCAACATATTTTAATTTCTGGCAATCTTATGTGTGTGTGTGTTTAAGGTGTGACTAGTTACAGGCTGATTTGTCTTCTAAATCCTGTAGGTTTAGGAGTCAATTGACTCATTTAATATTTGGTTGGTTATTTAAATATGGTTGTGCACTAATGACTCCTAATAAATTCAGATGCTGGTTTATGGAATGTCCAGCTTTACTGACTGGGCAGTGATGGGAGGAACACACTTACAATTGAAAACGTTGTACAATCCCTAAGAGTCAGCCTCAAAATTCAAAGCCACTGTAAATAGTTTCATCTTTGATTTGGGACCAAAATGAAGTTGCGAAAATACCTGCAATGTATGGAATTCAAAAACTGAAACCTGATAACAACAACGACTTTGATTTATATAGCGCCCTCCACACCGGAAGGCATCTCCTAGTGCTTCATAAGCACTTGGCTTCTTAAGAGATATGGGGTGAGATATGGGATTGTGAATAAATAACACTTAACAATGCCAGAATAGCCAATAGGAACCAATGTTAAGGAGCTTAACTATTTTAAAATAAAAGACCAACAAAATTCATAAAGATTTCAAAATAACTGTCTTGGTCATCGCTTAATGAAGCACTCAGTGCTATCAGTGCTATAAATATAAATTTTTGAGCTACATGTTAATTAATTCACACACAGACTTCACAATCCAAGGGAATTGCATGATGTGGCATGTCCTTCCACTTCTCAATCCAGTACACGTTCAAGATCTGAGTTACAAAAACCATTGCTACTGGCAAAAACAGAATGTTTTTCGCAGTTTCCATATGCACACATGTTTATTGTCCATACATTTTCCGGATGCTCTTTGGTTACATGTTGAGCATCCTTCTGTATCTTTACGCTTACAACCATTTTGGGTGTCTCCTGCCAGGGTCAAGCCCCATGTGGCCTTCAGTCCCCATCTGGCCTTCACCACAGTTGATCCAAATTTCAGCTTGTCCTTAATACATAGTCCCTGATCCTGGCATGTGCAGGCCTGAGACAAGCCATCTTTCTGTTCTGCAATCTTTCTCTAAACTGCCTTTGCAAAACTACAGGAAGAGGTGGTGCATGGACTCCTCGCCTCTGCAGCCAGTCTGAGGGCAGAGTGCTCACTGGCCCAGACCTCAATTGTGAATGAACGCCCTGAGGGGGAGAATCCCTATAATAATAATCCTTGCATTTGATATAGTCCTTTTCATGACTTCTAGACGTCTCAAAGCGCTTCACAGAATATACTGTATTGTAAAATGAATTGACTGTATATTTGTGGGCTAAATGCGGCAGCCAATTGCGCACAGCAGTGTCCCACAAACAGTCATGGATTGAAATGACCAATTTTTTAAAAAACGTTTTTTTTAGGGATTATTATTCGGCGTGTGGAGTAAGGTTTCACCCTGACCTGCCTGGATTCAAACACAGGTCTCATGCTTGTAAGGCAAGTGCTCTAACCACTGAGCTATAGGACTCCATAATAAGCTTTAACACTGAATGTTTGTAACCTTAAAAGTGCCCATCTTTCTGTATCATGTTTGTTTGGATTTGGAATCACAGTCTATCAATTTAGGATGGTCTCACTTCAGGAAAAGTTCTGGATTCTCTTTCCTTCGAAACCTTTTATACCCTCAGTGTTCAGAATTCAAGACTAAACTGAAGCATTTATACTGACCCTACACTTTGCATTACATCACATATCCCATTTTCCAAGGAATTATTCCCACAGTGGTTACAAAGCTTCCAACAGCATCGGGCGCTCACATTAATCTAATTCTTGACCAATCCCCAGCTAGTGACCCAACATTTTTGACCCACGCACACAAAACAAACCACTGCTTTGACTACATCTGGGCCAACACAAACCTGGACCGGTGTTTATGTATGTGTGTAGAAGTGAATAAACAGGAAATAATTCAAGTGTTTACATTTATCAGAGGCACCAGGAAAAGGATCCACACACACAAACGCACACACACGCTCACACACGCATACGTGCACATATGTTTTCTAATTATTCACCAGCCAGGCCATGTCCCAATGTTCGTTGGTCAGGACTGGTGGGGAGGCATTTTGCCAGACGTAGCTGGGCATTGCCCCAGGGTACCTCCCAATCAGGTCTCCCCTCTCCCTTTTGAACTATTTTGACTACCTGTTGCGTGGACCACTTGGTAATTGTGCAGGATTTGGGAATGGTGTTTTTCAGGAAACTCGTAGAACAGGTGTTTCGGCACACTTCAACCATGTGCAATGTTTTGAGGCAGTTCTGCCAGACCCAAAGCAGAAGAGCATGAGAAAGCAATCAATGGGAAAACACCATTTGGTGCATTGAGCCTCGGTTCAGAGAGGCAATCCCACAGTTGTTACAGTCACCCCTTTTGTTTTCTATGCCTATCTGTTGTTTTTCTTGTAAAGCTTGTGTTTGCTAAAAGCATTAGCAGTGAAAGTCTGGTTAGTAATTACTGATTGGGCTTTAGGAAACTCGGAAAGTACCAACGTTTGATAGAACTGGCGCGTACACATTATAAATATATTGAGTAGTGCTTTAAATAGTTTTGTCCGCATTCTTACCCGTACCAAACTCCGCTCCCCCATTACCCCAGTCCTTGCTAGAATGCACTGGCTGCATGTCCCAGAGAGGATTGATTTCAAGATCCTCACTCTTGTTTTCAAATCCCTCCACTCTTCTACTCCCCACTTCCTCTCTGATCTCCTCTCTCCTCACAAGGGCACCTGTTGCCTTCTGGCCTCCTCCTTATCCCCCAAATCCTCCGTGCCTTCACCCACTACGCCCCGAGGCCCTGGAACTCCCTTCCTCACTCCCTTCACCTGTCTTCCTACTTTCAGGTCTCGGCTAAAGACCTTTCCTTTCAACCGTGCTTTCAGTCACCTTCTTCCCCCTCCCCCTAGCTCAGCCCCAGGATCCGTGATTGGGAAGTGCTCTAGTTTGGAGGGCGTTATATAATTCCAAGTTGTTGTTGTAGTAGTCAGAGGTTGGTTCTTCGTGCACTTTTACATTAACCATTCAGAGTCCTGTAGCTCAGTGGTTAGAACACTCGTGAAAGACCTGAGTTTGATTCCCAGCAGGCAAAACTTCAGGCAAGCTTCCTTACTCCACACGCCTAATAATAATCCCGCAAGAAAAAATTAATTGGTCACTTCAATACACAATTGTTTGTGGGACACTACTGTGCGCAATTGGCTGCCAGATTTCGCCCACATATATTCAATCAATTCACTTTAGATTTACCTGTATAAATAATGTGTATATATATATATACATATCTATATATATAGATATATACACAATCAATTCACATATTCTAGACATCTCAAATCGCTTCACAGTATATTCTGTGAAGCGCTTTGAGACGTCTAGAAAATGTGAAAAGTCCTATGATGTGTATGCGCCAGTTCTATCAAACTTTGGTACTTTCCGAGTTTCCTCAAGCCCAATCAATAATTACTAACCAGACTTTCACTGCTAATGCTTTTAGCAAACACATAAGCTTTACAGAAAATGCAAGGATTATTATTGTAAGAGACTGCTGGTATGTGTAGTAGTTTTTGTGATGTTTGTTATAGTTTTGTGTTTGTTAATATTTATCATTGTTTAAGATTTAATGCAGAGGGTATTAGATTTCATCAAAGTTATAATAAAATTCAGTTGAGCTAACTGAACCGTGCTTAACTCAGAGCCTTTGGAATCCTTCTGACATGAAAGGCAATTTACAAATGTAATTTTGTTGTTAATTTGAGCTTCCTGTATAAATCAAAGAAGGAGGGAATTCCCAAACAGGTTAAGCTTAGGTCACAGAGGTGTAAAATAAACCTCTGCTTGATTGGAACTTCCCAATTTACTTTAATTTAAATAGCAATTGGTAGCACCTGTTGTCATGAAAGAACTTATTGGTCTGTTATATCTAGTTATGGGGACATACATTCATTGGTAAACGTTGAACACAGAGGCCTCTTGGTACATTCTGCAAGGGATAGTGAGTCTTATTGTGGGTGTACATGTAAGGTGATAGAACCTTCTCACAGTGGATTTCACTTCACCAATCCTGCGTTTTGGCGGAAAGCATTGCATAGAAACCCTACCTCTGAACATCAATGTGTTCAAAGGGTTGACTGTCGACTGAGTATCAACACTCAGATGATGGACAGTACAAGTACAGTTTACATGAAGTGTTTTTGACAATAAATAACATTATAAACCTAAAACACATAATTAGCCTGTACTAGTGAACAGCACATATTAAACCCCCAAAAATTCATAACATTCTCACATCCTCGTTATTCGAGATGACGTCTTTTTCTCCATAGACAACACTTTTCTTTCCCAGAATATTGACAGCCGAACTTTCTAATTCTAATCAAATCTGATTCATAATCCTCATCTTCAAAGCCCTCCATGGCCTTGTTCCTTCCTATCTCCTTACACAATATCAACCTGTCCGCTCCCCCCGCTCAGCAGGCTCTGGCCTGCTCCACGTCCCCCACCCAGCCCGCCTCACCATCGGTGATCAGGCCTTCAGCCTCTCTGCTCCCAACCTTTGGAATTCCATCCCGCAATCCTTCTGCCTCACCCTCTCCCAGCTTCCGTCAAGTCCCATCTCAAATCCCTCCTCTTGACTGTGCCATTGGTCAACTATCCCTTCCCTCCACCCTCCCTGATCCTGACCCAGCTTAGGGCCGAAACATGGACTTTCCAGTGGCTTGGGATGTCCACCTGACATGAAAGGCGTTATACAAATGTAATTTTGTTGTTGTTGTTGTCTTAAAATCTACCCCTTTGACTGCATCTGGGGGTCACCTCTTTTCCTCCCCACTGCCTGGCATCTGTGACTGCCAATGTAAAGCACTGCAAGACATTTTCTATTTAAAGGGCATTATAAAAACGCAAGTTGTAGTTTCCTACCTCTACCCTCCACCTGTCTACTTGTTCGTTCTAAACTCCCATTGTCCCACCATTGGTGGATGAATCTCCTTGCAGAAGGCACCTCTATGGAGAGTCATACCACAGTATTAGTTAAACACTTCAGAAGATACAATTACTGATTTAATAATGAAATAGCAATGCTGACTGAATGTTATTGAGCAACCTTTATATTACAGTCATTGACAATTATATAAACGTTATTTGATTGAATCAATCCTGATTGGTTTCAGCATATAATAAATACATTGATTTGATTTTTAATAACTACAGTACAATATGTACAATAATAATCATTTAGATAAATAACATTTACCTTCACTGAGTAACTTTAAAAAATTATTGAGCTTAATGAATTGGATTCTTGAATGTGTTATAAAACGGTAATTGACTCAAATTAATTCAACAAACTACATTTATCTGGTAAACAAAACTGCAGATAAAATACTGCAGATGCTAGAAGTCTAGAACAAAAAATAGAAATCACTGGGAACACACAGCAGGTCATGCAGCATCTATGGAGAAAGGAAAAGTGAGTAAACGATTCGGATCCATAAACCTTGGTCAGAACTGATGCAGGGTTCTGACGAAGGGTCTTGGACTGAAACGGTGAATCACTTTCCTTTCTTCATAGATCCTGTGTGACCTGCTGAGTGATCCAAGTGATTTCAGTTTTATATTTATCTGGTATTTGAGCCTGCAGTTCACCAGGTCTCTTGCTCTCTTTTCTGGTTAGTTCTAGTCTTTGAATCTTGGTTTTCCTGGTTCCTTTCCATTGGTTCTCATCATTCCTTCGAGTCAACTGCTCCTGAGCTGACTGCTGGGAAGCTGATCAGATCTTGATACTCTTCTCTAAGTCTGTTTTTCTCAATCTTCCTGGCTGATCCAGCTGCCAATTGTTGCCTCCAATCCAACATAATATCTTAACCAGCAGGTTTCATCCTTGGGCTGCTCTGTTGCCTCGGAAATCAAAGTGAACTGATCAGCAGCCCCATTCTCTGTCGTCAAGTGATTGAACTCAGTGACTGTCCAGCTCCTTGGGATGCCCTCCTAATGTGAAAGGCGTTCTGCAAGTATAATTTTGTAGTTGTTGTTCTTGTTGTTGAACTGGACTATGTCTTGAGTTGTTACCCGTTATTTTTCTCTTATTGCTACTTAGCTGAAAATAGCCAATTTTGTTGTCCGAAAATAGGCAATTGGCTTACATTGGTGCAGGCAGGCAATTGTTGTCATATCTGACCGTCCTGAAGAACAACAACAAATTACACTTATAAAGCGCCTTTCACGTCGGGAGGACGTCCCAAGGCGCTGTGCAGGAGGCGTGTGACCCGAGCTGGGAGGGGAGTGTACGGGAAGGGGTGAAACATTCCAAAAGTATGAAAGATTCCAAAGTATGGCTGAAGATTCTTTCAAAGCGTTTGGTCTCATGCTTCCATAATACACAGCTTACTTTCTCCCCATCATTGTGTGTTTCATAGGAGTCAAAGGCCTGTTGTCTACCAACACTTGTAGCCAAGTGACAAGAACAAAATAAAGAACACAGATGAGCTAAGCCATGGCAACAACAACAAAATTACATTTTTAAATTGCCTTTCACACCGGGAGCTCGTCCCAGTGAGTATGTTATATATTTATGTTGATCATTATATAGAGGCCAAAGTGAAAATCAAATCTTTCAAGGATAAGTACAAATACTAGGCAAAAGAGAGAGGCCCATTAAATGAAACTGAAGAAGAAAGTCCTCCCACAGGAGTCCTCCCAGCCAAGTATAGATAAAGATGAAATGTCTGTCCCTATGTCAATCTACGTTCCATATTGGATCCTTCGGTTGCAAGTGTAGCTGCAATGGGTACAGCTAGTATGAAATATATAAGAATAAACAATAATAATCAATGTATTGTAGCGCCTTTCAGGTCACTGAATTTACTGTAAATAATCCTTTCATTTGGTATAGCATCTTTCACATCAGGAGGATATTTCAAACTTCTTGATGTGATATATTGCAATGGCTGTGTATTTTGCAAGCAAACATGACAATCCATTATCCCCACTGCAGTGTCCTACAAACAGCCATGATGTGAATGACTAATTTTATTTGGAGGCTTGTTGGCTGGAAACTCCCTTCTCTTTTCAAATAGTGCCATGAGATCTTTAACATCCACTTAAACTCGCAGACAGGTGCCTCCAACAATACAGCACACACCAACACTGCAGTGCAATGTCAACCTAGCCTATGTAGTTCAAAGTCCCAATATGGAGCTTGAAGATTTCCATGTTGTCCCATTTGAAGTTCAAGATCCTCGTCCTCACTGTTAAATACTTCCATGATCTTGCCCCACCTTTAACCTTCTAAAACTTTACCAATCCGCCCGCCCCCTCTGCTTGGCAGGCAACTGACCTGTTTCACATCCACCGCTTTTCCCACCCCAACATTGGTGGTTGGGTTTTCAGCCTTTCTGCTCCCACTCTTTGTAACTCAGAGTTGATTCGCCTTGACCCTTTCCTAACCTCCTTCCTCATCTGTTTCAAGACCTTCCTCTTTGATAATCCCTTCGATGATCTTCCTCTCACTCTCATCCGGCTAGCTGAAGTGAAGGCGATGGGTAGAGGAGTGTTATATGAGAGGTGGGATTTGCGAGAACATGGAGTAATTTACAAGAATGTGAGGATCTGGAAATCAATTACAACAACAACTTTGATTTACAACAACTTCGATTTATATAGCGCCCTCCACTCTGGACGGCATCTCAGAGCGCTTAATTATTTTGTAACAGAGAACCAGTGAAGTCTGGCAAGAACTGGGGTGATGGGAGTATGGAGTTTAGTGTTGGCGATGGAGTCTTGAATTACAGTAACCCCCATCTTATTGGCCTCTGAGTATTTGAAATTTGAACCTAGCTGGACCAGGCCCAAATCCTAACCATTTGTAGAAAAATCTGGTACCAGTAATTTCCACAGGCTGGCATACAGACTCCTGACTCCCAACTCTCCGAGCATGCGCTGAACCCAAGCTGAGCAGACTTTCCGACCTCGCTGATTTTTACCAGTGACCAGGGAAGTCAACGTTGACTCAAGTTCAAATCCAATAAGCAGATACTAGTTTATGGCTCCATGGCCTTGCTCCCTCCTACCTCTCTCACCTGATGACCAGCTATCAGCCTGCCCGCCCCTTCTGTTCAGGATGCTCCTGTCTGCTCCATGTATCCTGCCCAACAAACCCCCTACCATTGGCGGCTGAACTTTCAGCCTCTCTGCCCCCACTCTCTGGAACTCCATTCCACAATCCCTTCGCCTTGCTCCCTTGCTTGCCTCCTTCGAGACTGGTCTGAAGACCCTCCTCTTTGATTGTGCTCCCCTAACTCTCTGTCCTCCCTCATCCCAATCCTGCTCAACACTCCCCACTCGAGTCCCGACTCCAGACTGTTCAGCGCCTTGGGGCTTCCTCACGATGTGAAAGGAGCTCAACAAATGTAATTTTGTTGTTATTATACTCCATCTTATGCTCGAGGGGTTCAAGCCATACAATGCCAGTATTGGTAATTACTAGCAATTACCAGTATTTTTCAGTACTAATCCTCATCAATCTCCCTAGCTCCATAACATAAATGTTGGTACTGGCGTTGCAATTACACATTGCCAGAAACGCCGACTCACTGGACCCGAATCTCCATCCTCCCCCACCACCACCACCAACAACAACTTTGATTTATATAGCACCCTCCACGCTGGACGGCATCTCAGAGAGCTTCACAAAAGCGGATCCAGAGACCGAGCCAGGGGCAGAGGTAGAAAGGTGACCAAAGACATGGTCGTGGAAAAAGGTCTTGAGCTGTGACCTGAAACTGGGAAGAGAGGGGACGAGGCGAAGGGAAAGAGGAAGGGAGCTACAGAGCTTCGGGGCGCAATGGCTGAAGGCATGGCCGCTGAGGGTGGAGCGGAGGATTCAGGGACATGGAGGAGGCCAGACCCGGTGGAGCGAAGACAGCGGGTGCTGGTTCGGGGAGAGAGGAGATCAGAGAGGTAGGGGGTGCAGAGCAGTGGAGGGACTTGAAAACAAAGGTGAGGATCTTGAAGTCGATCCTCTCAGGGACAGGGAGCCAGTACTGGAGTAATGGGGAAGCGAAGCTTGGTGTGGATGAGTATGCGGGCGGCAAAGTTTTTAATTAGCTGAATTTTGTGGATTGTGGTGGAGGGGAGACCGGCGAGGAGGGCATTGCTATAGTCCAGCCGAGAGGTGACAAAGGCGTGGACCAAGGGTTTGGGGTGAGACGGGCGATATTGCCGGAGATGGGCGATCCGTCGGAGGTGATAGAAGACGGTGCTCGTGAGGGACCGGATGTGAGGGAGGAAGGACAGTTGGTGGTCGAATCTGACGCCAAGGTTGCGCACAGGTTCGGAAAGTTTTAGGGGCAGACCGTGAGAATGGAGACATTGACGAGAGCCAAAGAGTACGGCTTCTGTCTTGTCGACATTCAGTTGCAGAAAGTTCACACTCATCCAGCTCCTGATGTCTGACAGGCAGGCTGACAGAACATCAGGGGACTGGGGGTCGCAAAGTGAAGTGGAAAAGTAGGTGTCATCAGCATATATGTGGAAGTGTGCCCCATGTCTGCGGATGACATCCCCAAGAGGCAGCGTGTAGATGAAGAAGAGGGGGAGGAGGGAAGAGGAGCCATCCAATTTGTCTGGCTCACTGGAGTTTTAGTGCAATTATCTTTCATGGATGGTGATTGAGGTAGGGGGTAAATCTTAAGACATTTTACAATGTGATTAAGGCACTGCATCACATGTAAGGATTATTATTGATAACAACTGCAGGGTTATCATAATAAGTGTGGAGTCCTGTAGCTCAGTGGTTAGAGCACTCGACTTGCAAGCGAGACCTGAGTTTGATTCCCAGCAGGCGAAACCTTAGGCAACTTTCCTTTTGTGTAGGAGCCAAATAATAATCCTCAAGAAAAAAAAAAATTGGTCACTTAGTTCACATGTCTGATGATATAACAAGCCCTCAAGGAATAAAATAATAATTTGGTCATTCAATCCGCGACTGTTTGTGAGACACTGCTGTGAGCAATTGGCTGCTGCGTTTCGCCCACAAATGTGGTAAAGTCAATTCACTTTACAGTGTATTCTGTGATGTGTTTCGTGACGGCTGGAAAACATGTAAAGCGCTATAACAAATGCAAGGATTATTATAACAATAATGTTGGTTAGGGGTGCGGAGGAGGCGGGGCAGAGAGGGACGTGACAGCGCCTCCCAGGGGTGGGGGGGGGAGCAGGGGCAAAGCATTAGACAGAAGCAACACACAGGATGGGATTGGAGGAGTCAGTGGGCAGTGAAGGCTGAGAGAGAGACAGCGCCCCCAGTGGGCGAGAGGAGTCAGTGAGCAGTGAAGGCTGAGAGAGAGACAGCGAGGAATCCGTGGACAGTGCAGGCGGACAGAGAGAGAAAGCGAGAGAGAGACAGCGCCCCCAGTGGGCAGGAGGAATCCGTGGGCAGCGCAGGCGGGCAGAGAGAGAAAGCGAGAGAGAGACAGCGCCCCCAGTGGGCGGAGGCGCAGAGGCTCGGCCAGTGGTGACTTCCTGTCCTGCGCAGTGTGGCTGATAAGTGTAGGAGGGAGGCGGGCTCGGCGCCTGGTGATGTGATGGAGGCGGTGGGGAGCCAGGGGGAGGCAGCCGGCAGCAGCAGCAGCAGCAGCAGCGACACGGGCGCCATGAGCGGGGTCTGGTGTAAATCACTGCACTCCTCGGGGCAAAGGTCCATCCACGACGTCTCGCACCCGCTCTCGGTGGAGAGGGAACCGCTGACACCCGACCCCGCGGCCGCCGACAGTGACAAGGTGAGGCCGCGGCTCCGTCACCTGGGAAACCAGGGGCAGCGGCGGCGCCGGGCCTGAGGGGGGGGACAGGACCCCGGGGGGGGGGGGGGACAGGACCCCGGGGGGAGGGGGGGACAGGACCCCGGGGGGGGGGGGACCCCGGGGGGAGGGGGGGGGACCCCGGGGGGAGGGGGGGACAGGACCCCGGGGGGGGACAGGACCCCGGGGGGGGACAGGACCCCGGGGGGGGACAGGACCCCGGGGGGGGACAGGACCCCGGGGGGGGACAGGACCCCGGGGGGGGACAGGACCCCGGGGGGGGGGGTGGACACGACCCCGGGGGGGGGGGGGACAGGACCCCGGCCCCCCCCCGGGGGGGGGGACAGGACCCCGGGGGGGGGGGGGGACCCCGGGGGGGACACGACAGAGCCCCGGGGGGACGACGACAGAGCCCCGGGGTGGGAGGGGGGGGGGAGACAGGACCCGGGATGGGGGGGACAGAGCCTCGGGGGGGACACAGGACCCCGGGGGGGTGGAGACAGGACCCCGGGGGGGGGGGGGGGGGGACAGGACCCCGGGGGGGTGGAGACAGGACCCCGGGGGGGGGGGGACAGAGCTCCGGGAGGTGGGGGGTAACAGGACCCCGGGGGGGGACAGAGCCCGGGGGGGACGGGACCCCGGGGGGAGGGGGACAGAGCCCTGGGAGTGGGGGGGCAGAGCCCAGTGGGGGGGACACAGAGCCCCCGGGGGACGACGACCGGGGGACAGTGGATGGGGGGGTGGGGGGGGCACAGGAGCTGTGGGTCTAACTGGCTGTGTGGTGACTGTGTGAGTACTGGTGCAGTGATTCAAGGAATCACGGGTTAGTGTAGTGACTGACAGCTATTGCAGTGATGTGTCCTGTGGGCTTGTTTACTGTGAGGGTCCAATAGGCTGATTTAGTGAGTGACTGTTCCATGGGCAAGAGTAGTGACTGAGTGATGGATGGTCTCACTGGTTGGTGTAGTGACTGCATTTAGGTCTGGTGTAATGCCTGCCTTGGGCCAGTTTAAAGATGGACTGTTACTCTCATGGGCTCATGTTGTGAGTGACTGACTGACTGACTGATGGGTGATCTTGTCGGTTGCTGTAATGACTGATGGACAGTCTTGTAGTCTGCACAGAGGCATCACTGTTTGAAATAGAGTGTGCACTATCTTCCTGGAAGAAAGCACTTTGTAAACTTGATTCTGTAAAGTACCGGATGCAGATTGGTAAGCACCAAGACTTGGGAGACATTAAGGTATTGCTAAAGTTCAACCTGCTAAAACTGCTTGTTAAAGTGAGTATTGCCTGCCAGACTCCAGCTGTTTGTCCAGCTAGGACACCCCCCCCCCCCCCCCCCCCACACACACACACCCACCCCATTTGTTGGAGCTTAGGCCCCATTTGTTGCATGGCTAACGGATCGATCACTTTCCCCCCAATGAATGGTGTGCATGTCTCAAGTCCTGCTGATGAGACAGGTTGGCTGGTCTGTCATCGGTAGTGTCCTGGAGTTCTGTGTACTCAATCGTTCAGGATTAGAACTACCACCACCACCACAGAACATATTATTATTATCAACTCAATTCTTACATTTTGTATGCAAGCTTGGAGCCCACTTAGCCCCAAGGAGACACTGTTTACCTTTTCTCTCTTTATTTTCTCTTTATTTTTTCTGATGAGAAGCTGAACCTCGAATACGTGTGTGATTGGTGTATCTGCTTTCATCTCCTGTTGGTAATATTTAAATGCGGGTACCTTTTTATTTGAATTTATATCAGGCGTTTTGTAGTTGGTATAAAGTGCCAAGAAGGTGTGATTCAGTTATATTTTTTGAGATATGTCATCTATTGATTTGGATACTGATGTGGTTTGATTTTCTTGTGGTTGTGAAACTATCTTGGTTATTATGTAATCTCTTGTAACTGAACCATGACACCAACTAAACTAGTGCATTACTAAAGAAAGTAGATATATATCCAGTAAATATATAAAGTAAAACATTGGAGAACCATAAACTTCTTGCTAAAATGGAGAAAATGTGATATGTTCTTCAAAACTCTTAAGTAGTTTGTCTGCTCCTCTCCATGGTCTGCTCGGTTTGTCATCCACAGGCATGGGATTAACTTTCATAGCTCTTTCTCTCTGGCTCTCACACATCGATTCCTGGACCACTGCTGTTCTGAACAACAATCCTTGCATTTGATACAGTGCTTTTCACGTCTTCTAGATGTCTCAAAGATTGAGGGGAAAAAATGAACGATTGCCTGCCGAATGAAAGCTAACTTTCTTCAGTTAACGCCTTGGCTCTCATCAACACCTTCTCGCTGACGGCAACCATATACATGGATTTATACACTCATTTACACATGGATACCCTCCACCTCTCAGACCCAGAGCAGAAACGCCATGTTTTGTTTAACTTTCAAATGACCTTTAAACCCCACATCCATGCCCTGACCGGTCTAGTTTTCTCATCTTTACAACATTACCCGTCTCCCCCACTACTTCTCTCCTTTGGCTGCCTAGATCCTTATCCATGCGTTCACCATGATAAGGCTAGACAACTTTTGACTGGCAAGACTTCCCCATTCTTCTTTCCACAAGCTGCAGACCATCTATAACACTGCAGCACTGACTCCTGTACTAAGCTCCAGAAGCCTCTTCCTCCCATCCTTACCCGTTTCCACCCCCTCCTTATCCCCAGATGATTTGAGTTCAACAACCACAAAATTACACTTGTATGGCATAACAAGATCCTCATGCTCCCTTTTAAATGGACATATGCCATTCTACCGTGTGACTGTAAACCCTACCAATCTGCTGATAGGCACTGGCCTGCTTCATATCCGTTGTCCTGCCTTCCCTAAACCAGTTGTTGGGATTTCAACCTCTGCCCTATTCGTGCTAAGCCTCTTCCTTTCCTCGATGGTCTTTCAAGGACCATCTTGAGATCTTCCTCTTTGACTGCATCTTTATTAATCTTTTTCCCCCTCCCCTGCCACCCCTCCAGAATCCAACCCCGAGCTAGCATGAATATCCCCAACTGTCCAGTGCCTCACGATATAACAGGCGCTCAGAAAAGTAGTTAGTTTTGAATAGTTTGTAATATAGTCATGAGATGAGCATAGCTACTTTTAGAAGTAATTGTATCTGAAGCAGTATCTGGGTATAGTCGCCGTTTAGCATTCAAAATGCTTTTAAAACTCTTGAGAATTGCTTTTGTCTTGACACTAATATACTTGCCAACGTCACAGAAGGGAGAACTTTGGAGATTCACTCAGCTCTTGGAGATTCTCTCAGCTCTTATCTTAATGAAGCTCATTTAAAAACAGCATTTGCAGTGCTATTGCTAGAAAGTGGATCATGTCAACCAATAACCTTATTTTTATTTATTCATCCAAATTATTCTGAACAAATTCAAATGGTCGCAACCAAATTAAGGCTGATTGTTACTGTCTAAATTGCTTGCTTTTCTGTGTGGCAATAAAGACTGATCTGCTTTATTGGATGGACTGAGTGACTTCTCAGCTTTCTGCTCCCAACAATAAGGCTGTTCATCGGCATGGAGATGGAGATATTCTGCATTTTTTCTCCTCTGATTTTCTGCTGCAGCACTTCCTTGGCCAACATATTTGTTCCAAAGGTGTATGCTATTCCTTGTCGTGATTAATTGCCTCTGGTTAAGATTTTTTGGTGGAAAAAGTATTGCCCAATCAAGTAACCTTTTGAAATATTGCTCTGACTGAGGCCCTTTCAGCTTAAGGTGTACAGTACTTTGGTAGCATGTTCATCCATGTAAAAGTAGGCAAGCAAATTAACATGCACCAGATTTGACCTTTCATTACTCTCTTTCTAACACCCCTCCCCCGCCGCCAACCTCCACCATCCCCCCACCCACCCCAACCATTGGTAATTCAAATCTATTTTCAGCAGTTTCAGTTTTAGTGATTGTAAATATTAATGGATGCAATATCAGGTTCAAACTCTTCAGTTTTACCTTTTGTGACTATATGCTGAACATCTCAAATACAAGTTGCAGTATTCTCTTTTTTAACAAAAATGCCATTGTGGGGTCAGTGTCCTTTGTGTACTGTAGAAATGAACTTGTGATTGTACCGAATGCATGATATCGCTCAACTCTACCCTATCAGGCTTGGTGTTTAAAAGACAAATTGTTTGAAATTAATAGTTATAAATTGCTGGGTTTATTTTTGCTTTATACTGTGTTAGAAGATGCTTGAAGCATGTTTGCTGGGCGTCTTATTCGACCCCAAGTTGTCTTTCCTCCCTTATATCTGCTCCATGACCGGTACAGCCTTCCACCACCTCCGCAATATTGCCAGACTCCGCCACTACCTCATCCCCCATGCCACTGAAACTCTCATCCATTCCTTTATCTCGTCCAGGCTCGACTATGGGAACTTGCTTCTCTTCGGCCTTCCTAGCTCCTCCCTTCACAGGCTGTAAATCATTCAGAACTCTGCAGCTCGTGTACTCTCCCGCGTCAAGCTCCACGACCACATCACTCCCATCCTCGCCCGTCTCCACTGGCTCCCCATCTCCCAGAGGATCGAATTCAAGATCCTCGTCCTCACCTTCAAAGCCATTCACGGTCTTGCCCGCGCCTATCTCTCTGACCTGCTGTCTCCCTATCAGCCCGTCCATTCCCTCCGCTCAGCAGGCTCTGGCCTGCTCCGCATCCACCACCCAAAACGCCCCACCATTGATGGCCGGGCTTTCAGCCTCTCTGCTCCCACACTGTGGAACTCCATCCCTCAATCCCTTCGGATCACGTCCTCTCTTTTCTCCTTCAAGGCTGGTCTCAAGACCTTCCTCTTCGACCGTGCCTTCTGCTCCCCTCCTAACTCTTCCACCTCTGCTACTCTCCTACCCCTACCCCGACCCTTCCTCCCGTGCTCGGGTACAGACCTGACTGTTCAGTGCTTTGGGACGCCCTCCCAACCTGAAAGGTGCGCTATAAATGTAATTTTGTTGTTGTTGGTTTGCTTTAAGCATTTTTTTTAAAGAAACCTCAACTTGATGGGGTCTCTGTAATGGCTGCAAGCTGGTAATATCCTCGCTCCCCCCCCCCCAGGTTCCATTACCCCTAAGTACCATTACTCTTCCATAATTACATTAAATTATATTTTGAATAATCTCAAAGTTTTTATCTTTTTTGCTGTTTTGGTTCAAATCAAGCTAAATGCTGTATAATGTAGGAAATTGTGGTGGTAGGTGGAACCAATTTAAATGTTTCTAAATGCACACTACAGTATATTCTAACGAAAGGGGAATTTCTTTGAGATTTGTAGGTTCGTTGTACACTTGTTTCTTGGGCTGGGTAGATTAGAATGGATCAGCTAGTTTTGAACGTCAAATGTCCGTAAAACTGCTTGTCATTTTGTACTTTAGATATTTATTGTTATTTTGTAAGCTGCTTGGGAGTAAGACTAGGGACCACAATTAATTGCTAAACGGTAAAGTTTTGAAAAACAGTAGAAACAGGGGAGTAATCTCAGGATCAACGTATACATTTGTAAACAGGTTTTGTACTGTCATTTACCCCTGCAAGTAACCTGAGATTTCCTCAAAATCACAGGTATGTGCTGCCGAAATCCATTCTCACAAGTCACTGCCATATCTAGCAACCCCGTACAAAAGCCTATTGCTCTACCCTCACCTCAGACTCATCCTTCTGCTCCAGGATTATACGCACATGACATAATTCCTTGGTAATAACTGGAGCCTTGAGTGTGAACTATAGCAGTAGTGGGGGTGGAGAGGAGGAATCACAGCTGCCATTCCAATTACATAAAACTTGCAAATGATATATAGAGATTCCTAGGATTTGGTAATAACTTCTGCTACAGTAAAAGCCCGTTTATCCGGCACCCTCGGGACCTGGCCAATGCCAGTTAAAGCGCATGCCGGATATTTAGCCGAAAACGCAAACATTATTTTTTAAACATTATGCATTTTTCCGGATAAATTCTGGTTAATCGAATGCAGACTTTTTTTTTGATGTGGCGGTTATACGGAAGTTATGGTTGATCGGGTGCCAGATAAACAGGCTTTTACTGTATAAACAAACCTGCCTGAACAATCTACTAGTGAGCATATGGCGATGGGCCAGCCATGAAAATAAATATTTTTGTGTGTTTGGTGTGAAAGGTACTGATGTGTAATTAGCATGGCATCATGGCAATGACAGGAAGGATTATGTGAGTGTGAAGAAAACAAAATCTTTTTCCTCTTCCCCTCTCTACAAAACAAGAAATAAAGCAAAGGAGATGAGAATTGTTTTTTGCATAGCAAATCTGGAAGGCACTTCCTAAAAGGGTAATGGAAGTAGATTAAAAAATTACTTTCAAAAGGGAACTGGATATATACTTGAAAGAAAAAAGAATTGCAAGGCTATGGGGTAAGACTAAGGACATGGGACTAATCGGATAGTTCTTTCAACGAGCCTGCACAAGCATAATGGGCTGAATGGCCTCCTTCTGAGCGGTAGGATTCTATGAATATCCTCCAGGATTATTTTGAATGGTAGATTAGAGTGATGAGCTGGACCAATAGAAAATTGCTATTTTTCCACGGAATCTGCTACAAACACCTTCCTCCGTTACTAACCTGGAGACACAGACACCAACCCTTCGCAATTTCCCAGATTTCTGGGATATTTATCTGAATGTTCTGACCAAACGCCTCGCAATTTTTGCAAATATTTCTGCAAGTTTCTATTGGCCCAGGTGCTGAGGCATTTGGGGTGGAGGACTGTGTCTTGCAGTTTGAAACTCAAAAGGATAAAGAGGCTACATTTTTGGTTTTGGTAGAGGAAGAGAAACAGCTGTTCTTGTATCTATGAAAACAGAAACCTGATGATGTGGGCCCCTCACATGCCCTGTGTTTTTTCTGTTGATTTATAATAAACTAGTTTCTGTTATTGCTGTTTGCATTGTTAAACTAGCTTTCACTGGTGGATTGGTTCAGCTGTATGTAAGATCAATCTCTTGTAAGGCATTTTCTTCCGAGACTAGACTTGGAGAAACTGTGTGCTGATGGATCAGAAAGGAAGAACAGGATGACCTGCTTAAGTGCTTGAAATGAACAGTTCCAAGAGGACATTTGAAAGTTTGTTTTCTTTCCCCAAATTTCACCCGAAGGTGCTTATTTATACTACAATACAGTTCTACAGATGTTGTTCGCTCTAGATTAACTCAATCGAGTTGCCAATCTTGTGTGTAAGAGATTAGACAGTGAGTTTGGGCTATTTTGATTGTGATGAGTACTGCAACTATGTCCAGTACAGCACATACCTGTGATTTTGAGGAAATGCAGGCAAATGTTGTCTCAGAGTACTTGCAGGAGACAGTTTAAAACATGTTTACAAATGTAAACTATGTCCTATTTACAAATGTTTAAGCACTCTGAGACGCCGTCCGCCGTAGAAGGCGCTATATATATCGAAGTTGTTGTTGTCCTGTGCTTCCTCCAATATCCAAAAGTACACTCTCCAACTACATTCTATGGGCAGTGATTAAAAACAGATACTCTTGTTTTCTTCCCTTTGACCTCCTCCCAAGCACAGTGATACCGAAACCTAGATCGAGCTGTTAAACTTGGCACAAATGATTAATTGAAATATAGACCTCATTACTTTTACCTCCAATTTCACTCAAGGCAATTTCTGTAGCACCAGAGTCACTAGAAGATCTGTCAATCTAATCTTTAAGAAACCTTTTAGAAGCACTTTATTAATTTCTGTTCACCTTGTTGCTGAGTGCTGATGACCTGGCAGTGGGGCTCTGAATTAGTCCCATTGCTGAGGACATTGAGTGGACTGAAGATGCCACTTGATTTATTCTTGTGTGGATTGGTGCGAGGCAAATTTGCTAGTGCTTCTATTAGAAGCCACTTACTGACACTGGCTTTTTTGATTGACCTTCAATGCTGCTGTAAGGTATAGAAGGGCATTTTGTGTGGAGAAAGGGACTGGGTCAGTAATAATTCAACGCTTCATTTGCAGAGTTTTTTTTAGTGCAATTTGAAGTGCCAGAATTGGCAAGATCTCAATTTTATAAACAGTATAGGGTAGCTATGTGTAAGAATAGAATTGTATATGATAGTAGTTTACTTAGTCTCAAATGGGAGCTTTGGTGCTGGTTGCAGTGTAACAATGAGTTATTGTTGAGAAAGAAATACAGCACTATCTGCGCTCAGTTACTCAATCACTCAGTCTTTTTGTTTGTTCAGATCCTGTGGAAAGCAATGTGTAGTTGCAAGAATAGGAACAAATCCTGAGCATTCTGTGCAGACGGGCAGATTGATAGGGGGTTAGGAGGTCGCAGATGTAGGATGGGGCGAGGCCATGGAGGGCTTTGAACATGAGGACCAGGATCTTGGATTGAATCCTCTGGGTGATGCGGAGCCAATGTAATCAGGCAAGAATGGGTTCACAGAGCTTGGAGCGATAGAGGACATGGGCTGCAGAGTTCTGGATTTAGTTCTGGATTTTACCCATTTTACTTAAATTTGTGGAGTCCTGTAGCTCAGTGGTTAGAGCACTTGCCCTGCAAGCGAGAGACCTGGGTTTGATTCCAGGCAGATTGAAACCTTGGGCAAGTTTCCTTACTCCACACGCCTGATAATAACTTCTAGAAGATGTAAAACGCGCTATAATCAAATGCAAGGATTATTATAATTACCCATTTTAATTTAATCCTATTGCCACAATTAGCTCATTTGGATCTAGATCTGTGAGCATTTAAGTTATTCCATTCACCCAGTTGGCTTTCAATGGTGAAACCTTTACAATATGTAGGGTGAGCGTTGTATACTTCAGTGCACTTATACTGTTTTAAATTAAAAATAAAGGTTAGTATGTTGTATTCTTGAGGAGGAAAAGGTGGATGCTGTATACCAAACTGAGTGGGTGCATTAAATATGAGTGGGTGAATTGTCTGAATATTAATGTTGCTTCTGAATTCGAGACCTGCAGCCTGAAAAATAAATACTAACTCTCAAGACTATTTTAAGCATTCAGTACTTTGGCTTAAAATTTGGGGTCACGCATAATTGTGGAAAATTCCTGCATTCAGATTTGAAAGCTTTTTTTTAAGCTCTTCCAACCTATTTCCAAATTGAGACCGAATTGAAGTTGTTTTGTAGATGACATTCTTCTGAATCTTAAATTTTAGTCAAAATGGATTTCGGCAACGTTTAAGTGGAATTTCAGGCTGCTGGTGTATTTTGACAATCTGCCCCCCAGGAACAACAACAAATATTTTTAAAAAATTAAAGTAATGCATAACATCACTTTGCACAGGAAACATTTATTTAGAAGACACTTTCATGAACCAAACTATAATAATTCTTGCATTTGATATGGCGCTTTTTCACGCCAGAATGCGTGCTTCACAGGATTTTCTGTGGTGGAGTGACTGAATAGTTGTAAGTGAATGCGGTAGCCCAATTGTACACAGCAATATCCCATGAAATGAAATACCAATTTTATTTGAGGAATTGTTGGCTAGGCACCTTAAGAACTCCTTTCTCTTTTGAAATAGTGCCATGTGATCTTTAATGTCTGTGCAAAGTGATGTTATGTATTACTTTAATTTTTTTTAAATGTCAATTTCACTGATGTAGCATTGAAAGTTAATCATGAATATAAAGCAATTGATTCTTACATTTCAGATGTCCAGTTGTGAGTTTGACGAACAGCATTGTCCTGGTGAATGAGATAGAGTAACAGAATGGGAAACTTGCCAGGTTTTATCTATTGAGCATCGAATATTGCTTGACTGGCAGACTGCATCCCTGTGTATTTTGTAAGGATAAGTTGCTTAATAAAATCCATATTGGCTTTATTGGAATAGAAGCTCTTTTCATGAAGGAATTTACAATCGGAAGTCTGTACAGTGGGTACAATGGTTGTAGTTTCTTTAGGAGGTTAAACATCTTTACTCTGCTTTCCTGAGTCATTTGGCTTTCTGTTAGACTTTCTTTCTTATGGTTTCTATCTCTCTCTCTTTCTGAGGCATACATCAGGACTCAAAGGAGTGGTTGAGCATCTTGATTTAAGATCTCTGCCAATGCAGCTCTGAACCGCCTGCTGGGATGAGTACAATTAAGGCAGTAGATGGTTTCTGGACAACTTGCTTCCGCCATTAGAAAGTGCACTGAGATCAGAGAAATTGCAGATTGAAACAGCATCTCATCACTCTTGTATAATACATTGATTGAATGCCTATTGTATCCAGTGGATTTTCTATTTATTAAACTGCTTTGCACTGAGTATCAGTAATTCCCTTCACATGCTGTACATCCACTTTCTCTGTTAAAGAGCCTGCTGATTAATATGGTCTACTTGGTGTGATTGGATGTTGCATAAGCAGGCTTGGTCACAGTGACTGTATGTATACAGTAAGTGTGAGGGGGTGGTAATGTTCATAGCTGAAGCTTTTATGCATTTGTCACGAAAATGTTGCTCTTGGGAGCTGAAAGAAATTTGTTGAAGCAGATTTACTATATGTTGAATTTTTTTGCAGTAAAACTTTTTATTAATACTGCAATGGAATTTTACGCTGATTAAATTCAGGATTATTTTAAATCTGTATTAGGAACACAATTTTCACTAAAATAGTTCATTTCACAAGCTTCAGAGTGGGAGACTAAGCAGTGTTGGTGAATAGGTTTAATAAGCTGGCCAATAGAAAAGTGTGGATATATTTGCAAAAAAGAATTGTGGAGGTCTTTACAAATCTTGCGGGAAATTGTGAAGTTGCTTGGTGTTGTTAGGTAATTTTTTTCACTTTATTGATAAAATCTAAACATAAGAAAATAACGCATATTAGAATATTGCAAAAAAATTATGAATTGTGGCTTTAGCATAAACTGGAGGAGCTCACCACCTCCTGCCTATTTGGGCCGGCACTACACACAGACCCAGTAACCCAGAGAGAGAGACACACACTCAAGAGACCCAGAGAGAGAGAGAGGCTTGATCGTTCACTGAGACACACCCGCTCGCTCACTGAGACACACCTGCTCACTCACACGCTTGCTCACTGAGACACACTGCTCACACACTCACTGAGACACTGCTCACACGCTCGCTCACTCACACGGTCGCTCGCTCACACGCTCGCTCACTCACTCACACGATCGCTCACTCACATGCTCGCTCACTGAGACACACCTGCTCACTCACACGCTCACTCACTGAGACATACCCGATCTCTCACTGAGACACACCAGCTCACTCACACGCTCGTTCACTCACACACTCCCTCACTGAGGCACACAAACACACATAGAAAAGGCATAGACACACGTACCAGACACACACACAAAAACAATCACAACAGCGGGACCTCCGAGTGTTGACCATTTGCCGCTTGCTCCGCACTGTGCACGCGTATCCAGATCTGCTTCACCCATAGTGACGTCAGTTAAACAGCGCGAGTGTCCCAAGCGCCGGAAACTACGTTTATTTCCGATTTGTAGCATCCACACCTTTTTTATTGGCCCAGGTACAGTAAAAGCCCGTTTATCCGGCACCCTCGGGACCTGGCCAATGCCGGTTAAACTGCGTGCCGGATATTTGGTTGGCCAGCTGCTGAAAACTCAATGCAATTTTTAAATTTTTTTAAAAAACATACCATATTAATAATAGATTAAATAATAACAATATTGTATGGATACTTACCAATAAAGCAATAAATATCGATTACAGTCTATAAACACAGCACACAATCACAAAGCAAACTTCTACGATGGCGGACGGAAGAGTTTTTTTTACTTCTTAAAGGGGCAATGTCAGTTTTTCCTCTTTTTCTTTCTATCTTTCTCTCCTCCCTTCCTTTCTCTCTCTCCTCTCTCTCTCTCTCACACACACACACACACACAGTCTGGCATCTCAATGGCTCCAAATCCAACCCCCCCCCCCCCCCCCCCCACCCCCTTTCCTCCCTCCTCCTGCCTCTCTCTCCTTCTCCCACCCCACCCCCACCAAAACAGGACCCTACAGTGCATGTAGGGTTTTGCTGGGAAGGCTGGTGAAGAAGGCATTGGAGAAGTCAATCCTATAAATGATTGGTGTAGATAAGGCTGTGTTGATGAGTTAGAGCCAAGCTATATTGCAGAAATGGAAGAAATATTTGATCAAAGTTGGAATAAAGTGCCAAGATTATGCACTGGTTCAGTGTTGCTCAGTGAGGAATTGCAGAGGTTGATTGTCACACCTAAGGGTGAAGAGACACTTGCGAGTGGGTGCTGAGCAGAAAGGTGAGAAATTTGTGTAAACCGTTTAACATGTGTTATGAAAACAGTCAGTTAACACAGTGAAGTGATCCTGTCCTTGCAACACAAACGCAGCTTCCAGCTAGTGCCTCTGGACAGCAAGTGTAAATCCTAACTCATTTTTGGCCCTTCTCCGTCCAAAATGTCGTGAATGTGATATTGGTGCTCCTATATGACTTGGAAAAGTGGATACTGTCCAGTACTGAAGAGAGGCCCTGATGCCTGTCAAAAATTCCACATGCTTTGCCAGTGCAAGATTCTTGGAATACTCTGGTTCAGCTGTGTTAAGAGCAGCGTAGTGGTAGCACAGACCAACTTACCCAGTATGGCTCAGTTGGTACCACTCTTCCCTCTTGAACAGAGGCTTGTAGTTTCAAGTCTCACGTCAGGGCTTGGGACTCACAGTTAAGTGAATGTGCCTTGTAAATAGAAAGTTCATTTTGTACATTGCTCTTGTGTAGTGTTCCTGATCCGGGTAAAATAATTAAGTTGCCGCAAGATCATGTGGTAAACTATTCTAGCTCATCGCAGGTTGACATTTGAAGTTTGCAGAGTGTACACAAAATTCTGCAACTTAAACTAAGTAGTAAATGCCACATTTAACTCCAGCTGCTGACATTGTATGGAATCTGTAATTTAAAAAAAATTCAATGCTGCAGAGAACTTGCAGATCTGTTGATGCAAGCCCAATCAATTCCCACTTTGCCTTTCTTTTTATTATTCCAGTGTATTATTATGTTATTCCAGTGGCCCCAGAATAGTTTGACCTCCACTCTATCAAATCCAATTTTATTTTTTACAAGTCTGTTTCTTTTTGTTAAGATTGTTCATATTTGTGTTTATCCAAATTTCATTGTGTTAGCTTGAGCCTCAGATAAGTTGTGAGTAGGGTCTGGCGATATATCGATATATCGGTTATATCGATACAATTTTCATATCGATATGCCGATATCGGAATTTAAAATATATCAATATATCTAAAAATTCAATATGTAAAAAAAATCGATACATCGCAAATATCGGTATATTGTGTCCGGCGATATATCGGTATGTATCGGTATTATGCGGACTTTTTCAACTTACCTTGTCGATATCCGAATGTGCGTGCACACCGGAATGCGCGTGCACCCACGAAAGCTCGCACACCTTCGAATGCGCGCGAATGCGCAGGACAAAAAAACCTGCGATATTGATATATATATCGATATGGGCAAACTGACATATCTATCGGAAAATTTCGATATCGACCGATCCTAGTTGTGAGTTATGAACTTCCCATGAGTGGATACTTCACTTATTTCAGCTTGTTTTGGGAAGTGTTAATGTCTTTGCTGTGAAATGGAACATTTTATTCCTACTTTTTGCAGCAAATGTCATGTTGTCCTCTACTGAAGTTATATCATAAATCCATGGAACAGCAAAGCTGCTAGTATCTGTCACACTGATCCACAATATGCTTCCCTTCCTCCCCTTGCATCAATCCTTTTGGCATTTCTGAATCTTAATTTAGTTTCGAGTTATGGGTTCATTGGTCAATCATTTCATGGCTGTTTGTGGGATATTGATGTGTTTGAATTGTTTGCTGTTTCACCCACAAAATTCACACTGTTGTACCACTTTATAGTATTTTGAAGCATTTTAGATGTCTCAACAGTGTGCTAAAGTGTTATATGAAAAGCAAGAAATGTTTAGGATTTTTTGTCAGAAGTTGGGCTGAGACTGATAAGATATAGGAACATCATAACTGCAAAGTGTTTTTTTGTTCTGTTAGTCTGAGCTGAATTTAAACCCGAATGAATATTTAGCGGGACAAAATTGCATTTATAGAGCACCTTTCACATTGGGCGGACGTCCCAAGGCGCTGGAGCAAGACACCTAGGTTTCTGACTGACTTGGTGAGATGGAGTGTGCAACCGTAGTGGTTGATGCTGCCAGTGCCTGATGTGTGATGGCACTGGCATGAGCCAATCGGTAGGGCCTCGGTCTTATTGACTTTCAATTGTAGAAAGTTGGCTCTCATCCAGGACTTGATGTCTAACGGGCAGTCTGTCAGCAGAACAGTGGTCCTGAAATCGAGGGTAGAGGCAGAAAGATAGAGCTGGGGGTCATATGGAAATTGAGCCCATGTTTGCGGATGATGTCGCCAAGGGGGATTGGCAGGTAGATATTGAAAAGTAGGGGGCCAAGGACAGAACCCTGGGGGATACCGGTGACAAAACCCCCCCCCCCCAAAACCCACACCCACACCCAAACCCCCAACCCACATGGTGAGAAAGGTATGAGTTGAACCAGGAGGCAGGGCAGATGTCCCCGACCCACCCACCCCACCATCGCTGAACGAGCCTTCAGCCACTCTGCCCCCAACCACTGGAATTCTATCCTACAATCCCGCCACCTTTCCCCCTCCCTAGCCTACTTCAAGTCCCACCTCAAGACCCTCATCTTCAACGGTCCCATCGATCACCTTCCCATCCCTCTGCCCTCCCTGATCCAAACCCCAGCTTGAGTCTGAAACACCGACTGTCCAGCGGCTTGGGACATCCTCCCAGCGCTATACAAATGTAATTTTGTTGTAGTTGTTGAGGAGCCTGCATGTTTTACATCATCCTGTTGTATTTGTGAGTTGTGATTCAGCACTGGAAGTATCTAGCATCTTCTATAAGTTCATTTTCTGTGTCATGTTGTATTTTGCATTTCTGCACTACATTCTACTGTTGTATATGAATATCTGTTGTTCTATGCTAGTTATTGAGATTGTAGCTAACCCCAATCTTGGTTGGAGAGAAAGTTGATGTGATGGTACTCTATGTACTTTGATCACTTCTTCAATTTTATTATGGCCCAATTGATAATACTTTTGTCCCCGAGTCAACAACAACTTGAATTTATACAACGCCCTCCATGCCAGATGGCGTCTCTGAGCCCTTCCCAATAACGGATCCCGGGCCAGAGCCAGTGGGATGGGGGAAAAAAGTGACCAAAAACACGGTCGAAAAGAAAGGTCTTAAGCCGAGACCTTGAAAGTAGGAAGAGAGGGGGCGAGGCGAAGGGAGTAAAGGAAGGGAGTTCCAGAGCCTCGAGGCATAGTGGCTGAAGGCATGGCTGCCGATGGTGGAGTGGAGGTTTCGGGGGACAAGGAGGAGGCCAGACCCGGTAGAGCGAAGGCAAAGGATGCTGTTGTGAGGAGAGAGAGGAGGTCAGAGAGCTAGTGGGGTGCAGAGGAGTGGAGGGATTTAAAAACAAGAGTGAGGATCTTGAAATCAATCCGCTCCGAGACAGGGAGCCAATGCAGGCTGGCAAGGATTGGGGTAATCAGGTAGAATGTTGTGGGTTCAAATCCTATTGCACACCATGAGAACATCTAGGTTGACACTTTTGAAGCATTATCTGAGGAGCACTGCCTTGACTGAGAGTCTGTCTAAATAAATAATCCTTGCATTTGCCTTTGATATAGCATTTTCACGTCTTCTAGACGTCTCAAAGCTCTTCATAGAATATACTGTAAAGTGTATTGACTATATATTTGTGGGCGAAACTGGTCTTTTGGGTGAGGTATTAAAACCGAGGTCCTGTCCAGGCAGATATTTATCAAAAAATCTCATGCATGATACTATTCATAAAATCTTTCAAGTCAAATCCTCCAGGGTTAGAGGATTGGTTGTTCACTTGGTAGCTGTTTGTGGGATATTTACTCTGAAATTAAGTTCACCTACAAACTTTACAGAAAACTGCGCAGCGTGTCTACACACTATCAAATGTAGGATTTTTTTTCCTGTTGTACATCGGCTTGTTGTTTAGGATGTTATCTAAAGTGAATATTATCAAAATCTGAGTTTGTTTTGGTTCAATTCACGTAAACCGTAAGTTTTACAAGCTGGACTGTATATGACGCTCATGCCAAAGTTTGTGCCTTCTGGATGATTGAATGGAAATTGTTGTGGAATGCTCACTGTGTAGCTGTTTTTGAAGCTTAGCTTCATGCAACAACTTTTAAAAAATATTTAAATCTACTTTACGTTGCTTCCTTATCCATGCAGACATGCAATGTAAGTGCTGGTAGGTAACAGTTTTTATTAATAATAATGGATGTATTGGAGAATGAATAGCAAATAAACATTTTGGTCTCTTTCACCATGATTCTTGATGCAGTCTTGAATTGAATCCTCTGTGTAATGAGAAGCCAGAGGAGTCGGGCGAGTATGGGGGTGATAGGTTCACGGAGCCTAGTGCGGGAGAGGACACAGGCTGCAGAGTTCTGGATGATCTGCAGTTTTTGGAGGGAGACCGATTTGACAATTTAACTTCAAACTACGTGCTTTTGTCAACTGATTATAGCTTTTAGAATGAAATAAGTAGAAGAAATGCAATGTTTAATGATATTTCCATTTTTTTGTATACTAGGATCTGATATTACCTAATGGGACACAAGTAGAGACATCGAGTCCTGTCTCCTCCTCGTCTCTTCTGAACAGACTGCAGTTGGATGATGACCCGGATGGAGAAACCAGAGATCTCTTTGTTGCAGTTGATGACCCAAAAAAACATGTATCTGCAATGGAGACCTACATCACCTACAGAGTTAGCACCAAGGTACAGGGGCTGAAGTTTCTGCCCATAAGTGTTTTTAAAATGCCCTAGATTTGTTCATGACGAACCACTTTGGGTCAATGTGTTGATGTATTGATTACTAAACCAGCATTCAATAGCATATCTATATCTATGTCTGTCACCGCTGCAATATTTCTTGCTAGAAAATGGAGAGGGTTATGTTTTCTCATTCTCATCCCCTCTGACTAGTGTCTTCTGTCCCCCCACCCTCTTGTGCCTCAAGGTACTGACCATGGATAATTAGAGCGATGAATTGTGTTGTACAGGTAAACCCCGCTTAATGTCATAGTTTGGTTCTTGAAAAGTGCGACATTACGCAAAATGACGTTAAATTAATACATTTTTCCCATAAGAATGAATGTAAAAACAGGAATTAGGTTCTTTTGGACATTTTTCGTCAACCTTTTATAAAACAAACATTACACTTGCTCCCTGACTACCTGCCAGGCTCACTCACTTGCTCCCAGACTGCCTGCACGGCTCTCTCACTCGCTGCTGGCCTGGCTCACTCCCAGGTCCTAGCTCCGTCTTTACCCCTTTCCACCTGCAGCCGAACGACATAATAGTGAACGTCACAACATTAAATGAATATATGTTCCCAGCAACGTAATAACAAAAGAACGTTAACCAAAGGCAATGTCAAGCAGGGTTTACCCGTATTTTATGCAATGTGACAGCATCATCTCATTGGCCCTCTGACATCTCCATTTGTGTTACATTTGTATTCATGTTGGAAAAATCTTTCTGACAGAAGCAGGTATGGAGTCATCCAGTTGGCTGACTTATGTTGGTTCTAAAATTACTCGAGGGGTGAGATTAAGAAATGGCCGGAAAAAAGCCACCAGGAAATTGCTTTGACATAAGATCTGTCTCCTCCTCATCTCTTCTGAACAGATTGGAGATTTTCTGATGAAAAAAAATTATTGCATATTTAAGTGTAGCATAATCTAGAGAAATGCTTACTTGATAAAAGCATAATCTTACTGGGCCAAATAGGTTTTGCAATAAGTAAAACAAACCTCAACAATATGCTTTGGTTCAAATTGAAGTAGAAGCAATTTGCATTTAATGTATTGTGTGTTTAAGTACCATCGTATTAGGTATCCAATAAACAATTTAGATTGTAGAATGTCCTAATGATATTCAGTTGAACTAGTTGAGTTACTAAATCTGGTTTATGCACAGTAGTGAGAGTAAAATAAATTGATTACCGTATATCTCCACGTATAAGGCGCACTTTTTTTCAGGTCGGAAGATCTCGAAAGTTGGGGGTGCATCCTATACGCAGGTACAAGCAATTTTGAGCCTCGGAAATACAGTAAACAGGGGGGGCGGCCGGCGCGCTGTCAGCCGGGGTTTGGTCAGTGTCCGGCGGGGGTTGGGAGGAGCGGGTGACGGGGCTTCGGCCTCGGCCGCCCGGGCAGCGGCAGCAGCAGCGGACTTCAGTGCTGAGCTTACCGTCTGCCGAACCCAGTCTGCCTGTCTCACTCCCTGCCGCTCTCTCTCCCTCCCTCCCTGCCTGCCTGCCGGCCTGCCGCTCTCCCTCTCTCTCTCCCGGGCTGCCGACCTGCCTCTCTCCCTCTCTCTCTCCCAGGCTGCCGCCTGCCTCTCTCCCTCTCTCTCTCCCACGCTGCCGGCCTGCCTCTCTCCCTCTCTCTCTCCCGGGCTGCCTCTCTCCCTCCCTCCCTCCCTCCCTCCCTCCCTCCCTCCCTCCCTCCCTCCCTCCCTCCCTCCCTCCCTCCCTCCCTCCCTCCCTCCCTCCCTCCCTCCCTCCCTCCCTCCCTCCCTCCCTCCCTCCCTCCCTCCCTCCCTCCCTCCCTCCCTCCCTCCCTCCCTCCCTCCCTCCCGGGCTGCCAGCCTGCCTCTCTCCCTCCCTCCCTCCCTCCTTGCCTGCGTGCCTGCCTCTCTCCCTCCCTACCTGTCTCTCCTGTCTCTCCTCCCTTCTGCCGGCAATATCATTGAAAATGCTTCCGTTTTTTTTCACCAAGAAAAGGTCAAAAACGGGGGGTGCGCCTTATGCGTGGGTGCGCCTTATACGCGGAGATATACGGTATGGAACTGTTCAATCTTTTGTCCTCTTGTGGTCATTCTCCATAGGTAAATTGCATTTTGTTGGGTGTTTCAGCTCCTTAAACTGCCTGAGAAACTCTTGCACTTATTGATTTTAACAAAAGAACTATTTAAACAAGGAAGCACATATGTTAACAGCTATGTACTGGGGTCAAAAAGATGTTATCGCTAAATTTTTGCTAAGTGGATACTAATGAGTAAGTATCTTGAAGATTAGAGTCATGTTGGGAGAATCTGTTAGAATGTACTAGGGTCCGGCAATATATCGATATATCGCTAAAACCCGATATAATTTTCATCTCGATACGCCAATATAGGCATTTCAAAAATATCGATATATTGAGGTAAAACATCAGAATGCGCGCACACTAAACTACAAGACCCAGAATGCTTATCTCTATACACAATGCACAGACCGAGGTGCAAAGCCGCCATATTGTATTCATAGTCCTAGAACACAATATACAGGTATGCAAGGGGTGAGGGGAGAGAGACGGCTGGGAGGTGGGGGGGAGAGAGACGCTGGGGTGGGGGGGAGAGAGACGGCTGGGGGGGGGGGAGGGGGAGAGGGACAGCTGGGGTGGTGGGGGAGGGAGAGAGAGACGGTGGGGGGGAGGGGGAGGGGGAGAGAGACAGCTGGGGGGGGGGAGGGGGGAGGGGGAGGGGGAGAGAGACGGCTGGGAGGGGAGGGGCAGAGAGACAGCTGGGGGGTGGGGGGGGGGGGGAGAGATGGCGGGGGGGGGGTGGGAGAGAGGGACGGCGGTGGGGTGGGGGGAGAGATGGGGTGGATGTGATAATATACAGATAGATAGAGATGGGGGGGATGTGAGAGAGGAGAGAGACGCAGAAAAACACAGAGATGGAGAGAGTGAGTGTGAGAGACACACAGAGAGAAAGATATTTACCTCCTGAGGAGATAGGCCCCGAATGCGCGCGCACCCCGAATACGCGCGCTACGCGCGCATACGCAGTACGAAAACCCCCCAAATATCGATATTTCGGTACATCTCAATATGAGCCCATCGATATATCTAAATCGGAAAATTTCCATATCGACGGACCCTAGAATGTACCATAATTTATTTTTGGTATGTTCTTAGCATATGTGCTATGGGCTTGCACTATAACCAAGAGCTTCCAGCGCTGACCAGCTGGTGTTCAGTGTTATAAATGGTGCCTTCTGGATCATTGGATTAACGTCACTTTCTGCATGCTGTTGAGAGCACTGATGTCACTTCCTCTGACCGCACATGGATGGGTGCAGGAGACGTCACTGATTTTGCACTTGCAATGGCATCAGCAGTGCTTGCTGGAAATAACATCAGTGATAACCTTACAACATGGAGATATGGCCATTTTGTCATGTGTTTTTACTGCGGGGAATTTTAACTTGTGGATCCAACCCATCTTGTTACAAAGGGGGTTCCTAGTACAGTAAAAGCCTGTTTATCCGTAACGTGATCAACCACAACTTCTGTATAACCAGCATCTCAAAAAAATGTCCCCATTCGATTAACTGGATCTTATCCGGCACAGTGTATCAGTATTTTGGAATGCTGCTACGATGTCTGAAGGTGGTGCTGCCGTTTTCCCCCTCACAGAGTACACTACGATTACTTCTTGAATGCTGCCATAGTAGTGCACTTTCAGGTTTGAGAGAGAGGCAGGGAGAGAGTGAGGGTGGGGGGGAGTGGGAGAGGGAAAGAAGGTCGGGGGAGAAAGAGAGGGAAAGGGGGGGGCGGAGAAAGAATGACAGGGGGAGAGAGAAGTGGGGGAGAGGAGGGGAGAGAGAGGGGGGGTGAGTTGATTAATTTAGATGGAAAATGAGAGGAGTGGAGGGGGTTGGGTTTGGAGCCATTGAGATGGCAGACTGACTGTGTGAAAGAGAGAGAGAATAAAAGGAGAGTACCCCTTTGATTGTGTGCTGTGTTTATAGACTGATTGATAATTATTGCTTTATTGGTAAGTATCCATACAATATTCTATTATTATTTAGTCTGTTATTAATATGGTAAGTTTTTAAAAAATGGAATTGTTTTAAAAACAAATTTGTTTTGGGTTTTCAGCCGAATATCTGGCTTGTGCTTTAACCAGCATTGGCCAGGTCCTGAGGGTGCCGGATAAACAGGCTTTTATGGTAAATTGGTGTGTTTGTTTACAGTACAGTTCTACCCCGCTTAACGAAGGCGTTAGGCACTTTAAAACCCTTAGTTATGCAAACATTCGTTAAGCGAGAGGTAGTTTTCCATTATTTCTTACAGGAAAAAATCAGTTTGGTTCCTAACGCTAACATTTTCGGCGCTACCAGCCACAATGTCGCTTTGTGCTAGTGTTTGGCGCTAGGACTCAGTTGCAATGTCGCAATCAACCAGCCACGATGTCGCTTCTCTCTTAGGATTAAGGTAAATAACATGAATTTATTGTTTTTTATATTCTTTTTGATTGTGTTATTTGAACATTTATTGTTTTTGATAGATTATTGTGCATTTTTTTTGTGTTTAGTAAATGAACAAGCAACTTACACCCCCTAACCCCATGTTTTCCATAAGGCCTTGTATTTGCCAACCACGGTTTTACTAACCACGGGGGTTTTCAGGAATGTATCCCCCGGGGTTGAAGAGAGGGAACGCATCCTTCACGTTAACTGAGGCACGCTAAAGACTGAGCGCGTGTTGCGGGGGCAGCCGGGAGAGACGCTACCCATGAGAAGCTGCCCATGAGAAATCTGCGAGATTTAAAGTGTGTGTAAACATTCGTTATAGCGAACATAGCCTTCGTTAAGCTGAGCAGTAGTACAAATAGAAACCGTTGTTATAGCAAAAATTTGTTGACCGAACGTTCGTTAAGTGGGGGACACCTATATTGTGAATAATGGATGCCTTGGTTTTGGCAACAGAACTGTAAAGTAATTGATGTCATTATTGCTCCATTTCACTTATAAAGGTACTTTATCTTCTAGACTGAGGAAAATGTGAAGATAGGTGTAAATTTGTTTTGAGGCTACCAATCCTTCTGATCCTTGGTGGGTTGAGTGCTCGGCCCATCGTAAAAGCAAGAGATGTAATGTTCTGTTCACTGGGCTGCAGGAAATTTGCTGGACTAGCCTGGAAATGATTTGCTTTCAAATCATTCTGCAGTGTTTGCTACAGTTCTCTGGAGTCCTGCAATATGAATGAAGTGGATTCCATAGAGCCAGAAATGAGGAATATGACTAAACTACTTCCGTTTAAACGGACTACTGAAGTATAAATGTATACAAAAATGTATTAATTGTACAACCTTTTCCTAGAAAAATTAAAATGATCACGAATCAATTTAACTATTTCAATGCAAATTTGACAGCTTCTATATATTAACTCTTCCAATCGATTTCAGACAACAAGAAATGAGTTTGATTTACCGGAGTATGCAGTGCGGCGAAGGTACCAGGATTTTGACTGGTTGAGAAATAAACTGGAAGAGTCTCAGCCAACGCATCTCATTCCCGTAGGTACTAAATTGCTCCGGTCTTGTGTGAGTGTGTGCTTGTTTGCAGAGTTAGAATAGAGAGCCATACAATTGCAGCATATATCTGATGCCATTTCTATCCTTCAGACTGTTATACTCTAATACACTCCTAATCTCCCCATTTATTTACTATCTCAAATTGATGCTCCATTTAGTCACTGACTTACAGACCAAAGAATATGTTTTCCTATTGACCATATCAAAACCCCTCAATGTTAATTACCACAGCCACTTTCATTCTTGCCAAATGTTCCAGTTCCGCCAATCTCTGCTCATAGGCCAAATGACTCATCTCCGATAACATCCTGGTAAATCTCCACGGTTTGCTAAATGCGACAAACTTGCTTATAACCCTTGCTTATCCACGGGTTTTTGGCACTAACACTAGCGTTTAGCGCTAAGACCCAGTTGCATCAACCAACCTCAATGTCGCTTCGCGCTAGCGTATAGCGCTAGGTCCCAGTTGCGATGTCGCAATCAACCAGCAACAACGCTTCTCTCTTAGAATTAAGGTAAATACAGTAGCATGAATTTATTGTTGCTTTTCCGCAGCCTAGTAGTAAGTTTTGGAGCATTGGCTGCCAGGATCTGCAGATCTCTCTCTCTGTGTAAATGTATCACAGGCTGTAGAAGTCTCCCTGTATCTCAGGCTGCAGAGGGATCTCTCTATCTCTCTCTCTTTGTGAGTGCATCTCGAACTTTAGAAAGGTCTCTCTCTCTCACCTTCTTTCTATTTCACCTTCTCTTCTCCCCCCCCCCCCCCCTCTCCCCCCCCCCTTCTCTCTCTCACCTCTCTCTCTCGTCTGTCTGTGTGTAGATCAGTCAGTCAGACAGCCTCACGGATTGCTGCAGATATGCCCAAACTTACTCCCCCTATCCCTATGTATGTTATAACTGTATGTGTTTTTTTGTGTTTAGTTCTACGAAACGTGAACTTATTCCCCGTATCCCCATGTTTCCCCTAGGGCCTTGAATTTTCCAACCACGAAAAAGCAAACTTACTCCCCCTATACCCATGTTTGCCATAGGGTCCTGTATTTTCCAACCATGGTTTTACCAACCACGGAGGTTTACAGGAGCATATCCCCCACAGTTGGGGAGGGATACCTATATTTTTAATATGATAATACCTGCATTTGAGATTGCACCTGATTACATTGTTGACATCTCAGAGCAATACAAGGGCATCCACTGAAGAGCGGTGCAACTCTTTTGTTGGCTAACACGACAGCAAATTTGTTCTGTTTGTATCCCATCAACAGCTATGGAGTGAATGAGCAATTCAATTAGGGGGAATGTGGGCCAAGACACTAGGAGAAATTCCCTTCTCTTTTTGAAAAGTGCCATAGGATCTTTAACCTCTACCTAAACGGGCAGATGGGACCTCAGTTTAAAGTCTCATTGAAGGATAGAACCTCCACTAATGCAGAAATGTCGACTGTCGACTACTCCACCCTCCTAACAAAGTAGTTTACTCACCCGTCCCCACTGACTCCCCATCACCCAGAGGATTGAATTCAAGATCCTTATTCTCACTTTCAAGGCCATTCACGGCATTGCCCCGCCTATTTCTCTGACCTACTCCTAATCAGCCTGCCTGTCCCCTCCGTTCAGCAGACTCAGGCCTGCTCCATTTCCACCACCCTAACTGCCCAACCATCAGTGGCTGGGCTTTCAACCGCTCTGGTCCCACACTGTGGAACTCCATCCCACAGTCCCTCCGCCTTGCTTCCTCCCTTTCCTCCTTCAAGGCCGGTCTCAAACCTTCCTCTTCGACCACGCCTTCGGCTGCCCCACTAATCCTTCCCACTCTCCTTTCCCTTCCCCCTACCCCAACCCCCCCCCACCCCCACCCCCACTCGGGTCCTGACCTGACTGTTCAGCGCTTTGGGACGTTCTCCCGACGTGAAAGGCGCTATATAAGTGCAATTTTGTTGTTGTTGTACTCTCCTCTCAGCTCATTATTCATGAACCTGCCCTTGCAGTGGTTTGAATCTTACCTCTCCCACCTGCTCCACTTTGCTGCCACTAATAGCTTCTCCTCCAGTCCCTGCACTATCATGTGTAGCGTCCTCCAGGGCTCTGTCCTTGGTCCTCTCCTTTTCAACATCTATATGCTCCTCATTGGTGACATTATCCGCAGACACGGGATCAACTTTCATATGTATGTGGATGACACCCAACGCTATCTTTCTGCCTCCAACCTCAATTCCAGGATCACTGCTTTCCTGATAGATTGCTTGTCAGACATCAAGTTCTGGATGAGAGCAAACTTTTTATAGTTGAATGTCAACAAGACTAAGGCTCTTTAGATTGGCGCATGCCAGTGCCTCTGCATGGCAAGAACGGCAGCATCAACCTACATGGATGCACACCACCTCACCAAGCCAGTCAGGAACCTAGGTGTCTTGTTCGATCCTCAACTGTCTTCTCCCTCACATCCATACTATGAACTGCTTTGCCATCTCTCACCTCCGCAACGTTGCCCGACTCCACCACTACCTCAACCCTCAGGCTGCTGAAACTCATTCATGCTTTCATCACATCCAGTTTCATCTATGGCAATGTCCTGCTTGTCGGCTCTCCAATTCCTCCCTCCATAGACTGCAGATCATCTAGAACTCTGCAGCCCTGTCCTCTCCTGCACCAAGCTCCCCGAACTTTTCACCCCCATTTTTGCCCAACTCCACTGGCATCATTCAGTTCAAGATCCTTGTCCTCGCCTTCAAAGCCCTCCATGGCCTTGCCCCATCCAACCTCTGCGACCTCCTACCAACCTATCCTTTCCCTCTGCTCAGCGGGCTCCAGCCTGCTCTATGTCCCCCGACCCACCCACCCCACCATTGGTAGGTGAGCCTTCAGCTACTCTGCTCCCAACCTCTGGAATTCCATCCCGTAATCTCTTGGCCTTGATCTCTCCCTAGCCTCCTTCAGAGTACCGCCTCAAGACCCTCCTCTTCAACTGTGCCATCAGTCATCCCATCCCAACCTTCCTCTCCTTTCCTTCCAGCCTCCCTGATCCCAACCCTAGTTCGGGTCTGAAACACTGACTATCCAGCGCCATGGGAAATCCTCCTGACTTGAAAGGCGCTATACAAATGTAATTTTGTTGTTGTTTTGGGGGATATGGTTTGTTTTCAGTCCTTCTCAGGATTTACTTCTATTTTAGGCCAATTATCATTGGAGCAGAAAAGGTTACGAGGAGACTTAATAGAAGTTTTCAAAATCATGAGGGAATTCGATAGGGTAAACAAAGGAAAACTGTTTCCACTGGTGGGTGTGTCAGTGGCTCAATTTAAAATAGCTTCTAAAAGAAGCAGAGGAGGAGAAATGTTTTCACTCAGCGAGTTATTTCAATCTGGAATGCATTACCTGAAAGGGTGGTGGAGGCCGATTTGATAGCTTTTAAAAGAGAGGAGGAAGGTTATTTGTGGGAGGACAGGTTTGCAGAACCGGGGAGTGGGATTGACTTTGAATAGCTCTTTTCAAGGAGCTGGCACAGACTCGATTGGCCGAATGGTCTCCTTTTGTGCTGAAAAGTTCTATGATTTCATTCAAACCCCTTATTCTAACTAAATGAAACTGTTGTAGAATACATAGTCCCACCTCTTGAATCACCAGCACAGTCCAGCAATGCACCTACGGCAATGGTTCCTTACTTTAGTTTAAGTTTTATTTACTTTTCGTACTGAAAATAAGGAACTATCTTGAACAAAGTGCTACCCTTCCCTTTTATTCTACTTCATTCCATCCTCTTTGTGGACAAAGGTTGCACTCCTGACACAATGTAAGGAATTTCTGGCGCTGATCCTCATCTCACTTAGTTGTCAGAATTCATCCAGCCAAAGTTTCAGAAAGTTTAGAAGTTGACTCAGGTGCCTGAACGTGAAGCTACTATCTTGCCTGCACTGTGATCCTACCAGACAGGGTTTACCACATTCCATGATAAAATTGAGCAGTTTCTACTGCTTTCAGAAGCATATGAAGAAAGCTAAAGGAGAAACCATTTTGCAGTTCATTGTTGGTGAAGGTTGTGGCAGAGATTGTGTGAAATAAAATTTGGAATATGTTGTATGTTTGACACTGATCTTATAAAGTAGCTGCTGTGTTGCATCATGTTGACCTGTGGCACTTTAACAACTGCTTGTCTCCATCAAGCACTAGTTCCCTGAGACATTTTTCTGGCAACATTCTAAAGATTCAATATTTTACGCTTAATTCCTCTTCTCATGGATTACAAATGCTCCCCTTTTCTTACTGAAACTAAGGAAGTACTTTGAGATTTTTAGAGATAAATTTGCAGCAGTTGAGGATTTTATCTGCTTGCGGTGAACAACCGCAACAAATTTCTTATGTTCCTATCCATTAAAGAGCAAATTCATGTTTCTAGCAGTTTTTCTTAATATGTATGCAATACAATTAATAGACTTAGTGACAGTTTAAATAATTTGGCCTAGGAGGTGTATTTCCCTTTCTCAACATCAAAATCTCACTCAACTTTCGTTCTGCAAGATAATTATAGGATGAATCCTCAGTTCGTTTTTCTCCTTTTCCTAACTCCATATGAGGAGGCATTTGTCAATGCCCCACAGTATTAATAGGAACACAATAATAACAACAAGAACAACAACAAAATAACTGTATGTAGCCTGGGAGTTAAAGCTGCTGTGCACGACATGCCATCTTAAGGCACACAGATATTTGTTCTTTGTCCACCAGTTAAAGTGAATATTAAAGATGCCCCCATGCTATCTGAGAAGGCAAGGGAATTTCTCCTGGCCAACATAATGAATAGATTAATAGATAATCTCAATGCTGTTTGTGGTACCTTGAAAATTGCTGCTGTGTCTACCGTAGTAAAACTGCTACATGTTTGATTAATTATTTGCAGTCCTTAGACATGCGAGTCCTGTAGCTCAGTGGTCAGAGCACTCGCCTCCTAAGCGAGAGACCTGTGTTTGATTCCCGACAGGTGAAATATTGGGCAAGTTTCCTTACTCCACGCGCCTCTGTTTACCTAGCAGTAAGTGTGGAGTCCTGTAGCTCAGTGGCTAGAGCACTGGCCAAACAAGCATGAGACCTGTGTTTGAATCCAGGCAGGTCAGGACGAAACCTTGGGCAAGTTTCCTTACTCCATGCACCTAATAATAATCCCTCAAAAAAAATTGGTCATTCCAATCCACGACTATTTGTGGGACACTGGTGTGCACAATTGGCTTCTGTGTTTCGCCAACAAATATACAGTCAATTCAATTTACAGTATATTCTGTTAACTTTAATACCAATAATCTTTCGTGTTACAGGACCCACTGTAAAATGTAGTGGCTGTGTATTTGTAGGCAAATGAGGCAGCACATTTTCACATAGTTTACTTTGTTTAAGAAAAATACTAATTATTGAATATTAGCTATGGCAATGCATAATAAAAGCTGTGAAGTGCTTTGAGACTTTCTCCTGACATGAAATGAACTATACCAAATGTAAATTATTATAGTCTGAGGAAACCAATAGAGAAATTGAAACTGTGTGAAGGGTTAGCTAGTATTATTCCACTGCGTTCCTTTAGTTGCTGCTTAGTTATATTTAAAAGGTGTTGATATAATGCAAGTGCAGTCTAAATTTGAAAAAAAAAAATCTTATTTTCTTCTGCAGCCTCTTCCAGAAAAATTTGTTGTTAAGGGAGTTGTGGACCGCTTTTCAGAAGAGTTTGTGGAGACCAGAAGGAAAGCCCTCGACAAATTTCTTAAAAGAATTGCTGATCATCCTGTCCTTTCTTTCAATGATCACTTCAACATTTTCCTTACAGCTAAGGTATGGTTTTAAAACACCAAGTAGATGCAAAGACAAATAAATACTGTATTGTTGATTTTATTAACATTAAAGAAAAACAAGATTGACATCCACCAAAGCATCTCCAATTAAAATATAGTGGAGTTGTCATATGCAAAGTCAAGAATTTTAAAATCCAGACTTGATCAGACCCGTTTAGTGCACAGATGTGTTACGAGTAATCCTGGGGGTTGGCAGCTATTTGTACATATCAGAGCCACTGCAAGGAATTTTACTTGCCCAAGGATCTGCATAACACATTCTAAAATCTATATGGTGGTAATGCTGTTAAATTTGGGGTTTCTATGCAATTAGTTATTGAAGAGGAATGCTGCTTGTGGAGCATAACAAAGGCCAAAGGCTTTCCTCCGTTCTGCTTCATCTGCTTCACTAAATCTAAAGTGTAAGTATAGTTACTCTAAAGAGGAAGTCTCTTGACTTTCCTGAATATTACATTCCGTTAATTGTATGGCTTTTAAAATCCCCTTTTGTCATTTTTCATTTTATCATTCTCATTGAAAGGATTATTCAGCATTTACAGATTGGGTAACCAGCCAGTATTGTTAAGCACTTTTGGAACATGTTGGCCATTAAAGGTCCTATATAAATGTAAATTTGTAGAGTATGTTAATGCGGAATTGAAACCCAGATGTTTGCAGCTCTTACTTCTTCCGCAATTAGTGGCACGTTTTACACTATCAAAACTGCTTCACTATCTGTACTGGTGGGAATGCTTCAGCTGTTCAATTTACTGATGGCTGTTTGATTACAGCATACTGACCTGTCTGAGGTTAGGAGTGAATTTATATTTTTGATGTACAGAGACAATGACACTTGTGTTTGTCAACCAGGTGTGATTGACTCTAAAATTGACTGCATAGTTTGTGATCTAAAATGATGGTCAAGATTACATTGAAAGAGTTGAATTGGATTGTTTTTATATTCAAAATATATGCCTGTTCGTTATCCCTGGTAATAATGGCAAGGGCTTGTTACCAGAAAGAATAGTACAAATCCGATTACTTCACTAATGATAGAGGAAGGCAGGAGAGGTGTCGTTGAGGAAGTATGTGATCAGATGAGCCCAAGTTTATTTCCACCATACTAATGTGGGGCTTCGGCCCACAACCTTCAAGGCGAGTGTTACCATTGAGTAAAAATTAGAGCATCTCGGTCAACTTGTTTTTAATTTTGCTTTTCTTTCACCCCCATAAAGGATCTAACTCCTTATAAAAAGCAAGGTTTGGCCTTCATAGCAAAGGTGGGGGAGTCAGTAAAGTATGTTACTGGTGGCTACAAACTAAGAAACCGACCAATGGAATTCGCTTCAATGGGGGATTACTTAGACACATTTTCTCAGAAGCTTGGAACAATTGACCGAATCGCACAGAGGATAGTCAAAGAACAAGGAGGTGAGATGCTGGGAAACCCTTGGAGAGCAAACTGTTTGTAAAACCATTCCAAACTCCGTGATCCCATCTCCCCCATCTTTGCCCAACTCCATTAGTTCCCCATCATCCAAATGATCCAATTCAAGATCCTGGTCCTCACATTTAAAGCCCTCCACAACCTCGCCCCACCCTACATCCATGACCTCCTATCCCCTTACCAACCTGTCCGCCCCCTCCACTCAGCAGGTTGGCGTCCCCCGACCCATCCGCCCAACCATTGGCGGGTGAGCCTTCAGCCACTCTACCCCCAACTTCTGGAACAGTCCCTCCGCCTCGCTCCCTCTCTGGCGTCTCGCCTCAAGACTCTCCTCTTTGATGGACCCATCGGCAATTCCTATTCCCCCCTTCCCTCCCCACCCTGTCCTCAGCCCTGGGTCTGACTGTCCAGCGCCTTGGGACTTCTTCCTGACTTGAAAGGCGCTATACAAATGTAATTTTGTTGTTGTTGTACCAACTTGTACGAACCTCTCCTGAATGTATCTTTGCCCAAAGCATTCCAAAATGAATGGTAGGATCTTTCAGGTTTAATTCAGTTTTTATAGATTAGTAGGTGTTGATGCCTACAAAATAAGACCAGATGAAGGTTAAAGTGGAACTTTCTTTTTCATTATCCCCAAACATTCTTATCCATGTGATTGGAGTACCGTAACTTAGTGGTTAGAGCACTTGCCTTGCAAGCGAGTGGACCTGGGTTTGATTTCCGGGCAGGGTAAAATGTTGGGTAAGCTTCCTTTCTCCACATGGCTCTGTTTACCTAGCAATTACTGGGAACCCAGTTGTTAGTCGATTAGTGGATTGGTTTCCTAGGGGTAAAATCCTTTCATAAAAAATAATAATTTGGTCCCTCAATCCACGACTGTTAGTAGAACACTACTGTGTGCAATTGACTGCCACATTTCGCCCCCACATTATGGTTAATTCACTTTACAGTATATTCTGAGAAGTGCTTTGAAACATTTTGAAATTGGTCATTTCAATCCTTGACTGTTTGTGAACCGTTTGAGACATCTAGAAGATGTGATAGAGCGCTATATCAAATGGAAGGATTATTATTGTTAATAACAATAATCCTTGCGTTTGATATAGCGCTTTTCAAGTCTTCTAGACGTCACAAACGGTTCACAAACAGTCATGGATTGAAATGACCAATTTTTTTTGAGGAATTATTATTAGCTGTGTGGAATATGGAAACTTGCCCAAGGTTTTGCCCTGCCTGGAATTGAACTCAGGTCTCTTGCTTGTAAGACGAGTGCTAATTAGAGCACTCGTCTTACAAGCTACAGGACTCAGAAGGGTAGTGCAGTCTTTCTCATTGAGGTTGTGTGGACACTGTCAGTTCTGATGTTTGATCCATGAACACTGAGGAAGCTATTCAGTAATAGTGGTGTTGGGTAATGTGAGGAATGTTACAATATGCTAAAAATGGAACTATAGAGACTAGATTAAATCATTCTACACATAATGTGTCAAAAACAGTTGAGGTTTGTTCACTTGCGTGCTTTTTGGGATTCAAAACTGTTGGTGTTTGTGGAATAATGGAAAGCACTCAGCAGGTACTTTGTGGAGCTTCCTAATGCCACCATTTGTCTAGACTAGAGAGACCAAATATTGTATATAGGAACAGTTCTAGAAGCCATTTTGTTGTTTCCTTCTCCAGGAAGGTGACTACATCGAGAGGTAAAATGCTAAATGAAGTTTGAAGCTCTGATGGTTTATCAATCCCACTTTCTTCAATTAAGATTATTTTCATGCTTTAGGAGATTATTTGATGGTCTTTGTCCCAGTCCATTTTGCTTTTATTTTTGCTTGTTTTCCCGCAATGGGATAGCAACAATTTGGCTTACGAAAGACATTTCGAACATTGTATCTTTTATTTCTGCATAGGATTTTAATCTGGGGTTAAGCAAATTCATGTTTAATTATAAAAGTGTGACTTCTGTTTTACTTGAATAAAGATTTTATTTATTGCAAAGTTTTACACTATAATTTTATCTTGAATTAACTTTCTATTTACTTATCACATTCAAATCTACAGAATACTTAGTGGAGCTGCAAGAATATGGGCCAATTTATTCCACCTGGTCTACCGTAGAAGATGAGCTAAGTAAACCCCTTGATGGCATGTCAAACTGTGTTGACAACTGTTGTTCAGCCCTGGAAGAATTGACCGAGGATATGTCTGAAGATTTCCTACCTGTTCTGAGAGAATATGTTCTTTACATTGAATCGATGAAGGTCAGGAAAAAAATGTTTGGTTTGCTTAAAATCTGGGTTTTTTTAGATTAAAATTTTGAATATGAGCTTTGAAGACATTTTCAGATGACGTTAATTCCAATTTTATCAAAACAATCTTTCCCAGACATTTATATTTGCTTCTATTAGCAATTAAGACTTGTGGTACACAAAATCACATCAGCTAATATCACAGAAATATAAACTTCTCAATGCAGTGCAGTAGGGAATTAAAAATGTGAGTAATTATTGATTTATTATTATTAATAATTTGAGTCACTCTGAAAAGAGATCACTAATGTGTTGCCTCACATGTTCTTGGTGAGTAAACAGAATTACTCTCATAGCTTGTTTCCAAATTGATTCCTTGTTCTTTGTAACTAATACAATTTGAATTATTCAGTGATGTTACATGTGTTAGAGGTAATCTTGAATGATGTGAGATACTATTTATACAATGGAAATGAAAATTAACTCAATACTCTATTAATGTAAGGAATTCTTGTTTTTGTGTAATTCATCACCCTGAGTGCTCCAATAGAAGACTTTGCATAGGTTAGGATATTCCACTGTTTCTTATTGTGTTCTGTTTTACCACAGAGGACCAATTATATTTTCTTTTGATTGCAATTGTGGAGTCCTGTAGCTCAGTGGTTAGAGCACTCGCCTTACAAGCGTGAGACCTGTGTTCGATGCCAGGCAAGTCAGGGTGAAACTTTGGGCAAGTTTCCTTACTCCACACGCCTAATAATAATCCCTCCAATTTTTTTTAAAAAATTGGTCATTTCAATCCACGACTGTTTGTGGTACACTGCTGTGTGCAATTGGCTGCCGCATTTCACCCACAAGTATACAGTCAATTCACTTTTCAGTATATTCTGTGAAATGCTTTGGGGTGTCTAGAAGACGTGAAAAGCGCTATATCAAATGCAAGGATTATTATTATCTAAATTGAAGACATCCGCATGGAAAGAAGTTACTTTTTACACACGTCTGCACCTACTGAAGTCTCAACTTGCTAAAATGTACATAGTAAAATTTTCATCCCTGTCAATACAATTTAGCTCAAACTCAGCGAGCGAGTGACCTTGAATCAAATGTTGAAGATCCTAGGGGGGTATATCTGTTAGTTATCATAGATTAAGCATTAGTTTGTGTGCAACTTCCTGAGAAGAAAGTAAGGCAAAGCTCTGAACACACTTTAGTGATTCAAAATAGGCCATTTATGCAATAATCCACTCTGGTTAGAATGCAGTGCTAGGATCTGCTTGCTTTTAATTGAAATACCATTCAATTGTTGCCTTTTTAATCCAAGGGTTGCTGTAGTGGAACATTGTGCAAGGTGTACTTTGTACTTTAGCATTTCATACTGAATATACTGTACATTAGCGTTACTGTTGTCAAGATGTAGTGATATACAGTATTAGCAGATTTCATATTGTAAATTGAATACAGGCTATTTAGCAAGTTAAATACACTATAAGGTAAGATGATGATATTGGATTTTTTTGTGATAAATTTGTTTTATAGAGTGACATTTGTGATATCAATCAGTTCAGAATTAAATGATCAGTGAATACCATTTGACAGGCTGTGAACCAAGTTAATCTATGAAGTGAAATAGTCCATTTTGTTAAAGGGTGGAGAGTGAAGGATTTAAAGGACTGCCTAATTTATGTATTTTGTTTAATCTAATTTCTGGAGCTTAACGTTGCTTTGAAACGAATGCCAAATTTCATGTTTATTATCCATCAATATGGATATTGTGTTTGAGGCTAATGAGTCCCAGGGAAAGGGCTGCTTCCGTGCCAGGTTTTAAAGCTTGTTTTTCTCATTTTCATCCTAGAATGTGCTTAGGAAACGAGATCAAGTACAAGCTGAGTATGAGTCTAAGCTTGAGGCTGCTGCTTACAAGAAAGAAGAAAAAACAATGGTAAGTAACATTCAACTCTTTCATTACAAAATCCAATTGACACTCTATAATTGTATTAGGCATAGTGATTTAAGGCAGTATAGGCTTATGTTTACGTAACATCTTTGTTTAAGAAACTTCTCAAAGCATTTTACAGAATGATTAAAAATGAAGGAATATTAGGCAGGCAATTAATTTGCAATTGACCAGCAGTGTCAAATGTTATGCGTATCCATAATGCAGGGAAACACTTAAAGTGCTTTCCTGGAATACTGGTTTGGTTATTGGAATTTGAACGCGACATTTACTTAAACAAAATGTCGAAATAAATGACTGGCTCCACTGCCATTATCGCACACGGCAAGCATCCAGGTTTTCATATTAGTGGCAACTTGATGACACAAGCAGTTGAACATTTTACCTTGCCCTTTCTGCAACTTGCAGAGTGAATGCAGAAGCAAACTCGCACTCACATCAGTTATAATAATAATAATAATAATAATCTTGCATTCAGTATAGCGCTTTTCATGTTTTCTAGATGCCTAAAAGCACTTCACAGAATGTACTATAAAGTGAATTGACAACATTTTATGTGTCAAATGCTGCAGCCAAATGTGCACAGCAGTGTCCACAAACAGTCGTGGATTGAAATGACCAATTTATTATTTTTTTCTTGAGAGATTATTATTAGAGGTGTGGAGTAAGGAAGCTTACCTAAGGCATTGCCCTGCCTGGAAACGAACCCAGTTCTCTCACTTGTGAGGCAAATGCTCTAACCACTGAGCTGCAGGACTCCACAATATAGCTCAGTTAGCACCACAGCACAGATAAATGCAAGGTGCTGCATATAGAAGGTAAGATTAGGAAGCACGAATGAATTGGATAACACTTGGCCAATAGGGAAGCTGAGAGAGATAAAGGAATGTTGGTTGACTTATCACACAAACCATGTTGTGTATACTTGGTCATGTCAATTCAGGTCCCCACAAATCACATTCAAATTGTATAATGCTTTGGCCAGGCTGTGCAGTTTTGGACACAGTGACTTAAAGGGGCAAGCAGAAGAGGGAGCTTGGAAACTTCACAGGGATGGGGAAATGCTGGGGTTTGAAGTGATTTATAGGTGAGGGTGAGAACCTGGAAATTGATTTGTTGGGAGATGTGGAGCCTGTGAAGGACAGGGGTGATGGGCATGTGGCTTTTCAGGAGTGAAGTCAATTTGAATGGTGTGGATCCTGTGGATGCTGGAACTAGGCAGACTGCTGAGGAATGTGTTTGAAAGGTTTGAGTCTGCTGGTATCAAACGTGTGAATAAATGTTTTGTGTGAGATGGGGAAAGAGGCAGGCACTGTGGCAGAGGTGAAGAAAAGGAGTCTTTGTTAGGGACCAAATTTGAAAAAAGGAGAGTCGAGAAAAAAAGTTGGGCACTGGTGCACTGAACTCGAGAGGCAGGGATATTGAGGTCATAAATGGAATTGAGAGAATATTGACAGGAGTTGAAGAGGATGGCTTCTGTTTTGTTAACACTGAGCTGCAAGAAATTGAAGTAACTGGTTTAGGGCAGCAAAATATATAAATGTATATATATTAAATATATAAGTATTAAACTGAATATTCTGTCAATCTACTTTACAGTACATTCTGTAAAGTAATTTAAGATTTCTCAACAGCTAGCTCAAATGCAAGTAATATTATTATTATGGCCAATTTCAGGACTTGCGCCAGAAAGGATTTTGTTTACTTAGATAATGATTAACATCTGGAACATCAACAGTTTACCAGGACAGGTGGCTGAGGCCAGGATGCTAAAAAAAAGTTTAAACTCTGACTTTGTGATGAAAGGATGGTAGTTGCCCACAAATATACAGTCAATTCACTTTACAGTATGTTCCGTGAAGTGCTTTGAGACGTTGATAAGATGTGAAAAGCACTATATCAAATACAAGGATTATTATTATTATGGTGTGCATGTTCTTGAAGGATCTGATCAAATGGGCCAGATCTTGTATGATTGTTGTGTTACTCTACATCCTGCCATGTTTTGCCAGGGGGCTGGGTGCTGACACTGGGAGAGAATATAAACAAAACACAAAATACTGTAGATGCTGCATTCTGCACTGCAGTCTGAAACAAGAACAGAAATTGCTGGGAACACTCAGCAGGTTGGGCATCATCTACGGAGAAAGGAAAAGTGAGTCAACACTCTGACAAAGGGTCGTGGCCCTGAAACGTTGACTCACTTTCCTTTCAATAGATGCTGCCTGACCTGGGAGAGAATGTTTGATTTTAAATCACTTTCAGCGATGAACACAACTATAATAATCCTTGCATTTGATATACTGCCTTATCATGTTGTTGAAATGTCTCGAAGGGCTTCACAGAATATGTAGTAAAGTGGAGTGAAATACAGCAGCCGATTGTACACAATAGTGTCCCACATCAAGTCATGGATTGAATTACCTAATTTATTTTTGGAGGTTTTATTACCCCGGAAATGCTATTCGGCGATTGTGCTAATGTGCAAGTCTATTTTTGCATCTCAATAAAGAATTGAATCCCATTTGCAAATTCTGTAAATCTCACAAATTTCATCACTATAAAATGAGCAGATTATTTGGCATCACCACTAAATTGTTAGGAAAATTATAACAGGGTAAAGTTCAGGGAAATACAACTCCTTGTAGAGAACTGGCAAGGCCTCAGCAGCCATATACTATAGTTATCTCTTGTGATTTGAAATTCTATAGATGTGTTAAATTTGGGTTGCTTTTGACTGTTTCAGCCCAAATCTGACAGTTGTAGAACAGGTTGCTAAAAGGTCTGAGACAAGGTGGGTTCTTTTATATTCCTATTTTATGACCTCTTTCTGTAGGAAAGTACCTTTGGGTGGCCTCACGATTTTGTATTTATTCAAGAAATTCATTTGTTTCTTAAGTTTGCATACCTGGTCACATGACAACAGTATACATTGGAGTACTGTAAGATCGTTCTCTTCAGTTACTTCCAGTTACTAAGCAGTGACTTGCATAAAATCAATAACATAAAGATGTTTGCTTTCCAACAACCACAACAAAATTACACTTAAAGAGCGCCTTTCATGTCGGGAGGATGTCCCAAAGCGCTGAACAATCAGGTCGGGACCCGAGCTGTGGGGGAAGGATTGTAGAGTAGGAGAGGGGGAAGAGTTAGAGGGGAGCAGAAGGCACGGTCGAAGAGGAAGGTCTTGAGACCGGCCTTGTAGGAGGAAAGAGAGGAAGTGAGGCGAAGGGATTGCGGGATGGAGTTACACAGTGTGGGAGCAGAGAGGCTGAAGGGGGCTATAGGGAGAAGGGTTGGGTGCTTTGAAAGGTTACCTGTTTTACGACTACCATAATCCCTACATTTTGATATAGCACCTTTCATGTCAGGAGAACGCCTCAAAGTGCTTTGGTGTAAAATGGAGTGACTGTATTTTGTATAGCTGTCCATGAGTGCTGGGAGGTCCTTTTCAGATATGGAAGTGTCTTGGATTTGGGTGGGACTATCCTTTTCAGATATGGAAGTGTCTTATCTTGGGTTTGGGATCACGATTGAGTGAAGTTACAAAGCTTGTGTATGGAAGAGCCAATTACAGTAACATTAGTATTAGATCCAGGAAAAGTTTTTTTAAAAGAAAAAAGACTGCTCTGTAAACTTGTCTTGATTTCACCCCCCCTCCCTCCTTCAGTCCCTGTCACCATTTGTGCTTCTGCTTATTTTTTTGCAGGGACACATTAATACAGTGCATCTTAAAAAAAACTCTCTCACACTCTGTCCCAAAGAACTCAACAAATTGCATTTATACAGCGTCTTTCATGTCGGGAGGATGTCCCAAGGCACAGGACAATTAGGGATTCGCACGCGAGCTGCGGGTTGGGATTAGAGAGGTTGGAGGACAAGAAGGGTGAAGGAGCGAAGAGGAAAGAGGACTGAAGGCACAGTCCAGAGGGAAAGTCTTGAGATGGGTCGTGATGGAGGAAAGGGTGGAGGAAAGCGGACGGGCTGCGGGACAGATTTCTAGAGGGTGGGAGCAAAAAGGCTGAAGGCATGACTTCCAATAGTGGAGCAGGAAGAATAGGGACGTGGAGCAGGCCAGTGCCTGCGGAGCAGAGGGACCGAACAGGTTGGTTAAGTTTTAATAGGTGACATAAGTAAGGAGGAGCAAGACAGTGGAGGGATTTAAAGGTGAGGTCAAGGATCTTGAACTCAATCATCTGGGGCAAGGGAGCCAGTGAAGCCAGCAAGGATAGGGATGATCTGCTCAGGAGGCTTAGTGCGGGAGAGGAACAAGCTGCAGGGTTCTGCATAACCTGCATCTTATGGTGGAAAGAGTTGGAAAGTCCAACCATTAGGGAGTTTTCACAAGTGTCAAGGCACCTGGCTGGATCTATTGTGTGCAAATTAGCTGCTGCATTCACCTACAAAATACTGTACATGGTCATGACACTTTGCCATAAATCCTTTGAAGGTCTTTGAGATGCTTTGGCAACCATATCAAATATGAAGATTATTATTGGTAATTATTTTTGAGACTTTAATTTTATAGGATTGCTTTAGTAATAGATGTTAAGTTATTATGCCTAACCGAATTGGGGGCAATGATTTAGCCTGGTGCTAATATGTCCTTTGATTGGAATAGAGTGGGGAATGCTGACCTCTAGAGGACAAGAGTGGAACATTTGCAAATAGGGATTCAACTGGTTATACAGGTAGACACCGCTTACTGAACGCCCGGTCAATGAAAGTTCACTGTAACGAAGGTTTCTATTTGTACCACTTATCTGCTTAATGAAGGCTGCATTTGCTTTAACGAATGTTTACACACACTTTAAATCTCGCGGGCTTCTCGTGGGCAGCATTTTCTGGTTGGCCAGCATTCTGCCGCTTAAGCTCCTCCCATATTGTACGGGCTGCACTGCACTGCTTCGTGGCTTCAATAAAAGTAAGTCGAGGACTGTCTGTATTTTATTGTTTTTTGTTGTATTTACTAACATTTTAATATTTTATTGTTGTATTTAAAGTTGTGTAGCCTTCAATAGCAGTTGTATCTACCTTAGGCCTTCGCTAGTACAGGGACCGAGGCCGAGCGGGTTTTCGTGTTTCTGATGTCCGAGGTCCGGAAACGCCTCAGATTCGGGTATTTCCGGACTTTGGAACGCCAGAAGCAAAGGTGGATCCACGAGCTGTTCCTCAGTGTGAATGATGAGTCTCCTCCAAATGATCGGGAAAATAACCAACCAAGGAGCATAATTCTGCACAGTCCTATTTGCAAAATCCTGTTACCCCCATGTTTTTTCCTACAGTTCTGATCAACAATTAAAACACCAACAAAATTACATTTGTATAGCCCCTTTCACATCAGGAGGACATCCCAAGGCACGGGAGACGTCCCAAGGCGCTGGAAAAACATAAGGAAGAATAATAATTGTATTTAGGAGTACTTCACTGTATTCAGTACAAATGTTAAACTATATTTAAATGTCCAGGGTGTATGTGTGAGTGCCATCATTCCATGGCAGATAATGATCCGTCAACATTTTTTGTGCCACATCTGCCATATCTTGGATGGAGTGAGAAGATGAAATACACCTCTGACAGCTTCTTTCAGCTCCCTGTAACCTCATATCACTGTTTTGTAACAAGGTAACATGACTTTGTGGGCACCCTGTACTTTAGCTATTAAAACATAGAATATGTCTGGAGAATGAGATGTTTAGAGGGTTTCTGTGGTAACTATTCTGAGTTTGGAGATTTGCTTCTATTATTGGTCTATATATCTGTTTTTCAAATTACTCTGGTGAAGTCTTAATTGGTTTTAGCAACAGAGGGAGGAACCCAGTCTGCTGAGGAGAAATCTGTTGTTAAAAATATAATTTTGTTTTCATACTTCTATCTTCAATCTTTGGTTTGCTACATTTTTGCTGATTTTTTTGAAAAAACTCTTGTGTCAGGATGGTTAATATAACTTGGAGCTTGTTCAAGTGCCAAATAGCTATCTACACCAGTGGTTCCCAACCTTTTTTTACTGCAACCCTAAATTAGTCACCAACAGGACTCCCTGACCCATAGGGGCGACTGAAGCGAAACTCAGCCAAGACGATATCTCTGTCTCTTTTGTGGACGCAGCGCAATGTATGGTCTTTCATACAAATTGGTCGGTGGTGTCACCTCGGGCACTTTTCAGCATTAAAAAAGCATTTTTAGCATTAAAAAAACAAAAAAAAATTCTGATGACCCTACTGACAATCCCCGCAGCCCTGATTTGAGTCGGGACCCGAGATTGGGAACTACTGATCTATACACCAATTTCTACTGTTGCCCTATTTTAACCAGCAGGTGGCTTAGAGGGAATGCTGGGGCAGCATTGAGGACTAGCCATGCAGATGAGAATTGGTTGCGGGTTTGAATAGCTTATCTCAGCCAGGCAGCAATCAGAACAACCATAGCCTCAGTTCCCAGTCCTAATTGTTGTCTAATTGTTATCGTCCTTCTGAAAGATAATAATAATCCTTGCATTTGATATTGCGCTTTTCTCATCTTCTAGATGTCTCAAAGCGCTTCACAGAATATACTGTAATGTGAATTAACTGTATATAAGATATACGTATTATAAGTGGGTGAAATGCGGCAGCTAATTGCACATAGCAGTGTCCCACAAACAGTCGTGGATTGAAATGACCATTTTGTTATTGTTTTTTTCTTAAGTGATTATTATCAGATGTATGGAGTAAGGAAACTTGCCTAAGTTTTCGCCCTGCCTCGAATTGAAGCCAGGTCTCTCACTTGTAAGGCGAGTGCTCTATTTCTGTAAATCAGCACCTTGGGACATCCTCTAGATGTGAAAGTCACTATACACAAGTGTAATTTTGTTGTTGCTCTAACCACTGAGCTACAAGACCTCAAAGGCGGTTTCTGCATACAGTGTACATACTCTGTATGTAGCAAACAGGAATTGATGTTTCTGGCAACCTGACAGCCAGGAAGTAGGACATTTTTTCTCCTACTTTGGTATTTGCAATGTCTTTGATATTGGTCTTATAATGGGTTGCTCTGTATTTATTCTCAACATCAAGAACAATGGTAACATACAGAATAGAAAAGAAAATCTATGTGCCAAAGATGTGCATGTTTGAGGACCAGTTGAGATTGTTATTGCCCTTGTGGTAAATTACCTTGACTCAGACAATGGCAACTTGGACAGTGTCTATTATCAGGAATTGTATTGCAGGAAAAGTCTAAATACCTTGAGGGACAAAAATTGGAAGACAAAAAACAAGAATAAAAATGCACGTCAGAGTACAGCAGAAAGGAAAACTGCCTTTTTAAAAAAAGACAGAAACAGTAAAATTGTAAACACTGATGAGCTGAGCTAGTTTACTGTGAATGCTGTTGCGTATTTGGGCTTCTGACTGAAGGAAATTACTATTCTGTACTCCAGTGCTGCCAGCTTTTAAGTCAGGTTTCTATTAGTGTTAAATATGAAGTGCTTATGACTTGCGTTGATCTGTCCTGGAGAAAGTGGATGTGAGCTGCAGTAATATCAGAAGATAAATTAATTCAATACACTTCAGGCTGGTAATTTAGCTTTCCTTAGAAAATCTGCTGAGAATATTTATTTCACGCAATTGTCAGGTGTACTTTCCATGACTAAACAACTTGTAGCTATCCATATTTTAATAATTTTCTTTAAATTTAACCTCCCTCTCTCTCTTCTTTGTTCCACCTCTCAAATCCTTGCCTTTGGGAAATGAGCAACAAATCAGCTTTGATTATGGTTATACCACATATCTTCATTCCACTTAAGCATTTAAAATAGTATTATACTTTTATTTAAGCTTTCCCTCGGATCTAAATGTTGTCAAAGTTAGCCACTTAGCTAGCCAGTTAGCCACCAATGTTACTAACGTGTGACTTTCTCCATGGTCTTGTTTGCTCAGCCGAGTGGGGTGTTGAATCACCATGTGCTGAATCCCATCACTATGCTTAAGAGTATCCAAACCAAGCTGAGATTTCCATGCATCCCACCTACACATGGAAATCCCAGAGATAGATGTTGGAATGGAATACGCATTCTTTCTCTCTCTCTCTCTGGAGGGGCACATCCTGGTTACCTAATTTCCAGAAAGTATTAGTCACAGGTTGGCAAGAGCCAAGGTTTGGGGACCCCAGAGCTTATAATAATAATCCTTGCATTTCATTATAGCGCTTTTCATGTATTCTAGACATTTCAAAGTCCTTCGCAGAATATATTGTAAAGTAAATTGACTGTATATTTGAGGGCAAAATGCGGCAGCCAATTGCGCACAGCAGTGTCCCACAAACAGTCGTGATTAAAGCTTACCATTGATCTTGCTGTCTGGCAAGCTTTCCCACTGCAGGTCCAGCTAGGACCACCTTACTGTTAGGGCTTTGGCTTGCAGGAATAACAGAAACTGAGTGGGATGATTCCATTGACTGAACTGCCCTTTCAGGTCCTGTCTTTGGGCGATGCTGCCATCAACGGCATAGCCCAAAGACCGGCACAGAGGGCTGAACCGATGTCGACATCTCATTGCCATGGAGCAAATCTAATAAACTAATGTAGTTTCTAAGCAGGAATCAGTTTTGTGTAATATTGTGATCATGTGGAATGACGTTAGCAGCAGCACTTCAGATGAATTGTTTGAACATGAGTCTGTTTCTTATTTGCATCTCAAAGGTACCAACCAATGTGGAAAAGTGCCAGGACCGTGTGGAGTGCTTCAATGCTGATCTCAAAGCAGATTGGGATCGATGGCAAAATAATAAGAGACAAGACTTCCGGCAGCTGCTGACGGGAATGTCTGACAAAAATATTCAGTATTATGAGAAGGTATGGCTTTGTGCTGTTTGTTTGGAATTAGTGATGTATCTTTGTTCATGTAGCCTTATAAGTTATCCAATATGCTGTATAATAATACATTACATTTGATACTGTGCCTTATCAAATTGTCGACATCTCAAAGAGCTTTAACAACAATGGGATGGAAATCCAAAGGCTGGGGGCTGAGTGGCTGAAGGCTCACCCACTGATGGTGAGGGCGGGTTGGTCAGGGATTTGGAGCAGGCCGGAGCCCACTGAGTGGAGGGAACAGACAGGTTGGTTGGGGATTAGGAGATCACAGAGGTAGGGGTGGGCAATGTCATGGTGGACTTTGTAGGTGAGGGCCAGGATCTTGAATTGAATCCTCTAAATGATGGGAAGCCAGTGGAGTTGGTTGAGGATGGGGCTGATATGTTCACGGAGCTTGGTGTGAGAGAGAACACGGGCTGCAGATTCTGATTGATCTGCAGCTTATGGAGGAAGGAATTGTGAAGTTCAACAAGCAAGGCGTCGGCATAGTCGAGCCTGGACAAAATGAAGGCATGAATGAGAGTTTCAGCGGCCTGTGGGGTTAGGTAGTGGTGGAGTCGGGCAATATTGCGGAGTTAAAGGAAAGCAGAGTGGGTCATGGGGTGGATATGGTAGAGAAAAGACGCAAATAACACATCTAGGTTCCTGACTAGCTTGGTGAGGTGGAATGTGCAACCATGAAGGTTGATGTACAACCATGGAGGTTGAGTGTACAACCATGGAGGTTGATGCTGGCGGTGCCTGAGGTGTGAAGGCGCTGGCAGGAGCTAATCTGGAGTGCCTCAGTCTTCTTGACCTTCAACTGCAGAAAGTTAGCTCTCATCCAGGATTTGATGACCGACAGGCAGTCTCTTGTCAGGACAGTAGTGGTCCTGGATTCGAGGGTGAAGACAGAAAGATAGTTGGGTGTCATCCACATACATATGGAAGTAAACCCCATGTCTGCGGATTATGTCACCAAGGGGGAGCATGTAGATGATGAAAACGAGAGGGCAAAGGGCAGAGCCCTGGGAGACATCACATGAAGGTAAGGTGGCTGGAGGAGAAGCCATTAGTGGTGACAAAGTGGGAGAGGTAAGATTTGAACCAGGCAAGGACAGGTCTACGAAGACTGAGCTGAGTGGAGAGGCGTGTGGCGGGATGGAGTGCTCGACAGTGTCAAAGGCAGCAAAGAAATCGAAGATGACAAGAAGGCAGAGAGAGCCCTGGTTGCAGATATTTGGAATATCGTTAGAGACTTTGACCAGGGCTGTTTCCGTGCTGTGGGCAGCATGGAAGCTGGATTGGATGAGTTCAAAGGGGGAATGGTGGGAAAGAAAAGAGCAATGCTGGGATGCGAAGACTCGTTTCAGGACCTTGGAGAGGAATATGAGGTTGTTGATGAGGTGGTGGCCTTTCCTTTTCAAATACAGTTTAACCCGGTCGCATATCCACGCACACGCACACACACACACACAGAGAGAGAGAGCCACAGATGCCACAGTCTGGCATCTCAATGGCTCCAAACCCAACCCCTCTCATTTTCCATCTAAATTAATCACTCGCCCCCTCTCTTTCTCTCCCCTCCTCTCCCCCACCTCTCTCTCCCACTCTCACTCCTCTCTCTTTCTCCCTCCACTCTTTCCCTTTCTTTCCTCCCCACCCTCTCTCTTCCTGCCTCTCTCTTCTTCCCCCACCCTACCCCTCACCAAAACAGTGTATAAACCCACGATACGGTTAGGCTACACAGGCAATACGTAGTATCCATCGGAGGGAGGGAGGGAGGAGAAGGAAGGAGAGCGAGAGAGAGAAAGAAAAAGAGGGAGAGGAAAAACCGACAATGCGGCTTTAAGAGGAAAAAACGAAAGTGCCACTACCGGCAGCATTCACAACTAATCATACTGTACTCTCGTGCGACAAACGACTCATTAAATGCGTCACCGGGATTGTGCCGGATAAGATCCGGTTATTTGAATGGGGACCTTTTTTTTTCAGGTGCTGGTTATACGGAAGTTATGGTTTGAACGGGTCACGGATAAATGGGCTTTTACTGTACTGAATATAGATGACATCCTCCAGCACTGTTCAGTAACTTGGGAGATTTTCAGTAGTTCTGCAAATTCAAACCTGTATTTTGATCAACACATTTAAATCTCATGATTTGTGCCATTGGACCTTTCTCCTAAAGATAGCATGTTAAATGGTTATTCTTTTGAGCTCCTCAGTACTGACTAATCAACATGATTTTGTGTTGCAGTGCCTTGCAGCGTGGGAATCGATTGTTCCACTCCTACAAGAGAAGCCAGATGCTAAAAGTGAAGCCCACTCCTAGTCAACTCTTTAATGTTGTTTACTGTTTGGGCTGTTTTGCCTCTTCACTTGCCCAGTTCACGATCCTGGAACACTGCACTTTGGGAAAAATCTAATCCACACAATTTTGTATATAGTCGTAGGTAAATGCCACATGTACTAGAACACTTGGACTTTCTGTGGAATGTGCCCACTCTGCTCAGTACAAGTTTGTCTTGTCGGCGCAGGGTTATCTAAATTCACATATGTCGTGGTCAACTGAGTGCAGCTTCCATTCAGTACCAAACAGTGAGGGTGGTATTGAAGTCCATCTGTTGAATAACATGATTGTGCTCTTTTTTGGACTCTTATTGATTTATTTTTGTCACGTGCACACATCATTGGGCAGTTAATATTCTGAGCATCCTGGTGTAATGGACAAGTCAGTATTTCTATGTAGCTGTGTGTAAGGACTTGAATAAACTTTATATAAGGGATGATCCGAGATTGATGCAACTGAGCTGTGGTGGATTATATATTATAGGACGCCAATTGCATTGGAATAAAGACAGTAAATTAAAGATTTTATAAAAGCTAATAGTTCCTTTTATAAAAGTAGTTGCAATATAATTTAAACTGACTGTCCATCTCGGGGGCGGTACTTTCCATTTGCTGTTTATACCACTGAGTGAATACTTGTATGAAAAGGTGAATCACAAGCAGCAAAGCTTGTATTGGTGAAGATGTTTTCCTGCAAACGTGTGTTTGAGCAATGAGAGTATAATGTGTTTAGTCTTTACTCCACATCCTTTTCGTGTTGTATGTGAAACACAGCAAGTACCTTTCATCCAGCTGCTGACTTTGTCGTTCGTGTACAATTCCTCAGATCCTCAATGCCATGTCCCATGTTCACAAGTTTCCCTATTGCTTTGAGATTGACTTATTTTGATGGTGTCTCAAATGCAAAGCATGATTCGCCTTGTAAGAACTGAGGTTGTTTTACAAAGTCATGCCTTAACTTAAATGTGATTGCCAAGGATGTTTTTGAGAAAGGGTCCTCAATCATAGCTATGGAGATGATCTTGTGTGGGACTAATCTGGGATCAAGGGTGCTTAATAATGGTGAGATTTTGTTAACTGCCAGGTCACCCAGCAAACAAAATAGATTTTTTTTTCAAAAGTGCCTTCATCGTGTGATGTTTTGTATAACCCAAGAAATTTAAATGAAGCTGTTTGAGAATTTCTTTGGGCAATGTTTGTAAATGTCCTGAAGAATGCTCCCTAGCTGCCTTGTTTCATGGCTGTATTAAACTTTCTTAAAACCAATGGAAGAGTAACTGAGTTAAATGCAGTGCAATCTGGTTGAGTGTTTGCTGTGGTCCTCAATGTTGTAATGTAATGGGATCAACATTCTCTAAGGTTCCAATAGTTAGATTTTTGCATTGCGTTTCTTTTCAAATGAATGAATGCATTGCACAGCCTTATTAGGGGAGGCCATGTGGAGTAAAACCAAGGTAAAAGGTGTTTTGTATTTTTGTTTACAACACTATGGTTCGTTGCTTTGACGAAGTGTTGCCTCATGTGTATGATTATTGATTCCTCAAGAAGGCCTAAGTGTAACTTGTAAATAATGTAGACTTGGTGGTCTTGTACCTACTAAACCTACAGTATTAGGTTAATATATTAGTGCATAATTGAAGAAGGATATTAAATAACAATCATTTTGAGCCTGAGCTGTCCTCAAAAGGTCACTTCCAAAAGTACCTTGTTTGTATTCCTACAAAAAGCCAAAGTGATTTGCAAACTGTTCCACTCATTTCGCACTCTCTTGAGCACCACTTTCTTCAAAGCTTTCCTAAAGTATGTTCTTGTATTAGAACTTGTGACATAGTAATTTTGTCAGCACCAACATGGGAAAAGGTCCTATGTCCTTGCAGTTGGAAAGTTGTGGAAAGAGTGGAGGTAAAGAAGCTCTTAATTAGCACTAATGGTTTCAGGAATATACCTTTTCCAAGGAATATCAGAAAGAGCTCAGGGTGTCTCTCTTTGGGACACATATGTAAATTTTCAAGTAAGTTTCTAGAGTAACCTAAAACAAGGCTTTAAATTCTTCATTTAGAAATGTTATATTCATTACTATTTGCAGGTGGTGGCTTGCTGCAGATGAAAATTGCATTTTGACACTAATTAATGAAATGATGAAAACTTGAGGTTGATTTGGTGAACCAGAAATGTCAACATGTCTAGAAAATAAACTGCTAAAATAACTTTAAAATGATATATGCGGTGTAAAGAGGTATAGAACCGTGTTATTAAATGTGGTCTCTCTGCCTTTCAAGTTAACCTGGTGCTAACTGTTGACAAGGGTATTAAATTGTTATACTGGACCCATATTACTGAAGTGCACTTTGAATGTACTCGATTCATTTGTTCTGCAGAGACTATGACATGTAATCATGGAACTAAAACAGCTAGTGTACTTGAATGGTTATTTGCATTGTATGTATAAAGGAACTGAAACTATCTGGTACAGCAAAACCCACCAACACGGATGTCCTTTATGGGATAATCTTGCAAATGGACAAATGGTATTGTGTAGGAATCTCTCTGAACTATTCATTTCAATATTTTGATGTTTCCAGATATCCTGAGAATTTCAGTTGATCAAAATGTAACATACAGCATGAACACTGAATTAATATATTCAGATTGTCTTTAGATTCTGTGGATCATTACAGACTTTCAGGTAGTTTCTAGATACAAGACTTGAAATGTCTTCAATTTATAATTGTCTGTAGAATTTTGAGCCTTGCGAGTGGTTGATTTTAAGGAACTCTTCCTCATTTCTGTTTGACTGATTAATATGAATTTTAAAGTGTTCAGCTTTGAAATAAATCATGAAGGAAGTAGCATATAGTAAGATTAATATTGCATACTGCTAACTGTTTTATCTAAATACAGTATTTAGTTCTCTCTTTCGGCCACCCATATAATGCAGATATTTGGTCCTGTACTTGGACATCACCACTCTAGAATAGATGTCGTATCTCAGAATTAATGGCCTTGACCACTAAACATTTGAATTAAATGTTCACATTGTGGATGTGATGCCTTGCATGACAACGCTATTGAGCATCTCTTCAACAAAAATTTATCCAGACACTAATTAATTCCTGTATTAATCAGAAGTACAATCTGTCATTGCTTGAGTGACATTGACACCAGTGCTAAGAAGCTGATTTTTTTTAGTTTGTACTAGACAAGAATGCCCAACTCTCTGCATGTGAGCCAGCCCCAAGATTACACTGAGGTCGGTGAATATAGAATGCTAGATTAAATATTTTAGGAGGAGAGAGTGGATAGGGCAGTAGATGACTAGGTGCTTGACATTCCTACTATATACAGTTTTGGAGAGTTTATTTTGATTTGAACACTTGAGTAAATGGAATTTGGGTGTGTATGTCCCTCCTCCCTCCACCTTTCCACACTGAGAGGACAGATTGGACAATTGTTCCCACACCATAGCTGATGCCCCATTAGAACCAACAATTTGAGAGAAGCATGACAGTCCCTTCTCTACTCTGCTTCGCCCAACTATTTTCTCCGTAGGCTGTGACTGGCTTTGGGATGTTTGCTGGCAATTTCAAGCAAATTCTCATCATAGCTTTCACTTGCTCAATTGCATTACCATAGTACAGCAGTTTGCTGTTGGAGCTTGTTAACTTTTTAGTTTTTTCCACCCCCTTCCGAATTTCTATTTCTATATGAATTAAGTGGTGTAGGGTCTGATTTTTTTACCCACACTTCTTCTTTGTACTGCATGGCTCTGTTTAGTGTCTCTGCTGACTGATTAAACTCTCCAGTTTAGGTAACTTATTTGATGGAAAAAAGTAACATAAAACTAGCACATTTTTGTTGAGCTTTAAAGCCATTAGCTTTCCCTTGGTTTGTGCCCACTTTCTAAACTTCAGTCTGGAAAACAGATTGAATACCAGTTCAGTTTTGGAGTTGTATGTGTACAAGGTTAAAGGGCTAGTGGCAGCTTTGAGGAATTGAAAGGTGGAGCTGTGCTGTCTTGTTGACTTTTCTGGTGAATATTTTGAAGGTTAATTTTTCCTGGAACTGCGGTTCAAGGATAATGGTATGGTTTGTCTCCAGACTTTAAATTTTTTTTTTTAAACGGGCTTTGTGCAGTACGTGTTGCATTATTTAGCTGAACATAGTTTCACCTTAAAAAACAACACTGGGTGATTTATTTTGAAACCATTATTTGCACTCCTTCAAATGAGGAGTACTTAATTGGCAGCTGTCCCATTGAAGTACCTTTTAAAAAGTGTTGACGGTAAGGACATTTTCTTTCACAGGAGTTTTAAACAATTGGACTTGTGTAGAATGTCCAACATTTCTAGTGCAGAAAATAACTTGCCATTCAAATAAGATACTTTTCAAAAGCTTCATGCATACGTCACGAAAAACTGTCGCATCTTCATGTTTTGTGAAGTGTAAAAAGATGCAACGAGTACAGTGGGAGGGGAAGAAAACAACTTGTACATTTTTAGTTACCTTTTCCGGATTGTGTTGCAATGGAGCCAGTTCAAAATAGACGCAATATGTTCTGGGATCATCAAGGATAATGGAAGCAAATCTTGATTTTTTTTAACAAAACTTTCCCGACAGACATTTAAGTAAATGTGAGGTTCACTTCCCTTTCCACTAGTTAAATAATACAGTTTGCTTGCCTATTTGAAATGCAGTAAATTTATTTTATCAACATTTAATAACCAATAAATTATTACATCTGAAGATATTCTGACAACCTGTCTAAGTTTGTGCTAAGATTGTTAACATTTCACCATTCACTGAAAAACAAGGCAAAGATGAGAGAATGTGTGTTAAATAAGGAATTTGTTATACAAGCAATCTGGGGTTTTGAAATTGCTTAAACATCCTAAGGGGTTGTTGTGTCCATAAATCTTTTATTAGGTGAGTTAGTTTTCCATTGGATGAACATGAAAACCATGTTACCAGTAGGAATGATCAAAATATTTTCTTGATTTCAGTGCTGCTAGCTGACCATTACATGTATCTAAAGTTCATCAATAATGGAGAGACCAATTCCTCCTATTGACTCCCATTCACTTTTCCCAATCACAAAATAGAACAGATAATACTTCCGATCTAGTGCAAGGTACAGAAGACTAGTGAGAATGTTGCCCTTGGCCTCCACTCAACTCTTTGCCTCCCCACATTTGCTATTGACTGCCTGGTGGTTGAGGATTTGTAATCACGGGTTTTTGTATCAGACAGAGAATAGGATGATATCAGTCTATCTTCCAAAGTCAAGTCTAATAATCCTGTTTCCGTTATTCTGACTGAATTTGCTGATTTGTAAAAGCATGATCCTAATACAGACCATTGAACAGCTGAGCTTGGTATGGGCAAGAGGAATAGTATTAAGCTACAGGAAAGAGGAGACAGCATACATGCCCAGTGCTTTGAGAAACTAAAAATGTTGTTGGCTCTATCTTCGGTTCCAGACTTTTTTTTCTGAGAACTATGTTTGTGTGTGACCCCAGGCGATGGCCCGACTTGTCCACTATATTGAATGCTGAGGTAAAGATGATGTTTGATACTTACAATGGGAAAAATTATGGTCAAGATCTGTAATTCTTTCATTGAGCAAATCGTCTCTGTCCACCATTTAATAAAGGTCCTTAAGTTATTTAGCTATATTTGTGTTCTGAGAATTTGAGAGTGGGTGGGTGGGGGGGGGGGGAACTGTAGACATAAGCCTCACATATTTATGAAGAGTTGCACATTTATACATGGGCCCACTGTTACAAGCATTGGTTTCAAGTCATTGCATTTACTTGCCAATATAGTATTTCAGTTTAACTTGTCACTGGCACTCTTTCACATGATCCAACACTAAGCTGTATTTAATTGAGACCCTGCTCCTGTGTTTTCGTTGAGCTGAAATCATGAGTTGGTTGGCCTTGTGTCTGCCTAGTCTGATTGCATTTCAAATGTTAACACAACAGGAGCATTTTTACTTACAACTAAAATACACCTCCAAATGTACAGTAACTACACTTTACAGTACTGTGAAGCACTTTGAAGTGTTTTAAGATGATCAGGTACTATTTCAAATGGAAAGATGATAAAATTTGGGAATTCCCTATAAACCAGCCAGATTCCAGTATGGAATTTCATACTGCATTGATGTGCTTTAACCAGCAGATTTTTTTTGTTTCATTGATATAGGTTTGATTGTAATATTACTTTTTGCGGGGGAGGGGGTTCGAGAGGAGCAAAAACATCTGGGAATGTTGAATACAAAATTGATGTTCTACATTTAAGCAATTTTTTTTCTATGGGATTTTTTTGCACTAAATGCTTTGTATAATGGATTGACAGAGCTGTAAAATGCTGCCCATTTGAATTAGTTTTCTCAGATGCAATTTGTAAACTTTTATTTGAAGTTGTACTACATTGGTTATATGTTAAAACCTTAACATTTGTTTGGCTCCTTGTGCTGTACTGACCCTACTCAATACTCTTCCTGTAGGGTTTTATCGGCTGGCTGTATATTGTTCTGCACCTGTGATGCTATTCAGTTTAATTTTGCGCTAAGTGATATATGTGGTTACATTTGTTTGCTACAGAACGTGTGTAAACTGTCTGTACATTATATAAACTAGTTTGGAAAAAAAACTACAAAATGTTGCGTATGTTTTTGATATTGCAATTATCTTTACCTCAACTGATTTTAAATATTGGACCAATAAAATATAATGCATTTAAATGTTCTGTTGTATTTCATGATTAACAATTACTTATGAGCTGTATTGCTGCCAGGCAGATTAAAATTTGATCACTGGCAGAATATACAACTCTCCCCGCACCCGACCTCATACTCTTTTCCCATCAAGTTCTGATTGTCTCATTCCCTTTCTGGTGTTACCAGGGCGGTCACCAGATCCGTTCCTGACTAGATTTCGCTATTTATTCCTAACAAATTGCCTGAGAACAGAGAATGAACTTTTCCACCCAGCCCATTGCAGTTAAAATTGTCTGAGCAGAGCTCAGATTGCTTGGAACCACTGCAGAGACTGTATATATAAACAACAATAAAATTACATTTATAGAGCACCTTTCACGACGGGGGGGATGTCCCAAGGAGCTGAACAGTCAAGGGTCGGGACCCAAGCATGGGGTAGCGGGAGGCGGAGAGATGGAAGAGCAGCTGAAGGCACAATCAAAAAGAAGGGTTTTGAGATTGGCCTTAAAGGAGGCAAGGTAGGGAGCAAGGCAGACAGATTGTAGGATAGAGTGCCAGAATGTGGGGGCAGAAAAGCTGAAAGCCCGGCCACCGATGGTAGGGTGGGAAACATGGAGCAGACCGGAGCCCGCTGAACGGAGTGGGGCGGCCAGGTTGGTAGAGAGTCAGCAGGTCGGAGAAGTAGGAGGAGGCAAGGCCATGGATGGCCTTGAAAGTGAGGATGAGGATCTTGAGTTCTATTATGGATGGGAAGCCAATGGAGCAGGGCGAGGGTGGGAGTGTTTGTGTCGCTGAGACTGATGCGGGAGAGGATACGAGCTGCAGAGGTTTGGATGATCTTGGATAATCAATGGAAGTGTTGGGAAGGCCGATGAGGTTAGTTCCCGCAGTCAAGCCTTGATGCATGGGTGACTTGGATGCAGGAGGTGTGGTCACAATTGTCGATGACACAAATTGGGGAGGCATTGTAAACAATGATGAGAAATCCAAGAGGGCATACTACAGTCCCATTACTAACTTGCCTTTACTTACTAAAGTACTGGAATGCTTTCTTGCAAATTGTGTTCACTCACACCTCTCCCACTACCGAGTCGAGCTGATCCAATCTGGTTTCTACCCTGCCCACAACATAGACAATCCTTGTCAAGGTCACAATTGACAGAGAAAGAGAGATTCTCTCTCTCTCTCTCTGTGACCACGGCTCCTTCTGCCTACTTGTCCTCCTGGACCTCTTTGCTGCTCAGTCGATCATGCCATTCTCATCCACTGCCTCATCTCCTTCATACACCTCAGTGGAACCGTAGTTGCATGGTTCAAGTTTTACTTAACCAACCACCATCACTTTGTCTCCATAAACATTTTATCCTCCTAGACATCATGGCCTGGAGGAATGCAAACTTCCTGCAGCTGGACATCAACAAGATGGAAACCATATTCCTTGGCTTCCATTGACGTCTGCTCTCCTGTGACTCTGACCTCCGCAATCTCCCAGGCTATTCCCTAAGACTAACCAAACCTGTAATAATCTGAGCATCTGGTTCAAACCTCAGCTGTCCTTCCTACCCCATATCTGGTCCCTAATGAAGTCCGCTTTTCCCCACCTCCGACTATACCTAACCCCAAATAAAGCCGAAACACTCATCTACAATTTCATCACTTCTTGCTTTTACTATTCACACTGGTCTTTCCAGCTCCGCTGTCTACAAAATCATAACCCCATCACACCAGTCCATGCTAGGCTCCACTGGCTCACCATCACAGAAACGATCAATTTCAAGATCCTCACATCTGAGTGTCTACAAAGCTTTTCGTGTCCTGCTTACTCCCCAATCCACCACCTCTGTTTAGTTGTCTCCAGCCTGCTTATTCCTCATCCCCTCCCCCATCAGCGACTGTGGTTTCAACCATGACATCCTGAAACTAGAACGTTTCCTCAATCCCTCTGCCTTGCTAATTCCTTCTCATTTTTCAGATCACACTTGAAGACCTTCCTCTTTGACTGTGCTTAAGGTCACTTTCCCTTCTCCCCATCCCTCTCTGCCAGAGCCGTTTGGTTTGATTACTGTTTGAAATCTGTTTGATTACTTGATGAAGCTCCAACATTATCATTTCTATCCAGCTCTAATAAAAATGCTTTGCTAAAGCAATCATCAATCTCCTCCAAGCCTCCCTTGGTCTTTTTATAAATTTCTTTCACCTCTTGTTCTGTGTTCCCGGTCCTATTTCCAAAACATTTTGATCATATTCATTAAACCAGATGTATCCAGAAATAATGTATGCACGATGGAAATGTTGGTTTCTAAGGTAACCAACCACTTGGCGTGAAAAATTATTCAAGGATCTCTCTCTGTTGAATGGTTGCTGAGCAATGGTTGATCAAGGCGAAATTAATTAGTCTTGTTTTTGTTATTAGTAACTGATTGAAATGGAAATACAACAAAGAATATATTTATTTATCGGACTACAAGGTTAGGTTACAGTACTAGAAATATGTAACCGGTGCACACAATCGGCCAAATATCATGGTTCACTTTATGTTGCTTGACAGTAGTAGCAGAGTGCACTGTGCAATCATTTGTTTCATAAAAGCTTTGTTGAGATTTTTCCCCAATTGTGAAGAACGCCATATAAATGTAAATTGTATTGTTAGCAGGACTGTTGAGTTGTGTATCATATACTTTATAGTTGTTGGATATCTAGTAGGCTATACTCCGTGGGAGAGGGGGCGGTAAACATGCTTTCATTGGAGCTGAACTAGGCAACAGAATCAAGCCAACTCTCTGTGGCGGTCTTGGCAGTTCTTGAGCTCAGTTAGTCCTCAGTCGTCAACCTGGCTCATCGATAGGGTTTAGAGGGTCAGACAGTTCACTGGTGGCAGGAATTTGTCTCAATCAGTCCTGTAATCCTGTCTGACCGGACTCTGAAAGAACTATCCAACTCTGTCAAATTTGTACCTTATCCGGGGACTGTCCACGGGAATCATGGAAGGTATGGTCACCCTAACCATGGGGACTGTCAAAGGGTGCCTCCCTCCACCACACCCCACCACTCCCTCCTGAATATTTGAACGAGCAGAGCCAAGACTGTGTTCAATCGACTGGTCGTATGTTTTCAGAGTTTTTGTTTTCCTCGATCAATTATTTCTTAATTTATTATGGCCTTAAATCCCGCAAATCAAGGAAATCAATCCCCTGATAAAAGCGAGAGAGATTTTTGTCACATAATATATATATATATATATATACTATGTTAACTCGTGAGTTTTGAATTAAAAAGAATCTGAATGAAAAATATCCAAATGAAATGAAGCAGGTGCCAATGAAGAGATAGTTGTGGGAGAGGGAGGGAGGGAGGGCAGTGACTGGAGAGGCCAAGCTGGCGGTTGCCAGGGAACCAGAGCCCATTATGGGCAGGAGCCCCCTCCCTCCCCTCCCACCCTGACACACACACCCTGACACACACACACACACACCCCTCCCACCCTGACACACACACACCCTGACACACACACCCCTCCCACCCTGACACACACACCCTGACACACACACCCTGACACACACACACACCCTGACACACACACACCCTGACACACACACCCTGACACACACACACACCCTGACACACACACACACACACCCTGACACACACACCCTGACACACACACACACACCCCTCCCACCCTGACACACACACACCCATACACACACACACACACACCCCTCCCACCCTGACACACACACACCCTGACACACACACACACACACACCCTGACACACACACACACACACCCCTCCCACCCTGACACACACACACCCTGACACACACACCCTGACACACACACACCCTGACACACACACACCCTGACACACACACCCTGACACACACACACCCTGACACACACACACCCCTCCCACCCTGACACACACACCCTGACACACACACACACACACCCCTCCCACCCTGACACACACACACCCTGACACACACACACACCCTGACACACACACACCCTGACACACACACCCTGACACACACACACACCCTGACACACACACACACACACCCTGACACACACACCCTGACACACACACACACACCCCTCCCACCCTGACACACACACACCCTGACACACACACACACACACCCCTCCCACCCTGACACACACACACCCTGACACACACACCCTGACACACACACACCCTGACACACACACACCCTGACACACACACACCCCTCCCACCCTGACACACACACCCTGACACACACACACACACACCCCTCCCACCCTGACACACACACACCCTGACACACACACACACACACCCCTCCCACCCTGACACACACACACCCTGACACACACACCCTGACACACACACACACACCCCTCCCACCCTGACACACACACACCCTGACACACACACCCTGACACACACACACCCTGACACACACACACACACCCCTCCCACCCTGACACACACACACCCTGACACACACACCCTGACACACACACACCCTTACACACACACCCTGACACACACACACCCTGACACACACACCCTGACACACACACACCCTGACACACACACACCCCTCCCACCCTGACACACACCCCTCCCACCCTGACACACACCCCCCTCCCACCCCGACACAAACCTACACGCTCTGACACACACATACCCCTCCCACCCTGACTGACACACCCCCTCCTCGCGCCATACACTGCACACAGTCACTGACACTCTCTCCTCTCTCTCCCTCTCACCGTTACTTTCCCATCTTCCTCCCTCCTCTCTGAGTGACCCTCTCCTCTCCCCTCTCTCTGTGTGACTCTCCCCTCTCTCTGTGTTACTCCCCTCTCTCTGTGTTACTCCCCTCTCTCTGTGTGACTCTCCCCTCTCTCTGTGTGACTCTCCCCTCTCTCTGTGTTACTCTCCTCTCTCTGTGTGACTCTCCCCTCTCTCTGTGTGACTCTCCCCTCTCTCTGTGTTACTCCCCTCTCTCTGTGTGACTCTCCCCTCTCTCTGTGTGACTCTCCCCTCTCTCTGTGTTACTCTCCTCTCTCTGTGTGACTCTCCCCTCTCTCTGTGTGACTCTCCCCTCTCTCTGTGTTACTCCCCTCTCTCTGTGTGACTCTCCCCTCTCTCTGTGTTACTCCCCTCTCTCTGTGTGACTCTCCCCTCTCTCTGTGTGACTCTCCCCTCTCTCTGTGTTACTCTCCTCTCTCTGTGTGACTCTCCCCTCTCTCTGTGTGACTCTCCCCTCTCTCTGTGTTACTCCCCTCTCTCTGTGTGACTCTCCCCTCTCTCTGTGTTACTCCCCTCTCTCTGTGTGACTCTCCCCTCTCTCTGTGTTACTCCCCTCTCTCTGTGTGACTCTCCCCTCTCTCTGTGTTACTCCCCTCTCTCTGTGTGACTCTCCCCTCTCTCTGTGTGACTCTCCCCTCTCTCTGTGTTACTCCCCTCTCTCTGTGTGACTCTCCCCTCTCTCTGTGTGACTCTCCCCTCTCTCTGTGTGACTCTCCCCTCTCTCTGTGTTACTCCCCTCTCTCTGTGTGACTCTCCCCTCTCTCTGTGTGACTCTCCCCTCTCTCTGTGTTACTCCCCTCTCTCTGTGTTACTCCCCTCTCTCTGTGTTACTCCCCTCTCTCTGTGTGACTCTCCCCTCTCTCTGTGTGACTCTCCCCTCTCTCTGTGTTACTCCCCTCTCTCTGTGTTACTCCCCTCTCTCTGTGTGACTCTCCCCTCTCTCTGTGTGACTCTCCCCTCTCTCTGTGTGACTCTCCCCTCTCTCTGTGTTACTCCCCTCTCTCTGTGTTACTCCCCTCTCTCTGTGTGACTCTCCCCTCTCTCTGTGTGACTCTCCCCTCTCTCTGTGTGACTCTCCCCTCTCTCTGTGTGACTCTCCCCTCTCTCTGTGTGACTCTCCCCTCTCTCTGTGTGACTCTCCCCTCTCTCTGTGTGACTCTCCCCTCTCTCTGTGTGACTCTCCCCTCTCTCTGTGTGACTCTCCCCTCTCTCTGTGTGACTCTCCCCTCTCTGACTGGGGACCAGGCTGAGCTAAGATGGGAGTCCGTGTGCTGGAGAACCAGGTCAGTAAATAACAGTTGAGCTCCCCCCCCCCCCCCCCCCCACACACACAGACACACACAGACACACAGACCAGCAGCGGGACCCCCAGGCCTGGCCTCCCAGGGTCTGGTCAGATACTGTGGATGGGGGGTGGGGGGAGATAGATAGAGAGGGTAATGGAGATAGAGAGAGGGTGATAGGGAGAGAGGGATGGGGAGAGGGTGATAGGGAGAGAGGGATGGGGAGAGGGTGATAGGGAGAGAGGGATGGGGAGAGGGTGATAGGGAGAGAGGGTGATAGGGAGAGAGGGTGATAGGGATGGGGAGAGGATGATAGGGAGAGAGGGTGATAGGGAGAGAGGGATGGGGAGAGGATGATAGGGAGAGAGGGTGATAGGGAGAGAGGGATGGGGAGAGGATGATAGGGAGAGAGGGTGATAGGGAGAGAGGGATGGGGAGAGGGTGATAGAGAGAGAGGGTGATAGGGAGAGAGGGATGGGGAGAGGGTGATAGGGAGAGAGGGTGATAGGGAGAGAGGGATGGGGAGAGGGTGATAGAGAGAGAGAGGTTGATAGGGAGAGAGAGAGAGTGATATGGACAGAGGGGTAGGGAGAGGGTGATAGGGAGAGAGAGGGTGATATGGACAGAGGGATGGGGAGAGAGTGATAGGGTGATAGGGAGAGGGGGAGAGGGTGACAGGGAGGGTGGTAGGGAGAGGGGGAGAGGGTGATAGAGAGAGAGGGAGAGGGTGATAGGGAGAGAGAGGGTGATATGGACAGAGGGATGGGGAGAGGGTGATAGGGAGAGGGATAGGGAGGGTGATAGAGGGAGAGGATGATAGAGATACAGAGGGTGATATAGAGATAGTGAGAGGAAGATATAGAGAGGGAGAGGGTGTTCAGGATAGGGGGATAGAGAGTGATGGAGAGACAGCGGGTGATGGAGAGAGTGAGGTAGAGAGATGGAGTGTGATATATAAAGTGTGTGTGATAGAGAGAGGGTCAACAACAGCAACAACAACTTATCTAATCATAAATAATATGTATATTTGTGGACCGAAAGCGCCCTCCACACTAGACAGCGTCTCAGAGCGCTTCCCAATAATGGATCCCAAGGCTGAGCCAGTGGGAGGGGGAAGAAGGTTACTGAAAGTGCAGTTGAAAAGAAAGGTCTTTAGCCAAGACCTGCAAGTAGGGAGGGGGTGAGGCGAAGGGAGCGAGGAAGGGAGTTCCAGAGCCTCAGGGCGTAGTGGCTGAAGGCATGGCTACCGATGGTGGAGCGGAGGATTCGGGGGACAAGGAGGAGGTCAGATCCAGTGGAGCGAAGGCAGCGGGTGCTATTGTGAGGAGAGAGGAGGTCAAAAAGGTAGTGGGGTGCAGAGGAGTTGAGGGATTTGAAAACAAGAGTGAGGATCTTGAAGTCGATCCTCTCTGGGACAGGGAGCCAGTGCAGTCTGGCATGGACTGGGATAATCGGGAGCGGAGTTTGGTACAGGTGAGAATGCGGGAGAGAGAATTCTGGATGACCTGGATTTTATGAATTGTAGCGGAGGGGAGACCGGCAAGAAAACCATTTGAATAGTCCTCCAGAGAAGTGGCAAAGGCATGGTTCAGGGTTTCGGTGGCTTTTGGGGTGAGATATTGGCGGAGACGGGCGACTGGGTGTCTGACACTTGAGGAAACCCATCGCCAGATTAGATTATCCAAACCAAACTGAGAATTCCATGCATCCCATCTACACATGAAAATCCTAGAGATGGATTGCTGGAATGAAATGCACACTCTCTCCCTGGAGGGATGCATCCTAAATCCGGAAAGTACTGTATTAGGGGTAGGTTGCAAAGGTAGATAGGGAGAGAGAGTATATAGAGTGAGTGAGTGAGTGAGTGAGCGAGTGAGTGAGTGAGTGAGTGGCAGTGAGTGAGTGAGTGGCAGTGAGTGAGTGAGTGGCAGTGAGTATGTGTGAGAGAATCAATGAGGAAGAGTCTGTGTGAGAGAGAGTGTCTCATTTAGTTGGTGAGAGCGAGGGGAAATGGAGGCAGTAAATGGTCAATAAATAGTCGGTGAGTGAGTCCGTTTGAAAGAGAAGTGGACGGTGACAATGCGTGCAAGAAAGACATGAGGTAACATCGCTACATAATCTTTACTTTTATTTATACGAGAGGAGGTTTTCCCACAGACTGCCAGAATCAGGTTTAATTGGAATTTTGTTGCTGTTAATTGAACTTGTTAAATATTTGGAAGGGCTGTGTGTGTGTGTGTGTGTGTGTGTTAGATGAAGTGATTGGGTTGAAGAGGAGAACCTTTGGCTGCACTGTAATCTCGCCATCCACGCACAACGCATTCTGTTTGCCTTTCCAATGAACTCTCTGTGATGGTAATGGTGTACATATATATGAAAGTGTTTTGGGGAGAGGGAAGATGAAAGTATTTTAGCTAGCGGTGATCTGGACTCCTTTTAGTTTGAGCTCGTCCATCAATTGACATTTGGCCTAGAACCTTTATTAAGGTAATTCAAATTAAAAACTGCCCTTAAGCCCTTTCTTAATACGTACTGATTTTTATTGCTCATCTCAAGGTCTGTATTTGACATCCACTCTTTCATATGTTAAATGTACGAGTGAGAAAATGCTAAACTATTTCTGAGGAGTCGATGCCGATTTTCAAGAACTAAATAGTAGTTCGGGCATATCAATATCCACCCCGTTCAAGAAGGTGACATTTTTTGAATGGTTTTATATTGTTCACCCACAAAATACACAGTCACCCCAACTTTCAGTACATGTTAAGCGTTTTGAGCAGTTGCCCCCAAATAACAACAACAAAATTACATTTGAATGGAGCCTCTGACGTCGGGAGGACGTCCAAATTAAAAATAAAATTGCATCAAATGTAAAAATGATTACTTTCACAATAATACTTCTAAAAACCCTCATTCAGTAGTAATCATAATTATCTTTGCATTTGATATAGCGCTTTTCATGTCTTCTAGATGTCTCAAAGTGCTTCACAGAATATACTGTAAAGTGAAGTGACGACATTGGTGGGCAAAACGGGGCAGCCAATTGCACACAGCAGTGTCCAAAAAACAGTCATCGATTGAAATGACCAAATTATTATTGTTTTTCTCACAGATTTCTCAGTTTAAGCAAGTTTTTTTGTTAAATTGTTCGGATGAGAACAATGAAAAAGATTATTATATTAATTATTATGCTATGCAGCCTGAAAGCAGTGACAATAATAATCCTTGGGTTTTGATATAGCGCTTTTCATATCTTCTAGATAACAACCACAACAACAAAATTACACTTGTATAGCACGTTTCACATCAGGAGGACGTCTCAAGGCCCTGGACAGTCATTAGATATCTCAAAGTGCTTCACAGAATATACTGTAAAGTGAATTGGCTGTGTATTTATGGGCGAAATACGGCAGCCAATTGCGCACAGTCATGGATTCAGTGACCAAATTATTATTGTTTTTTTTCTTGAGGGATTATTATCAGGTGCTTGGAGTAAGGAAACTTGCCCGAGGTTTCAACCTGCTGGGAATTGAACCCAGGTTTCTTGCTTGCAAGGCGAATGCTCTAACTACTGAGCTATGGGACTCCACAGGATGAGTCAGAACTTCACAACAGGATGAGTCAGCATGTTTGTATCTAATTAAGATAACAATAACAACAATAATAATAATAATCCTTGCATTTGATATAGCGCTTTTCACATCTTATCAACGTCTCAAAGCGCTTCACGGAATATACTATGACTTGAATGAACTATATATTTGTGGGCGAAATATGGCAGGCAATTCTGTGGGACACAGATTACATGCTTTGTCCTGTCTACTGTAATCAGTTAGGCTCCAGGAAAACAGACTTGTCTTGTCCTTGTAAATTAAGTGTACGTTTATGGAGGAGTGGAAGTGATTGCATTTGTTTGTGCCGTTTCTCTTCCAGAAAGATTTTGAAATGGTGCTGAAGGAGGCTGGATGTAGATTGGTTATAATTGACTTCTCAGCAACATGGTGTGGACCGTGTAAAGTCATCAAACCCCGTTTCCATGTAAGCATTTGTAAAATTATAACCCACATTTTTACAGTAGGAACCTGTTAGGATTTCCAAAACAGTAAAATAATACGTTTCTGGTGAGTGGCTGCTTTTCAGACTAGAGGGAAGTGTGCAGTGGCGTCCCACAGGGATCAGTTTTGGGGCTACTGCTCTTTTTAATATACATTAATGATTTGGATTTGGGTTTAGGGAGAAGGTTTCCAAATTTGCAGATGATACTAAGTTAGGAAGAATAATAAATAGTGAGGAGGATAGTAGCCATCTGCAAAAGGATAGATAAAATGGTAAAATGGGCAGACACATGGCAGATGAAGTTTAATGCAGAGAAGTGTGAGGTGATACACTTTGGGAGAAGAAATGAGGGGAGGCAATATAGGCCAGATAGTCCAATTTTAAAGGGTGTGAAGGAACAGAGAGACCTGGGGATTTTTGTTAGTGACTCTTTGAAAGTGGCAGGACAGGTAGACAAAGCCGTTAAGAAGGCATATGGGATACTAGGCTTTATAAATAGGGGTATAGAATACAACAGTAAGGAAGAGCTGATTAACCTCAATAAGACTTTGGTGAGGCCTCAGCTAGAGTACTGTGTACAATTCTGGTCACCACACATTAGGAAGGATATGAAGGCATTGGAAAGGGTACAGAGGAGATTTACTAGGATGGTACCAGGAATGAGGGACTTCAGATACGAGGAAAGGCTAGATAGGCTAGACGTATTCTCTCTAGAACAAAGAAGATTGAGAGGAGACCTAATAGAGGTTTATAAGATTATGAGAGATTTTGACAGGGTGAATAGGGAAAGACTGTGACTCTTGGTCACAGATTTCAAATAGTTTCAAAACTAACAGAGGGAAGCTGAGAAGAATTTTTTTCACTCAGCAGGTTGTTCGAACCTGGAATGCATTGCCTGAAAAGGTGGTGGAGGCAGATTCCATAACAGCTTTTAAAAGGGAACTAGATCGTTATTTAGGAAGAACAGGTCTGTTAGGTTATGGGGAGAAAGCTGAGCAGTGGGATTGAGTTGCTCTGTTCAAAGAGCCGGCACAGACTAGATGGGCTGAATGGCCTCCTTTTGTGCCGTATAATTCTATGATTCTTCTATGATGTCAGCACAGCCAATTTTATGCATTTGATGATCACATTCTAATCAATGTTAAAAATTCTCTAAATGAGCTATTTTTAACAATTGCTCAATTAGTGTACTCTTTCTTCCTGCAGTTTGGAAAGTATTCTCCCCCATCCACTGCCCAAGTTTCAGCGCCTTGGGACATCTTCCTGATGCAAAAGTACTTAATGTAATTTTAATAATAATACCGGTAATCGTTGCAATTGATATAGTGCATTTCACATCATCTAGACAATACACAGAATATACTGTAAATACCCAGCAATACACAGAATATACTGTAAAGTGAATTCACTGTATATTTGTGAGTGAAATGTGGCAGCAAACTGAGTACATCAGTGTCCCACGAACAGTCATGGATTGAAGTGACCAGTTTATTTTTTTTATTCTTGAGGGATTATTAGTGGACATGTGAAGTAAAGAAACTTGCACAAGTTTCGCCGTGCCTGGAATCGAAACCGGTTCCCTCGCTCGAGAGATGAATGCTCTGAGCTACAGAACTCTAGATTTGTTGTTGTTGTGGTGGCTTATTGCATAGTACAGTATTTATTATTGCTGCTCTGTAACTGGGTGCTTAGGAGGACATTGAGGAACTCCAACTATTTCCTTCTATCCCTCAGTATGAGGACAAGGGTCTTCTTATTTCCCCAACTTTGCTGTTCACAGAAATTCAGGGAAGATTAGAAAATCTGCACCATAACAATCGTGATGTGACAACTCCTGCACTGCTTTCTGGGTTACACATCGTACATATGTATTATGCAATTAAATATAGTATTGGAGTGAGTTGGAAAGACCCTGATTTTCACATTTTTAATGACTAATGATTACATAGAATCTGCATTCCATACAGTAACTATTGATCATTATTAATTATTGTAATTTTAGCATTTGATAGTGCCTTATCACATAAAAATGTGCCAATGAGCTTCTGCAAAGACACAGCGATGTCTGTTTTGAGAGATCCCGACTCATGAAACAAAATCTGAAACTGCTTCTTAAAGTGCACTGTGTTGTATTTGTTATGCGAATGTGGCAGCCAGTTTGTGTACAGCAATGACCTACAAACAGCCATGTTGAGAATTGTCAATATTATCTTAGCCAGGATACAAGGAAAAAAATCCCTTTTCTTTTCAAACAGTGCTATGGGATCTTTAAAATCCATTGAACAGGCAAATGGGATCTTAGATTAATGTCTAATTCAAAGGACAGCATCTCCGACTATGTAGCACTACATTGAAGGGTCGATCTAGCCTAAAAGCTGACAGTCATAGCCTGGAGCTTGAACTACAATCTGCTGACTCAAGTCTTGCGGTAGTCTCTGCACAATCCACTTTGGTGAAGGTTTCCCTGCCTCGGGATTCTGCCACCCTTTGCAGGACACAGTTACATCCTTATCACTCCCCTCTTAGTGAGGAGTGGGGACAGATCCACAGCACACAGAATGTGCACACTTGTATTTTTGGGACACTCCCTTTAAGACAGCCATGAAACATCCCTGTGTGCACTACATCCCTGCACACCCTGATAAGGAGCACTTGCCACTTTTGGAATGTGCACCGTACGCACACGTTTACGCAAACTGGCAAACACAAACTGGCAAACACAAACTGGCAAACACAAACACAAACCCGTACACTATATACCCAACCAGTTCCATACCTATTATCGCGAGTCACTGCCAGGGTTCTGTTCCCTTTTTCTATAGGAACAAAGTCCATCCTCTGCTCAACTGACACTCACAAGTGTGTTACGTACAAAATGCAGAGTGGAGGGTTCCTCAAGGCTCTGTCCTTGGTCCCCACATGGTGTAGAAATCAGGAATTCTCAATCTGGTTATTCCCCATTCCTTTTTGTCCGCCCCTTTCCCTGGCATGTGGCTGCAAAACCCAATTAGATTTTTTTCCCCTCTTAGGAACTGGCAGAGAAAAATCCAACTGCAATATTCTGTGACGTTGACGTGGATGATGCAGCGGTAAGCAGAAGCACCAGTGACCAGACATTTCAGATGATTGTTAATTGCATGCACAGATCAGCAGTTTTCATTCATGTCAGTGTTGTTAGCTGTTCTCTTTATTAACTCCAACATTTTGGCTAAGATCAAATGTAGTGGCCAATTGCTGACGTACTCGACTTCTCCTTTTAATCTGGCATCATTCCCACCCCACTCAAAACAGCCACTATCACCCCCATCCTCAAGAAACCTTCCTTTGATGCGTCGCAACTCTCAAGCTACCGACCTGTCTCCAATCTCCCCTTCCTGTCAAAGGTGCTTAAAAGAGTCGTTGCCTCCCAGGTTCGCTCCTTTCTTTCACTTCCTCCACAAAACCCTCCAATCAGGTTTCTGTGTTGCCCACAGCTTGGAAACTGCCCTGGTCAAGGTCATTAATGATATCTTAACCATGTGTGACCAGGGCTCCCTCTGCCTCCTCATCCTCCTCGATCTATCCATCGCCTTCGATACCGTGGACCACACAATCCTCCTCCCGCCTCAACCTTCAAGGTTCTGTCCTCGACGGATTCCGGTCCTACCTTTCACACTGCCTCTACTTTGTGTCCATCAATGGCTTCTCCTCCAACAGTCGGGTACGGCATTCCTCAGGGCTCTGTCCTTGGTCCCTTCTTCTTCACACTCTATATGCTCCCGCCTCGGTGACATCATCCACAGACACGGGGTAAATTTCCACATGTCTGCGGATGACAACCAACTTATCTTTCCATTTCTTCCCTCAACTCCAGGACTACCAGCGTCCTGAATGCCTGCCTGTCTGACATTGAGTCCTGGATGAAAAACAACTTTCTCCAGCTGAATGTCCTCAAGCCTGAGGTCCCCCTGATTGGCTCTCACCAGCACCTCAGCACCTCACGCACCGACACCTTCAGCATCCAATGCTGCACGCTCCAAAGCCAATCAGGAACCTGGGCATCTTGCTCGACCCTGAACTGTACTTCCTCCCCCACATCCACGTGATGACAATACTGCCTTCCACCACCTTTGCAACATCGCCAGTGTCCACCACTGCCTCACCCTTCAGGCTGCCGAAATGCTTTTCATGCATTCGTCACATCAAGGCTTGACTCGGAAACTCCCTCCTCGTGGACTTTCCTGGTTCTTCCCTTCACAAGCTACAGATCATCCAGAACTTTGCAGCTCGTGTCTTCACTCGTGCACCAAGCTCCGCGACCACATCACTCCCACCCTCGCCCAGCCTCATAGGCTCCCCATCCGCCAGAGGATCGAATTCAAGATCCTCATCCTCACCTTGAAGGCCATTCAAGGCCTTGCCCCTTCCTATCTCTCCGACCTGCTGTCCCCTGTGCATCTCCCTGCTTCCTCTGTTCAGCAGACTCTAGCCAGCTTCATGTCCGCCATCCTACCATCTCGACGGGCTTTCAGCCTCTCTGCCCCCACACTCTGGAAATCCATCCCATAGTACCTTCTCCTCGCTCCCTCCCTCACCTCTTTCAAGGCCCATCTCAAGACCCTCCTTTTCGATAGTGCCTTCTGCTGCCCTAATAACTCCCTCCCCTCCTAACTGTCCCACCTCTCCCCCCTACCTTGCTCCTCTCCCTTGCTCGGGTCCCGACCTGACTGTTCAGTGCTTTGGGACCTACTCCCTATGTGAAAGATGTTCTATTAATGTAATTTTGATGTTGTTGTCTCAAAACTCTTCACAGAATATACTATAAAATCAATTGACTGTATATATGTGGGCGTAACCCTGCAGCCAATTGTGCACAGTGGTGTCCCACAAACAGTCGTGGATTGAAATGACCAATTTATTGGGTTTTTTGCGAGATTAATTTTAGGTATGTGGTGTAAGGAAACTTGGTCAAAGTTTCACCCTGCCTGGAATTGAACCCAGGTCTCTCGCTTGTAAGGTGAGTGTTCTAACTGAGCTATAGGACTCCAGAACATCATCTGCAGACATGGGAGCAACTTCCACATGTATATGGATGACACTCAACTCTATCTTTGCGTCTCCACCAGTCTAGGACCACTGCTGTCCTGACAGAATGCCTGTCAGACATCAAGTCCTGGATGAGAGCTAACTTTCTACAGAATGTCAAGTCCAAGGCCCTCCTGATTGGCAGTCAGGAACCTGGGCGTCTTGTTCGAACTTCAACTGTCTTTTCTCCCCGACATCCACGCCAGCCTGCTGCATGTCCCTCAATCCACCCACCGTACCGTCACCCGGCGAGCCTGCAGCCACTCTGCCCCCAAAGTTTGGTATTCCACCCTGCAATCCCTCCACCTCTTCCCCTCCCTAGCCTCCTTCAAATCCCACTTCAAAACCCTCCTCTTCAACCATGCCATCGGTCACCTCTCCTTCCCTCCAACCTACCCAGCTTGGGTCCAAAATACTGATGGTCCAGTACCCTGAGACAGTCTCCCAATGTGAAATTCGCTATACAAATGTAATGTTGTTGTGGTTAGTCTGACTAACACCAACCAGAAAAATTCTTCTGTTGAGATTCTTTTCTGAGGGGCAAATGCAACAAAGCTCACCATAAGAAGATTATGGGAACTATGAGTTCCTGTGTTTTCAGGCCTTAGTTGGTTGGGATCGGTATTGCAGCATTTGTTATGTGAGGAGTGTGATCTGCCCTCACAGAGAGGAAGTGGAGACACTGAACATAGAGCTACCTCGAGCACTTGGTCACTAGGCTCAGCCGTTGTTCTGCCCGAGAGGTGAACCCATCACTTGAATTGCTTGGCTGGTGGAGAAGTCCACATTGTCCTTTGACAAGGCTGCATTGTCCATGGACAGGTTCAGGTCCACATTATGCTTTCACAACTTGGAGCCTAGAAGAGTTTGGGGGAGATTAGGACTTGTCTGTGCGGACAGTCCTTCATCCCTGAGTGGAACACGTTCGGCTAATTCGGTTAATGGGGGTGAGCAGTACTAATCTTGTTCACCAACTTAAAAACAAAGTATTAACTCCAACTCTTGTCACCAGCCATGACTGTGTTCATGAGACATAAACTAATGAGCCCATTTCATTTTTTAAAGAAGGTTCAGATTTTTATAAATTTAATAATTATTATAATTACTAATTAAAATATTATGAATTTATCAAAGAAGGCAAAGGATCTTTACTTTAAGGATAAATAGCAATAATAAATAAAATTAATCCTTTCAAATTGGGAAGACGACCCATAAAGCTTCAAAATATATGGTGTAACGTGATAATTAAATATTAATAAGTTAACATAAGAATGTATTAAATATCAAGCATTTATGTTAAATATGAAACCTACTAATTTTAAATCTCTTTCGTTTTTGTGAACTGCTGATGTTGCCTGTTTTTAATCTAGTGATTTTGAATTTGCAAAGCTCCAAACTAATGTGATTGTACTAATTGGAGGCCTATTTATATTACTTAAAATCCTGTGTTATGATTGAACCCACTGTGAATAATAACAGCTCCTATTGTTTGTTTCCAAAATTTGGCCTGAACTTTATGTACATTACATTGACCTCTGCTGTATTCATCTCTTGTCTGTTTTATTTAGGATATAGCTGAACACTGTGGAATAAGCTGCATGCCAACATTCCAGTTCTACAAGAATGGAACTAAGGTAAATCAGGATTGGTACCATGTGGGGAATATTAGGTTAAAGAAATTTGATTCCCTTGGACTTGTGAAATCCCTGTAGATCAGAGCAATTTAGTACCTTTTGTAATAAATTCTAAATCCTGAAAATATCCAATCTTTCAAACACATTCCTTAAAGGTTCTAGTCTAAAGATGTTCAGATTTTTTGCGAATGTTTACTTTGAAAAATACCTTGATGGTGGTAACTACATTTTATATGAGCACAATACTAAATTCACGTCCTCCTGACGTGAAAAGCGTAATATAGCTGCAATTTTGTTTTTGTGATTTAAGGATTATTACTATTTTATATTTTCTCAGGTGTTTGAATTTTCTGGGGCAAATCGAATGACGCTGGAAGACAAAATTCAAGAATTACAGTAATCATGCATGTAACCATGCATTGAAACTGGTGTTTCAGACCAAAATGTTCAGTAATTTATTTAGTCAAACAATTTGTGAGAGATTAGAATTGTTCATCTACAATGTGAATGAATAACGTTTCTTGGGGATTAAATCCGATAGGGTCTCTCCAAGACCAGTTTCCTCGTTTGAAAATGTAGACTGGTAGGCTTTTATGGGATTAAAGAACACAAGTAGATATATATATATATAGATATATAATATATATATATACTAGGTATATACTCAAAAATCAAAATGACAGTTTCAACTTTATTCTCTACAACAATTCTACTTTCTATAACATTTCGCATTGTTTCTGGAAAATTATCTTGAGTTGAAATTTTAATAAATATGGTTTTTTTGCATCTTTACAGAGAAGTTTTATTTGCCCGAAAACTCCACGCAATGACCTACCAGCTGCTGTTGGTAAAAGTGTGCTTGAGATTTATTATTTGCAGTAATTCTCTGTTGTGCTCTTCATTCCAGTAACTTTGTGACATTTAAAAATGAGCCGTTTTGTTTTGGTCAGCATGGTGTCTGACATGAGGAAACCCATTGATCACATGTTGGGGAGAGCTTAAAAAACCCCCATAACAGCTGACATTTGTGCTGTATGGAGAAAGATGTTTCATTGTGGAGGTTTGTACCTAGTAGTTTGTTGTGGTCTGCTTTGGCAACACATATTTTCCTTAGAATTTAGCAAGATCCAAGAAGTCAATTTCTTGTTCACAACAAATGTGAAAACTTTAAAAGTTTTGAATAGAATCAGACCATCAGAAATTGTTCAGCCTAAAACCCAAATAGCTGCCAGTGCCTGTTTCACTTTGTTGTTTACTGTTTCAACTGGTTTGTCTTCTGAATGTATACGTGTGGTGTCAGGTCTTTTTAATATCTCAATATATTAAATATTCATTGTATTATTGAACTAAAGATTTTCAGTCTAGGTTTTTTTTTGCCTTAAATCTTTACTTTGAAGTAAAAACATAGACTTGTATCTTGCTGAAGATATGTTATCTATCCTGTAGGGAACGGCGATTAATCGGTTTTTCGATTAAACCCGATATGATTTTCACATCGGTATGCCGATATGGTGATTCTAAAAAAACTGTTATATCGAGAGATTCGATTTTAAAAATATACATCGATATATTTTTGATATCGTTCCTGGCAATATATCAATATTGTTGGTATTATCAGTGTAATGCGATCTTTTCCAGCTTACCTTGTCGCCGGCATTGCAGCCTCCTAGATCTAGAGCATGGAATGCGCGTACATTCGGTGCGCGCGCACAATTAACGGGCGCGCATATCCGATGCGCACGCACACTTTACTGTGTATACTCGACGTGAGTCGTGGCGTCTTAACAAAGTCGCATCGCTGAAAATTGTAGTTTGAAAATTTACCTTTCTCATCATGGGGAAAAGAATCCCCGTATGGGACTACATTGAAAACAATGCAGTCAGTAATGGTGTGTATAGATGTACAGTTTGCAAGGTCTTGGTTAAGACATCTGATTCGAGCACGAGCAACCTGCGACATCACATTAAGCAGCACCACCCCGCCCAGCACGCTGCCCTCAGCGCGAAATTATTGTCGACAACAGCAGGAAGTCGAACCAGCGCTTCGGAGAAAGCGACAGGTAGTGGGGCCAGTGCAGCTCAAACAATTCCTGCTTTATTTAAGAGGAGAACATTGTACCAGAGAGGGGACAAAACGTGGCAAAGTATCACGAACGCTGTCACTTTTTGCATAGCAAAGGAGAGCTTGCCAATGGCGAAGGACATTAATTCAGACTTCAGACTACATAAAAATAAGTGGCATTTTGTGGCTGTAAGTGTTATTTTTGTGTGTGAGAGAGTTAGAAGCCAGATTATCACTGTTTCTATGTGTGTGTCTAGTCAGACACACACAGCAGTGATAATCTGTCTTCTAACTCTAACAGTCAGACTGTCTGTTTCTCTCTTTTCTATTGTAATAGATCTCATTTACACGTGGACATTACATGCTACTTTCAAGCAAGAAATGGAGGAGAATAAATCTCTAGATTTTGTTTTTGGTGTGTGTATGTTCTATGTTGTGTTTAGAGATGGAGGGAGAGAAGGAGAGGGGGAAAGTTGGGAGAGAAGGAGAGAGGAAGAGAGGAGAGGGAGGGAGAGAATGAGAGGGGGAAAGGAGGGAGAGAAGGAGCGAGGGGAAAGGAGGGAGAGAAGGAGAGAGGCGAGGGAGGGAGGGAGAGAAGGAGAGGGGCAAAGTTGGGAGAGAAGGAGAGAGGAAGAGAGAAGAGGGAGGGAGAGAAGGAGAGGGTGAAAGGAGGGAGAGAAGGAGCGAGGGGAAAGGAGGGAGAGAAGGAGAGAGGAAGAGAGGAGAGGGAGGGAGGGAGAGAAGGAGAGGGGGAAAGGAGGGAGAGAAGGAGCGAGGGGAAAGGAGGGAGAGAAGGAGAGAGGGGAGGGAGGGAGAGGGGGAAAGTTGGGAGAGAAGGAGAGAGGAAGAGAGGTGAGGGAGGGAGAGAAGGAGAGGGGGAAAGGAGGGAGAGAAGGAGCGAGGGGAAAGGAGGGAGAGAAGGAGAGAGGGGAGGGAGAGAAGGAGAGAGGGGAGGGAGAGAAGGAGAGAGGGGAGGGAGGGAGGGACAGAAGGAGAGAGGGGAGGGAGGGAGGGAGAGAGAGGGAGGGAGGGAGGGAGGGAGGGAGAGAAGGAGAGGGGGAAAGGAGGGAGAGAAGGAGAGAGGAGAGGAGGGAGAGAAGGAGAGGGGGAGGTAGGGAGCAAACAACATCGTATAATTCAACAGACCTTGACACCAACATTACAAACTTTCTGGGCCTAGAGCACGCATTTCGAAATGTGCGTGCACCGCGACTGCGCGCGCATCGTCAGTGCGGACGCACCGTCAATGCGCGCGCACCGCGACTGAGCGCGCACCATAAATGCGCGCACGCCATCAATGCACGCGCACTTCGAATGCACGCGTATGCGCAGTATAAAAACTCGATAGATCGGTTTAAGCAGGTATGAGCAAACCGATATATCCATATCCGGAAAAATCCCATATCGCCGTTCCCTACTATCCTGTAGGGAACGGCGATTAATCGGTTTTTCGATTAAACACGATATGATTTTCACATCGGTATGCCGATATGGTGATTCTAAAAAAACTTATATCGAGAGATTCGATTTTAAAAATATACATCGATATATTTTTAACATCGTTCCTGGCAATATATCAATATTGTTGGTATTATCAGTGTAATGCGATCTTTTCCAGCTTACCTTGTCGCCGGCATTGCAGCCTCCTAGATCTAGAGCATGGAATACGCGTACATTCGGTGCGCGCGCACAATTAACGGGCGCCCACATCCGATGCGCACGCACACTTTACTGTGTATACTCGACGTGAGTCGTGGCGTCTTAACAAAGTCGCATCGCTGAAAATTGTAGTTTGAAAATTTACCTTTCTCATCATGGGGAAAAGAATCCCCGTATGGGACTACTTTGAAAACAATGCAGTCAGTAATGGTGTGTATAGATGTACAGTTTGCAAGGTCTTGGTTAAGACATCTGATTCGAGCACGAGCAACCTGCGACAACACATTAAGCAGCACCACCCCGCCCAGCACGCTGCCCTCAGAGCGAAATTATTGTTGACAACAGCAGGAAGTCGAACCAGCGCTTCGGAGAAAGCGACAGGTAGTGGGGCCAGTGCAGCTCAAACAATTCCTGCTTTATTTAAGAGGAGAACATTGTACCAGAGAGGGGACAAAAAGTGGCAAAGTATCACGAACGCTGTCACTTTTTGCATAGCAAAGGAGAGCTTGCCAATGGCGAAGGACATTAATTCAGACTTCAGACTACATACAAATAAGTGGCATTTTGTGGCTGTAAGTGTTATTTTTGTGTGTGAGAGAGTTAGAAGCCAGATTATCACTGTTTCTATGTGTGTGTCTAGTCAGACACACACAGCAGTGATAATCTGTCTTCTAACTCTAACAGTCAGACTGTCTGTCTCTCTCTTTTCTATTGTAATAGATCTCATTTACACGTGGACATTACATGCTACTTTCAAGCAAGAAATGGAGGAGAATAAATCTCTAGATTTTGTTTTTGGTGTGTGTGTGTTCTATTTTGTGTTTAGAGATGGAGGGAGAGAAGGAGAGGGGGAAAGTTGGGAGAGAAAGAGAGAGGAAGAGAGGAGAGGGAGGGAGAGAAGGAGAGGGTGAAAGGAGGGAGAGAAGGAGCGAGGGGAAAGGAGGGAGAGAAGGAGAGAGGCGAGGGAGGGAGGGAGGGACAGAAGGAGAGGGGGGAGGGAGAGAAGGAGAGAGGGGAGGGAGGGACGGAGGGAGAGAAGGAGAGAGGGGAGGGAGGGAGGGAGGGAGAGGGGGAAAGGAGGGAGAGAAGGAGCGAGGGGAAAGGAGGGAGAGAAGGAGAGAGGGGAGCGAGGGAGGGAGGGACAGAAGGAGAGAGGGGAGGGAGAGAGGGGAGGGAGGGACGGAGGGAGAGAAGGAGAGAGGGAGAGTGGAAGGGGAGGGAGAGAACGAGAGGGGAAAGGAGGGAGAGAAGGAGAGAGGAGAGGAGGGAGAGAAGGAGAGGGGTAGGGAGCAAACAGACCTTGACACCAACATTACAAACTTTCTGGACCTAGAGCACGCATTTCGAAATGTGCGTGCACCGCGACCGCGCGCGCATCGTCAGTGCGGACGCACCGTCAATGCGCGCGCACCGCGACTGAGCGCGCGCCATCAATGCACGCGCACTTCGAATGCACGCGCATGCGCAGTATAAAAACTTGATAGATCGGTTTAAGCAGGTATGAGCAAACCGATATATCCATATCCGGAAAAATCCCATATCGCCGTTCCCTACTATCCTGTAAAAGCTATTTTAAAGTCATCCCTGAAGACAGATTTGAAAAATTGCCAGATTTAATTCAAGAGAATAAGAATGGGGTTTAAGCCCTAGGATTTCAAAAGGGAATTTGTAAACTAAGGAATCACATCCATCACACCAACTCTTTGCAAGTCTTGCTTGGTCTAGTTTTGAAGTTTAATTCCCATTAGTCAGCATGGAGTACTGGAGGAAATCACCACTCCCCAGGTAGCAAGCCCATGTGGGGGTCATATGGGTCCCATATGGGCCAAAATATGGGTCCCATATGGGGTGGCCCATATGGGCCCCACAGGATTCTGGACCCAAGATTCATATGGGACCCATATGGGCCAGCCCAGATAACCCATATGGGTTAGATCTGGGGCCCATCTGGGCAAATCTGGGTAAAATATGGGCGAAATATGGACTATCCCATATGGGCATTACATGGGGTTCACCTGGGGCTCATGTGCACCAGCAGTATATCGGACATCCCACATGGGCATTATATGGGGTTCATCTATGAAATTGAAAAAAAATCACCATATATTGCTAATGTGATGCTGACTAACATCCTACTCACATTGGAACACATGAGAAATCTCAATAAAATGCTATGGTTTACAGTGATTTAAGAATCCTAAGATCTTAAGATCCGTTATTCTTGCATTTTGTGCTTATATAGCAACTTTTTGAACATATACCATTTATACCTTTTCTAGTAACCCAAAAAGAGAATTTAACAAACAATTTGATTAGATAAAAGTCGCAAGAATGAAAGATAGAAACCAATAGAATAATGTGTATGTTTTTAATAGCAGGGGTAATGTTTTGGATGTGTTGTGCTGTTTGTGTTCAAATAGGCTGAGAACTTCCTCCCTTGCCAAAATGTACATTGTGCATGGCCAAATGACACCTTTTAAGTTATGTCATGTACTCTCACAAAAAGATACTTGCTTAACAATAGGTCTCTCCTGCCTTTACTCTGACCTGGATAGATTCAACTGCGGGGTTTCCACCCAAAAGGTGCAGGGACCGGGAGCCCCGCCCACCTGCTTACATCATCAGCCATTGCCATGGCAACCACAGCCTGACTGACTGACTGGTCAGGGCCGTACGCAGGATTTTTTTTGGGGGGGTGCGAATTGCTAGTGATGGGACCAACAATGGCCGGGGGCTTGGGGGCTGCCCCCGAAGCCCCCTCGAGGTCTCCGACGTTTTACACAGTTTGAGGTCTTATTTAATCGGTTCAGAAGATCCAATGTGAACGGTAAATGTTTCATGCCCTTGGTGTTTAAGAGCATCATTATTTATTCAGTGTTTATATTTTCCCCGGTAGTCCGTGTCTAATTGGGAAGGACGAATGTGTTCGCCGATAAAAGCCAACACGATTGTTGACTCGATGATGTAAGGAATGCGAACGATAAAGTAAATTACAATCCAATTAACACAGTACAATGACGAATGCTTGATAAATGTATGCATATAGAGAAAATGATCATAAACTACAGATTGACGGTAATTAATAAGTTGTTCTGCATTGTTATCCTAAGACTAAATTTCTTTCGGACTGTAATGAACAATAATGTAAGAGTAAAGTATGAATTATGTGCTCAGATATTCCAGCAAAGCAAATTTTATAAAAGACAAGAAAATATACAGAAACTGAAAATCAGTGTCAAACAGTTAATTCACACGTGTTACAAGCCTGTTATCAGCATTATCCTGAAAATATCGTTGAACTGTGAGCAATAGTGTAGTTAGTTTTTATTTATTTATTTAGAATCAAAATTAAAGGAAGTGACCCATCAAGCAATACTGATCTGACGAAAAAATACTTGAAAAAATAAGGGAGGGGAAATTAAGTCTTTAATAGCGTTCCGTATTCGAGACGCCTCGGTCGCTTTGAAGCGAATACGTCAACCGCTCTACCAATATCGATTTCCATATTATAATGAATGTGCATTAACGCGAGGGCTGAAAGTCGCTCCTATACGGAGCAGAATGCTGGACACTTAGGCAAACCCAGGAGATTAGGTGACTCATGAGGTATATACCAGGCTTCTAAGAGACGCCCTGAACGTTTACTGGCGACAGCATCTGACAAATAGTGAGCTATATGGTACACCACCACACTGGTATCACAGACATGACCGCAGAGGCGTCTTAGGTTTAGCGGACATAGCTGGAGAAGCCGGGAGGAAACTGTCCATAGTGCTACTATCCTATGGGAACCATTGCACGGTCACAGAACACGAGGTAGACCGACCCTAACCTACCTCGCTACATGAAATGCACGGATTATATTATTATTCAAAGAGAGAAAGAGTGACTTTCAGAGGAGTCACGTTGAAGAGATTTGTGTAGGAAGAGCTGTTGCTTTGCAGACTCGACTGCACCTGTCCTTTATATCCCGCTGGTGTGAGGCAGCAGTTCTGGGGACCTCAACTCTAACAGGTGCAGGTTAACAATCCTTTAAGTTATAGCCAATTACGTGACACTGCCCACAAACCCTGAAAATAAATCTCAGTTGTCAATCAGTCAGATATGCAACCTCGACCTTGGGAATGTCTTCAGATTCAGAGGCACTGAGTAGGAGGGAAAGAAAGTTTCCCACAGGTGATAGAAGACAGCAGCATCACCTGGCGAGTCGCCTGGCACAGTGAATAGCACTCTGGCCTCTGAGTCAGAAAGTTGTGGGTTCAAACCCCACGTCGGCACTCGGTATCACACAGAGGAAGCTGACACTTCAATGTGGTGCTGTGGGGGGGGGGGGGGGGGGGGGGTTAGAGGCTGTTGTTTTGGTTGAGATGCTGAACCGAGGTCTGATCCGTCTGTTTAGATGGATGTGAAAAGATCCTCTGACACTACTCGAAAAGCGGAGGGAAGTCTCTCTCCTGTTGTCCTGGCCAACAAACGCCCCCAAATAAAATCGGTGACTCACTCCATCGGTGTTTGTGGGACAATCCTGGGCAAAAACTGGCCACTTTACAGTACGTTCTGTGAAGCCTCTGAGCTGTCTGACAATGTACTAAGGCACTATTATCAATTGCTAACATTATCAGATTAAAATACGATTTCAGCTTCCACAAAGTGGTGCTACCTTTTTATGTAGTGACTGTATACGGGATGATTTCCGATTGACACACCACGTGGAATAGGCGCTAAAGCATAGGTCTACGTCCATGAGTATTTTTGTTAAAGATAGGCATTCCCGTCCAGACACATATAACTTTTTTGTTGGGTTCTCAAAAGCTTTAATTTCTCAGAAGCTTGTAAATATGTTGTCATTGTTTGCTAGCATTACAGTCACACCTCTCAAAACTTGAGTAATTTTTACTTACGGTGATCAGATGAAAAGATGATTTTAACTCCAGAATTGGTGCTGTCCCTTGTGGCTGTTTACGGGATGATTTCCAAACGAGGATGGATTTGAGTCTTGGCGCCTGTGTTTATCCAATCACGAGTCACAGACTCGCCGCGTCATGGACTGGTCTATCGACGCGGTATGTTTTGGGGTAGACGCCGATTCTGGTGCGCGACTCGATAATTTTATATTAATACTAAATCATTCAAAGATGTGAGTTTATAATTTATACATAGTTTTGAAGAACTGATTGTTACTCAAATGTTCAATAAATTTACTTGGTATTTAAATTTGATAAAAAAATGCAATTCTCTACCCCGGAAAATGTGGACCTTTTATAATTTGGGGGGGTGCGTACGCACCCGTCGCACCCCCCCTGCGTACGGCCTTGGTCTCCGACGTTTTACACAGTTTGAGGTCTTATTTAATCGGTTCAGAAGATCCAATATGAACGGTAAATGTTTCATGCCCTTGGTGTTTAAGAGCATCATTATTTATTCAGTGTTTATATTTTCCCCGGTAGTCCGTGTCTAATTGGGAAGGTCGAATGTGTTCGCCGATAAAAGCCAACACGATTGTTGACTCGATGATGTAAGGAATGCGAACGATAAAGTAAATTACAATCCAATTAACACAGTACAATGACGAATGCTTGATAAATGTATGCGTATAGAGAAAATGATCATAAACTACAGATTGACGGTAATTAATAAGTTGTTCTGCATTGTTATCCTAAGACTAAATTTCTTTCGGACTGTAATGAACAATAATGTAAGAGTAAAGTATGAATTATGTGCTCAGATATTCCAGCAAAGCAAATTTTATAAAAGACAAGAAAATATACAGAAACTGAAAATCAGTGTCAAACAGTTAATTCACACGTGTTACAAGCCTGTTATCAGCATTATCCTGAAAATATCGTTGAACTGTGAGCAATAGTGTAGTTAGTTTTTATTTATTTATTTAGAATCAAAATTAAAGGAAGTGACCCATCAAGCAATACTGATCTGACGAAAAAATACTTGAAAAAATAAGGGAGGGGAAATTAAGTCTTTAATAGCGTTCCGTATTCGAGACGCCTCGGTCGCTTTGAAGCGAATACGTCAACCGCTCTACCAATATCGATTTCCATATTATAATGAATGTGCATTAACGCGAGGGCTGAAAGTCGCTCCTATACGGAGCAGAATGCTGGACACTTAGGCAAACCCAGGAGATTAGGTGACTCATGAGGTATATACCAGGCTTCTAAGAGACGCCCTGAACGTTTACTGGCGACAGCATCTGACAAATAGTGAGCTATATGGTACACCACCACACTGGTATCACAGACATTACCGCAGAGGCGTCTTAGGTTTAGCGGACATAGCTGGAGAAGCCGGGAGGAAACTGTCCATAGTGCTACTATCCTATGGGAACCATTGCACGGTCACAGAACACGAGGTAGACCGACCCTAACCTACCTCGCTACATGAAATGCACGGATTATATTATTATTCAAAGAGAGAAAGAGTGACTTTCAGAGGAGTCACGTTGAAGAGATTTGTGTAGGAAGAGCTGTTGCTTTGCAGACTCGACTGCACCTGTCCTTTATATCCCGCTGGTGTGAGGCAGCAGTTCTGGGGACCTCAACTCTAACAGGTGCAGGTTAACAATCCTTTAAGTTATAGCCAATTACGTGACACTGCCCACAAACCCTGAAAATAAATCTCAGTTGTCAATCAGTCAGATATGCAACCTCGACCTTGGGAATGTCTTCAGATTCAGAGGCACTGAGTAGGAGGGAAAGAAAGTTTCCCACAGGTGATAGAAGACAGCAGCATCACCTGGCGAGTCGCCTGGCACAGTGAATAGCACTCTGGCCTCTGAGTCAGAAAGTTGTGGGTTCAAACCCCACGTCGGCATTCGGTATCACACAGAGGAAGCTGACACTTCAATGTGGTGCTGTGGGGGGGGGGGGGGGGGGGGGTTAGAGGCTGTTCTTTTGGTTGAGATGCTGAACCGAGGTCTGATCCGTCTGTTTAGATGGATGTGAAAAGATCCTCTGACACTACTCGAAAAGCGGAGGGAAGTCTCTCTCCTGTTGTCCTGGCCAACAAACGCCCCCAAATAAAATCGGTGACTCACTCCATCGGTGTTTGTGGGACAATCCTGGGCAAAAACTGGCCACTTTACAGTACGTTCTGTGAAGCCTCTGAGCTGTCTGACAATGTACTAAGGCACTATTATCAATTGCTAACATTATCAGATTAAAATACGATTTCAGCTTCCACAAAGTGGTGCTACCTTTTTATGTAGTGACTGTATACGGGATGATTTCCGATTGACACACCACGTGGAATAGGCGCTAAAGCATAGGTCTACGTCCATGAGTATTTTTGTTAAAGATAGGCATTCCCGTCCAGACACATATAACTTTTTTGTTGGGTTCTCAAAAGCTTTAATTTCTCAGAAGCTTGTAAATATGTTGTCATTGTTTGCCAGCATTACAGTCACACCTCTCAAAACTTGAGTAATTTTTACTTACGGTGATCAGATGAAAAGATGATTTTAACTCCAGAATTGGTGCTGTCCCTTGTGGCTGTTTACGGGATGATTTCCAAACGAGGATGGATTTGAGTCTTGGCGCCTGTGTTTATCCAATCACGAGTCACAGACTCGCCGCGTCATGGACTGGTCTATCGACGCGGTATGTTTTGGGGTAGACGCCGATTCTGGTGCGCGACTCGATAATTTTATATTAATACTAAATCATTCAAAGATGTGAGTTTATAATTTATACATAGTTTTGAAGAACTGATTGTTACTCAAATGTTCAATAAATTTACTTGGTATTTAAATTTGATAAAAAAATGCAATTCTCTACCCCGGAAAATGTGGACCTTTTATAATTTGGGGGGGTGCGTACGCACCCGTCGCACCCCCCCTGCGTACGGCCTTGCTGGTCCCAATTCTCGCACACCCTGTGACCTCCACAATACTCTATGCTGCAAAGTGAATCAAGTGAATTGACTGTTGAAAGCCTTCCATATCTTCTGCCCATGTGGGCTTGCCCAGGTTTTTCCCATATGAAACCCATATGGGCCACTCCATACATGGGTTTGCCCAGGTTTTCCCCATATGATACCCATGGGCCAGCCCATATTCTGCCCAAATGGACTTGCCCAGGTTTTCCCCATATGATTCCACCATGGGCCAGCCCATATTCTGCCCACATGGACTTACCCAGGTTTTCCCCATATGATACCCCCATGGGCCAGCCCATATTCTGCCCACATGGGCTTGCCCAGGTTTTTCCCAAATGATACCCATATGGGCTAGCCCAAGTAGGTCCCCATATGGACTAACCCATATGGGGCCCATATGGGATACATATGGGTTGATCCATGCCCATATGGCCCGGGTCATGCCCATATGGGCCCCACATGGGCTTGCTACCTTGGTCATTCCTTAATTAAGAACACCCATGTGAAAATGCTGCATTGCAATCCCTGGTGTTGCATGTGGATTTTTACGTTAGAAATTTGAGTCGGAAAAAGATAGCGATCATGGGTGAAGATCACAACTAGCAACACTATAATGAACATGTAACGAACAAGGGGAGTTCCAATTTTCACAATTCAGATTCCTTACATTCTTTGTGTTAAAACCACAAACTAAACCAGTTGTCTGACTACTCCACCCTGCAGTGTACCATATTGAGTAATGATCATTGTACATACAGTAATACTTTATTGAAGCTCTTGTCTGGAGACCCTTCTTCTGGTTACATTTACTCTACTAAAATATGACATTGAAGGATTCAATATAATTTTAAGATTCAATACAAATGCTGGGGAGTGTTGTGCCAACTGTGCTCTTCTAACAAACTCGCTGCTGTGAAAACCGCCATGTGTTTCAAAGGTTTTAACAGTCATTTTACTGACTTTAACATTTCACAATTCACTGAGCGCCAACACCATGTAATACGTCTCCTTTCAGGACTTTCTTATATATTTCCTTCAGCGATGGTTATGCAGCAACTATAGGAGTCGGCTTCAAATTGAATGTTGATCAGGAGGTAACAACAACAACTTGCACATATAAAACAACAACAACAACAACAAAATTACATTTGTAGAGCGCTTTTCACATCGGGAGGACGCCCCAAGACGCTGAACAGTCAGGTCAGGATCCGAGCAGTGGGGGAGGGGTCGGGGTAGGGGGAAGGAGAGTGGGAGAGGTGGGAGAGTTAGGAGGGGAGCAGAAGGCACGGTCAAAGAGGAAGGTCTTGAGATAGGTCTTGAAGGAGGAAAGGGAGGAAGTGAGGCAAAGGGATTGCGGGATAGAGTTCCGTAGTGTGGAAGCAGAGAGGCCGAAAGCCCGGCCACCGATGGTAGGGTGGTTCAGGCGGGGGACGCGGAGCAGGCCAGAGCCTGCTGAACGGCAACTACTTTACTATCATAAATACTTGCACAGGAAAAAAAGAAAGAATCCCTGTATGGGGGACTTGGGATTCTTTTCATCTAAGTACCACCCCCTCCTACCATGAAATCTTGTAGATAGTACACTGCCAAGTTCTCTCCCAGCCTTGCTTTGTGTACTGTAGCCCCACCCCACTCCCCTACTCTCACCTCACTTGCTACTTCATGGCTGCTCTCTCACAAACACATACACGCATCCTAGCACTTTAAAAAGGTGCTCACAGGCAAGATGTAAGCTGATGATCTGTCACTGCCCTGCACTCCTCCCGATCCCAATCACAGCTCGGGCTACAGCCACCTTGTAGCCAGTGATCTTGAGCAGACTGTTTTCGATGACAGAGACAGACAGAAAGAGTCTTTAAAGAAATTCTTCAGCTTGCGTGTATTCCGGCTATGAGAAGGGGAGTGTAATGGTGCTAGACACAGGTGACTCCTGGAGGCAGGATAACAATAATAATCCTTGTGTTGGATACAGCTCCTTAGTACATTGTTGAGACGTCAATGAATGTGTATTTTGTGGGTAAATCACGGCAGCCAAACGTACACAGCAGTGTCCCACAACCAGTCTTGGATTGAGTGACCACATTGTTTGGAGTGAGTATTACCTATGGACAGCGATCCGCCAATCGACTAACAACCGGATTCCTACTTACTGCAAAGTAAACAGGCATGTGGAGTAAGGAAATTTACTTAACCAGTAAACTATTTTTTAAAACAAATCTTTGATATGCTAATGGAGTTAATGAATAGTCCACAGAAAATGTTCCAATGAGCTAATAGTCCCAAACTAAGTAATTATCAGCTAGCAGTGGAATTTATGAAGGCAACAGAGAAACATGTTTCAGGCCAATTGCTGATCAGGTGACGAGCCTATTTTAGAAACCTCTCTCAGTTCCCAGATTAGAGTAACCCAGCAATCCCACCTTTAGTCTGCCCAACCCCTTGTTCTCGTTTACCTTTATTCGAATAGCAACAACTGGTCAGCAGGGTGTCTTGACATTTGTGGAAACCCATCACTATGCTTAAGAGTATCCAAACTAAACTGAGATTTCCATGCATCCCACCAACACATGGAAATCCCAGAGATAGATTGTTGTAATGGAATGCGCACTCTCTCCCTGCAGGGACTGTTTCCGTAATTCTGGAAAGTATTAGTCGCAGGTTGGCAAGAGCCAAGGCTTGGGGACCCCAGAGTGTGCGTTGGGCTAACTGGAGTCTAACCAACTAAAACCACATAACTTACCATTGATATTGTTGTCTGGCAAGCTTTCCAGCTGCTTGTCGAACTAGGAGCTACACTACTCCTTAGGGCTTTGTCTTGCAGGGTTATCAGGAGCTGAATGGCATGACTCCTTGAAGCACCCTGCAGCACTGAAACTGGTGCAGCAACTTTTCTTTTGACACGTATAATACATTATGCTGACTCATCTCAATTAAAAGAAACATGACCCTTTTCCACATCCACACTCCGGAGCGTGATGGCAGTGTCACACACACTGTCTTTATAAGCAAGAGAGAGGACAAGGAAAAGAAACACAGAGAGCTAACATGGGCGTCACACGACTTGTGAATCTGGTGAGTAAAGTCCCCTTGACCAACCCCATCCCTCACAATCTCTGCTCTCCATGGATCCTCCATTATCTCGGGGCTCAGGCAGCAAGCCAAGGGTCACAGTGATTATTCCCCCTGTTCCCTCGTCTGAAAGTGCTACACAGGATATACTGTAAAGTGAATTATCCATGCATTTTGTAGGCAGAATATGACAGCCAATTGCACACAGCAATGTTCTACAAACAGCCATGGAGTGAGTGATCAACTTTATTTAGAAGATTGTTGCTCAAGTCAGTGTGAGAGAGAAACTCCCTCAGTGTGTGAGTGGCAGTGAGTGAGTGAGTGAGTGGCAGTGAGTGAGTGAGTGGCAGTGAGTGAGTGGCAGTGAGTATGTGTGAGAGAATCAATGAGGAAGAGTCTGTGTGAGAGAGAGTGTCTCATTTAGTTGGTGAGAGCGAGGGGAAATGGAGGCAGTCGGTCAATAAATAGCCGGTGAGTGAGTCAGTTTGAAAGAGAAGTGGACGGTGACAATGCGTGCAAGAAAGACATGAGGTAACATCGCTACATAATCTTTACTTTTATTTATACGAGAGGAGGTTTTCCCACAGACTGCCAGAATCAGGGTTAATTGGAAATTTTTGCTGTGTTAAATGTACGAGTGAGAAAATGCTAAACTATTTCTGAGGAGTCGATGCTGATTTTCAAGAACTAAATAGTAGTTCGGGCATATCAATATCCACCCTGTTCAAGATGGTGAAATTTTTTGAATTGTTTTATATTGTTCACCCACAAAATACACAGTCACCCCGACTTTCAGTACATGTTAAGCGTTTTGAGCAGTTGCCCCCAAAATAACAACAACAAAATTACATTTGAATGGAGCCTCTTACGTCGGGAGGACGTCCAAAATAAAAATAAAATTGCATCAAATGTAAAAATGATTACTTTCACAATAATACTTCTAAAAACCCTCATTCAGTAGTAATCATAATTATCTTTGCATTTGATATAGCGCTTTTCATGTCTTCTAGATGTCTCAAAGTGCTTCACAGAATATACTGTAAAGTGAAGTGACTACATTGGTGGGCAAAACGGGGCGGCCAATTGCACACAGCAGTGTCCAACAAACAGTCATCGATTGAAATCACCAAATTATTATTGTTTTTCTCACAGATTTCTCAGTTTAAGCAAGTTTTTTTGTTAAATTGTTCGGATGAGAACAATGAAAAAGATTATTATATTAATTATTATACTATGCAGCCTGAAAGCAGTGACAATAATAATCCTTGGGTTTTGATATAGCGCTTTTCATATCTTCTAGATAACAACCACAACAACAAAATTACACTTGTATAGCACGTTTCACATCAGGAGGACGTCTCAAGGCCCTGGACAGTCATTAGACATCTCAAAGTGCTTCACAGAATATACTGTAAAGTGAATTGGCTGTGTATTTATGGACGAAATACGGCAGCCAATTGCGCACAGTCATGGATTCAGTGACCAAATTATTATTGGTTTTTTTCTTGAGGGATTATTATCAGGTGCTTGGAGTAAGGAAACTTGCCCGAGGTTTCACCCGGCTGGGAATTGAACCCAGGTTTCTTGCTTGCAAGGCGAATGCTCTAACTACTGAGCTATGGGACTCCACAGGATGAGTCAGAACTTCACAACAGGATGAGTCAGCATGTTTGTATCTAATTAAGATAACAATAACAACAATAATAATAATAATAATCCTTGCATTTGATATAGCGCTTTTCACATCTTATCAACGTCTCAAAGCGCTTCACAGAATATACTATGACTTGAATGAACTATATATTTGTGGGCGAAATATGGCAGGCAATTCTGTGGGACACAGATTACATGCTTTGTCCTGTCTACTGTAATCAGTTAGGCTCCAGGAAAACAGACTTGTCTTGTCCTTGTAAGTGAAGTGTACGTTTATGGAGGAGTGGAAGTGATTGCATTTGTTTGTGCCGTTTCTCTTCCAGAAAGATTTTGAAATGGTGCTGAAGGATGCTGGATGTAGATTGGTTATAATTGACTTCTCAGCAACATGGTGTGGACCGTGTGAAGTCATCAAACCCCATTTCCATGTAAGCATTTGTAAAATTATAACCCACATTTTTACAGTAGGAACCTGTTAGGATTTCCAAAACAGTAAAATAATACTTTTCTGGTGAGTGGCTGCTTTTCAGACTAGAGGGAAGTGTGCAGTGGCGTCCCACAGGGATCAGTTTTGGGGCTACTGCTCTTTTTAATATACATTAATGATTTGGATTTGGGTTTAGGGAGAAGGTTTCCAAATTTGCAGATGATACTAAGTTAGGAAGAATAATAAATAGTGAGGAGGATAGTAGCCATCTGCAAAAGGATAGATAAAATGGTAAAATGGGCAGACACATGGCAGATGATGTTTAATGCAGAGAAGTGTGAGGTGATACACTTTGGGAGAAGAAATGAGGGGAGGCAATATAGGCCAGATAGTCCAATTTTAAAGGGTGTGAAGGAACAGAGAGACCTGGGGATTTTTGTTAGTGACTCTTTGAAAGTGGCAGGACAGGTAGACAAAGCCGTTAAGAAGGCATATGGGATACTAGGCTTTATAAATAGGGGTGTAGAATACAACAGTAAGGAAGAGCTGATTAACCTCAATAAGACTTTGGTGAGGCCTCGGCTAGAGTACTGTGTACAATTCTGGTCACCACACATTAGGAAGGATATTAAGGCATTGGAAAGGGTACAGAGGAGATTTACTAGGATGGTACCAGGAATGAGGGACTTCAGATACGAGGAAAGGCTAGATAGGCTAGACGTATTCTCTCTAGAACAAAGAAGATTGAGAGGAGACCTAATAGAGGTTTATAAGATTATGAGAGATTTTGACAGGGTGAATAGGGAAAGACTGTGACTCTTGGTCACAGATTTCAAATAGTTTCAAAACGAACAGAGGGAAGCTGAGAAGAATTTTTTTTCACTCAGCAGGTTGTTCGAACCTGGAATGTATTGCCTGAAAAGGTGGTGGAGGCAGATTCCATAACAGCTTTTAAAAGGGAACTAGATCGTTATTTAGGAAGAACAGGTCTGTTAGGTTATGGGGAGAAAGCTGAGCAGTGGGATTGAGTTGCTCTGTTCAAAGAGCCGGCACAGACTAGATGGGCTGAATGGCCTCCTTTTGTGCCGTATAATTCTATGATTCTTCTATGATGTCAGCACAGCCAATTTTATGCATTTGATGATCACATTCTAATCAATGTTAAAAATTCTCTAAATGAGCTATTTTTAACAATTGCTCAATTAGTGTACTCTTTCTTCCTGCAGTTTGGAAAGTATTCTCCCCCATCCACTGCCCAAGTTTCAGCGCCTTGGGACATCTTCCTGATGCAAAAGTACTTAATGTAATTTTAATAATAATACCGGTAATCGTTGCAATTGATATAGTGCATTTCACATCATCTAGACAATACACAGAATATACTGTAAATACCCAGCAATACACAGAATATACTGTAAAGTGAATTCACTGTATATTTGTGAGTGAAATGTGGCAGCAAACTGAGTACATCAGTGTCCCACGAACAGTCATGGATTGAAGTGACCAGTTTATTTTTTTTATTCTTGAGGGATTATTAGTGGACATGTGAAGTAAAGAAACTTGCACAAGTTTCGCCGTGCCTGGAATCGAAACCGGTTCCCTCGCTCGAGAGATGAATGCTCTGAGCTACAGAACTCTAGATTTGTTGTTGTTGTGGTGGCTTATTGCATAGTACAGTATTTATTATTGCTGCTCTGTAACTGGGTGCTTAGGAGGACATTGAGGAACTCCAACTATTTCCTTCTATCCTTCAGTATGAGGACAAGGGTCTTCTTATTTCCCCAACTTTGCTGTTCACAGAAATTCAGGGAAGATTAGAAAATCTGCACCATAACAATCGTGATGTGACAACTCCTGCACTGCTTTCTGGGTTACACATCGTACATATGTATTATGCAATTAAATATAGTATTGGAGTGAGTTGGAAAGACCCTGATTTTCACATTTTTAATGACTAATGATTACATAGAATCTGCATTCCATACAGTAACTATTGATCATTATTAATTATTGTAATTTTAGCATTTGATAGTGCCTTATCACATAAAAATGTGCCAATGAGCTTCTGCAAAGACACAGCGATGTCTGTTTTGAGAGATCCCGACTCATGAAACAAAATCTGAAACTGCTTCTTAAAGTGCACTGTGTTGTATTTGTTATGCGAATGTGGCAGCCAGTTTGTGTACAGCAATGACCTACAAACAGCCATGTTGAGAATTGTCAATATTATCTTAGCCAGGATACAAGGAAAAAAATCCCTTTTCTTTTCAAACAGTGCTATGGGATCTTTAAAATCCATTGAACAGGCAAATGGGATCTTAGATTAATGTCTAATTCAAAGGACAGCATCTCCGACTATGTAGCACTACATTGAAGGGTCGATCTAGCCTAAAAGCTGACAGTCATAGCCTGGAGCTTGAACTACAATCTGCTGACTCAAGTCTTGCGGTAGTCTCTGCACAATCCACTTTGGTGAAGGTTTCCCTGCCTCGGGATTCTGCCACCCTTTGCAGGACACAGTTACATCCTTATCACTCCCCTCTTAGTGAGGAGTGGGGACAGATCCACAGCACACAGAATGTGCACACTTGTATTTTTGGGACACTCCCTTTAAGACAGCCATGAAACATCCCTGTGTGCACTACATCCCTGCACACCCTGATAAGGAGCACTTGCCACTTTTGGAATGTGCACCGTACGCACACGTTTACGCAAACTGGCAAACACAAACTGGCAAACACAAACTGGCAAACACAAACACAAACCCGTACACTATATACCCAACCAGTTCCATACCTATTATCGCGAGTCACTGCCAGGGTTCTGTTCCCTTTTTCTATAGGAACAAAGTCCATCCTCTGCTCAACTGACACTCACAAGTGTGTTACGTACAAAATGCAGAGTGGAGGGTTCCTCAAGGCTCTGTCCTTGGTCCCCACATGGTGTAGAAATCAGGAATTCTCAATCTGGTTATTCCCCATTCCTTTTTGTCCGCCCCTTTCCCTGGCATGTGGCTGCAAAACCCAATTAGATTTTTTTCCCCTCTTAGGAACTGGCAGAGAAAAATCCAACTGCAATATTCTGTGACGTTGACGTGGATGATGCAGCGGTAAGCAGAAGCACCAGTGACCAGACATTTCAGATGATTGTTAATTGCATGCACAGATCAGCAGTTTTCATTCATGTCAGTGTTGTTAGCTGTTCTCTTTATTAACTCCAACATTTTGACTAAGATCAAATGTAGTGGCCAATTGCTGACGTACTCGACTTCTCCTTTTAATCTGGGCATCATTCCCACCCCACTCAAAACAGCCACTATCACCCCCATCCTCAAGAAACCTTCCTTTGATGCGTCGCAACTCTCACGCTACCGACCTGTCTCCAATCTCCCCTTCCTGTCAAAGGTGCTTAAAAGAGTCGTTGCCTCCCAGGTTCGCTCCTTTGTTTCACTTCCTCCACAAAACCCTCCAATCAGGTTTCCGTGTTGCCCACAGCTTGGAAACTGCCCTGGTCAAGGTCATTAATGATATCTTAACCATGTGTGACCAGGGCTCCATCTGCCTCCTCATCCTCCTCGATCTATCCATCGCCTTCGACACCGTGGACCACACAATCCTCCTCCCGCCTCAACCTTCAAGGTTCTGTCCTCGACGAATTCCGGTCCTACCTTTCACACTGCCTCCACTTTGTGTCCATCAATGGCTTCTCCTCCAACAGTCGGGTGCGGCATTCCTCAGGGCTCTGTCCTTGGTCCCTTCTTCTTCACACTCTATATGCTCCCGCCTCAGTGACATCATCCACAGACACGGGGTAAATTTCCACATGTCTGCGGATGATAACCAACTCTATCTTTCCATTTCTACCCTCAACTCCAGGACTACCAGCGTCCTGAATGCCTGCCTGTCTGACATTGAGTCCTGGATGAAAAACAACTTTCTCCAGCTGAATGTCCTCAAGCCTGAGGTCCCCCTGATTGGCTCTCACCAGCACCTCAGCACCTCACGCACCGACACCTTCAGCATCCAATGCTGCACGCTCCAAAGCCAATCAGGAACCTGGGCATCTTGCTCGACCCTGAACTGTACTTCCTCCCCCACATCCACGTGATGACAATACTGCCTTCCACCACCTTCACAACATCGCCAGTGTCCACCACTGCCTCACCCTTCAGGCTGCCGAAATGCTTTTCATGCATTCGTCACATCAAGGCTTGACTCGGGAAACTCCCTCCTCGTGGACTTTCCTGGTTCTTCCCTTCACAAGCTACAGATCATCCAGAACTTTGCAGCTCGTGTCTTCACTCGTGCACCAAGCTCCACGACCACATCACTCCCACCCTCGCCCAGCCTCATAGGCTGCCCATCCGCCAGAGGATCGAATTCAAGATCCTCATCCTCACCTTGAAGGCCATTCAGGGCCTTGCCCCTTCCTATCTCTCCGACCTGCTGTCCCCTGTGCATCTCCCTGCTTCCTCTGTTCAGCAGACTCTAGCCAGCTTCATGTCCGCCATCCTACCATCTCGACGGGCTTTCAGCCTCTCTGCCCCCACACTCTGGAAATCCATCCCATAGTACCTTCTCCTCGCTCCCTCCCTCACCTCTTTCAAGGCCCATCTCAAGACCCTCCTTTTCGATAGTGCCTTCTGCTGCCCTAATAACTCCCTCCCCTCCAAACTGTCCCACCCCTCCCCCCTACCTTGCTCCTCTCCCTTGCTCGGGTCCCGACCTGACTGTTCAGTGCTTTGGGACCTACTCCCTATGTGAAAGGTGCTCTATTAATGTAATTTTGTTGTTGTTGTCTCAAAACTCTTCACAGAATATACTATAAAATCAATTGACTGTATATATGTGGGCGTAACCCTGCAGCCAATTGTGCACAGTGGTGTCCCACAAACAGTCGTGGATTGAAATGACCAATTTATTGGGTTTTTTGCGAGATTAATTTTAGGTATGTGGTGTAAGGAAACTTGGTCAAAGTTTCACCCTGCCTGGAATTGAACCCAGGTCTCTCGCTTGTAAGGTGAGTGTTCTAACTGAGCTATAGGACTCCAGAACATCATCTGCAGACATGGGGGCAACTTCCACATGTATATGGATGACACTCAACTCTATCTTTGCGTCTCCACCAATCTAGGACCACTGCTGTCCTGACAGAATGCCTGTCAGACATCAAGTCCTGGATGAGAGCTAACTTTCTACAGAATGTCAAGTCCGAGGCCCTCCTGATTGGCAGTCAGGAACTTCGGCGTCTTGTTCGATCTTCAACTGTCTTTTCTCCCCGACATCCACGCCAGCCTGCTGCATGTCCCTCAATCCACCCACCGTACCGTCACCCGGCGAGCCTGCAGCCACTCTGCCCCCAAAGTTTGGTATTCCACCCTGCAATCCCTCCACCTCTTCCCCTCCCTAGCCTCCTTCAAATCCCACTTCAAAACCCTCCTCTTCAACCATGCCATCGGTCACCTCTCCTTCCCTCCAACCTACCCAGCTTGGGTCCAAAATACTGATGGTCCAGTACCCTGAGACAGTCTCCCAATGTGAAATTCGCTATACAAATGTAATGTTGTTGTGGTTAGTCTGACTAACACCAACCAGAAAAATTATTCTGTTGAGGTTCTTTTCTGAGGGGCAAATGCAACAAAGCTCACCATAAGAAGATTATGGGAACTATGAGTTCCTGTGTTTTCAGGCCTTAGTTGGTTGGGATCGGTATTGCAGCATTTGTTATGTGAGGAGTGTGATCTGCCCTCACAGAGAGGAAGTGGAGACACTGAACATAGAGCTACCTCGAGCACTTGGTCACTAGGCTCAGCCGTTGTTCTGCCCGAGAGGTGAACCCATCACTTGAATTGCTTGGCTGGTGGAGAAGTCCACATTGTCCTTTGACAAGGCTGCATTGTCCATGGACAGGTTCAGGTCCACATTATGCTTTCACAACTTGGAGCCTAGAAGAGTTTGGGGGAGATTAGGACTTGTCTGTGCGGACAGTCCTTCATCCCTGAGTGGAACACGTTCGGCTAATTCGGTTAATGGGGGTGAGCAGTACTAATCTTGCTCACCAATTTAAAAACAAAGTATTAACTCCAACTCTTGTCACCAGCCATGACTGTGTTCATGAGACATAAACTAATGAGCCCATTTCATTTTTTAAAGAAGGTTCAGATTTTTATAAATTTAATAATTATTATAATTACTAATTAAAATATTATGAATTTATCAAAGAAGGCAAAAGATCTTTACTTTAAGGATAAATAGCAATAATAAATAAAATTAATCCTTTCAAATTGGGAAGACGACCCATAAAGCTTCAAAATATATGGTGTAACGTGATAATTAAATATTAATAAGTTAACATAAGAATGTATTAAATATCAAGCATTTATGTTAAATATGAAACCTACTAATTTTAAATCTCTTTCGTTTTTGTAAACTGCTGATGTTGCCTGTTTTTAATCTAGTGATTTTGAATTTGCAAAGCTCCAAACTAATGTGATTGTACTAGGGAACGGCGATATGGGATTTTTCCGGATATGGATATATCGGTTTGCTCATACCTGCTTAAACCGATCTATCGAGTTTTTATATTGCGCATGCGCGTACATTCGAAGTGCGCGTGCATTTATGGTGCGCGCTCAGTCGCGCTGCGCGCGCATTGATGGTGCGTCCGCACTGACGATGCGCGCGCAGTCGCGGTGCACGCACATTTCAAAATGCGTGCTCTAGGTCCAGAAAGTTTGTAATGTTGGTGTCAAGGTCTGTTGAAGTATACAATGTTGTTTGCTCCCTACCTCCCCCTCTCCTTCTCTCCCTCCTCTCCTCTCTCCTTCTCTCCCTCCTTTCCCCTCTCCTTCTCTCCCTCCCACTCCACTCTCCCTCTCTCCTCTCCCTCCTCCCTGTCTCCTCTCCCTCCTTTCCCCCTCTCCTTCTCTCCCTCCCTCCCCTCTCCTTCTCTCCCTCCCCCTCCACTCTCCCTCTCTCCTCTCCCTCCTCCCTGTCTCCTCTTCCTCCTTTCCCCCTCTCCTTCTCTCCCTCCCTCCCCCTCTCTCCTTCTCTCCCTCCCTCCCCTCTCTCCTTCTGTCCCTCCCTCCCTCCCTCCCCTCTCTCCTTCTCTCCCTCCTTTCCCCTCGCTCCTTCTCTCCCTCCTTTCCCCCTCTCCTTCTCTCCCTCCCTCCCCTCTCCTTCTCTCCCTCCCCCTCCATTCTCCCTCTCTCCTCTCCCTCCTCCCTGTCTCCTATCCCTCCTTTCCCCCTCTCCTTCTCTCCCTCCATCTCTCCTTCTCTCCCTCCCTCCCTCCTTCTCTCCCTCCCTCCCTCCTCTCCTTCTCTCCCTCCCCTCTCTCCTTCTGTCCCTCCCTCCCTCCCTCCCCTCTCTCCTTCTCTCCCTCCTTTCCCCTCGCTCCTTCTCTCCCTCCTTTCCCCCTCTCCTTCTCTCCCTCCCTCTCCTCTCTTCCTCTCTCCTTCTCTCCCAACTTTCCCCCTCTCCCTCCCTCCCCTCTCTCCTTCTCTCCCTCCTTTCCCCCTCTCCTTCTCTCCCTCCCTCCCTCTCCTCTCTTCCTCTCTCCTTCTCTCCCTCCTTTCCCCTCGCTCCTCCTCTCCCTCCTTTCACCCTCTCCTTCACTCCCTCCCTCTTCTCTCTTCCTCTCTCCTTCTCTCCCTCCTTTCCCCTCGCTCCTTCTCTCCCTCCTTTCCCCCTCTCATTCTCTCCCTCCCTCTCCTCTCTTCCTCTCTCCTTCTCTCCCTCCTTTCCCCCTCTCCTTCTCTCCCTCCATCTCTAAACACAAAATAGAACACACACACACCAAAAACAAAATCTAGAGATTTATTCTCCTCCATTTCTTGCTTGAAACTAGCATGTAATGTTCACGTGTAAATGAGATCTATTACAATAGAAAAGAGAGAGACAGACAGTCTGACTGTTAGAGTTAGAAGCCAGATTATCACTGCTGTGTGTGTCTGACTAGACACATACATAGAAGCAGTGATAATCTGGCTTCTAACTCTCTCACACACAAAAATAACACTTACAGCCACAAAATGCCACTTATTTTTATGTAGTCTGAAGTCTGAATTAATGTCCTTCGCCATTGGCAAGCTCTCCTTTGCGATGCAAAAAGTGACAGCGTTCGTGATACTTTGCCACTTTTTGTCCCCTCTCTGGTACAATGTTCTCCTCTTAAATAAAGCACGAATTGTTTGAGCTGCACTGGCCCCACTACCTGTCGCTTTCTCCGAAGCGCTGGTTCGACTTCCTGCTGTTGTCGACAATGATTTCGCTCTGAGGGCAGCGTGCTGGGCGGGGTGATGCTGCTTAATGTGATGTCGCAGGTTGCTCGTGCTCGAATCAGATGTCTTAACCAAGACCTTGCAAACTGTACATCTATACACACCATTACTGACTGCATTGTTTTCAAAGTAGTCCCATACGGGGCTTCTTTTCCCCATGATGAGAAAGGTAAATTTTCAAACTACAATTTTCAGCGATGCGACTTTGTTAAGACGCCACGACTCACGTCGAGTATACACAGTAAAGTGTGCATGCGCATCGGATGTGCGCGCCCGTTAATTGTGCGCGCGCACCGAATGTACGCGCATTCCATGCTCTAGGTCTAGGAGGTTGCAATGCCGGCGACAAGGTAAGCTGGAAAAGATCGCATTACACTGATAATACCAACAATATTGATATATTGCCAGGAACGATATTAAAAATATATCGATGTATATTTTTAAAATCGAATCTCTCGATATAACAGTTTTTTTAGAATCACCATATCGGCATACCGATCTGAAAATCATATCGGGTTTAATCGAAAAACCGATTAATCGCCGTTCCCTAGATTGTACTAATTGGAGGCCTATTTATATTACTTAAAATCCTGTGTTATGATTGAACCCACTGTGAATAATAACAGCTCCTATTGTTTGTTTCCAAAATTTGGCCTGAACTTTATGTACATTACATTGAGCTCTGCTGTATTCATCTCTTGTCTGTTTTATTTAGGATATAGCTGAACACTGTGGAATAAGCTGCATGCCAACATTCCAGTTCTACAAGAATGGAACTAAGGTAAATCAGGATTGGTACCATGTGGGGAATATTAGGTTAAAGAAATTTGATTCCCTTGGACTTGTGAAATCCCTGTAGATCAGAGCAATTTAGTACCTTTTGTAATAAATTCTAAATCCTGAAAATATCCAATCTTTCAAACACATTCCTTAAAGGTTCTAGTCTAAAGATGTTCAGATTTTTTGCGAATGTTTACTTTGAAAAATACCTTGATGGTGGTAACTACATTTTATATGAGCACAATACTAAATTCACGTCCTCCTGACGTGAAAAGCGTAATATAGCTGCAATTTTGTTTTTGTGATTTAAGGATTATTACTATTTTATATTTTCTCAGGTGTTTGAATTTTCTGGGGCAAATCGAATGACGCTGGAAGACAAAATTCAAGAATTACAGTAATCATGCATGTAACCATGCATTGAAACTGGTGTTTCAGACCAAAATGTTCAGTAATTTAGTCAAACAATTTGTGAGAGATTAGAGTTGTTCATCTACAATGTGAATGAATAACGTTTCTTGGGGATTAAATCCGATAGGGTCTCTCCAAGACCAGTTTCCTCGTTTGAAAATGTAGACTGGTAGGGTTTTATGGGATTAAAGAACACAAGTAGATATGGTAGGTATATATATATCTATACTAGGTATATACTCAAAAATCAAATTGACAGTTTCAACTTTATTCTCTACAACAATTCTACTTTCTATAACATTTGGCATTGTTTCTGGAAAATTATCTTGAGTTGAAATTTTAATAAATATGGTTTTTTTGCATCTTTACAGAGAAGTTTTCTTTGCCCGAAAACTCCACGCAATGACCTACCAGCTGCTGTTGGTAAAAGTGTGCTTGAGATTTATTATTTGCAGTAATTCTCTGTTGTGCTCTTCATTCCAGTAACTTTGTGACATTTAAAAATGAGCCGTTTTGTTTTGGTCAGCCTGGTGTCTGACATGAGGAAACCCATTGATCACATGTTGGGGAGAGCTTAAAAAACCCCCATAACAGCTGACATTTGTGCTGTATGGAGAAAGATGTTTCATTTTGGAGGTTTGTACCTAGTAGTTTGTTGTGGTCTGCTTTGGCAACACATATTTTCCTTAGAATTTAGCAAGATCCAAGAAGTCAATTTCTTGTTCACAACAAATGTGAAAACGTTAAAAGTTTTAAATAGAATCAGACCATCAGAAATTGTTCAGCCTAAAACCCAAATAGCTGCCAGTGCCTGTTTCACTTTGTTGTTTACTGTTTCAACTGGTTTGTCTTCTGAATGTATACGTGTGGTGTCAGATCTTTTTAATATCTCAATATATTAAATATTCATTGTATTATTGAACTAAAGATTTTCAGTCTAGGTTTTTTTTTGCCTTAAATCTTTACTTTGAAGTAAAAACATAGACTTGTATCTTGCTGAAGATATGTTATCTATCCTGTAAAAGCTATTTTAAAGTCATCCCTGAAGACAGATTTTAAAAATTGCCAGATTTAATTCAAGAGAATAAGAATGGGGTTTAAGCCCTAGGATTTCAAAAGGGAATTTGTAAACTAAGGAATCACATCCATCACACCAACGCTTTGCAAGTCTTGCTTGGTCTAGTTTTGAAGTTTAATTCCCATTAGTCAGCATGGAGTACTGGAGGTAATCACCACTCCCAGGTAGCAAGCCCATGTGGGGGTTATATGGGTCCCATATGGGCCAAAATATGGGTCCCATATGGGGTGGCCCATATGGGCCCCACAGGATTCTGGACCCAAGATTCATATGGGACCCATATGGGCCAGCCCAGATAACCCATATGGGTTAGATCTGGGGCCCATCTGGGCAAATATGGGCGAAATATGGGCTATCCCATATGGGCATTACATGGGGTTCACCTGGGGCCCATGTGCACCAGCAGTATATGGGCAGAATATGGGACATCTCATATGGGCATTATATGGGGTTCATCTAGGGAACGGCGATATGGGATTTTTCCGGATATGGATATATCGGTTTGCTCATACCTGCTTAAACCGATCTATCGAGTTTTTATACTGCGCATGCGCGTGCATTCGAAGTGCGTGTGCATTGATGGCGCTCGCGCATTTATGGTGCGCGCTCAGTCGTGGTGCATGCGCATTGACGGTGCGTCCGCACTGACGATGCGCGCGCAGTCGCGGTGCACGCACATTTCGAAATGCGTGCTCTAGGTCCAGAAAGTTTGTAATGTTGGTGTCAAGGTCTGTTGAATTATACGATGTTGTTTGCTCCCTACCTCCCCCTCTCCTTCTCTCCCTTCTCTCCCTCCTCTCCTTATCTCCCTCCTTTCCCCCTCTCCTTCTCTCCCTCCATCTCTCCTTCTCTCCTTCTCTCCCTCCCTCCCTCCTTCTCTCCCTCCCTCCCTCCCTCCCTCCTCTCCTTCTCTCCCTCCCCTCTCTCCTTCTGTCCCTCCCTCCCTCCCTCCCTCCCCTCTCTCCTTCTCTCCCTCCTTTCCCCTCGCTCCTTCTCTCCCTCCTTTCCCCCTCTCCTTCTCTCCCTCCCTCTCCTCTCTTCCTCTCTCCTTCTCTCCCAACTTTCCCCCTCTCCCTCCCTCCCCTCTCTCCTTCTCTCACTCCTTTCCCCTCGCTCCTTCTCTCCCTCCTGTCCCCCTCTCCTTCTCTCCCTCCCTCCCTCCCTCTCCTCTCTTCCTCTCTCCCTCCTTTCCCCTCGCTCGTTCTCTCCCTCCTTTCACCCTCTCCTTCTCTCCCTCCCTCTTCTCTCTTCCTCTCTCCTTCTCTCCCAACTTTCCCCCTCTCCTTCTCTCCCTCCCTCCCTCGCCTCTCTCCTTCTCTCCCTCCTTTCCCCTCGCTCCTTCTCTCCCTCCTTTCCCCCTCTCATTCTCTCCCTCCCTCTCCTCTCTTCCTCTCTCCTTCTCTCCCAACTTTCCCCCTCTCCTTCTCTCCCTCCATCTCTAAATACAAAATAGAACACACACACACCAAAAACAAAATCTAGAGATTTATTCTCCTCCATTTCTTGCTTGAAAGTAGCATGTAATGTCCACGTGTAAATGAGATCTATTACAATAGAAAAGAGAGAGACAGACAGTCTGACTGTTAGTTAGAAGCCAGATTATCACTGCTGTGTGTGTCTGACTAGACACACACATAGAAGCAGTGATAATCTGGCTCTAACTCTCTCACACACAAAAATAACACTTACAGCCACAAAATGCCACTTATTTTTATGTAGTCTGAAGTCTGAATTAATGTCCTTCGCCATTGGCAAGCTGTCCTTTGCTATGCAAAAAGTGACAGCGTTCGTGATACTTTGCCACTTTTTGTCCCCTCTCTGGTACAATGTTCTCCTCTTAAATAAAGCACGAATTGTTTGAGCTGCACTGGCCCCACTACCTGTCGCTTTCTCCGAAGCGCTGGTTCGACTTCCTGCTGTTGTCGACAATGATTTCGCTCTGAGGGCAGCGTGCTGGGCGGGGTGGTGCTGCTTAATGTGTTGTCGCAGGTTGCTCGTGCTCGAATCAGATGTCTTAACCAAGACCTTGCAAACTGTACATCTATACACACCATTACTGACTGCATTGTTTTCAAAGTAGTCCCATACGGGGCTTTTTTTCCCCATGATGAGAAAGGTAAATTTTCAAACTACAATTTTCAGCGATGCGACTTTGTTAAGACGCCACGACTCACGTCGAGTATACACAGTAAAGTGTGCGTGCGCATCGGATGTGCGCGCCCGTTAATTGGGCGCGCGCACCGATTGTACGTGCATTCCACGCTCTAGATCTAGGAGGTTGCAATGCTGGCGGCAAGGTAAGCTGGAAAAGATCGCATTACACTGATAATACCAACAATATTGATATATTGCCAGGAACGATATTAAAAATATATCGATGTATATTTTTAAAATCGAATCTCTCGATATAACAATTTTTTTAGAATCACCATATCGGCATACCGATCTGAAAATCATATCGGGTTTAATCGAAAAAACGATTAATCGCCGTTCCCTAGGTTCATCTATGAAATTGAAAAAACAAAATCACCATATATTGCTAATGTGATGCTGACTAACATCCTACTCACATTGGAACACATGGGAAATCTCAATAAAATGCTATGGTTTACAGTGATTTAAGAATCTTAAGATCTGTTATTCTTGCATTTTGTGCTTACATAGCAACTGTGATTGGATGATAGGTGTAATCAACTTTTTGACCATATACCATTTATACCTTTTCTAGTAACCCAAAAAGAGAACTTAACAAACAATTTGATTAGATAAAAGTCGCAAGAATGAAAGATAGAAACCAATAAAATAATGTGTATGTTTTTAATAGCAGGGTAATGTTTTGGATGTGTTGTGCTGTTTGTGTTCAAATAGGCTGAGAACTTCCTCCCTTGCCAAAATGTACATTGTGCATGGCCAAATGACACCTTTTAAGTTATGTCATGTACTCTCACAAAAAGATACTTGCTTAACAATAGGTCTCTCCTGCCTTTACTCTGACCTGGATAGATTCAACTGTGGGGTTTCCACCCAAAAGGTGCAGGGACCGGGAGCCCCGCCCACCTGCTTACATCATCAGCCATTGCCATGGCAACCACAGCCTGACTGAATGACTGGTCCCAATTCTCGCACACCCTGTGACCTCCACAATACTCTATGCTGCAAAGTGAATCAAGTGAATTGACTGTTGAAAGCCTTCCATATCTTCTGCCCATGTGGGCTTGCCCAGGTTTTTCCCATATGAAACCCATATGGGCCACTCCATACATGGGTTTGCCCAGGTTTTCCCCATATGATACCCATGGGCCAGCCCATATTCTGCCCAAATGGACTTGCCCAGGTTTTCCCCATATGATTCCACCATGGGCCAGCCCATATTCTGCCCACATGGACTTACCCAGGTTTTCCCCATATGATACCCCCATGGGCCAGCCCATATTCTGCCCACATGGGCTTGCCCAGGTTTTTCCCAAATGATACCCATATGGGCTAGCCCAAGTAGGTCCCCATATGGACTAACCCATATGGGGCCCATATGGGATACATATGGGTTGATCCATGCCCATATGGCCCGGGTCATGCCCATATGGGCCCCACATGGGCTTGCTACCTTGGTCATTCCTTAATTAAGAACACCCATGTGAAAATGCTGCATTGCAATCCCTGGTGTTGCATGTGGATTTTTACGTTAGAAATTTGAGTCGGAAAAAGATAGCGATCATGGGTGAAGATCACAACTAGCAACACTATAATGAACATGTAACGAACAAGGGGAGTTCCAATTTTCACAATTCAGATTCCTTACATTCTTTGTGTTAAAACCACAAACTAAACCAGTTGTCTGACTACTCCACCCTGCAGTGTACCATATTGAGTAATGATCATTGTACATACAGTAATACTTTATTGAAGCTCTTGTCTGGAGACCCTTCTTCTGGTTACATTTACTCTACTAAAATATGACATTGAAGGATTCAATATAATTTTAAGATTCAATACAAATGCTGGGGAGTGTTGTGCCAACTGTGCTCTTCTAACAAACTCGCTGCTGTGAAAACCGCCATGTGTTTCAAAGGTTTTAACAGTCATTTTACTGACTTTAACATTTCACAATTCACTGAGCGCCAACACCATGTAATACGTTTCCTTTCAGGACTTTCTTATATATTTCCTTCAGCGATGGTTATGCAGCAACTATAGGAGTCGGCTTCAAATTGAATGTTGATCAGGAGGTAACAACAACAACTTGCACATATAAAACAACAACAACAACAAAATTACATTTGTAGAGCGCTTTTCACATCGGGAGGACGCCCCAAGACGCTGAACAGTCAGGTCAGGATCCGAGCAGTGGGGGAGGGGTCGGGGTAGGGGGAAGGAGAGTGGGAGAGGTGGGAGAGTTAGGAGGGGAGCAGAAGGCACGGTCAAAGAGGAAGGTCTTGAGATAGGTCTTGAAGGAGGAAAGGGAGGAAGTGAGGCAAAGGGATTGCGGGATAGAGTTCCGTAGTGTGGAAGCAGAGAGGCCGAAAGCCCGGCCACCGATGGTAGGGTGGTTCAGGCGGGGGACGCGGAGCAGGCCAGAGCCTGCTGAACGGCAACTACTTTACTATCATAAATACTTGCACAGGAAAAAAAGAAAGAATCCCTGTATGGGGGACTTGGGATTCTTTTCATCTAAGTACCACCCCCTCCTACCATGAAATCTTGTAGATAGTACACTGCCAAGTTCTCTCCCAGCCTTGCTTTGTGTACTGTAGCCCCACCCCACTCCCCTACTCTCACCTCACTTGCTACTTCATGGCTGCTCTCTCACAAACACATACACGCATCCTAGCACTTTAAAAAGGTGCTCACAGGCAAGATGTAAGCTGATGATCTGTCACTGCCCTGCACTCCTCCCGATCCCAATCACAGCTCGGGCTACAGCCACCTTGTAGCCAGTGATCTTGAGCAGACTGTTTTCGATGACAGAGACAGACAGAAAGAGTCTTTAAAGAAATTCTTCAGCTTGCGTGTATTCCGGCTATGAGAAGGGGAGTGTAATGGTGCTAGACACAGGTGACTCCTGGAGGCAGGATAACAATAATAATCCTTGTGTTGGATACAGCTCCTTAGTACATTGTTGAGACGTCAATGAATGTGTATTTTGTGGGTAAATCACGGCAGCCAAACGTACACAGCAGTGTCCCACAACCAGTCTTGGATTGAGTGACCACATTGTTTGGAGTGAGTATTACCTATGGACAGCGATCCGCCAATCGACTAACAACCGGATTCCTACTTACTGCAAAGTAAACAGGCATGTGGAGTAAGGAAATTTACTTAACCAGTAAACTATTTTTTAAAACAAATCTTTGATATGCTAATGGAGTTAATGAATAGTCCACAGAAAATGTTCCAATGAGCTAATAGTCCCAAACTAAGTAATTATCAGCTAGCAGTGGAATTTATGAAGGCAACAGAGAAACATGTTTTAGGCCAATTGCTGATCAGGTGACGAGCCTATTTTAGAAACCTCTCTCAGTTCCCAGATTAGAGTAACCCAGCAATCCCACCTTTAGTCTGCCCAACCCCTTGTTCTCGTTTACCTTTATTCGAATAGCAACAACTGGTCAGCAGGGTGTCTTGACATTTGTGGAAACCCATCACTATGCTTAAGAGTATCCAAACTAAACTGAGATTTCCATGCATCCCACCAACACATGGAAATCCCAGAGATAGATTGTTGTAATGGAATGCGCACTCTCTCCCTGCAGGGACTGTTTCCGTAATTCTGGAAAGTATTAGTCGCAGGTTGGCAAGAGCCAAGGCTTGGGGACCCCAGAGTGTGCGTTGGGCTAACTGGAGTCTAACCAACTAAAACCACATAACTTACCATTGATATTGTTGTCTGGCAAGCTTTCCAGCTGCTTGTCGAACTAGGAGCTACACTACTCCTTAGGGCTTTGTCTTGCAGGGTTATCAGGAGCTGAATGGCATGACTCCTTGAAGCACCCTGCAGCACTGAAACTGGTGCAGCAACTTTTCTTTTGACACGTATAATACATTATGCTGACTCATCTCAATTAAAAGAAACATGACCCTTTTCCACATCCACACTCCGGAGCGTGATGGCAGTGTCACACACACTGTCTTTATAAGCAAGAGAGAGGACAAGGAAAAGAAACACAGAGAGCTAACATGGGCGTCACACGACTTGTGAATCTGGTGAGTAAAGTCCCCTTGACCAACCCCATCCCTCACAATCTCTGCTCTCCATGGATCCTCCATTATCTCGGGGCTCAGGCAGCAAGCCAAGGGTCACAGTGATTATTCCCCCTGTTCCCTCGTCTGAAAGTGCTACACAGGATATACTGTAAAGTGAATTATCCATGCATTTTGTAGGCAGAATATGACAGCCAATTGCACACAGCAATGTTCTACAAACAGCCATGGAGTGAGTGATCAACTTTATTTAGAAGATTGTTGCTCAAGTCAGTGTGAGAGAGAAACTCCCTCAGTGTGTGAGTGGCAGTGAGTGAGTGAGTGAGTGAGTGGCAGTGAGTGAGTGAGTGGCAGTGAGTGAGTGGCAGTGAGTATGTGTGAGAGAATCAATGAGGAAGAGTCTGTGTGAGAGAGAGTGTCTCATTTAGTTGGTGAGAGCGAGGGGAAATGGAGGCAGTCGGTCAATAAATAGCCGGTGAGTGAGTCAGTTTGAAAGAGAAGTGGACGGTGACAATGCGTGCAAGAAAGACATGAGGTAACATCGCTACATAATCTTTACTTTTATTTATACGAGAGGAGGTTTTCCCACAGACTGCCAGAATCAGGGTTAATTGGAAATTTTTGCTGTGTTAAATGTACGAGTGAGAAAATGCTAAACTATTTCTGAGGAGTCGATGCTGATTTTCAAGAACTAAATAGTAGTTCGGGCATATCAATATCCACCCTGTTCAAGATGGTGAAATTTTTTGAATTGTTTTATATTGTTCACCCACAAAATACACAGTCACCCCGACTTTCAGTACATGTTAAGCGTTTTGAGCAGTTGCCCCCAAAATAACAACAACAAAATTACATTTGAATGGAGCCTCTTACGTCGGGAGGACGTCCAAAATAAAAATAAAATTGCATCAAATGTAAAAATGATTACTTTCACAATAATACTTCTAAAAACCCTCATTCAGTAGTAATCATAATTATCTTTGCATTTGATATAGCGCTTTTCATGTCTTCTAGATGTCTCAAAGTGCTTCACAGAATATACTGTAAAGTGAAGTGACTACATTGGTGGGCAAAACGGGGCGGCCAATTGCACACAGCAGTGTCCAACAAACAGTCATCGATTGAAATCACCAAATTATTATTGTTTTTCTCACAGATTTCTCAGTTTAAGCAAGTTTTTTTGTTAAATTGTTCGGATGAGAACAATGAAAAAGATTATTATATTAATTATTATACTATGCAGCCTGAAAGCAGTGACAATAATAATCCTTGGGTTTTGATATAGCGCTTTTCATATCTTCTAGATAACAACCACAACAACAAAATTACACTTGTATAGCACGTTTCACATCAGGAGGACGTCTCAAGGCCCTGGACAGTCATTAGACATCTCAAAGTGCTTCACAGAATATACTGTAAAGTGAATTGGCTGTGTATTTATGGACGAAATACGGCAGCCAATTGCGCACAGTCATGGATTCAGTGACCAAATTATTATTGGTTTTTTTCTTGAGGGATTATTATCAGGTGCTTGGAGTAAGGAAACTTGCCCGAGGTTTCACCCGGCTGGGAATTGAACCCAGGTTTCTTGCTTGCAAGGCGAATGCTCTAACTACTGAGCTATGGGACTCCACAGGATGAGTCAGAACTTCACAACAGGATGAGTCAGCATGTTTGTATCTAATTAAGATAACAATAACAACAATAATAATAATAATAATCCTTGCATTTGATATAGCGCTTTTCACATCTTATCAACGTCTCAAAGCGCTTCACAGAATATACTATGACTTGAATGAACTATATATTTGTGGGCGAAATATGGCAGGCAATTCTGTGGGACACAGATTACATGCTTTGTCCTGTCTACTGTAATCAGTTAGGCTCCAGGAAAACAGACTTGTCTTGTCCTTGTAAGTGAAGTGTACGTTTATGGAGGAGTGGAAGTGATTGCATTTGTTTGTGCCGTTTCTCTTCCAGAAAGATTTTGAAATGGTGCTGAAGGATGCTGGATGTAGATTGGTTATAATTGACTTCTCAGCAACATGGTGTGGACCGTGTGAAGTCATCAAACCCCATTTCCATGTAAGCATTTGTAAAATTATAACCCACATTTTTACAGTAGGAACCTGTTAGGATTTCCAAAACAGTAAAATAATACTTTTCTGGTGAGTGGCTGCTTTTCAGACTAGAGGGAAGTGTGCAGTGGCGTCCCACAGGGATCAGTTTTGGGGCTACTGCTCTTTTTAATATACATTAATGATTTGGATTTGGGTTTAGGGAGAAGGTTTCCAAATTTGCAGATGATACTAAGTTAGGAAGAATAATAAATAGTGAGGAGGATAGTAGCCATCTGCAAAAGGATAGATAAAATGGTAAAATGGGCAGACACATGGCAGATGATGTTTAATGCAGAGAAGTGTGAGGTGATACACTTTGGGAGAAGAAATGAGGGGAGGCAATATAGGCCAGATAGTCCAATTTTAAAGGGTGTGAAGGAACAGAGAGACCTGGGGATTTTTGTTAGTGACTCTTTGAAAGTGGCAGGACAGGTAGACAAAGCCGTTAAGAAGGCATATGGGATACTAGGCTTTATAAATAGGGGTGTAGAATACAACAGTAAGGAAGAGCTGATTAACCTCAATAAGACTTTGGTGAGGCCTCGGCTAGAGTACTGTGTACAATTCTGGTCACCACACATTAGGAAGGATATTAAGGCATTGGAAAGGGTACAGAGGAGATTTACTAGGATGGTACCAGGAATGAGGGACTTCAGATACGAGGAAAGGCTAGATAGGCTAGACGTATTCTCTCTAGAACAAAGAAGATTGAGAGGAGACCTAATAGAGGTTTATAAGATTATGAGAGATTTTGACAGGGTGAATAGGGAAAGACTGTGACTCTTGGTCACAGATTTCAAATAGTTTCAAAACGAACAGAGGGAAGCTGAGAAGAATTTTTTTTCACTCAGCAGGTTGTTCGAACCTGGAATGTATTGCCTGAAAAGGTGGTGGAGGCAGATTCCATAACAGCTTTTAAAAGGGAACTAGATCGTTATTTAGGAAGAACAGGTCTGTTAGGTTATGGGGAGAAAGCTGAGCAGTGGGATTGAGTTGCTCTGTTCAAAGAGCCGGCACAGACTAGATGGGCTGAATGGCCTCCTTTTGTGCCGTATAATTCTATGATTCTTCTATGATGTCAGCACAGCCAATTTTATGCATTTGATGATCACATTCTAATCAATGTTAAAAATTCTCTAAATGAGCTATTTTTAACAATTGCTCAATTAGTGTACTCTTTCTTCCTGCAGTTTGGAAAGTATTCTCCCCCATCCACTGCCCAAGTTTCAGCGCCTTGGGACATCTTCCTGATGCAAAAGTACTTAATGTAATTTTAATAATAATACCGGTAATCGTTGCAATTGATATAGTGCATTTCACATCATCTAGACAATACACAGAATATACTGTAAATACCCAGCAATACACAGAATATACTGTAAAGTGAATTCACTGTATATTTGTGAGTGAAATGTGGCAGCAAACTGAGTACATCAGTGTCCCACGAACAGTCATGGATTGAAGTGACCAGTTTATTTTTTTTATTCTTGAGGGATTATTAGTGGACATGTGAAGTAAAGAAACTTGCACAAGTTTCGCCGTGCCTGGAATCGAAACCGGTTCCCTCGCTCGAGAGATGAATGCTCTGAGCTACAGAACTCTAGATTTGTTGTTGTTGTGGTGGCTTATTGCATAGTACAGTATTTATTATTGCTGCTCTGTAACTGGGTGCTTAGGAGGACATTGAGGAACTCCAACTATTTCCTTCTATCCCTCAGTATGAGGACAAGGGTCTTCTTATTTCCCCAACTTTGCTGTTCACAGAAATTCAGGGAAGATTAGAAAATCTGCACCATAACAATCGTGATGTGACAACTCCTGCACTGCTTTCTGGGTTACACATCGTACATATGTATTATGCAATTAAATATAGTATTGGAGTGAGTTGGAAAGACCCTGATTTTCACATTTTTAATGACTAATGATTACATAGAATCTGCATTCCATACAGTAACTATTGATCATTATTAATTATTGTAATTTTAGCATTTGATAGTGCCTTATCACATAAAAATGTGCCAATGAGCTTCTGCAAAGACACAGCGATGTCTGTTTTGAGAGATCCCGACTCATGAAACAAAATCTGAAACTGCTTCTTAAAGTGCACTGTGTTGTATTTGTTATGCGAATGTGGCAGCCAGTTTGTGTACAGCAATGACCTACAAACAGCCATGTTGAGAATTGTCAATATTATCTTAGCCAGGATACAAGGAAAAAAATCCCTTTTCTTTTCAAACAGTGCTATGGGATCTTTAAAATCCATTGAACAGGCAAATGGGATCTTAGATTAATGTCTAATTCAAAGGACAGCATCTCCGACTATGTAGCACTACATTGAAGGGTCGATCTAGCCTAAAAGCTGACAGTCATAGCCTGGAGCTTGAACTACAATCTGCTGACTCAAGTCTTGCGGTAGTCTCTGCACAATCCACTTTGGTGAAGGTTTCCCTGCCTCGGGATTCTGCCACCCTTTGCAGGACACAGTTACATCCTTATCACTCCCCTCTTAGTGAGGAGTGGGGACAGATCCACAGCACACAGAATGTGCACACTTGTATTTTTGGGACACTCCCTTTAAGACAGCCATGAAACATCCCTGTGTGCACTACATCCCTGCACACCCTGATAAGGAGCACTTGCCACTTTTGGAATGTGCACCGTACGCACACGTTTACGCAAACTGGCAAACACAAACTGGCAAACACAAACTGGCAAACACAAACACAAACCCGTACACTATATACCCAACCAGTTCCATACCTATTATCGCGAGTCACTGCCAGGGTTCTGTTCCCTTTTTCTATAGGAACAAAGTCCATCCTCTGCTCAACTGACACTCACAAGTGTGTTACGTACAAAATGCAGAGTGGAGGGTTCCTCAAGGCTCTGTCCTTGGTCCCCACATGGTGTAGAAATCAGGAATTCTCAATCTGGTTATTCCCCATTCCTTTTTGTCCGCCCCTTTCCCTGGCATGTGGCTGCAAAACCCAATTAGATTTTTTTCCCCTCTTAGGAACTGGCAGAGAAAAATCCAACTGCAATATTCTGTGACGTTGACGTGGATGATGCAGCGGTAAGCAGAAGCACCAGTGACCAGACATTTCAGATGATTGTTAATTGCATGCACAGATCAGCAGTTTTCATTCATGTCAGTGTTGTTAGCTGTTCTCTTTATTAACTCCAACATTTTGACTAAGATCAAATGTAGTGGCCAATTGCTGACGTACTCGACTTCTCCTTTTAATCTGGGCATCATTCCCACCCCACTCAAAACAGCCACTATCACCCCCATCCTCAAGAAACCTTCCTTTGATGCGTCGCAACTCTCACGCTACCGACCTGTCTCCAATCTCCCCTTCCTGTCAAAGGTGCTTAAAAGAGTCGTTGCCTCCCAGGTTCGCTCCTTTGTTTCACTTCCTCCACAAAACCCTCCAATCAGGTTTCCGTGTTGCCCACAGCTTGGAAACTGCCCTGGTCAAGGTCATTAATGATATCTTAACCATGTGTGACCAGGGCTCCATCTGCCTCCTCATCCTCCTCGATCTATCCATCGCCTTCGACACCGTGGACCACACAATCCTCCTCCCGCCTCAACCTTCAAGGTTCTGTCCTCGACGAATTCCGGTCCTACCTTTCACACTGCCTCCACTTTGTGTCCATCAATGGCTTCTCCTCCAACAGTCGGGTGCGGCATTCCTCAGGGCTCTGTCCTTGGTCCCTTCTTCTTCACACTCTATATGCTCCCGCCTCAGTGACATCATCCACAGACACGGGGTAAATTTCCACATGTCTGCGGATGATAACCAACTCTATCTTTCCATTTCTACCCTCAACTCCAGGACTACCAGCGTCCTGAATGCCTGCCTGTCTGACATTGAGTCCTGGATGAAAAACAACTTTCTCCAGCTGAATGTCCTCAAGCCTGAGGTCCCCCTGATTGGCTCTCACCAGCACCTCAGCACCTCACGCACCGACACCTTCAGCATCCAATGCTGCACGCTCCAAAGCCAATCAGGAACCTGGGCATCTTGCTCGACCCTGAACTGTACTTCCTCCCCCACATCCACGTGATGACAATACTGCCTTCCACCACCTTCACAACATCGCCAGTGTCCACCACTGCCTCACCCTTCAGGCTGCCGAAATGCTTTTCATGCATTCGTCACATCAAGGCTTGACTCGGGAAACTCCCTCCTCGTGGACTTTCCTGGTTCTTCCCTTCACAAGCTACAGATCATCCAGAACTTTGCAGCTCGTGTCTTCACTCGTGCACCAAGCTCCACGACCACATCACTCCCACCCTCGCCCAGCCTCATAGGCTGCCCATCCGCCAGAGGATCGAATTCAAGATCCTCATCCTCACCTTGAAGGCCATTCAGGGCCTTGCCCCTTCCTATCTCTCCGACCTGCTGTCCCCTGTGCATCTCCCTGCTTCCTCTGTTCAGCAGACTCTAGCCAGCTTCATGTCCGCCATCCTACCATCTCGACGGGCTTTCAGCCTCTCTGCCCCCACACTCTGGAAATCCATCCCATAGTACCTTCTCCTCGCTCCCTCCCTCACCTCTTTCAAGGCCCATCTCAAGACCCTCCTTTTCGATAGTGCCTTCTGCTGCCCTAATAACTCCCTCCCCTCCAAACTGTCCCACCCCTCCCCCCTACCTTGCTCCTCTCCCTTGCTCGGGTCCCGACCTGACTGTTCAGTGCTTTGGGACCTACTCCCTATGTGAAAGGTGCTCTATTAATGTAATTTTGTTGTTGTTGTCTCAAAACTCTTCACAGAATATACTATAAAATCAATTGACTGTATATATGTGGGCGTAACCCTGCAGCCAATTGTGCACAGTGGTGTCCCACAAACAGTCGTGGATTGAAATGACCAATTTATTGGGTTTTTTGCGAGATTAATTTTAGGTATGTGGTGTAAGGAAACTTGGTCAAAGTTTCACCCTGCCTGTAATTGAACCCAGGTCTCTCGCTTGTAAGGTGAGTGTTCTAACTGAGCTATAGGACTCCAGAACATCATCTGCAGACATGGGGGCAACTTCCACATGTATATGGATGACACTCAACTCTATCTTTGCGTCTCCACCAATCTAGGACCACTGCTGTCCTGACAGAATGCCTGTCAGACATCAAGTCCTGGATGAGAGCTAACTTTCTACAGAATGTCAAGTCCGAGGCCCTCCTGATTGGCAGTCAGGAACTTCGGCGTCTTGTTCGATCTTCAACTGTCTTTTCTCCCCGACATCCACGCCAGCCTGCTGCATGTCCCTCAATCCACCCACCGTACCGTCACCCGGCGAGCCTGCAGCCACTCTGCCCCCAAAGTTTGGTATTCCACCCTGCAATCCCTCCACCTCTTCCCCTCCCTAGCCTCCTTCAAATCCCACTTCAAAACCCTCCTCTTCAACCATGCCATCGGTCACCTCTCCTTCCCTCCAACCTACCCAGCTTGGGTCCAAAATACTGATGGTCCAGTACCCTGAGACAGTCTCCCAATGTGAAATTCGCTATACAAATGTAATGTTGTTGTGGTTAGTCTGACTAACACCAACCAGAAAAATTATTCTGTTGAGGTTCTTTTCTGAGGGGCAAATGCAACAAAGCTCACCATAAGAAGATTATGGGAACTATGAGTTCCTGTGTTTTCAGGCCTTAGTTGGTTGGGATCGGTATTGCAGCATTTGTTATGTGAGGAGTGTGATCTGCCCTCACAGAGAGGAAGTGGAGACACTGAACATAGAGCTACCTCGAGCACTTGGTCACTAGGCTCAGCCGTTGTTCTGCCCGAGAGGTGAACCCATCACTTGAATTGCTTGGCTGGTGGAGAAGTCCACATTGTCCTTTGACAAGGCTGCATTGTCCATGGACAGGTTCAGGTCCACATTATGCTTTCACAACTTGGAGCCTAGAAGAGTTTGGGGGAGATTAGGACTTGTCTGTGCGGACAGTCCTTCATCCCTGAGTGGAACACGTTCGGCTAATTCGGTTAATGGGGGTGAGCAGTACTAATCTTGCTCACCAATTTAAAAACAAAGTATTAACTCCAACTCTTGTCACCAGCCATGACTGTGTTCATGAGACATAAACTAATGAGCCCATTTCATTTTTTAAAGAAGGTTCAGATTTTTATAAATTTAATAATTATTATAATTACTAATTAAAATATTATGAATTTATCAAAGAAGGCAAAAGATCTTTACTTTAAGGATAAATAGCAATAATAAATAAAATTAATCCTTTCAAATTGGGAAGACGACCCATAAAGCTTCAAAATATATGGTGTAACGTGATAATTAAATATTAATAAGTTAACATAAGAATGTATTAAATATCAAGCATTTATGTTAAATATGAAACCTACTAATTTTAAATCTCTTTCGTTTTTGTAAACTGCTGATGTTGCCTGTTTTTAATCTAGTGATTTTGAATTTGCAAAGCTCCAAACTAATGTGATTGTACTAGGGAACGGCGATATGGGATTTTTCCGGATATGGATATATCGGTTTGCTCATACCTGCTTAAACCGATCTATCGAGTTTTTATATTGCGCATGCGCGTACATTCGAAGTGCGCGTGCATTTATGGTGCGCGCTCAGTCGCGCTGCGCGCGCATTGATGGTGCGTCCGCACTGACGATGCGCGCGCAGTCGCGGTGCACGCACATTTCAAAATGCGTGCTCTAGGTCCAGAAAGTTTGTAATGTTGGTGTCAAGGTCTGTTGAAGTATACAATGTTGTTTGCTCCCTACCTCCCCCTCTCCTTCTCTCCCTCCTCTCCTCTCTCCTTCTCTCCCTCCTTTCCCCTCTCCTTCTCTCCCTCCCACTCCACTCTCCCTCTCTCCTCTCCCTCCTCCCTGTCTCCTCTCCCTCCTTTCCCCCTCTCCTTCTCTCCCTCCCTCCCCTCTCCTTCTCTCCCTCCCCCTCCACTCTCCCTCTCTCCTCTCCCTCCTCCCTGTCTCCTCTTCCTCCTTTCCCCCTCTCCTTCTCTCCCTCCCTCCCCCTCTCTCCTTCTCTCCCTCCCTCCCCTCTCTCCTTCTGTCCCTCCCTCCCTCCCTCCCCTCTCTCCTTCTCTCCCTCCTTTCCCCTCGCTCCTTCTCTCCCTCCTTTCCCCCTCTCCTTCTCTCCCTCCCTCCCCTCTCCTTCTCTCCCTCCCCCTCCATTCTCCCTCTCTCCTCTCCCTCCTCCCTGTCTCCTATCCCTCCTTTCCCCCTCTCCTTCTCTCCCTCCATCTCTCCTTCTCTCCCTCCCTCCCTCCTTCTCTCCCTCCCTCCCTCCTCTCCTTCTCTCCCTCCCCTCTCTCCTTCTGTCCCTCCCTCCCTCCCTCCCCTCTCTCCTTCTCTCCCTCCTTTCCCCTCGCTCCTTCTCTCCCTCCTTTCCCCCTCTCCTTCTCTCCCTCCCTCTCCTCTCTTCCTCTCTCCTTCTCTCCCAACTTTCCCCCTCTCCCTCCCTCCCCTCTCTCCTTCTCTCCCTCCTTTCCCCCTCTCCTTCTCTCCCTCCCTCCCTCTCCTCTCTTCCTCTCTCCTTCTCTCCCTCCTTTCCCCTCGCTCCTCCTCTCCCTCCTTTCACCCTCTCCTTCACTCCCTCCCTCTTCTCTCTTCCTCTCTCCTTCTCTCCCTCCTTTCCCCTCGCTCCTTCTCTCCCTCCTTTCCCCCTCTCATTCTCTCCCTCCCTCTCCTCTCTTCCTCTCTCCTTCTCTCCCTCCTTTCCCCCTCTCCTTCTCTCCCTCCATCTCTAAACACAAAATAGAACACACACACACCAAAAACAAAATCTAGAGATTTATTCTCCTCCATTTCTTGCTTGAAACTAGCATGTAATGTTCACGTGTAAATGAGATCTATTACAATAGAAAAGAGAGAGACAGACAGTCTGACTGTTAGAGTTAGAAGCCAGATTATCACTGCTGTGTGTGTCTGACTAGACACATACATAGAAGCAGTGATAATCTGGCTTCTAACTCTCTCACACACAAAAATAACACTTACAGCCACAAAATGCCACTTATTTGTATGTAGTCTGAAGTCTGAATTAATGTCCTTCGCCATTGGCAAGCTCTCCTTTGCGATGCAAAAAGTGACAGCGTTCGTGATACTTTGCCACTTTTTGTCCCCTCTCTGGTACAATGTTCTCCTCTTAAATAAAGCACGAATTGTTTGAGCTGCACTGGCCCCACTACCTGTCGCTTTCTCCGAAGCGCTGGTTCGACTTCCTGCTGTTGTCGACAATGATTTCGCTCTGAGGGCAGCGTGCTGGGCGGGGTGGTGCTGCTTAATGTGATGTCGCAGGTTGCTCGTGCTCGAATCAGATGTCTTAACCAAGACCTTGCAAACTGTACATCTATACACACCATTACTGACTGCATTGTTTTCAAAGTAGTCCCATACGGGGCTTCTTTTCCCCATGATGAGAAAGGTAAATTTTCAAACTACAATTTTCAGCGATGCGACTTTGTTAAGACGCCACGACTCACGTCGAGTATACACAGTAAAGTGTGCATGCGCATCGGATGTGCGCGCCCGTTAATTGTGCGCGCGCACCGAATGTACGCGCATTCCATGCTCTAGGTCTAGGAGGTTGCAATGCCGGCGACAAGGTAAGCTGGAAAAGATCGCATTACACTGATAATACCAACAATATTGATATATTGCCAGGAACGATATTAAAAATATATCGATGTATATTTTTAAAATCGAATCTCTCGATATAACAGTTTTTTTAGAATCACCATATCGGCATACCGATCTGAAAATCATATCGGGTTTAATCGAAAAACCGATTAATCGCCGTTCCCTAGATTGTACTAATTGGAGGCCTATTTATATTACTTAAAATCCTGTGTTATGATTGAACCCACTGTGAATAATAACAGCTCCTATTGTTTGTTTCCAAAATTTGGCCTGAACTTTATGTACATTACATTGAGCTCTGCTGTATTCATCTCTTGTCTGTTTTATTTAGGATATAGCTGAACACTGTGGAATAAGCTGCATGCCAACATTCCAGTTCTACAAGAATGGAACTAAGGTAAATCAGGATTGGTACCATGTGGGGAATATTAGGTTAAAGAAATTTGATTCCCTTGGACTTGTGAAATCCCTGTAGATCAGAGCAATTTAGTACCTTTTGTAATAAATTCTAAATCCTGAAAATATCCAATCTTTCAAACACATTCCTTAAAGGTTCTAGTCTAAAGATGTTCAGATTTTTTGCGAATGTTTACTTTGAAAAATACCTTGATGGTGGTAACTACATTTTATATGAGCACAATACTAAATTCACGTCCTCCTGACGTGAAAAGCGTAATATAGCTGCAATTTTGTTTTTGTGATTTAAGGATTATTACTATTTTATATTTTCTCAGGTGTTTGAATTTTCTCGGGCAAATCGAATGACGCTGGAAGACAAAATTCAAGAATTACAGTAATCATGCATGTAACCATGCATTGAAACTGGTGTTTCAGACCAAAATGTTCAGTAATTTAGTCAAACAATTTGTGAGAGATTAGAGTTGTTCATCTACAATGTGAATGAATAACGTTTCTTGGGGATTAAATCCGATAGGGTCTCTCCAAGACCAGTTTCCTCGTTTGAAAATGTAGACTGGTAGGGTTTTATGGGATTAAAGAACACAAGTAGATATGGTAGGTATATATATATCTATACTAGGTATATACTCAAAAATCAAATTGACAGTTTCAACTTTATTCTCTACAACAATTCTACTTTCTATAACATTTGGCATTGTTTCTGGAAAATTATCTTGAGTTGAAATTTTAATAAATATGGTTTTTTTGCATCTTTACAGAGAAGTTTTCTTTGCCCGAAAACTCCACGCAATGACCTACCAGCTGCTGTTGGTAAAAGTGTGCTTGAGATTTATTATTTGCAGTAATTCTCTGTTGTGCTCTTCATTCCAGTAACTTTGTGACATTTAAAAATGAGCCGTTTTGTTTTGGTCAGCCTGGTGTCTGACATGAGGAAACCCATTGATCACATGTTGGGGAGAGCTTAAAAAACCCCCATAACAGCTGACATTTGTGCTGTATGGAGAAAGATGTTTCATTTTGGAGGTTTGTACCTAGTAGTTTGTTGTGGTCTGCTTTGGCAACACATATTTTCCTTAGAATTTAGCAAGATCCAAGAAGTCAATTTCTTGTTCACAACAAATGTGAAAACGTTAAAAGTTTTAAATAGAATCAGACCATCAGAAATTGTTCAGCCTAAAACCCAAATAGCTGCCAGTGCCTGTTTCACTTTGTTGTTTACTGTTTCAACTGGTTTGTCTTCTGAATGTATACGTGTGGTGTCAGATCTTTTTAATATCTCAATATATTAAATATTCATTGTATTATTGAACTAAAGATTTTCAGTCTAGGTTTTTTTTTGCCTTAAATCTTTACTTTGAAGTAAAAACATAGACTTGTATCTTGCTGAAGATATGTTATCTATCCTGTAAAAGCTATTTTAAAGTCATCCCTGAAGACAGATTTTAAAAATTGCCAGATTTAATTCAAGAGAATAAGAATGGGGTTTAAGCCCTAGGATTTCAAAAGGGAATTTGTAAACTAAGGAATCACATCCATCACACCAACGCTTTGCAAGTCTTGCTTGGTCTAGTTTTGAAGTTTAATTCCCATTAGTCAGCATGGAGTACTGGAGGTAATCACCACTCCCAGGTAGCAAGCCCATGTGGAGGTTATATGGGTCCCATATGGGCCAAAATATGGGTCCCATATGGGGTGGCCCATATGGGCCCCACAGGATTCTGGACCCAAGATTCATATGGGACCCATATGGGCCAGCCCAGATAACCCATATGGGTTAGATCTGGGGCCCATCTGGGCAAATATGGGCGAAATATGGGCTATCCCATATGGGCATTACATGGGGTTCACCTGGGGCCCATGTGCACCAGCAGTATATGGGCAGAATATGGGACATCTCATATGGGCATTATATGGGGTTCATCTAGGGAACGGCGATATGGGATTTTTCCGGATATGGATATATCGGTTTGCTCATACCTGCTTAAACCGATCTATCGAGTTTTTATACTGCGCATGCGCGTGCATTCGAAGTGCGTGTGCATTGATGGCGCTCGCGCATTTATGGTGCGCGCTCAGTCGTGGTGCATGCGCATTGACGGTGCGTCCGCACTGACGATGCGCGCGCAGTCGCGGTGCACGCACATTTCGAAATGCGTGCTCTAGGTCCAGAAAGTTTGTAATGTTGGTGTCAAGGTCTGTTGAATTATACGATGTTGTTTGCTCCCTACCTCCCCCTCTCCTTCTCTCCCTTCTCTCCCTCCTCTCCTTATCTCCCTCCTTTCCCCCTCTCCTTCTCTCCCTCCATCTCTCCTTCTCTCCCTCCCTCCCTCCTTCTCTCCCTCCCTCCCTCCCTCCCTCCTCTCCTTCTCTCCCTCCCCTCTCTCCTTCTGTCCCTCCCTCCCTCCCTCCCTCCCCTCTCTCCTTCTCTCCCTCCTTTCCCCTCGCTCCTTCTCTCCCTCCTTTCCCCCTCTCCTTCTCTCCCTCCCTCTCCTCTCTTCCTCTCTCCTTCTCTCCCAACTTTCCCCCTCTCCCTCCCTCCCCTCTCTCCTTCTCTCACTCCTTTCCCCTCGCTCCTTCTCTCCCTCCTGTCCCCCTCTCCTTCTCTCCCTCCCTCCCTCCCTCTCCTCTCTTCCTCTCTCCCTCCTTCTCTCCCTCCTTTCACCCTCTCCTTCTCTCCCTCCCTCTTCTCTCTTCCTCTCTCCTTCTCTCCCAACTTTCCCCCTCTCCTTCTCTCCCTCCATCTCTAAACACAAAATAGAACACACACACACCAAAAACAAAATCTAGAGATTTATTCTCCTCCATTTCTTGCTTGAAAGTAGCATGTAATGTCCACGTGTAAATGAGATCTATTACAATAGAAAAGAGAGAGACAGACAGTCTGACTGTTAGTTAGAAGCCAGATTATCACTGCTGTGTGTGTCTGACTAGACACACACATAGAAGCAGTGATAATCTGGCTCTAACTCTCTCACACACAAAAATAACACTTACAGCCACAAAATGCCACTTATTTTTATGTAGTCTGAAGTCTGAATTAATGTCCTTCGCCATTGGCAAGCTGTCCTTTGCTATGCAAAAAGTGACAGCGTTCGTGATACTTTGCCACTTTTTGTCCCCTCTCTGGTACAATGTTCTCCTCTTAAATAAAGCACGAATTGTTTGAGCTGCACTGGCCCCACTACCTGTCGCTTTCTCCGAAGCGCTGGTTCGACTTCCTGCTGTTGTCGACAATGATTTCGCTCTGAGGGCAGCGTGCTGGGCGGGGTGGTGCTGCTTAATGTGTTGTCGCAGGTTGCTCGTGCTCGAATCAGATGTCTTAACCAAGACCTTGCAAACTGTACATCTATACACACCATTACTGACTGCATTGTTTTCAAAGTAGTCCCATACGGGGCTTTTTTTCCCCATGATGAGAAAGGTAAATTTTCAAACTACAATTTTCAGCGATGCGACTTTGTTAAGACGCCACGACTCACGTCGAGTATACACAGTAAAGTGTGCGTGCGCATCGGATGTGCGCGCCCGTTAATTGGGCGCGCGCACCGATTGTACGTGCATTCCACGCTCTAGATCTAGGAGGTTGCAATGCTGGCGGCAAGGTAAGCTGGAAAAGATCGCATTACACTGATAATACCAACAATATTGATATATTGCCAGGAACGATATTAAAAATATATCGATGTATATTTTTAAAATCGAATCTCTCGATATAACAATTTTTTTAGAATCACCATATCGGCATACCGATCTGAAAATCATATCGGGTTTAATCGAAAAAACGATTAATCGCCGTTCCCTAGGTTCATCTATGAAATTGAAAAAACAAAATCACCATATATTGCTAATGTGATGCTGACTAACATCCTACTCACATTGGAACACATGGGAAATCTCAATAAAATGCTATGGTTTACAGTGATTTAAGAATCTTAAGATCTGTTATTCTTGCATTTTGTGCTTACATAGCAACTGTGATTGGATGATAGGTGTAATCAACTTTTTGACCATATACCATTTATACCTTTTCTAGTAACCCAAAAAGAGAACTTAACAAACAATTTGATTAGATAAAAGTCGCAAGAATGAAAGATAGAAACCAATAAAATAATGTGTATGTTTTTAATAGCAGGGTAATGTTTTGGATGTGTTGTGCTGTTTGTGTTCAAATAGGCTGAGAACTTCCTCCCTTGCCAAAATGTACATTGTGCATGGCCAAATGACACCTTTTAAGTTATGTCATGTACTCTCACAAAAAGATACTTGCTTAACAATAGGTCTCTCCTGCCTTTACTCTGACCTGGATAGATTCAACTGTGGGGTTTCCACCCAAAAGGTGCAGGGACCGGGAGCCCCGCCCACCTGCTTACATCATCAGCCATTGCCATGGCAACCACAGCCTGACTGACTGACTGGTCCCAATTCTCGCACACCCTGTGACCTCCACAATACTCTATGCTGCAAAGTGAATCAAGTGAATTGACTGTTGAAAGCCTTCCATATCTTCTGCCCATGTGGGCTTGCCCAGGTTTTTCCCATATGAAACCCATATGGGCCACTCCATACATGGGTTTGCCCAGGTTTTCCCCATATGATACCCATGGGCCAGCCCATATTCTGCCCAAATGGACTTGCCCAGGTTTTCCCCATATGATTCCACCATGGGCCAGCCCATATTCTGCCCACATGGACTTACCCAGGTTTTCCCCATATGATACCCCCATGGGCCAGCCCATATTCTGCCCACATGGGCTTGCCCAGGTTTTTCCGAAATGATACCCATATGGGCTAGCCCAAGTAGGTCCCCATATGGACTAACCCATATGGGGCCCATATGGGATACATATGGGTTGATCCATGCCCATATGGCCCGGGTCATGCCCATATGGGCCCCACATGGGCTTGCTACCTTGGTCATTCCTTAATTAAGAACACCCATGTGAAAATGCTGCATTGCAATCCCTGGTGTTGCATGTGGATTTTTACGTTAGAAATTTGAGTCGGAAAAAGATAGCGATCATGGGTGAAGATCACAACTAGCAACACTATAATGAACATGTAACGAACAAGGGGAGTTCCAATTTTCACAATTCAGATTCCTTACATTCTTTGTGTTAAAACCACAAACTAAACCAGTTGTCTGACTACTCCACCCTGCAGTGTACCATATTGAGTAATGATCATTGTACATACAGTAATACTTTATTGAAGCTCTTGTCTGGAGACCCTTCTTCTGGTTACATTTACTCTACTAAAATATGACATTGAAGGATTCAATATAATTTTAAGATTCAATACAAATGCTGGGGAGTGTTGTGCCAACTGTGCTCTTCTAACAAACTCGCTGCTGTGAAAACCGCCATGTGTTTCAAAGGTTTTAACAGTCATTTTACTGACTTTAACATTTCACAATTCACTGAGCGCCAACACCATGTAATACGTCTCCTTTCAGGACTTTCTTATATATTTCCTTCAGCGATGGTTATGCAGCAACTATAGGAGTCGGCTTCAAATTGAATGTTGATCAGGAGGTAACAACAACAACTTGCACATATAAAACAACAACAACAACAACAAAATTACATTTGTAGAGCGCTTTTCACATCGGGAGGACGCCCCAAGACGCTGAACAGTCAGGTCAGGATCCGAGCAGTGGGGGAGGGGTCGGGGTAGGGGGAAGGAGAGTGGGAGAGGTGGGAGAGTTAGGAGGGGAGCAGAAGGCACGGTCAAAGAGGAAGGTCTTGAGATAGGTCTTGAAGGAGGAAAGGGAGGAAGTGAGGCAAAGGGATTGCGGGATAGAGTTCCGTAGTGTGGAAGCAGAGAGGCCGAAAGCCCGGCCACCGATGGTAGGGTGGTTCAGGCGGGGGACGCGGAGCAGGCCAGAGCCTGCTGAACGGCAACTACTTTACTATCATAAATACTTGCACAGGAAAAAAAGAAAGAATCCCTGTATGGGGGACTTGGGATTCTTTTCATCTAAGTACCACCCCCTCCTACCATGAAATCTTGTAGATAGTACACTGCCAAGTTCTCTCCCAGCCTTGCTTTGTGTACTGTAGCCCCACCCCACTCCCCTACTCTCACCTCACTTGCTACTTCATGGCTGCTCTCTCACAAACACATACACGCATCCTAGCACTTTAAAAAGGTGCTCACAGGCAAGATGTAAGCTGATGATCTGTCACTGCCCTGCACTCCTCCCGATCCCAATCACAGCTCGGGCTACAGCCACCTTGTAGCCAGTGATCTTGAGCAGACTGTTTTCGATGACAGAGACAGACAGAAAGAGTCTTTAAAGAAATTCTTCAGCTTGCGTGTATTCCGGCTATGAGAAGGGGAGTGTAATGGTGCTAGACACAGGTGACTCCTGGAGGCAGGATAACAATAATAATCCTTGTGTTGGATACAGCTCCTTAGTACATTGTTGAGACGTCAATGAATGTGTATTTTGTGGGTAAATCACGGCAGCCAAACGTACACAGCAGTGTCCCACAACCAGTCTTGGATTGAGTGACCACATTGTTTGGAGTGAGTATTACCTATGGACAGCGATCCGCCAATCGACTAACAACCGGATTCCTACTTACTGCAAAGTAAACAGGCATGTGGAGTAAGGAAATTTACTTAACCAGTAAACTATTTTTTAAAACAAATCTTTGATATGCTAATGGAGTTAATGAATAGTCCACAGAAAATGTTCCAATGAGCTAATAGTCCCAAACTAAGTAATTATCAGCTAGCAGTGGAATTTATGAAGGCAACAGAGAAACATGTTTTAGGCCAATTGCTGATCAGGTGACGAGCCTATTTTAGAAACCTCTCTCAGTTCCCAGATTAGAGTAACCCAGCAATCCCACCTTTAGTCTGCCCAACCCCTTGTTCTCGTTTACCTTTATTCGAATAGCAACAACTGGTCAGCAGGGTGTCTTGACATTTGTGGAAACCCATCACTATGCTTAAGAGTATCCAAACTAAACTGAGATTTCCATGCATCCCACCAACACATGGAAATCCCAGAGATAGATTGTTGTAATGGAATGCGCACTCTCTCCCTGCAGGGACTGTTTCCGTAATTCTGGAAAGTATTAGTCGCAGGTTGGCAAGAGCCAAGGCTTGGGGACCCCAGAGTGTGCGTTGGGCTAACTGGAGTCTAACCAACTAAAACCACATAACTTACCATTGATATTGTTGTCTGGCAAGCTTTCCAGCTGCTTGTCGAACTAGGAGCTACACTACTCCTTAGGGCTTTGTCTTGCAGGGTTATCAGGAGCTGAATGGCATGACTCCTTGAAGCACCCTGCAGCACTGAAACTGGTGCAGCAACTTTTCTTTTGACACGTATAATACATTATGCTGACTCATCTCAATTAAAAGAAACATGACCCTTTTCCACATCCACACTCCGGAGCGTGATGGCAGTGTCACACACACTGTCTTTATAAGCAAGAGAGAGGACAAGGAAAAGAAACACAGAGAGCTAACATGGGCGTCACACGGCTTGTGAATCTGGTGAGTAAAGTCCCCTTGACCAACCCCATCCCTCACAATCTCTGCTCACCATGGATCCTCCATTATCTCGGGGCTCAGGCAGCAAGCCAAGGGTCACAGTGATTATTCCCCCTGTTCCCTCGTCTGAAAGTGCTACACAGGATATACTGTAAAGTGAATTATCCATGCATTTTGTAGGCAGAATATGACAGCCAATTGCACACAGCAATGTTCTACAAACAGCCATGGAGTGAGTGATCAACTTTATTCAGAAGATTGTTGCTCAAGTCAGTGTGAGAGAGAAACTCCCTCAGTGAGTGAGTGAGTGAGTGAGTGAGTGAGTGAGTGAGTGAGTGAGTGAGTGAGTGAGTGAGTGAGTGAGTGAGTGAGTGAGTGAGTGAGTGAGTGAGTGAGTGAGTGAGTGAGTGAGTGAGTGAGTGAGTGAGTGAGTGAGTGAGTGAGTGAGTGAGTGAGTGAGTGAGTGAGTGAGTGAGTGAGTGAGTGAGTGAGTGAGTGAGTGAGTGAGTGAGTGAGTGAGTGAGTGAGTGAGTGAGTGAGTGAGTGAGTGAGTGAGTGAGTGAGTGAGTGAGTGAGTGAGTGAGTGAGTGAGTGAGTGAGTGAGTGAGTGAGTGAGTGAGTGAGAATCAATGAGGAAGAGTCTGTGTGAGAGAGAGTGTCTCATTTAGTTGGTGAGAGGGAGGGGAAATGGAGGCAGTCGGTCAATAAATAGTCGGTGAGTCAGTTTGAAAGAGAAGTGGACGGTGACAATGCGTGCAAGAAAGACATGAGGTAACATCGCTACATAATCTTTACTACAAACTCCCTTCTCTTTACAAATAGTACTAAAGGATCTTTAGTATCTGCTTGAACAGACAGTTATCTTGGGGTTTAACTCTGTTTGATGTGTTATCTGAAGGACAGAAGCTCGGCAGATGCAACAGGTGTGGGGAGGGCGGGGGCTGAGTACTCAGTCATCTTTGAGACACGTACCCTCCTAGCTAGCCCTTCCCTCCCTTCTCCCCACGCAGTCTGTTCAATGATTGCCCCCCACCCACCCACGTCCTTTCGTAATACTTATTTTTTATTGGTCACCTGCATATATATTGACGGTGTCAGGACTTTTGACTCTTTAAATTGTTCAATATTTGGATCGAAAATGCTATTATGGTTCTTATGACTCGATGGCCATTTTCGAGAACTAAATAATAACCTTAATAAATAATAATAATCCTTGCATTTGATACAGTGCTTTTCAGTCTTCTAGACGTCTCAAAGCACTTCACAGAATATACTGTAAAGTGAATTAACTGTATATATGTGGGCCAATTTTGGCAGTCATTTGCATACAGAAGTGTCCCACCAAATTGAGCGACCAAATTCTTAAAAAATGTTTTTGGAAATATTATCCCCAGTAAAGTGATCTGTCAATTGACTAACAACTGGGTTGCTCCTTACTGTTGGGTAGACAGGGGAGTGAGCAGTAAAGAAACCTACCCAACATTATGCCTGCCAGGAATAGAACCCAACTCTTTCACTTAGAAGGCGACTCTGAATAATAATTCACGCATTTCAATACCTACCACATTCGGGACAGTGCAAATTTTTAAACTGTTTCATAATCTTTGTCCGCAAAATACACAGTCATTCCACTCTACGGTGTATCAGTGCTCAGGCAATCGCTGCAGAGAGAGAGACGCTATATTTTTCTCCCTCACTCAGTTGGTAAGTCCGGTTTCTTCCAATGTTTGCTGTCCTACCAACCTGCCTGCTACCTCTGCTCAGCCTTGTTCATTGGCAGACAGACAGACATGCCTTCAGCTATACTCTGCTCCCACCCTCTGGAACTCATCCCGCAGTCCCTCCGTCTGGCCCACTCCCTTGCCTCCTTCAAGATCCATCTCAAGGCCCTCCACTTTGAATGTGCCTTGGATCACCCTCTTTCCCCACCAAGGCCTCCACCCTCGACAATCCCAACCTCCAACTCGGGTCCAAATCACCGATTGTCCAGTGCCTTGGGATGTCTGTTCATTGACACAGGCTTTGTATGCTGCACCTTTGATATGAATACATTCCGCTGTGAAATATTGTAAAATCTGATATGTACATCACAAAAATCTAATATGCCCGGTTTGATTTGTGTAAGTGGATTATGGGTTGAGCTAATCTTATTTCTTACTGAAGGAACATGTTCACAGGAATAAAAACCTATTGGAAGGATTTTTCTATTAATTTTATTTATTTATATTTTATTGATTTCTATAAAATAGCCTTGCCTTGGCTACTGTAATCAGGTAGGCGCCAGGATTAATGGCTTGGCTTCCCCAGTAGCCTTTAACTGAAGTGTATTTACATACAGAGTGGCAATGATCAAGACCAGATTAACAAATTGAGGGGCACTAAACCAGATCACGTTTGAGTGTCTTTGAACTATTTGAACTATTCCCACAAATTAGCAACAGTATATTTTTAAAATAGTTTATTGTATTGACTTCAATTGCAAACAAGCCATTTACATGATCCAGTGCATGCAATCTATCGTGGATCATTGTAAATCTGAGTGAGGTTTTGATGAGATTGAACGTTAAGAAAGAATATTCACCCGCACAGACTGTTATTGGTCATGTTGATAATAATAATAATACTTGCATTTGATATAGCGCTTCTAGCAGTCTTCTAGCCATCTAAAAGTCCTTCACAGAATATACTGCGAAGTGAATAGACTATATATTTGTGGGTAAAATGTAGCAGCCAATTGAGCACAGCAGTGTCCCACTGATGGACAGTAATGGACTGAGTGACCAAATTATTATTATTATTTATTTTCTTGAGGGATTATTATCAGGCATAAGGAAATGGAGTAAGGAGTAAGGAAACTTACCCAAGGTTTCACCCGACTGGGAATTGAACCCAGGTCCCTTGCTTACGAGGCAAATACTCTAACCACTGAGCTACAGGACTTCACGAACATAAGAACATACAGAGAGCCACTGCCACAATTGGAAATGCCAATTCCACCAAGTGATTCTGTTTCATGTACTTGAGTATTTTTTTACAAAGTTTTCTCACACTTGTGAAAAATGTAATTTGTCCCTTTGACCAAAGCAGTTTCTGTGCACGGGAACCCAACTGGAGGGGTTTGTGAAGGCAGCAGTGGGTGAGGAAGGAGTGAAGCTGGGACTTTTTCCAGGTCCTTGGATCAGGGTCCTAAACCAAAGCTTACCTGGTTTGTTGGTTAACCCAACAAACTGATTATTGATTGTGTACATTTGTGTTGTTTGTCTCTCGGGAAATGTTCCAAATTGTGCTGAAGGAGGTGAACGACAAACTGGTGGTTATTAAACTTGGAGTGAGATGGAGGCAAATTTGTGGAAGAATCACTCAAGATTTCCATGTAAAGCATTTGTAAATTTATAATCTACAGACACTTAGTGAGAGATGTTTTTGACCATGCTTCTTTCTAAAAGGGGATTTTTTTTTTTTTTTTTTTTGTCTACAAAAGAAAATACAATAAACCCAGGGCTACCAGACTCTGTGGCATCTAACATTTGTACCTCAGCTCATCCACCCCACTCCCCACTCACAGATACATTAGCAGAGTAATTATTAAATTTAGCTAATTTACAGAAGTTCTGATGCAAGTTAATCACAAGTCATTTGGCCAAATCAACAGTGGGGATCTCAGGCTAAGTGTAATTACAATTAAATTGTTGTCACTGGCCTTTACCTGCTTTTTACAGTATCAAAACAATACAAACTGTAGCAATGCTGCTTCAATACTGTGTACTATAAAATCTAGTGACTTTGTATTTTGTGGGTGAACGCAGCAGCCAGTTTGGACACAGCAATGTCCTACAAACAACATCCCCAACAATGCAGTGCCCCACCAAATCTGCACTGGAGTGTCAGCCTAGACTTCGAGCTCCAAGTCCTAATAAGGGGAAATAAACTACAATCTTTTAAGTCAAACATGCCCTTTCACTCCTGCAGATAGCAACCTGTGCCAATTGCAAAACAACTCTGGTTTGGCAATCCATATTGATTGTCGAATACAATTGGTGTTGCGAGGCACCCCGGCAAAGTCTATCTTCTGTCACAAAAACAGAAGTTGCTGGGGAAACTCAGCAGGTCAGAAAGGAAAGCGAGTCAACGCTTCAGGTCCACGACCCTTCGTCGGAACTGGGGCTTGTACAGAACCTTCGCTCTGTACGGAAGGTCAACCCTGATCTTCTAGTCTCCTCCATTTCAACTTGCGCTCACATTCAGAGGCTGATCTTTCCATCCATGGTCTCCTGCGCTGTTCCAGTGACCCACAGCGAAAGCTTGAGGAACAACACCTCATCTATCTACTTGGAACCCTACAGCCGTCTGGCCTCAATATTGATTTCAGCCACTTCAGGCCATCACAATCATAACTCCAGACACCCCCTGCCTCTCTGGTGTTTTGTTTGTTCTATCACCACTGGGGTGCAATGTTATTTAATCAAAAACATAATGTAGATTCACTCAGTCCTTTTATTCGAACTATGCAAATCAACCGCTTTCAAAATCTGCAAGTCACTCTTTCCCAAATCTTTTTATACTTGCATAGTGTAAAATAGTTATGAAGAGAGATTGGAGAAGTTGGGTATAATTCATTGGCGCAAATAAGGTTGAAAGGGAACCTGATAGAAGAGTATAAAATGAAAAGTTTTGACAAGATAAATAAGGAGTCCTCATTTCCACTGATAAAACTGTCAGTGAATAGAATATATAATTAAGTCACAAAAGGAGGGCTTTAGCAAATGGATCTAATTATTATTAAGAGTTGTTAGGAAACTGCCCTTCGACCCGCAGCACCGGCACCATCCCCAGCCCCAAGACCCACAGCCACAGCCACAGACTTGGCTCCAGCCCCGAGACTCACAGCCCCGGCTCCGGCCACAGTCCCATGACCCTCCGGCCCCAGACCCAGATCCAGCCACGGCCACATCCCCGCACCCCCGGCTCCAGCTCCGTAACACACAGCCCCGGTTCCAAGACCAGCCCCACGACCAACGGCTTCGTAACACACAGCCCTGGCTCCAAGACCAGCCCCGCGACCAACGCTTTCGTGACACACAGCCCCGGCTTCAAGACCAGCTCCGCGACCAACGGCTTCGTGACACACAGCCGTGGCTTCAAGACCAGCCCCGCGACACACAGCCCCAGCTCCAAGACCCACAGCCACGAGACTCACGGCCCTGGTCCCGGCTCCAGCCTCGACGCATAGCACGGACACACGCAGCCCCGGCGACCGGCCCTAAAACCCACAACCCCAGCCTCGGCCGCAGCCCCGGTCAGGCTTCAGACCGCAGCGCCTCTGCATCCCCCAGCCGCGGCCTCACATCCCTTGGGATGATGCCGCCCCATTGATCCCTCGCTCCTGGTCTCCCGCGTGCACAATATGGCTGCCGCCACGACCCGAGCTTCCCTCCCCCTATTGAAGCTTTTCCCCCCAACCCCCCCTCCCCGTTATTTTTTCTCTACCCTTCTTTCTCTTCGCCCTCCTCGCCTACTGTCCCTGCTCGACCCTCCCACCGCTTCCCTCTGTTCCAGTACTGGAATCCTCCGTCGGGCTCACCGTGGCACTCGGCGCTGGCTGTCCAATAGCAGTCACACCAAGTGCCCTGTCCCCCACCATCACCGCCAGCCCCACCGGACACAAACCCGGGGGGTCAACCTCTCCTCCCTTATTCAGATCCCCCCCCCTATTATTCTTGGCGATTTCAACCTCCATTTCACCCCCTCCTGCCCCATTTCCTCTGAATTTTCCTCTTTACTTTCGTCTTTCAACTTCTCCCTTCATATCAACACTGCCACCCACACCCACGGCCATCCTCTCGATCTAGTGATCACCCGAGGCCTCAATGTCTCTGGCGTCACCATCACAGACAAGGCCATTTCTGACCATTTTTTCATTTCCTGCAACACCTCCATCCCTCCCCCCTCCACTTCCAAACCCACCACCATCTTCTACCGGCCCTGGAAGAAGATTCCCCCTCAAACTTTCACCTCTGCCCTAGAAACCTCCGACCTCCTCCCACAATGGCATTCTTTTTGTACAGACCCATCCTCCGCCTCCACCGCCCTCCACAACACCCTCTCCACTACCCTCGACACCCTGGCCCCCCTCACCTCCAAAACCGTCTCCCATTCCCGATCATCACCGTGGTACACATCTCACCTCCGTTCCCTCAAAAGCCAAGTGAGAGCAGTTGAACGCACCTGGCTCAAATCTGGCCTCACGGTCCACCGGCAAATCTGGCTGGACCGCATCAAATTTTACCGCTCTGCCCTAGCCACCCCCAAATCAGCCTTCTACTCCAGGATAATCCTGGAAGCGAAGGACAACCACCGCCTCCTCTTCGCCACCACCAACCAGCTCCTCCGCCCCCCCCCGCCTCACCTCGCAGATCCTCTCCTCAAACGTTCGTTGCGAGGAGATTCTGGATTTCCTCGAGTCCAAAATTGAGAAAATCCGCTCTGCGGTTTCCTCCCCCCACCACTCCTCCACCTCCGCGCCCTCATCAGCTACCTCAACCCCTACTCACCCCCCATTTCACACTTTCAACCCCACCACCCCGCTTTCAGTCACAAAAACAATCACCTCCATGAAACCCACCACGTGCTCATTGGACCCCATCCCCAGCCCCCTCCTCCGCACCCAGCTCCATTTGTTAGCCCCGCTCATTTCTGACACCATTAACCTTTCCCTCTCCTCAGGAACCGTCCCTACCTCCCTTAAAACAGCCACCATCACCCCTATCCTGAAGAAACCCTCCCTTGATGCGTCGCAACCATCAAGTTATCGACCCATCTCCAACCTCCCGTTTCTATCCAAGGTCCTTGAAAGAGTGGTTGCCTCCCAGCTCCGCTCTTTCCTTTCAAATCACTCACTTCTTGAACCCCTCCAATCTGGTTTCCGCCCTATCCACAGCACAGAAACTGCCCTGGTTAAGGTCACAAATGACATCCTAACCGCCTGTGACCAGGGCTCCCTCTGCCTCCTCGTCCTCCTTGACCTGTCCGCTGCATTCGACACAGTCGATCACACCATCCTCCTTCAACGTCTTTCCTCCCACCTCAACCTTCAAGGCACAGTCCTTGACTGGTTCCACTCTTATTTGACCCACGTTTACATTTTGTTTCTTCCAATGGTTTTTCTTCAAACCCCCGCACAGTTTCCCACGGCGTCCCTCAGGGCTCTGTCCTCGGTCCCCTCCTTTTCACCCTTTACACGCTCCGCCTGGGCGACGTCATCCGCAGACATGGGGTAAATTTCCACATGTATGCGGATGACACCCAGTTGTACCTTTCTGCCTCATCCCTCAACCCCCAGACGATCGATGTTCTGACAGCATGTCTGTCCGACATCGAATCGTGGACGAGGGACAACTTTTTGCAATTGAACGTGAATAAGACCGAGGCCCTCCTGATTGGCTCAAGCCAGCGCCTCCACACATCGGGCGCTGCCAGCCTCAACATCCAAGGCTGCACTCTCCACCTCACAAAGTCAATCAGGAACCTCGGCATCATGTTCGATCAAAAACTTTCCTTCCTCCCCCACATCCGCGCCTTGACCGGCACCGCCTATTTCCATCTGTGCAACATTGCCAGGCTCCGCAACTATCTTACCCCCCGCGCTGCCGAAACACTCGTGCACGCGTACATCACCTCGAGGCTGGATTATGGAAATTCTCTCCTCGTCGGCCTCCCCAGTTCCTCCATTCATAGGCTGCAGGCCATCCAAAACTCTGCAGCCCGTGTACTATCCCGCACCCGCCTCCGTGACCACATAACTCCCACCCTCGCCCGTCTCCACTGGCTCCCCATCCTCCAGAGGATCGAATTTAAGATCCTCGTCCTCACCTACAAGGCCTTACATGGCCTTGCCCCATCCTACCTAACCGATCTACTCTCCCCCTACATGCCCACCCGGACCCTCCGTTCAACAGGACTTGGCCTGCTCCAAGCCCCCCGCCCGAACCGCCCCACCATCAGAGGCCGGGCCTTCAGTTTCTCCGCTCCCACCTTATGGAATGCCATCCCTCAATCCCTCCGTTTCGCCTCTTCCCTTTCCTCTTTCAAGGCCGATTTGAAGACTTTCCTCGTCGATCGTGCCTTTTGTTCCACCCCGAACTCTTTTACCTCCCCTTCGTGTTTCACCCCTTCCCAAACACTCCCCTCCCAGCTCGGGTCACACGCCTCTTGTTCAGCGCCTTGGGACGTCCTCCCGACGTGAAAGGCACTCTATAAATGTCAATTGTTGTTGTTGTTGTTGCATCATCCATATTCAATTGCCACTTCTGTCCTTAAAGAAATACACAGTAGGGGGTGCACACTGTAGAAATCAGGAGTTGTAAATCTGGTGTGTATGCATTTCTTTCTCTCTGCCTCCTTTCCGTTAAAATCCAATTTGTCTTTGTCCCCTCTTAGGAACTAACGGAGGATAATCTGTGAAATTGACTTGCATGATGCAAAAGTAAGCAGAAGCACCACAACCAACAATAACTTGCATTTGTATAGCACCTCTCACGAAGGATAGTGTCCCAAAGTGCTTAGAGACCATATACAGTGTTTCAGATGCAGTTTAATTGAATGCACAGATCAGAAGTTTTCATTAACATTGGTTCTGTCAGTAGTTCTATTTATATACTCTGCTACCTGCCATGATTGTGTTTATGAGACATAAACTAATAATAATAAGCTAATGAGCACATTTCATTTTTGAAGAAGGTTCATGTTATTATCAAAGGCCAAAGGATGTTTGCTTAAATAATAAATAAATAATTTGAATCCTTACATTTGGGATAGAGCTTTTCAAGTCAGGAGGATGCCCCAAAACACTTCCCAGGATTTACAGTTAAATTAAATATTTAAATTAAATATTTGTATTAAAGTTTAATTCTGTTAATTTAAATTAATATAAATATTAATCATTTTAATTATTAATATTAATTTTGGAGCTGTCTCCGGTTTTTGTAGACAACTAATGTTTAGATCTAGTGGTAGTAAATTTGCAGAGCTACAAACTAGAGCAGTTGTGCTAATTGGAGGCTTATTTATTTATACAGTATTTACAGAAGGAAAGCTGTTTAGGCCAGACGCTGGTTAAACCTGAACGCCAGGAAATAGGAAAAAATACCCAGCTCTGATTCATTTGTATTCTCAGCTATTTTGAATATGGAGGTTAATTCGAACTAAATGCCACACAGGTCACTGCTGCGTCTACACACTCTGTCTCGAGACATTCGGTCTTGAGGAACTCTGGGATGGAGATGGAGGAGTCAAATTTCGATGGATTGACAACGTACTCCAGCCATTCACAAGCAGCTCTGAGCTGTCAATCTGTGAGGGGAACTTTTGCTTAATCTCGGACACCACTTAAAACGGACAGAACGGCCAGGCCCAACATATTCGGCTTAAACTATATATGTATATACATATATATATATATATATTTATATTATTTAACATCCCATATTATGATTTAGACTCATGGTGACTAACAACAGCTCAACAAATCATATTGCTTGTTTAAAAAATTTGGCCTGGACTTTGTGTGTGTGTGTGTGTGTGTCAAATTGAGCTCTGCTGTATTCACCTCTTGTCTGTTTTCATAGAATCATAGAATTATACGGCACAAAAGGTCCATCTAGTCTGTGCCGGCTCTTTGAGAAGAGCAACTCAATCCCACTGCCCAGCTTTCTCCCCATAACCTAACAGACCTGTTCTTCCTAAATAAAGATCTAGTTCCATTTTAAAAGCTGTTATGGAATCTGCCTCCACCACCTTTTCAGGCAATGCATTCCAGATTCGAACAACCCGCTGAGAAAAAATTTCTCCTCAGCTTCCCTCTGTTCATTTTGAAACTATTTTAAATCTGTGACCACGAGTTACTGATTCCTCCCACCAGTGGAAACAGTCTTTCCCTGTTCACCCTGTCAAAACCTCTCATAATCTTATAAACCTCTATTAGGTCTCCTCTCAATCTTCTTTGTTCTAGAGAGAATAAGTCTAGCCTATCTAGCCTTTCCTCATAGCTGAAGTCCCTCATTCCTGGTACCGTCCTAGTAAATCTCCTCTGCACCCTTTCCAATGGTTTAATATCTTTCCTAAAGTGTGGTGACCAGAATTGTACACAGGCTCCAGCTGAGGCCTCACCAAAGTCTTATTGAGGTTAATCAGCTCTTCCTGACTGTTGTATTCTATACCCCTATTTATAAAGCCTAGTATCCCATAGGCCTTCTTAACGACTTTGTCTACCTGTCCTGCCACTTTCAAAGAGTCAATAACAAAAATCCCCAGGTCTTTCTATTCCTTCACACCCTTTAAAATTGTACTGTCTAGTCTATATTGCCTCCCATAATTTCTTCTCCCAAAGTGAATCACCTCACACTTCTCTGTATTAAACTTCATCTGCCATGTGTCTGCCCACTTTACCATTTTATCTATCCTTTTGCAGATGGCTACTATCCTCCTCACTATTTACTATTCTCCCTAACTTAGTATCATCTGCAAATTTGGAAACCTTCTCCCTAAACCCAAATCCAAATCATTAATGTATTTTAAAAAGTGCAGTGGCCCCAAAACGGATCACTGGGGGATGCCACTGCACACTTCCCTCGAGTCTGAAAAGCAGCCACTCACCACAACTCTCTGCTTTCTGTCTCGCAGCCAGTTGTGGATCCATGCTACCACTGTCCCTTTAATGCTGTGGGCCTCTATTTTCCTAATATAATTTCTCATGCGGCATTTTGTCAAATGCCTTTTGAAAGTCCATGTAAACTACATCAACTGCGCTGCCCTTGTCCACCCATTCTGTTACATCGTAATAATCCCTCCAAAAAAAACACAATAATAAAATTGGTCATTTCAATCCACGACTGTGTGTGGGACACTGCTGTGCGCAATTGGCTGCTGCGATTCGCCCACAAATATATACAGTCAATTCACTTTACAGTATATTCTGTGAAGCGCTTTGGGACGTTGATAAGATGTGGAAAGCGCTATATCAAATGCAAGGATTATTATTATCGTTGAAAAATTCTATCAGATTTGTAAGGCAAGATTTGCCTTCAACAAATCCGTGCTGGCTGTCCTTTATCAGCCTGTATTTTTATAAGTGAAGATCTATCTTGTCCCCGATTATAGATTCTGGAAGTTTGCCCACTACTGATGATAGACTGACTGGCCTGTAATTCCTAGGTTTGTCCTTCTGCCCCTTTTTGTACAGGGGAGTAACAATAGCAACCTTCCAGTCCTCTGGTACCACCCCTGTGTCCAAGGAAGATTGAAAGATTGTGGCCAGAGTCTCTGCTATTTGCTCCCGTACTTCCCTTAGTAACCTAGGATGCATCCCATCCGGACCGGGCGACTTATCTACTTTGAGCGCCATCAACCCTTTTAGTACTTCCTCTCTGGTTATGCTTATCTTATCCATTTCTACTACACTCTCCTCCAATACTGTGACATTGGCTGCATCTTCTTCTCTTGTGAAGACAAAGGCAAAGTACTCATTCAGTACATCAGCCATGCCCTCTGCCTCCACAATAAGATTTTCTCCTTGGTCCCTTATTGGCCCCACCCAACCCTTGACCAATCTTTTACCCTTAATATGTTTGTAAAATACCTTAGGGTTCCCTTTAATGTTACCTGCTAATTGTTTCTCATGCATTCTTTTTGCCCCTCTAGCTTCCTTTTATAGTTCTCTCTTGCACTTCCTATATTCCTAACTCCTAACTTCCTAACTCCTATATGTATTTAGGATATAGCTGAACTCTGTGGAATAAGCTGCATGCCAACATTCCAGTTCTACAAGAATGGAACTAAGGTAAATCAGGATTGGTACCGTGTGGGGAATATTAGGTTAAAGAAATTTGATTCCCTTGGACTTGTGAAATCCCTGTAAATCAGAGCAGTTTAGTACTTTTTGTAATAAATTCTAAATCCTGAAAATATCCAATCTTTCAAACACATTCCTTAAAGGTTCTAGTCTAAAGATGTTCAGATTTTTGCTAATGTTTTGCTAATGACTTGTGGAATCTCTGTAACTAGAAAAGATGGAAATCACAAGCTCCTCAGTATAGGGAAGTTTCCTTAATCCACATGCCTCTGTTTACCTCTGAGTAATTAGGAGCCCAATTGTTGGTCGATTGGCAGATCACTTTCTGGGGGTAATAATCCGTTCAAAAAAATACAATAAACAATAATTTTACACACAGAATATACAGTCAATTTATTTTACAGTATATTCTATGAACAAGAATACCAAATTGCACTTGTATTGAGCTCTTCATGTCGGAAAGATGTCCAACGGTGGGAGATAAGGGTCAGGAAGAGTGGAGAGCAGCGGTGGGTGGGGGTGGGAGGGTGGCCGAAGGTGAAAGAGGAAGGTCTTTAGATGGGACTTGAAGGAGGTGAGTGAGGGTTGAGTTGGAGGGATTAAGGGAAAGAGTTCCAGAGTGTGGGTGCGGAGATACTGAATGGTGAGACATGTGGGTAACTTGAAGCAGGCCAGTTTCCACCAAGTGGACAGACTGATATGGAGTTAGGAGGTCACAGAGGTGGAGGGAGCAAGACAATGGAGGGCTTTGAAGATGAAAAGTTGTACTTGATTCTATCTGTGATCAGGGATCCCTCTGTCTTCTTGTCCTCCTGGATCTCTGTGCTGTGTTCAACACCGTCAAACATGCCATCCTCCTCCACCTCCATCTCTTGATTTTGGTTTTGAGGAAGTCCAGCATTACCTCGCAGTTGGCACTGGAGGTGAGGTTCAGTGATGTTTGAGTGTGGAGGAGCTGGTTGGTGATGGAGAAGAGTACCTTGCATAGGTCATTTGGGACATATGTGCATGTGACCGACAGGAAGGTGAACTAGATAGACTTTGGAGCCTGCTGAGCGGAGGGAACAGGCGGGTTGGTAGGGGTTAGGAGGTTGCAGAGATAGGGTGGGGCCAAGCTATGGAGGGCTTTGAATGTGAGGACCAGGATCTTGATTTGAATCTGCTGGGTCAGAGGAAGCTAATGGATTCAGACTAAGATGGAGTCACGGAGCTTGCAGTGATAGAGGACACGGTTGGTCGATTGGCAGATCACTTTCTGGGGGTAATAATCCGTTCAATTATGAAAGATTGGTTGTAAATATTGAATTTAGGTGCATGAATCCATTAACAATGAAATCTGGAAGCCAAACAAACTATGCAACCTTAAAGTTTCAATGATATGTTTAGGAAAATTGGAATCTGGAATCTGTTGATTGAAGAGGTATTAAAGGACTGAATTAAATCTGTTTAGGTTCAAAGAATCACTGTACTATCTGTTTAAGTATTATATTCAGTGAAATGGAGATAATTACTTGAATGCAAGGGTTTTTGAAGGAGGTGGATGCTTCTATCTTAAGCTATTATGTCATCTGATGTATAATTGGGAGACAAGTCTTCTAGGAATTGAGTTAGAATTTTACAGGGTTGGAGGAATGAAGATGTTTATTTCTGCCATTGCAAGGGCTTTCTTACAACTATAACAATTTGCATTTATATATCTCCGCAGACCTGCCCTCGCCTGGTTCGACTCCTACCTCTCTCATCATCTACACTTTGTCACCACCAATGGCTTCTCTTCCAGCCCTCGTACTGTCACCCATGGCATCCCCCAGAGCTCTGTTCTTGGCCCCCTACTTTTCAACATCTACCTGCTTCCACTTGGTGACATCATCCGCAGACATGGGGTTAACTTCCATATGTACACGGATGATACCTAACTCTATTTTTCTGCCTCTACCCTCGACTCCAGGACCACTACTGTCCTGACAGACTGTCTATCAGACATCAAGTCCTGGATGAGAGCTAACCTTCTACAGTTGAATGTCAACAAGACAGGCTCTACTGATTGGCTTGCGCCAGCGCCTTCATGCATTAGGCGCTTGCAACATCAACGTCAATGGTTGCTCACTCGACCTCACCAAGCCAGTCAGGAACCTAGGTGTCTTGTACGACCCTCAACTGTCTTTCCTCCTCCACATCCAAGTAAAGACTCAATCTGTCTTTCTTCATCTCCGCAATATTGCCCGACTCCGCCGCTAACCCCAAGGCCACTGAAACCCTCATCCACGCCTTCATTACATCCTGGCTCGACTATGCAAATGCACCGCTAGTCGGCCTTCCCAATTACTCCTTCCACAGGTTGCAGATGATCCAGAACTCTATGGCCCATGTCCTCTACTGCTCCAGACTCCATGACCCCATCTTCTCCATCCTTGCCCAACTGAATTGGCTTCCCATCATCCAGAGGATCCAATTCAAGATCCTGGTCCTCACATTTAAAGCCCTCCATAACCTCGCGCCACCCTACATCTGTGATCTTCTAAACCCCTACCAACCTGCCCACCCACTCCGCTCAGCAGGCTCTGGCCTGCTCCACATTCCCTGACCATTGGCGGGCAAGCCTTTAGCCATTCTGCCCCCAACTTCTGGAACTCCATCCCGCAATCCCTCCGTCTCGGCCCTCCCAGGCCTCCTTCAAGTCCCATCTCAAGTCCCTCGTCTTCGATGATCCAATTGACAACTCCTAATCCTCCCCCTCACTTCCCCCTGTCCCCAGCTTGGGTCTGAAACAATGACTGTCCAGCGCCTTGGGACGTCCTTGCATTTTGATATAGTGCTTTTTCACGTCTTCTAGAGGAAATGCAAGTAAGTGCTGGTTGCATCGCCGCTTCATTGCCAAAGTGGCAGACTTCCTGGCCACCGTCTCTCTCCGTGCATTGTTTATGATTGACAGTTTAATGCCAATGACACTCTTTATGTGCTTGTGCAGTGAATGTGGAAGTAGCTTATTGGCTAGAGCAGTCGCCTCACAAGCGAGAGGACCTGGGTTTGATTCCCGGGCATGGTGAATTGTTCGGCAAATTTCCTTATTCCATAAGCATTTGTTTACTTAGCAGTAAGTAGGGACCGATTAGCAAATCGCTTTTCCGTCAGTAATAGTCCTTTCAAAATACTGTAATAAATAATTAAATAACAATTTGGTCAATCAATCCACAACTGTTTGTGGGACACTGCTGTGCATAATTGGCTGCTGCGTTTGGTCCACAAAATATACAGTAAATTCACTTTACAGTATATTCTGTGAAGCGCTTTGAGACACAATGAAGACTTTCCAACCTGCTCACCCCCCGACCAACAATCTGCTGCATCTGCTCAACTGGCTCTGGCCTTCTGCATGTAACTCCATTGGTGGCCACGCTTTCAGCCATTATTACATGCCAAAACTCTGAACACTCTTCCTCCATCCACTGTTTTGCTCATTTCCTTTCCCATTTTTCAGGTCATGTTCAAAGACTTTCCTATTTGACCATGCCTATAGTCACCGCTCCCACGTCCTGGCTCAGAGTCATGCTCTGTCACTGTCAAGTGTACTGGAATGTTACCGTGCGTGAGGGGCACTATATAAATGCAAGTTGTTGTGATAAGACACTAGATAAATGTAAGCATTATTCTTATTAATATTACTGAGGGCTGCACCCTGTTATACATTTTGGTTAGGATTTTATGAACCTCACCCACCGTGTTACAATAGGATTATTGAATTCTAATTCCTGAAAAATTTCCAGCCTTTCAAATGATTTCTTTAAAGGTTCTATTCTAAAAAATGCTCAGATATTTTGCTAATAGTTAAGAATTTGTTGCTGAAGCTGGTTCATGTACATTTCATATCGTTATCTTTTTTTTCATTTTCTCAGTTGTACGAGTCGAATGGGTACAATCTAACGGACCTGAAAAAACAAATCCTTGGATTGCAGTAATGATGCATTGAAACCACTGTTTGAGACCAAAATGTTTCACTAATTTATTCAGTGAAACATTTGTGAGGAGTTAAAATTATTAATCTACAATGTGAATTAATAACTTTTCTTGTGTTAATTAAACCTGCTAGTAACTTTCCAAAAACAGTTTACTCAATTTGAAATGTAGACTCGTAGATTTGCTTGGAATTAAGAATATAAATAGGTATCATAAACCTCTCCTGCTCACAAGCACTATTCCCACCCCTTTTAAAACGCCCCATCCTTAAAAAAACGCCCTCCTTGGACCCATTCCTGCTCTGGAATTACCACCCCAACTGCAACCTCCCTTTCCTTTCCCTGATGCTAGAATGAGTTGTTGCTTCCCAGCTTCACTCCTTCCTCTCCTTTCAATTCCTTCACCAACAACAACAAAATTACATGTATAATTTGTTCGTCTGCAACCAGGGTTCCCTCTGCCTCCTTGACCTCTGCTGCCTTCGATACTGTCGACCACTCTATTCATATTCACCGCCTCTCCTCTCATCTCAACCTTCATGGTTTTGTCCTTGAAAGGTTGAGTTTGTATCTCTCACACCACCTCTACTTCATCTCCACAAATGGCTTCTCCTCCAGCCCCCTGCACCGTCTCGTGCAGCGTTCCGCAGGGCTCCGTCTTCGATCCCTTCCCCTCAGCATCTACATGCTCCTTCTTGGTGACATCATCTACAGACATGGGGTCAACTTCCACATGTATGTGGATGACACTCAACTCTATCTCTCTGCCTCCACCCTTGACTCCAGGACAATTGCTGTCTTGTCAGATATCAATACCTGGTTGAGAGCTAACTTTCTCGAGTTGAACGTCAAGAAGACCGAGGCCCTCCTGTTTGGCTCCTGTCAGCACCACCTCACTTCAGGCACTGACAGCATCAGCATCCACGGCTGCACACCATCTCACTATGCCAGTCAAGAACTTGGAATCTTGTTTGACCCTCAACTATCCTTTCTATCCCACATCCATGCTGTGACATGCCCTGCCTTCCTCCACCTCTGCAACATTGCTTGGCTCCATCGTTGTTTCATACCACAGGCCGAAGAAACCCTCATACACGCATTCATAATATCCAGGCTTAACTATGCAAACATCATGCTTGTCGGTCTCTCCAACTCCTCCCTCCACATCCTGTAGATCATCCAGAACTCTGCAGCCCATGTCCTCTCACTAGGCTCTGTGACCATATCACCCTCACTGGCTCTACTTCAATTCAAAATCCTGGTCCTCACCTTCAAAGTCCTCCATGGTCTTGCTCCTTCTTACCTCTGCGACCTCCTTATCGCTACCAGCTTGCCCGCTCTACCCTCTCAGCGGGTTTTGGTCTACTTCACGTCCCCCACCTCACCCGCCCCACCACTGGTGAGCAGGCCTCTCTGCCCCCACTCTGTGGAATTCCATCCAACAGTCCCTCGGCCTCATCCCATCCCTTATCCTCTTGAAGACCCACCTAAAGACCCTCCTCGTCGATCCTGCTTTCGATCAACCTCCTTTTCCCAAACTGATGGAGCTTCTGTTTCTGAGCCATTTCATTGATCTGGGTGTCTTTGTCTATTGCAGCAAATGATTGAGGAATACCCTTCTACCGACACAAAGTATAAAATGTGGATACACGTCACCATTAAATAGCGACATTAACCCTATTTTTAACTGGTTAGTAAAACTGAATTATAGATGTTAACCATTTTAGATTCATAGATTCATAGAATTTTACGGCACAAAAGGAGGCCATTCGGCCCATCTAGTCTGTGTTAAAAACACAAATTAGATGCAGTTGTCTGATTACTTAGGAACACGGAATGTGTTATTCAGCCACTTGAGCCTGTTGCATCATTCTGTTTGATCATGGCTTGAAAATTTGAATGGATCCAGCATTCACAGCGTTTTGGGGGTAGAGTTCCAGATTTACATTACTGTTTGTGTGAAACAAATTACATCCTGACTTCATTTCTAAATGGTTTAGCTCTAATTTTAAGATTATGCCCCTTTGTTCTGGATTCCCCTACCAGAGGAAATAGTTTCTGTGTAGCTACCCTATCGAATCAGGTTATGATTCTGAACACCACACTCAGATCACCAAATCATTGATTATTTCACCCCATCAATAATGATCACTGCATAAAACATTTTATTAAAGCAATTGCCTGGATTCCTTTCCTGGAAATTTACTCCAGCAAACATATTAAGCTGTAAAATTGAAGGAATGTAAGAGGGTGTAAGAATATGATTAAAAACATTGTTTGACATCCAGGGTGTGTGTAAAACCTGGGACAATCTTGATTGATCTTAAGGAATGTGAGAGAGAGAATTTGAACCAAATGGCGTGAGGTCTGTGGTTTTGAGTTGTGTAATTGTGTTGATGAAGACTTGATGCATAGGTCTTATTCCTTTCCTTACTTGGAAGGAAAGAAATAACAAGGGGAACAATGAATAGGTCATTGCCCGCTGAGAAAATCCTCGTCCTTGAAAGTAGATAAGTCAGAGTAAGTAAGTCAGGGTAAGAAATTGAAGGCAGCCATTGCATAAAAAAAACACTATTTATTTTGGTGCGTTGCTGTTGTGAAACCTCAATGTGTTGTTTAATTACTCATTCTCAGTTTTGAGGAACTTTGATTTTAGGCAGGAAAGTGCCAAGGCATGAAGAAATTTCAAAGTGAAAGTGATCAGTTCTGCAAGAGGGAACCAGTGGAGCCTGGTGATGGCAGGTTGGAGCATTTTACCAGTGAGGATACCGGCAGCATAGCTTTAAATCATTTTAATCTTGTTAATAGTTAAAATGCGGAGACCGGCAAGGAATGCATTGGAAAAATCAAGAAGGAAAGGGCCGAACACATGGATGAAAATTTCACAACGTTTAAAGTAAGATTGAGACTAGACTTTTACCACGGCCTTTCCAATGTTTTCTCCTTTCAACATTCCCATGAAAGCATCAGGCATCTTTTCAAAGCCTGTCGTGATATGTTCCCTGTACTGCAGTTTACCCTTAAAGTAAAAAAAAACTTGAAATCAGATTACAGCAAATTGTACAGCGTGTCCACAAACTCCTATTACCCCATGTTTTACTTCTACAGTGCATTGACCAACAACTGAAACATATCGAAAAATTATGCTAATTGTATTTAGAAGTTCTTAATTGTATTTAATACAAGTGTTTAACTGTATTTAGATGTCCAGAGGATCAGTGTGTGTGAGCGCCACATTTTTATGGCAGATAATGATCCATTGCTGTGTTCAATGTCACATCTTCTGTAACTTGATGGAGTGATGAGGTGAAATGCATCTCTAACAATTTGTTTCAGCTCCTCCATTGCAGGGCCGTACGCAGGATTTTTTTTGGGGGGGTGCGAATTGCTAGTGATGGGACCAACAATGGCCGGGGGCTTGGGGGCTGCCCCCGGGGCCCCCTCGAGGCTCCGACGTTTTACACAGTTTGAGGTCTTATTTAATCGGTTCAGAAGATCCAATATGAACGGTATTTATGCCCTTGGTGTTTAAGAGCATCATTATTTATTCAGTGTTTATATTTTCCCCGGTAGTCCGTGTCTAATTGCGAAGGTCGAATGTGTTCGCCGATAAAAGCAAACACGATTGTTGACTCGATGATGTAAGGAATGCGAACGATAAAGTAAATTACAATCCAATTAACACAGTACAATGACGAATGCTTGATAAATGTAGGCGTATAGAGAAAATGATCATAAACTACAGATTGACGGTAATTAATAAGTTGTTCTGCATTGTTATCCTAAGACTAAATTTCTTTCGGACTGTAATGAACAATAATGTAAGAGTAAAGTATGAATTATGTGCTCAGATATTCCAGCAAAGCAAATTTTATAAAAGACAAGAAAATATACAGAAACTGAAAATCAGTGTCAAACAGTTAATTCACACGTGTTACAAGCCTGTTATCAGCATTATCCTGAAAATATCGTTGAACTGTGAGCAATAGTGTAGTTAGTTTTTATTTATTTAGAATCAAAATTAAAGGCAGTGACCCATCAAGCAATAATGATCTGACGAAAAAATACTTGAAAAAATAAGGGAGGGGAAATTAATTATTTAATAGCGTTCCGTATTCGAGACGCCTCGGTCGCTTTGAAGCGAATACGTCAACCGCTCTACCAATATCGATTTCCATATTATAATGAATGTGCATTAACGCGAGGGCTGAAAGTCGCTCCTATACGGAGCAGAATGCTGGACACTTAGGCAAACCCAGGAGATTAGGTGACTCGTGAGGTATATACCAGGCTTCTAAGAGACGCACTGAACGTTTACTGGCGACAGCATCTGACAAATAGTGAGCTATATGGTACACTACCACACTGGTATCACAGACATTACCGCAGAGGCGTCTTAGGTTTAGCGGACATAGCTGGAGAAGCCGGGAGGAAACTGTCCATAGTGCTACTATCCTATGGGAACCATTGCACGGTCACAGAACACGAGGTAGACCGACCCTAACCTACCTCGCTACATGAAATGCACGGATTATATTATTATTCAAAGAGAGAAAGAGTGACTTTCAGAGGAGTCACGTTGAAGAGATTTGTGTAGGAAGAGCTGTTGCTTTGCAGACTCGACTGCACCTGTCCTTTATATCCCGCTGGTGTGAGGCAGCAGTTCTGGGGACCTCAACTCTAACAGGTGCAGGTTAACAATCCTTTAAGTTATAGCCAATTACGTGACACTGCCCACAAACCCTGAAAAGAAATCTCAGTTGTCAATCAGTCAGATATGCAACCTCGACCTTGGGAATGTCTTCAGATTCAGAGGCACTGAGTAGGAGGGAAAGAAAGTTTCCCACAGGTGATAGAAGACAGCAGCATCACCTGGCGAGTCGCCTGGCACAGTGAATAGCACTCTGGCCTCTGAGTCAGAAAGTTGTGGGTTCAAACCCCACGTCGGCACTCGGTATCACACAGAGGAAGCTGACACTTCAATGTGGTGCTGTGGGGGGGGGGGTCCCATTGTTAGAGGCTGTTCTTTTGGTTGAGATGCTGAACCGAGGTCTGATCCGTCTGTTTAGATGGATGTGAAAAGATCCTCTGACACTACTCGAAAAGCGGAGGGAAGTCTCTCTCCTGTTGTCCTGGCCAACAAACGCCCCCAAATAAAATCGGTGACTCACTCCTTCGGTGTTTGTGGGACAATCCTGGGCAAAAACTGGCCACTTTACAGTACGTTCTGTGAAGCGCTCTGAGCTGTCTGACAATGTACTAAGGCACTATTATCAATTGCTAACATTATCAGATTAAAATACGATTTCAGCTTCCACAAAGTGGTGCTACCTTTTTATGTAGTGACTGTATACGGGATGATTTCCGATTGACACACCACGTAGAATAGGCGCTAAAGCCTAGGTCTATGTCCATGCGTATTTTTTTTAAAGATAGGCATTCCCGTCCAGCATATAACTTTTTTGTTGGGTTCTCAAAAGCTTTAATTTCTCAGAAGCTTGTAAATATGTTGTCATTGTTTGCTAGCATTACAGTCACACCTCTCAAAACTTGAGTCATTTTTACTTACGGTGATCAGATGAAAAGATGATTTTAACTCCAGAATTGGTGCTGCCCCTTGTGGCTGTTTACGGGATGATTTCCAAACGAGGATTTGAGTCTTGGCGCCTATGTTTATCCAATCACGAGTCACAGACTCGCCGCGTCATGGACTGGTCTATCGACCCGGTATGTTTTGGGGTAGACGCCGATTCTGGTGTGCGACTCGATAATTTTATATTAATACTAAATCATTCAAAGATGTGAGTTTATAATTTATATATAGTTTTGAAGAACTGATTGTTACTCAAATGTTCAATAAATTTACTTGGTATTTAAATTTGATAAAAAAATGCAATTCTCTACCCCGGAAAATGTGGACCTTTTATAATTTGGGGGGGTGCGTACGCACCCGTCGCACCCCCCCTGCGTACGGCCTTGCATTGTCTTGTATTACTGTTTTGTAACAGGGGGTACAGTAAAACCTTGATAATCCGGCACTCTTGGGCTCGCTCACCTCCTGGATTTCAGAGTTTGCCAGTATTTAGAAACCTACCCTACAAATGGCTGGGGAAGCCCCGCCCCATACACCACTGCACTCCTGACCTAACTGTTCAATGCCTTGGGATGTCCTCCTGACGTGAAAGGCTTTCTATAAATGTAATTTTGTTGTTGCACTGAAGCCAAACAATGGCCGAGCTCCACCACAGCTCCGGATGACAGAGCGGCCACGATAGGAACTACAAGCAGCCGTTCCGAACTTCGGGAGATTTGCCGGACATCAGAACAAAATTCTAATACTGTTTGTATTTTGAAATATTGCCAGTTTTGGGGAGTTACCAGCTTTCGGAATGTCGGATTATTGAGATTTTACTATAACAACCAAATTACGCTTGTAAAGGGCCTTTCACGTCAGGAGGACGTCCCAAGGCGCTGAACAGTCAATGTTTCAGACCTGAGCTGGGGTCGGGATCGAAGAGGGTGGAGGGAAAGGAGGGGAATTGGGGTGATCGATGGGATCATCAAAGTGGAAGGTCTTGAGATGGGACTTGAAGGAGGCCAGGGATGGGGCGAGGCGGAGGGACTGCAGGATGAAATTCCAGAAGTTGGGAGGCAAAGTGGCTAAAGGCTCGCCCGCCAATGATGGGGCGGGTGGGTCGGGGAACTTGGCGGAGAATGCAGGCAGCTTAGTAGGGGCTTAGGAGGTCGCAGAGGTAGGGTGAGGTCAGGCCATGGAGGGCTTTGAAGGTGAGGACCAGGATCTTGAATTGAATCCTCTGGGTGATGGACCAACTGTACCTTCAGAAACTGGATCATTCTCACCCGAATCACACAATAGACTGTACTTCTGCCACTTGAAGTGGCTTGGTATTCCACATCCTATTCAGCCTCATTGGATATCTCGCTCACAAGCATGTAACTAAAAACTATTCCCCAATGATGCATCTGACTTACGGGGGGGCAGCTAACATACTTTACTGATGGGGATAGTCAACAGACACAGTTACTAACACAGATATACTTGTGTTAATATGTTTCGCTCACAAAATCCACAGTCAATTCACTTTACAGTACATTCTGAGAAGCGCTATGAGACGTCTCAACAACGTGATAAGGTGCTATATCAAACGAAAGGGCTATTGTTATTATTAATAAAGACAGCTCCTGGATTGTAATTTCTCACCTCCTTAACCCAAGCCATTAAAGCCTTTTCAGCTTCTTCTTTTTGGTCATTCCACGTCCAAACAATGAATCCTTGCATCCGAAGTTGCTTATGTATCATGAGGGCTTGGATGTAAGGACCTAATGTATTGGGGGGGGGGAAATAATATTTTTAAATATCCAACAAATGAAGAGCCAAGGAACAAGCATTTCATCTGCCAGGAGGTCAAACCACAATCAATTATCATGTCTCCTGATTTGTGATGTTATCGACATTTCATCTATTTGGGAAAGCAAAGGAAACTTGCATTCTTATTGTCATGTTAAAATGTTTTGAGCAATTCAAATTACTGTCTGATAGGTCATGACTCTTTAGCAGGCAAACAGAACAGTCACAGATTTACACAAGCAGTCTCCCAATCTTATAGTTAATGAGCATCTACTGGAGGATTCTTGGCCAGGGCACCTGGCCACTCTTTTCACATTTTGTATAGGATCTTTAATGGCCACTTGAACAGTCAGACAGGAAGACCTTGATTTAATGTATCAGCTTAAAGATGGCACCAGCCACAATATAGTGCTAACAAAACAGTGAGCTAACAATTCCCTAAACCAGAGGTGTGAATGTCATCTACTGAGCTAAAACATGTACTTCACATGAAATAAAAAAATGCAAATAAGTTTAATGCCACCAAATTTAAAGTGTGTTGAAAGAGGAATACATACCAAGGTTTTCAGAAAAACCCTTACCTTTTTGTGGCTCAATATCGTTGTAACCAGAGATTGCTCCACACACTGCAATCCGCCCAAATTGTTTCATCTGGTTTATAGCAACACTAGAAAACTCTCCTCCTACCTGCCAAGCCAACAGAGTTGACATTACATGTAAGCACCTTAAGGATTACACAACCACAATAGGGAATCCATTAAATTCTATTAACATCTGACATTGCCATAGACATTAAGGAACGCTGCCTTGGATTTCAGGCCAAAGTTGTGCACAAAGAAAATCAAGAATAATAAGTTGCATCTCACAGGGTAGCAACCCAGAGCACTTGCTAAATCCCAAGCTAAAGTGTAATAACATCTTTCATGTCCATTTTATTGATATAATAAAACGTTGCATTTTTGGAGATCATTTACGTTGGTTAAATAGTTAAACAGTACCATGACATGGATTACAGATCTATAACTTACATTGTCAAAGTAGCAATCATAGCCATTGGGTGAAGCTTGCTTCAGAGCAGAGTCGATGGATTTGACAGTCTTGTAATTGAATGCTTCATCGAACCCCATTTGCTTTAACAGAGCAACTTTCTCATCTGTTCCAGCACAGCCGATGACTTTACAGCCCTGAGGGAAACAACATCCATTTTACATAGGTATGAGGACCGGGGAAGATACGTTTGGCCTGTTGAGCCTTTGATGTATCACAACCGAGGCCAAAGCAAACCAAGGCTCGATGAACACTCCACATTTCTAATCTTCTCAGCAACATCACTTGTATGTAAAAATATATTAATAACCCTTGCATTTGTGATAGCACAATATCTCACTTCAAAAGCCGGTGAAACCTTGGTCCATGCCTTTGTCACCTCTTGGCTGGACTATTGCAATGCCCTCCTCTCCGGTCTCCCCTCCACCACAATCCACAAAATCCAGCTAATCCAAAACTCTGCCGCCCGCATACTCACCCGCTCTAAGCTTCGCTCCCCCATTACCCCAGTCCTCGCCAGACTTCACTGGCTTCCTATCCCAGAGAGGATCGACTTCAAGATCCTCACCCTTGTTTTCAAATCCCTCCACTTCTCCGCACCCCGCTATCTCTCTGATCTCCTCTCCCCCCAACCCAGCACCCACTGCCTTTGCTCCTCTGGGTCTGGCCTCCTCCATGTCCCCCGAATCCTCTGCTCCACCCTCGGCGGCCGTGCCTTCAGCTACTGCGCCCCGAGGCTCTGGTACTCCCTTCCTCACTCCCTTGCTCACTCAAGTTCCAGAGTTCACTCCCTTCGCCTTTCCCCCTCTCTTCCCAGTTTCAGGTCACAGCTGAAGACCTTTCTCTTCGACCGGGTTTTTCTGCCCCTGCCCCGATCCCGGGATCTGCTATTGTAAAGCACTCTGAGACGCCATCCAGCTTGGAGGGCGCTATATAAATCGAAGTTGTTGTTGTTGTTATCATGTCGTTAAGATGTCGCAAAATGCTTCACAGAATATATTGTAAAATGAATTGATTGTGTCTGTTGTAGATGAAACTTGGTAGCCAATTGTACACAGTAATGTCCACAAACAGTCATGGATTGAGTGAACCAATTTTTTTTAGAATGGATTATTACCCTGGAAAGCAATCCACCAATCGAATGACATCCAGGTTCCTACCTACCCAGGTTCCTAGGTAAGCAGAGGCATATGGAACAAGGAAACTTGCCTAAGGTTTCGCCCCAGCCGGGAATCGAACCCGGGTCCTCTTGCTTTCAAGGCATGCATGCTAACCACAATGTTGCAGGACTCCAAGATGCATCACTGGGTGGTTATTTCAAAACGGTTCAACAAGAGAAATGACAACCAAAGTGATAATATTAGTAATTATTGCATTTGATATCATGCCTTATCACGTCATTGAGACATCTCAAAGCACATCACAGTTTATATTGTAAATTGATTTGTGTATTTTTGTGGGCATAATAAGATGATCAAAACAGAGCCATTGCTACATCTTGTGAATTTCTACTTTCAAGAAAATCTCTGAGCCATATTTTCAACATAACTAAATCAAAGATGTAGTGTTGCTTTGGGGAAACATTTGTTATGCGGATACTCACCTTAATCTTAGCAATTTGTCCTACTGTCAGTCCAACAGCTCCAGCGGCAGCATTGACAAGCAAGATATCCCCCGATTTTATCTGAAGGACCTCCTGAAGGCCAAAGTAAGCGGTGCGTCTGGAGAATAAAACAGCTAAGACTGAAACTGAGACTAATAATCCTTATCTATCTATCTATCTATCTATCTATCTATCTATCTATCTATCTATCTATCTATCTATCTATCTATCTATCTATCTATCTATCTATCTATCTATCTATCTATCTATCTATCTATCTATCCATCTATCCATCTATCCATCCATCCATCCATCCATCCATCCATCCATCCATCCATCCATCCATCCATCCATCCATCCATCCATCCATCCATCTATCCATCTATCCATCTATCCATCTATCCATCTATCCATCTATCCATCTATCCATCTATCCATCTATCCATCTATCCATCTATCCATCTATCCATCTATCCATCTATCCATCTATCCATCTATCCATCTATCCATCTATCCATCTATCCATCTATCCATCTATCCATCTATCCATCTATCCATCTATCCATCTACCTATCTATCTACTTATTTACTTGTTTACTTGTTTATTTAAATAGCATCTTGCATGAGTACACTTCAAAGCGCTTCACAGGAATTTTACTGCAAAATTCAGTCCAATGTAAGTAAATTTGTAAGCAAATGTGGCAGCCAATTTGTACAGAGCCACAAAGTGAATGACCAGTTTGTCTGGGAGATTGTTAGTACTGGAAGAAACTCCCTTCTTTTTTTTTTTTGAAAGGTGCCGTGGGATTTTAACAACCAGAACAACAAAATTACATTGATATAGTACCTTTCACATCTAAATTTTTTCACTCAGCAGGTTGTTCGAATCTGGAATGGTTTACCTGAAAAGGTGGTGCACGCTGATTCAATAACAGCTTTTAAAAGAGAATTAGACATTAACAGACATAACAGGTCTGTTAGGTTATGGGGAGAGAGCTGGGCAGTGGGATTGAGTTGCTCTTTTCAAAGAGCCGGCACAGACTAGATGGGCCGAATGGCCTCCTTTTGTGTCGGAAAATTCTATGATAAAGGACATCCCAAGGCAGGACTTTGACCTATATTAAACAATCCTTGGGAGTTAACAACAGATTACATGATGATACGGGAAAGGCAGGAGATTGACAACGGACCATAGTACAGATTTGTTCATTTTTGAATATCAATAATCTCAACGTCTCAAAGCACTTCACAGAATACAACAATGTCCCAAGGTAGGGCCCAGAGCAGGGGGGGGAGGGGTCGGGGTAGGGAGAAGAAAAGAGGGAAGTAAGGGGGGAAAAGTGGTAGGGACCAGAGCAGTGGGGGAGGGGTCGTAGTTGGGGGAAGGAAAGTAGGAAAATAGACTGTATTTTTGTGGGAGAAACACTGCAGCCAAATTGTGCACAACAGTGTCCCCAAAACAGTCGTGGAAGTGGGGTTTGGGGAAAAAGGGGGAAAAGACAATAAGGGGAGGGGCCGGGGTAGGGGGAAGGAGAGCAGTAAAACCAACTGTACAGTTGTATATTTGTACCCCAGGGGGTACAAAATTACTTCCAGGGGGTACAGGTGGCGGTACATTGATTTATTTATCTCTCTTATTTAGCATTTTACAGCCTTCAAATTGCATATTTAATTGTTATGCCCTCGTTTTGTATGTGCTAGTTATTTTGTTATATAAGAAAAGCTTGGTCATAAAATGCAAGTGGAATGAGGGGGGTGGTGTGTGTATGTGGTTGGGTGGGTATATGATAATGTTGAAAATTAACATGGGGTATATTACTGAAAAAGATTGAGAACCACTGTTCTAGATGTCTAACCATGGTAGCCAATCCATTTAGCAGTGTCCCACAAACAGTCATGGATTCAGTGACAAAATTATTATCATTAAAAATGTTTTAAAGAAATTACCCCAGAAAGAAATCCACCAATTGACTAACAACTAGGTTCCCATTGACAGCTAGTTAAACAGAGGCATGCGGATCAAGTAAACTTTCCTAAGGTTTCTCCTTGTCCAGGAATCAAGCCCGGGTCTTCTCGCTTGCGAGGCGAGGGTACTAAGTAAAATAATTAATAAAATAAATAATGGATTGAAATTCAGTCTGTGTCTAAGAATCTTAATAGTTGTCTTTCAGTTATTCCCAACAACAGAGCTCATCAATCCTGATCCTTACCCTGGCATTCCCACAGTTCCCAGACCTAGGGATCTAGGTATATTGTCTGGCCAGTCAGAAAGCATTAGATCCAGCTCCTTTCCATCCGAAATAGTGTGCGTTCTCCACCCACTATTTGACACCACATAACAACCAACAGGGAACTTGGTATTTTTACTTGCCGAGACCCTGTAGAAAGACGGGAAAAAATAATTTGACCCCTATACTTACAAACAGTATCTGTAAAGTTCAGCTGCTTCACCACTATCTACATAGAACTACACAAAACATTACAGCACGAAAAAACACCTTGCATCACAAATAACAACAACAACAAAATTATACTTGTATTATGCCTTTCATGTCAGGAAGACGTCCCAAGGCGCTGGAAAATAATAATCCTTGCATTTGATATAGCGCTTTTCACGTCTTCTAGACGTCTCAAAGCGCTTCACAGGATATACTGTAAAATGAATTTACTGTATTTGTGTGCGAAACGTGGTAGCCAATTGCACAAAGCGGTGTCCCACAAACAGTTGTGCATTGAAATGAACAATTAATTATAGGTGATTTTTTGGGGGGACGGATTATTATTGGGCATGTAGAGTAAGGAAACTTGCCCAAGATTTCACCCTGCATGGATTTGAAACACAGGTCTCATGCTTGTAAGGCGAGTGCTCTAACTACTGAACTACAGGACTCCATTGAAAACAAATGAAAGAGTAAAGAATATTGAGTATTCAGTAAATCTTCCAATTTGCAGATCAAAATATTGCAAACTGAGGTGCAGAACAACTCTTTTTCATGATCGTTTCCAGGGAAACATTTTAACTGATCACTCTCCTGTTCACAAACTGAATAGTGTCCAACTCCTTCAAGAAGCTTGTACCACAACACAAGTGGCTTGACAATAATCCATGTTGATGTTTATGACCCTTTTGAGGTTTCACCCTTCCATCTCAAATGATTTGAATTAGACTTTACCAGGTGTGGGCTCACAGCACAGCTCAGGAGAACAATCATACTCTTTAACAAAGCACTTTCTCATGTCAGGAGAATGATGAAAACGCTTCACAAGCATACAATGTTTTGTACATGAACACGACAGGCAAACTACATACAGCATAATAATAATATTATTATAATAATTATCCCATAAACAGCCATCCCATAAACAGCCATGGACTGAATAATCAGTTTTATTTGTGGGATTATTAGCTAGGGAACTGGGAGAAATTTCCTTTTATCATCAAACAGTGCCATGATATCTTGGACAGACTGAGGGGACCTTAGTTTAACGTCTCATTCAAAGGATGGCAAAGTCAACAATGCAGTGCACCTCCAGCACTGTATTGGAATGTCAGGTTAGACTATATGAGATCCACAATATGAGTTCTAATCCCAATTTTGGAGTTTGAACCCATGATTCAGTTCATTATACTGTACACTGTTTGGGCCTCAAGCCTTGGCTCTTGCCAACCTTGACAGACTTCATTGAGCTCTTCTCAATGAAGTCTGTCAAGCAATAAAATAATCTCATTCATATGGTACGAGGAAAGAGTTAAATAAGATGGAAGGCATTCCGTGTGAAAGTGAGTGAAAATAAGGTCCTGATGTGTGAAAGTACATCTGATCCACCTGTTATCTTGTTATTGTACAAGGAATCGAACTGGTACAGGAATGTGGTTATGCCCCCTCATAGTCTAAAGGTTGGTGAAGGAGTTAATGAAGTAAGGAATGTGATTCAGCACCAGAATGTCATGTGTAGACAGCTAACCGAGCGATTAGATGTGAGCATTGTTTAACATTCCAGCCAACTCAATCAGTAAACCGTGCGCCAATAATACGCAGACTCATGATCAATATGTGAGACAAAGGTCAGACTGTACGTACTAGTGTTCAAGTGCAACCCATGAAGGGAGAGGCTAATTTGATAGGATCAAACCCCTGAGAGAGGGTGCCTGAGAGAGGGTGTCTCAAGTGATCAGTAACTTTTTGATTGAATAAGCTAACAGGAAGTAGCAGTGTGTAAATACAGATTATTTTCTTTTGTCTAAAAAGAGCAGCTCAAGCAACGTGCCTGTACTGTAACTTTACAAGTACTGTAATAAAGAACTCTTTTAAATCTTCTCAGTGTCTAAAGACTATCTGTTCAACACATGGAAATAGATGATCCTACAGTTGGGATCATTCTTTTGGTGGGAACACCGCCAGCAAATGCACAAAAGTGATTCCGATGTTGGGTATAATTGGGGGTGTTTTAGCCAGGATCAGACAGATTCAGATGTGATCCAACTCCCAGCTGCTTTTGCTCTCCCAAGAGATATGCTACCTGATTACTATTATCCTCTGAAACCTTGTTGCTTCCATTATCACAGCTTGCGGTAGTGGGTTATTGATCTTTGTATAATTATAATAAAATAATAATCCTTGCATTTGATATAACACTTTTCATGTCTTCTAGACATCTCAAAGATCTTGAGAGTATACTGTAAAGTGAATTGACTGTATACTTATGGGCGAAACGCGCCAATTGCGCACACCAGTATCCCACAAACAATCTTGCATTGAAATGACTAAATTATTATTGCTTTTTTTTCAAGGGATTATCATCAAACATGTGGAGAAAGGAAACTAGCCCAAGATTTCATCCTGCCTGGAATTGAACCCGGATCTCTCGCTTGCAAGGCGAGTGTTCTAACCACTGAGCTATAGGACTTCAAGCTACAGTACTCCATTGTTAATCATTTAACTATAAAAAAAGAAATGATTGTTTAGTATCCAAATTGCGCACATTTTATCCTTGCTATGTTTTCTTACTGTAGGGTACAGGGCACGAAATGTAGAGGAGTGTGTCCAACCATATACTGGGGTTCTCAAACCTGGGTTCCAGATAACCTTACCTAAATTCTGCGGAATTAGGTAAACACGGTGTGTGTCTCCACGGAGAGAGTGTAACTCAATACCAGACAAACAGAGATCACTCTGGTGTGGAATTCACAGCGGAACCCTAAGCAAGGTGATAGATTTCCCTACTTTTGGACTCATCTCAACAACACGCCTTACCCAAGTCAGCACAGCACTCAAGGGCCACACAACCAACAGGCTTGCATTGTGATTAAGGCAACCATAAATCTGTACAAAGGGAATAAACCCTCATCTCAGTGGTGTTCTGCGGGTGGTGGGGCCGAAGGAGAAGAGAGAGGGAAAATAAAATCCAAGTAGATGGCAAGTTACTGTGGAAGAACACTCAATTCCTCACACCCAGGTACAGAAGTGTTACAATCAGAGGTCTGGTCGTGCTTATTCACAGGCTTGTTTTGACTGAGGACACAGCGTTAATTTACCTGGCTATCTGCATGCCGATCATTACATCACCTTCCCTCATTAGTTTCTTGCTGTAAGGTCTGAAAATAAAAAGCAATGAATGTTGGTGTCAACGTGCACAAAACATTACAGTGCATGAGGCAAACCACAGATAGGAAGATAATACAACATATTCTTAAGAGGTCCAAGCTCAGTACTCAGGATGTGGAGACACACAAATATCAGCAGAAAAGACACATACACACTGTGCAGCAACACCACAAACCCACTCAAAACCAAACAAAGTTGAGATCTTCAACAAAATAAGCGCTCAAATGCCACAGATATTACAGGAACTGTATTTCTGATCAATGTACATCAGGTTGCATTAATATTAATAATAGTCGTTGCAATTGATAATAGTGCCTTATCTCGCTTTTGAGACGCCTCGAAGCATTTGTTTAAAACCTTTCACGTGAAAGAACATCTCAAAATGTAGTGGTGAACAATGATCAGGGAGATACGCACCTGAAAGATGTTGACAAAAGGCAGAGTTGAAGAGGTACATTTTGTAGGTTGTGATAGATATAAGATGATATTCGTGATATCCATTATTTCAATGCTCATTTGTATAAAATCTATTTATAGGAGGTGTTTACAGTATTCGACTTGTGTTCCTCTTCCCTCTGTCACAGACCAATGAGCTGTATGGGTGATGTAGGTTATTGCTGTTATAACTTCAGGTGACACAGCAATCAATAACGGACTCAACCGTTACATAGATTTCACTAATTTTGCCTTTTACATTTATGTGTACAAGAGTACACTTGCTTAAATAATGGCTTTCTATACGGGCATTAGATATGAGAAATCAGATTATGTGATAGGAGTTAAGCATCTTACCTCATATAGGGATCCACACTGAGAAATGTAGCCTCAAGCAGCACCTCTGAAAAAAAAACTCAGTGATAAATTTTAGTGCAATGACTGAAACAACTGTGTTAAAACTTTGTTGAATTGAAAGACTGTTCACAGTCCTGTTGCCCCAAAGTTTTTTTCTACAGTACCCTGATTAACAACTGAAACATGTGGAAGAATGATGATAATTAGATTTATATTTAGAAGTACATGTTTGGTCTATAAATTTTGGTTCCTTATTGTCAGAGTCTGCAGAATACCAAAATTACTGTTGCTGACATTGCGACTACTGTGGATGGACTGACTTCCTGTGAGTGCATACAGCAGGACTCATCCCAGTTTATCCAAACAGTAAGGAATATATCATAGAATCTTACAGCACAAAAGGAGGCCATTCGGCCCATCTAGTCTATGCCAGCTCTTTGAAAAGAGCAACTCAATCCCACTGCCCAGCTCTCTCCCCATAACCTAACAGACCTGTTCTCCCTAAATAAAGATCTAATTCTCTTTTAAAAGCTGTTATCAAATCGGCCTCCACCACCTTTTCAGGCAATGCATTCCAGATTCGAACAACCCACTGAGTGAAAACATTTATCCTCAGCTCCCCTCTGCTTCGTTTTGAAACTATTTTAAATCTGTGACCACAAGTCACAAATTCACCCATCAGTGGAAACAGCTTTTCCTTATTTATCCTGTCGAATCCCTTCATGATTTTATAAATCTCTATTAGGTCTCCCCTCAACCTTCTCTGTTCTAAAGAGAATAAACTAGCCTATCTAGCCTTTCCCCATAACTGAAGTCCCTCAATCCTGGTACCATTCTAGTAAACCTTCTTTGCACCCTTTCCAATGCCTTAACGTTCTTTCCATAGTGTGGTGACCAGAATTGTACACAGGACTCCAGCTGAGGCCTAACCAGTTTTATAGAGGTTAATCAGCTCTTCCTGACTGTTGTATTCTATACCCCTATTTATAAAGCCTAGTATCCCATATGCCTTCTTGACGGCTTTGTCTACCTGTCTTGCCACCTTCAAAGAGTCACTAACACAAATCTCCAGGTCTCTCTGTTCCCTCACACCCCTTAAAATTGTACTGTCTAGCCTATATTGCCTCCCCTCATTTCTTCTCCCAAAATGTATCACCTCACACTTCTCTGCATTAAACTTCATCTGCCATGTGTCTGCCCACTTTACCATTTTATCTATATCTTCTTGCAGATGGTTACTGTCCTGCTCCCTATTTACTATTCTCCCTAACTTAGTATCATCTGCAAACTTGGAAACTGTGCTCCCTGCACCCAAGTCCAGATCCTTAATATATATTAAAAAGAGAGGTGGTCCCAAAACTGATCCCTGGGGGACACCACTGCACACTTCTCTTCAGTCTGAAAAACAGCCGCTCACCACAACTCTCTGCTTTCTGTCTCGCAGCCAGTTGTGGATCCATGCTGCTATTGTCCCTTTAACTCCGTGGGCCCACCAGTGGAAACAGTTTTTATATATAATATATAATAATCCTTTCATTTGATATTGCACCTTATCATGTTGTTGAGACAGCTTCACAGGACATTCTGTAAAGTGGATTAATGTGTACTTTATGGGTGATAGCAACAGCCAGCTGCACAAAGCTGGCTGTCCCACAAACAGCCATGGAGCGAGAGGTCTGATTTTACACGGATATAAGAGATCAGATTATTCCATTTTTAGAGCACGTTAGTTTCTTACACCATCAAACAACCAGACATGTACTTCTGGCAACAACAACAAAACTACATTTGTAGAGCGCCTATCACGTCGGGAGGACGTCCAGAGGCGCTGAACAGTCAGGAATCAGGATCCGAGCCTGCTGAGCGGAGGAAGCGGACAGGTTGATAGGGGGTCAGCAGGTTAGAGAGGTAGGATGGGAGGACCTTGAAAGTGAGGTCAAGGATCTTGAATTTGATCTTCTGAGGCAGCCCTTTCCAACCTGACCCCATTTCAACAATGAGAATATTTGGGGAACCCAAAATGGTGCGGACAATTATGCTCCTGTGCGCAAGAGATCGCGAGAGTTCCTCTCAAACAGGAAAACAGGCAAACAAGAAGCATATTCAACATAGCTAGCTAGTTAACTTCAATAACTGCTAATTAGGGAACGGCGATATGGGATTTTTCCGGATATGGATATATCGGTTGGCTCATTCCTGCTTAAACCGATCTATCGAGTTTTTATACTGCGCATGCGCATGCATTCGAAGTGCGCGTGCATTGATGGCGCGCGCGCATTTATGGTGCGCGCTCAGTCGCGCGCGGTGCGCGCGCATTGACGGTGCGTCCGCACTGACGATGCGGTCGCGGTCGCGGTGCACGCACATTTCGAAATGCGTGCTCTAGGTCCAGAAAGTTTGTAATGTTGGTGTCAAGGTCTGTTGAATTATACGATGTTGTTTGCTCCCTACCTCCCCCTCTCCTTCTCTCCCTCCTCTCCTCTCCTTCTCTCCCTCCTCTCCTCTCCTTCTCTCCCTCCTTTCCCCTCTCCTTCTCTCCCTCCCCCTCCACTCTCCCTCTCTCCTCTCCCTCCTCCCTGTCTCCTCTCCCTCCTTCCTTCTCTCCTTCCCTCCCTCCCTCCTTCCTTCTCTCCTTCCCTCCCTCCCTCCCCTCTCTCCTTCTCTCCCTCCCCTCTCTCCTTCTCTCCCTCCCTCCCCTCTCTCCTTCTCTCCCTCCCCTCTCTCCTTCCCTCCCTCCCCCCTTCTCTCCCTCCCCTCTCTCCTTCTCTCCCTCCCTCCCCTCTCTCCTTTTCTCCCTCCTTTCCCCTCGCTCCTTCTCTCCCTCCTTTACCCCTCTCCTTCCCTCTCCTCTCTTCCTCTCTCCCAACTTTCCCCCTCTCCCTCCCTCCCCTCTCTCCTTCTCTCCCTCCTTTCCCCTCGCTCCTTCTCTCCCTCCTTTCCCCCTCTCCTTCTCTCCCTCCCTCCCTCTCCTCTCTTCCTCTCTCCTTCTCTCCCTCCTTTCCCCTCGCTCCTTCTCTCCCTCCTTTCCCCCTCTCCTTCTCTCCCTCCCTCTCCTCTCTTCCTCTCTCCTTCTCTCCCAACTTTCCCCCTCTCCTTCTCTCCCTCCATCTCTAAACACAAAATAGAACACACACACACCAAAAACAAAATCTAGAGATTTATTCTCCTCCATTTCTTGCTTGAAACTAGCATGTAATGTCCACGTGTAAATGAGATCTATTACAATAGAAAAGAGAGAGACAGACAGTCTGACTGTTAGAGTTAGAAGCCAGATTATCACTGCTGTGTGTGTCTGACTAGACACACACATAGAAACAGTGATAATCTGGCTTCTAACTCTCTCACACACAAAAATAACACTTACAGCCACAAAATGCCACTTATTTTTATGTAGTCTGAAGTCTGAATTAATGTCCTTCGCCATTGGCAAGCTCTCCTTTGCTATGCAAAAAGTGACAGCGTTCGTGATACTTTGCCACTTTTTGTCCCCTCTCTGGTATAATGTTCTCCTCTTAAATAAAGCAGGAATTGTTTGAGCTGCACTGGCCCCACTACCTGTCGCTTTCTCCGAAGCGCTGGTTTGACTTCCTGCTGTTGTCGACAATAATTTAGCTCTGAGGGCAGCGTGCTGGGCGGGGTGGTGCTGCTTAATGTGTTGTCGCAGGTTGCTCGTGCTCGAATCAGATGTCTTAACCAAGACCTTGCAAACTGTACATCTATACACACCATTACTGACTGCATTGTTTTCAAAGTAGTCCCATACGGGGCTTCTTTTCCCCATGATGAGAAAGGTAAATTTTCAAACTGCAATTTTCAGCGATGCGACTTTGTTAAGACGCCACGACTCACGTCGAGTATACACAGTAAAGTGTGCGTGCGCATCGGATGTGCGCGCCCGTTAATTGTGCGCGCGCACCGAATGTACGCGCATTCCATGCTCTAGATCTAGGAGGTTGCAATGCCGGCGACAAGGTAAACTGGAAAAGATTGCATTACACTGATAATACCAACAATATTGATATATTGCCAGGAACGATATTAAAAATATAACGATGTATATTTTTTAAATCGAATCTCTCGATATAACGGTTTTTTTAGAATCACCATATCGGCATACCGATCTGAAAATCATATCGGGTTTAATCGAAAAACCGATACATCGCCGTTCCCTACTGCTAATACACTGATAGGTATTTGAAATTATTTAGAATATGGTTTGTGTTAACTTTGATGGATATGATGCACTGTTAATCACTATTAATATAGTGATCCTTTCACATTTTTTTTCCAACAGAGGCAACCTAACAACCTAATTTTTTTTGCTGACAGCTAGATGGCATTGCAACCCAATTTTTTCAAGGTTGTGACCCCAGGGTTGGGAAACACTGTTTTGAGGAATGTGGAGTGGAGCCAGTGAAGCCGGGGCGAGGGTGGGGGGGTGATGAGGTCACGGAGCTTGGTGCGGGAGAGTTTTGGATGATCTGCAGCTTATGGGAGGAAGAGTTGGGGAAGCCGAAAATGAGGGAGTTGCTGTAGTTGAGCCTTCAGGTGACAAACTTGTGTAAATGCAATGTGAACAGAATCAAAATTAGATTGGTTTTGTGGAAACCATGTTAAAAGGTGGAAACCATGTTAGCTGTTTTGTAGTTTCCCCTGGAAATTGTTGGCTGTTTCTTAGTCTCCCTTAGAAATTCCAGACGTCAGTAGGGTTAAGCAAACGTCAGTTGTATGACAGTCAAAGATTATTATTGTTAGTATTAAATTAAGAATCTCCTTTCTGAGTTTAATTAAATCCCTTTATCTTGACTGAAATCAGTAAGCGTGAAAGGTTGTTATAGAGCTCCTGTGGCTCAGTGGTTAGAGCACTTGTCTTGCAAGCTGGGGAGACCAAGCTGGGGAGACCTGTGTTCGAATCCAGGCAGGTCAGGGCGAAACCTTGGGCAAGTTTCCTTACTCCACACGCCTAATAATCCCTCCAAAAAAACCACAATAATAAAATTGGTCATTTCAATCCACGACTGTTTGTGGGACACTGCTGTGCGCAATTGTTTGCCGCGATTCGCCCACAAATATACAGTCAATTCACTTTACAGTATATTCTGTGAAGCGCTTTGGGACTTTGATAAGATGTGAAAAGCGCTATATCAAATGCAAGGATTATTATTATTAAGTCCAGACAGGAGAAGTGAGAAAGGCATGTACTTATTTAGATTAGACATTCCCTGCTTGTTATTGCATTTGGTAATCAATTGCTTCAGTACATGCCTGATCATTATAAACGATTTACTTCTTTCTTTGAAAATTGCAATCTATCAGTTAGCAACTTGTGGTTTGCCCAGTTCTGTTTTAACAGATGCTGCCCTTTTTTGCACCCCATGGCTAGTGTAAATAGAGTTTAATTCTCTTCCCACATTCACTTTTATTGATTAGGTGAATTGCTGTAATTGGTTAAAGGAAATTGTACTACTGTCACGCGGTGTGCAAAAGAATAAGATATAAACTGTTGTATTTCTATTAGTTCCTTAGAAGTACCACCCCGGGTATCTGACCTGTGAGGGTATTTCTCCTTCGGCCGTTGGTGTAATAAATGACTGTGTTTTTCGTGAATAACTTGTTCTCTTTGTGAGTTATTCCACGAC